>CM062819.1:1407410309-1408639684 GCA_031772625.1 Pinus tabuliformis
TGATTAGAAGAAGGTTATTTATCACATATTTCACTACTCGAGGTATTGTTAAGGGAGCTTGTGGATGGTTCAAATGCCGGTTTCAACATAATGTGCTAGGAAGGAGAACGATAGCCAAGGTTTTCGTGAGTATCACACACCAAATTTTTGTCGTAGAGTTTTGGTTTACCTCGGTCATGCATGATGGCTCAGATGGGTGTGAAGGGCATCATATTCATGTGTCGTGTCTAGACCCCTTTAGGAATGTGGTGACCCTTGAGTAGGAATCGATTCCCTGTCTACTCTTTGCCACAAGGGAAGCATTGGTCAGATCAGAAGGAAAACCCTCGATTTCAGATGAGGATTTTTTATCTGGAATGTTTCTTGTTGTGGATTTATTGTTAAAGCAATTGTATTTGAAAGTTCTAAATTCTCCGAGTGAATTAAACTTTCGAAAAGGAGGAGTAGATGTAGATCCTCAATGTCTATTTTGCCTTTCATCGGATCGATTTTTTCTTCAACAGATCGGGTGGGTTCGGTGGTCTAGCTTTCTTTTATGAGTAATATTTTTTTTTTTTTTTCTTTTCGCTGCAACCCCTTCCACTCCTCTCAAATCCTTACTTATGCGAATATCTGACTGAAAAATTGTGCGATTATCAAGTATGGGCTCCGAATCTGGGAACAAAGATATCTCTTCAAATTTTTAGTAAAAACCCCAGATGGAAAGTCATGTTATTTTGGGTTCGGGCCTCAGAGCATGTCAAATAATTGAAGCAAAATATTTTTCACATTCTGGGTATTCCAATACTCCTACAAAGCCTGATATGTGGAGGAAAATCCATGTAGGATGAACTGAGATTACAAGATTGTAACATTTTTTCGTCATCCACCATCGTCTTACATTTGAGGCTTCAAGGAGGTTCTCTTGGACCAAGCAATCCAAAGGGCGTAGGGGGTGTGTTTGGATCTAGTCTTCCCAAAGGTACATAGTCGAATCAAGGACAAATAAATGGATTTCCTTCGTTCAAATCCATCCTCAAAGGGAAGTTTGTTTCCTCAACAATACTAGATCAGATACACAATATACCCAACCCATATATAGTGGAACAACTAAATCAAATCCCAACAATGACTATAGATATATCAGTAACAAATGAACTACACACAACATATGAATCTCAAGCAGTTATATGCATATTCAATGGTTTTTGGCCAAAACCAATGGATCTTTTCCACTAGATTTTCACAACTTGGACAATAAATTGTGAGATTCACCTTTGCTCTAGGGGTTTTTTCATAGTAAAGTTTGCATCATCGGAGGAATGTGAATATATATTGCGAGAGGGCCCATGGTTTTGGGGTTCTGCGGGACTTTTTGTCACCCCATGGTTCCCAGAATTTGATGTCAATACAATGGTGGTATCAAGAATGCCGATTTAGGTTAGATTGCATAATCTCCCCCTACATTTCTGGCACCATAAAGTGTTAGAAGGCATTGGGGACCTCTTAGGGCGATACATAAAGAAAAACACACAAAGAGTTGAAGAACAAATCTACACTTTCGCTAGAATCCATGTGGAGGTGGACCTCAACAAAGATTGACGAATCGTATCCTCTTGACACGTAACAAGCAATGTTGGACACAGTTTCTAGATTTTGAGAACACAACTTTTAGATTTTGAATATGCCGACAAACAGGACATCTACAAAATACATGTCATGATGTCAAGAAAGTGCCTCGAAGGAAGAAGAAACCAGGAAAGCAACCCAAGGGATGGAAATTCCCACAACAACTACATGAAGAAGAAGAGGAGATGAAGAAATGGATCCCGCTACCAATTAAGAAACCCAAAATCCACAAGAAAGTGTAGAAAACGGGGGAGTAAATCATGAAGTTTCAGGAACTCCAGCGCAAACATGGCGACTGGAGATGATCCTTGGAGCAAAGGAGACGGGGGGTTAAAAACGTCATCATGTATCTGAAAGTTCAGATTCAAATAAGGAAAATTCAGGAATGAATGAAGAGACCAAACTAGAACTTGTAACAACCACTCAATCCCAAGGAGAACGGCGAAAGGTAGAAAAGAAGAAAGGGAGAAAATGTTAACCTGTTTACTTCCATTTCGGAGTAGTTTTTTTCTATGTGAACACCAGTTTCTACTGGCATGATTGAATGCATTGTAAGCATCTACAACATGTAATTTTGTTTTCATTAATAAAATTATGATTTTTCCAAGAGAAAAAAAGAAAAAGAAAAATGATTAATAAATATTTAATATAAAAACAAGTTAATAAAAATAAGATACTTGTTTATAAGTTTTTGTGGTTGTCAAATTTTGAAGAATTTATTTTTGGATTTTTATCCAAAGTGAACATTTTTAATCTACGTTTTAAGTCCATATCAGGACGCATCATCATGAGTAATTACTCCAGATGACGGGTCCTCATATGGACTTAAAACATAGATTAAAAATGTTCACTATAGATAAGATCCAGAAACAAATTCTTCAAAAAATAAGATAATTAAAAAAATCAGTTCATAGAGAATAACCTAATACTAAGAGAGATCCACAATAGATAAGAGACTACAATAGAAATCAATAGAGAAAAAAACAATAAAGAAAATAATAGAGAACTAGAACAATAAAGAAAATAGAGAAAACAAGAAAAAAATAAGTCACTAACAATAAAGAGCAACAAAGTCAAAGGATCTTAGCTCAAGTGGTTTGGTGAACAATTCTTTCCCCAATTGCATGGGTTCAAGTCTCTGGAGACATGTTGTTATTGGCTTGTTGTGGCATTTATGAAATAATTGTCTCTGGTGTAATATTTCAAAGTAAAAGATTCTCCAAAAATTCTCATTACACTTTAAAATAACAATAAAGAGCAACAAAGAACGAAACAATATTTTAGATAACAACACTTTAGAAGAGAGTAATACTTGTTAAAAATAGAAAATACTTGTTAAAAATAGAAAACTAGTTATTATAGAACAATAGTTTATATAATGAGAACAATTGATAACAAAAAAAAACAATTTATAGGAGAGAAATACTTTAGAGAACAGTAGCTCCTAGAAATATAAAACTAGTTTTTTGTTTTTTTTGTTTTGTTTTGTTTTTGTTTTTTTTTTCTTCAGAGAAAAGTCGAACCTTTTATTAAGCTAATAAAAAGTTGCATCTACATATGCAAAAGCATTACCATTTCTGTGTGCCCTTGGGAGACAGAGAAAAAATATAAAACTAGTTATTATAGAGCAATAATTTATATAATGCGAACAATTGATAACAAAAAAAACAGAACAACCATTCACAATCAAGAATGAGAAAATTATACAATCAAGAAAAAGGGAGAAAAGAATAGAGAATAATAGACCTAGAAATAGGAAAAATAGATAGAACTATAATTTACAACGGAGAGCTAAAGAAATATGCAATAGTTTGCAATAGAGAATGAGATAATTACAAACTATAGAGGATTAGAGAAAACAAAGGAAAAATGTAACAAACCCTGGTTAAAGTTCCATGTAAATAAATACTGCATGGACATTATAAAGGCAAAAATAAAACCAAGGTCATGGGACACATATTCCAAGCTGAATGAAGGGAAAAGCATTACATTGGGATCCACTTGTGGTTAATTATTTATGGGCTATGGAAATTGGCATGGCAAGAGGGAAAAGGAAATAATGACAAATTATTTATTACAGGCTACTAAGGACATGGGGCAAAAATGCAAAGAGAAATAAAGGAAAAATGAAAGAAATTCCACTTCAATAGGTGGGGAAGATTAAAAGACAAGAGAAGGAGAAAAATAGTAAAAGAATATGCATGCAAGGGAAAGTGAATAAAAATGAAAAGAAAAGAAAATAAATTAGATAGAGAACATTAGGGTATTCACCTTGGAAAAAGAGAGGGAACACTACAAGAAAAGAGAACACTACAGTAAGAAAGAGCACCAGAGCACAAGGAGGAAGAGCAATTGGACACAAGCAAGAGACAAGCAAGAAAATAAAGGGAAACAAGGTCCAGAGCAAGAGGAATTTGTGAGGGCAACCAAGAAAAAGGTTTGGACAACAACTAGCAAGGGCGGAAAAGAGAAACCAATAGGAATATTTTTATAGGTAGCAAAGTGCATGTTGATTATCTTGCTGGGATTTGAATGGATGGTTCATGCATTGGTTTATTGGTCATGTTTGTTGTCATTGGCATGCAGAGTTGCCTGGATTGAATGTCATGTACAACCTTGCCTTATGCCATTTCCTTGATAACCATGATGTAATGGGTTCCCTATTTTGTTGAGCTTTGGATTTCCAATAGATTTTGGATCCTGGTTGAGGTAGTCTCAAGAAAATCCCAAGGGTTGAGAGTGGAGATGGTTTTCTCTGGGTAAACTCTTGATAGGTGGGTGGAGATAGGAAAATTCCTCTGGGTATGGTGAAGAAATTTTGAGGCATCCAAGCTTGTATTGGGATTGGTGATTCTTGGACCCATGTTCGGTGAAATCACCGTGGCTTGAGGATGGAGGTGGGTTCCTTTGGATTCCATGTTTGGTTATGTTTTGGTTTATCCCATGTAATCCCAAATTCAGGCTTGGAATATGACATGGGGGTGATTGGATGGAAGAAAGATTTGGTTCATCCTAATCAATGGTCAGGTGGTACGTGGAAGTCTTTGATTTGGTTGGCAGTATGCATATGTTATTATGTGTTATTCTTTTATGAGATCAAAGAGCACAAGTATTGGTTTGATATGTGATTATGTGACTAGTTTGTCATGGCTTCATTCTGGTTAAATTCTAGTTACATGCATAGTTTATTTCTTATGATAATACGTGCTCTTGTTATTGGTATTTGTCATGGTTTGACAAGCTACTGAGTAATTTATATGAATGCATGAGCTAATATTTGTTTGTTATAGCTAGTATGAGAGGGTGGTAAGCCTTCTTGATGAACATATGATAAAACTAATGTAAACAATGAACATAATATGCATTCATGACCTACTGGTACTATGTTTACAAAGTGTTTGTATAAACGACTATTATGTGTTATGTAACCTGGAGCAAGAACAAAGCCTAAGAATAGAACATGAAGACTCAGGAAGCTTGTTGACAAAGTTCTGGGAAGTTTTGGGCAGTTGGGCTATAGGCTAGCCTTAATTTTTTTGGAACAAGTCTGTGGCTGCACTATCTTAACTAGAAAATTTCAACCACAACCGCATGGAGAATGGGTTATACCCGCGGTTGGAGCCTTCTGGCCTCATTGGCGGGCCTGCATGCGTGCGACTCGGAAGAAAGTTAGGTCAAAATGTGGTTCCAGCTCAAGGAAAAGGTCACCAATGAAAATTATCTGACATATATGTGATTATGTGTCTCTGAGTGTTGCAGTAAGTTTTGGACAAGTGGATCCCATTTCCATAATTGGATCTTGGATGTTGGGTTGTGCATAGTAACTCTCAACTCATGTTTACCTCGGTAAGCTTGTAAAAGTAGCTAAATGTGGGGTGGGGTGTTACAAAAACAATAATAATAAAGAAAATATAGTAATAAAGAATGAGAATAACAGATAAAATGAGAAAAAAATATTGATTAGCTAGAAAACAAACCAATTATTAATAATACACAGCTTGAGAACAAATCAATTAATAAATATTTAATATAAAACTAGTTAATGAAAAATTGGTTAATAAAAAAAACTAGTTAATAGAGAACAAGACAATACTAAGAGAATTCTACATAGATAAAGAGACTATAATGGAAAATAATAGAGAACTAGAAAAATAAAGAAAATAGAGCAAAAATGAAGAAAAAAAACCAGTTAACAAAGAACAAAATAATATAAGAACAATTTAGACAACAAGAGCAATACTTTGGAGAATAATAGTTGTTAGAACTACAAAACTAATTATTATAAAACAATAGTTTATAATGAGAACAATTGATAAGAATAAAAATTGCATAATCATTTACAATCGAGAATGAACAAATTATACAATAGAAAATAATAGAGAACAATATAACAAGAATATGTAATTAGACAAAATATTAGAGAATGAGGAAAATATAGTTTTCAATAGAGATAAATAAGTATGCAATAGTTTGCAATAGAGAATTAGAGAATTATACACTATAGAGGATGAGAGAAAACAAAGGAGAACACGAGTAATAAAGAAAAGAGAAAATAAAGAAAAATGATGAAAAAACCAACTATTACTGAGAAAACAATCCAATTTTTAACAATAGAAAATTAAAACTAGTTAACAAAAAATTAATTAAAAAAACTAGAACAAGACACTAGTAAGATAATTTTACAATAGATTAGGAGACTACAATAGAGAAAATAATAGAGAACTAGAATAAAAAAGAAAATAGAGAAAACAAAAAAAAAACGAGTTACTAACAGTAGAGAGCAACAAAGAATTAATATTTGAGATAACAACAATTTAGAAAACAAGAGTAACACTTTAGAGAACAAAAGTTGTTAGTACTGAAAAAACGAGTTATTATAGAAAAATAGTGTATATAATGAGAACAACTCATAATAATAAAAATTGAACAATCATTTACAATTCAGAATGAGAAAATTATACAATAAAGAAAAATGGGAGGAAAACAAAAAGACAAGAATATATAATTAGACAAAATTAAAGAAAATAAGAAAAATAGAGAAGATTAAAGTTTACAATAGAGAGCTAAAAAAATATGCAATAGCTTGCAACATAAAGTGAGAGAATTATACATGAAAACAAAAGAGAACAAGAATAATAAAGAAAATATAGCCATAAAGAAAATATAGCCATAGAGAATGAGAAAAATAGAGAAAATGAAAAGAGAAACCATGAGAAAACAACTAATTATTACTCAAAAAACAATCCAATTATTAACAATAAAAAAATACTAAATCATAATAGTATAAAACAATAATTTAGATAATAATAAGTTGGGGAAGCGCAATAGTTTCTAAGGCAACAATACTTGTTAAAACGATAAAAAACTAATTATTAGATAACAATTGTCTAGAAAAAGAAAAATGCCAACTAAAACAAGAAAATTTGAGAACAATAGTTTATAGGAAAGAATAATAGTTTATATAATAAGAACTATATAGTATAATTAGAGTTTAGAGAATGAGATCAATAATTCAAATTAATTATGCATTAGTTTTAAGAATAGTTTCGATTGAATTAGTTCTAGATAGTTCAGTACTTGTTTGAATCAAATGAGTTCTGACAATCAAATTATGGATACTTATATAATAATATTATATAGCTATAACAAAATTATTAGAATAATACTATTAATATATCTTAGTATAATAGTATTACTATCATATCATAATATAATATAATGACAATCAAATTATGGATATTTATATAATAATATTATATAGCTATAACAAAATTATTAGAATAATACTATTAATATATCTTAGTATAATAGTATTACTATCATATCATAATATAATATAATAATATCATTGTTAGAAATTAATTAATGGAGCAATGAAATACACAAAATATTGCGGAAACAAAAATACAGAAACACATAAAACAAGAGAGACACAGATATACGTGGTTCACCCAATTTGGGCTACGTCCACAGAGAAACAACCAATCCTTCCTTTTATATTATCCAGCAAAATGAAGAGCTACAACCTACAACAAATCCGCTATAATTTTCTCTTTGCTCTCACTCAACCTCCTCTCTCTCTCGCTAAGAAGATTCATGCACAACCACAAGACAATTCCCTCATATAAACCGATGGTTGCCTTCTAGGGAAAAAACCCTAAATTAACATAACTTCTACCATTAGATCATCTGCCTAATGAACGATCCAGATTGACTACGAAATTACAATATTTTACAAGGAAAATTTTCCTTTATTTTTAGCTTCGGGGGACACTGCCCCCAAACCCCCGCTAGGGGGGGTCATAAAAGTCATTTCCGCCTCCCCTTGGACCGCCCTAATGGCCATTAAACGGGAAACATTTCCGCCCCGTTAGGGACAAGGATCCAACGCTACTAAAACAAAAAAACTCTGAACAATCAGGAAGATAATCAGGCTCCACACCCAACAATCTCCCACTTGGAGACTGATTATAAAAACTCCACCGCTGTTTCACTTGTTAGAAAATGCTTCCACTTTGAACCTGACTGTTTCTTATCTTCATCATCATACTTGAAGGCCAATTGAAACTGAGAAGAAACATATCTGCAGGATTCTGGCTAGTGTGTATCTTTTCTAGCTTCAACTGTCCATCTTCCAACATTGACCATATGAAATGGTACTTGAGCTGTATATGTTTAGTCTTGGAATGACATGCTTAATTCTTTGCAAGATGAATGACACTCTCGCTGTCACTGTATAACCTGCCCATCTCTTGCTTCTTGCCCAATTCATCCATAAACCTTTGTAACCAAATCATTTCTTTACTAGCCTCTGTAACAACAACATACTCCTCTTACATTGTTGAAAGTGCAACAAAACTTTGCATTTTTGAAACTCAACTGACAACTGTTCCACCTATAGAAAACACATACCCTGTGGTGCTCAACCTGTTATCTCTATCACCTGCCATATCTACATTAACATATCCCTGTAGAGCAATGTTTGAACCACCAAAGCATAATGCGTGATTTATGGTACCTCTCAAATACCTAAGAATCCACTTCTTTGGCATCCAATGTTGTTTTCCTAGATTGTTCATGTACCTTCTTACAAATCCCACTCCATGTGAAATATAAAGCTTTGTATAGACCATTGCATACATTAAGTTGCCAACTGCTGATGCATATGGAACTTTAGACGTGTAATCCATCTCTTCCTGGGTCTTGGGACACATCTCGTTACTTAGTTTGAAATGGCTAGCCAAAGGTGTATTAACTGGTTTTTCATTTTGCATATTAAATATTTCCAACACCTTTTCTATGTACTCACTCTAAGACAATATTAATATTGCAATTTTCCTTGTGTCTAGTTATTCTCATGCCAAGGATTTGTTTTGCAACACCCAAATCCTTCATTGCAAATGAATTTGCTAATTTTATTTTGAGCAAATTTATTTCCTCGATGTTAGACCCTGCAACAAGCATGTCATCTACATACAATAACAATATAATATAGCTACCATCATCTTGATTTTTAAGATAAACACAATGGTTAGAGTGACATCTAACATAACCTTGTTCAGACATAAACTTTTCAAAATTTAAATACCACTGCGTTGGAGCTTGTTTTAGGCCATACAATCTCTTCTTCAACTTGCACACTAATTTCTCCTCCCCTTTGACCTCATACCCTTGTGACTACTGTATATATATATATATATATATATATATATATATTCCTCTAAATACCCTTTCAGAAAGGTTGTCTTTACATCTAACTTCTCAAGATGCAAATATTTTGTTGCCACAATACTTAAAATAGTTATAATTGAAGTCATTTTAACAACAGGAGGAAAAATTTCATCAAAGTCTATACCTTTCTTTTGTGCAAACCCCTTCACCACAAGTCTACCCTTATACCTATGTTTTCCTCCATCTTCTTCCTTCAACCTGTAAACCCATTTATTCTGTGATGTTGTTTTACCTGCAAACAACCTAACTAAGTCCCATGTCTGGTTCCATCTCTTCTTTCATGGTTAACTCCCACTTCTTCCTAGTTTGTACTTGCATTGCTTCTCCATAACATTATGATTCACCATAATCAGTCAACAATACATAATAAAATAAAGGAGAGTATCGTTCATAGGGTCTACTTATCTTGGTAGATATTCTAACACCACTTTCAGGTGTTTGAGGTGCTTGTTGATGTTGTGGTTACTGTTTTTGTTGTGGCTGCTAATAATTATGATTTCTAGGAACCTTTACTTTTTCTGTGATCTCATCAAGCACTGCATATTCTTTGTTTTCCTTTTCCTGTTTCTTTTCCTACATTGGATCCTATACAAAGACCTTTTCATTGAATATGACATCTATGCTCCTAATGATTTTGAGATTTTCATAATTATATAAATGGTAACCACAATCATTTACACCATATCCAATAAAGGTACATTTATTTAATTTTGCCTCAAGATTTGTTATATTTTCTTTATTAATGTGGACAAAGGCTTCACAACCGAAAGTCTTTAAAAATGAGTAGTTTACCTTTTTACTTGTCCATGCCTCCTCTAGAATACCACCATCCAAAGAATTTGAAGTCCCTTTGTTTATTAGATGAACAAAAATATCTACAACATCTACCCAAAATTGTAAGGGAAATCCTGCATGTAATCTCATGCACCTTGCACACTCCACGATTGTCCTATTTATCCTTTCTGACACACCATTTTCCCGTGGTGTTCCTGGAACTGTCTTGTCTCTACGAATTCCATGCTCTGAACAATAGTTATCAAACTCTTTGCTGTAGTATTCACCTCCATTGTCTGATCTAAGACAATTCAACTTATTTCCTTTCTCATTCTCAACCAAAGTTTTCCATTTCTTGAAAGTATCAAATACATTAGATTTATTTCGAATACAATAAATCTAGGTTTTCCTAGTTGCATCATCAATAAAAGTAACAGACTAGCGAGAGCCACTAAGAGATGTGTTGGGTGTGTTCTATATTCTTTCCACGACTAGTCACATGCACAAGGGGGCAATAGGCTACCCTGCACGGGGTCTAGGGCAACGCCCTAGGAATTTCTTTTGGACCCTATATTAGTTGGGCGGACCTACCTATGGTTTTGCGCATGGGCTTTGCACATGGTTTTGGGCATGATGATTTTCTGCCCATGGTATTTTGTAGATCCGGTCAAGGGAACTATGATTAAGTTCTAATCTAGGGTTAATGGATTGGGGTTTAGGAATGCTTCGACATGTATATATATGTATTATAACATTGAAAGGAATATAATGAAAACTCAATCTAATAGTCCTGGTTTTGGGATCTAGGGGAAATCTGTGTATTTGTTTTATATTCTTGTCATTATTTATTTTATGTTTTTAGAATTCGTCTGTGGGTATTTTCTGTACAAGGTTAAAACCTACAAGATGATACTGAGCAGGTCCCCATACATTTGTATGCACAAGCTCTAATTTTTCACTCTTCTTTTGCTTCCCAGCTCTGATAAATATGACTCTCTTTTGCTTTCCATAAACACAATTTTCACATAAATCCAAATCAACATGCTTCAACTTGGAAACAAATTTCCTGAGTGAAGAATCTGCATCCACTTCTCACTCAAGTGCCCGAGCCTATGATGCCAGAGTGTTGTATATGCTCTTGTGGAGGTTAAATCAATAACAAAATTAGAAATACTATTGCGTAAATACAATGTACCATCCTTTTCTCCTGTTGCTATTACCAGGGCTCCTTTAGTGACCTTCCAGGTTTTGCCTGTAAAAGTAATTACACAACCTTCACCACCTAACTGCCCTATTGAAATTAGATTTATTTATTATTATTATTATTATTTTTAATTTCTTAATTTTTTAATTATATATATATTTTCCATATTTGGAACATGACGCGCCTCCTTCAATAACCATTAGTTTCCATTTTGTTACTTTACAAAAACCTTACTCATTCCAATGGTTTTACAAGGTTTATCATCACCTAGACACACCTATCCAAAATCTCCTTGAACATAGTCATGAAAATGTTTCCTGTCAGGTGTGACATGGAATGAGGCCCCTAAATCTACCACCCAGGCATCAATAATATTCTCTAATGAAAGAATCAAAGTATCTTGCAACACATCACCTATCGCATTCGCTTCGTGATTGTTCTCTTGATGTCCATCTCCTTCTTTTCCCTTCTGAGACTTGCAGTCTTTCTTCAGGTGTCCATTCTTCCCGCATTTCCAGCACATTATACCTGATCTAGATTTGGATCTTCCTTTTCTTGACTTACTATGATTTCCTGGGCTCCTCCCTCTTCCATATTTCGCATTTCCTCACTAGGGATAACACAAACAACATCATCAAACTTTAAAGTAATAGATCTAGAGATAGAGTTGCTGATAGCCATAACTAAGCCATTCCAAAGTTCTGGCAATGGGTATAGAAACAACAAAGCCCTAACTTCATCATCAAAATTTAACCCTACAAAACTTAACTAACTAGTAACAGTGTTAAATTTATTTAAATGATCAACAACAAATCCACCTTCTGACATCTTCATATTAAATAGACGCTTCATAAGAAATACATTATTTGAGGTTGAGGGTCTTTCATATAGCTTGGCCAATGTCGTCATTAAACCTTCTGTTGTCGTTTCCTTTGAAATGTTGAATGCCACCAATGCTGCCAGACACAACTATATTGTTCCTAGTGCCTTTCTGTCGAGAATCTCCCATTATGTGTTCGTAATACTCATTGACTTATTTGTTTTTCCACTCAATGATAGGTCCAAATCTTCTTGATACATATAATATTCCATCTGCATCTTCCACAACTAGTAGTTTTGGTTGTTAATTTCTTGGCCCTAAACTTACCATCATCCGCCATTGCTCCCGCTCGAACCAAGAACCCTTCTTTCTTGCGAGTTTATCAACCAAATAGACCTTCTGATTTGATATTAGTTGTTAGAAATTAATTAATGAAACAATGAAATTCACAAAATATTGTAGAAACAAAAATACAGAAACACATAAAACAAGAGAGACACAGATATACGTGGTTCACCCAATTTGGGCTACGTCCATAGAGAAACAACCAGTCCTTCCTTTTATATTATCCAACAAAATGAAGAGATACAACCTACAACATATCTGCTGTAATTTCCTCTCTGCTCTCACACAACCTCCTCCTCTCTCTCTCGCTCAGAATAATCATGCAAAATCGCAATACAATTCCCTCATATAAACCAAGGGTTGCCTTCTAGGGCAAAGAACCCTAAATTAACATTACTTCTTCCATGAGATCACATGCCTAATGAACGGTCTAGATTGACTATGAAATTACGATATTTTACAAGGCAACTTTTCATGTATTTTTAGCTTCGGGGGCACCGCCCACAAACCCCCACCAGGGGGAGCTCATAAAATTCGCCATTGCTCCCCTAGACCCGCTTGACGATGATTAAACAGGCGAAGTTTTCGCCTCGTTCGCAACAAAGATCCAACACAACTAAAATAAAAAACTTTGAACCATTAGGAAGATAATCAGTGTCAACACCGAACAATTATAATATTAAATTCATATTATTTTATTACTATATCATAGGTATATCAATATTATCTTATAATAATGATTATTTATTAATACTATCTTATTACCTTAATAATATTATTATAATATAATATATTAATACCATTTTAATATTATTATTATTATTATATTAGTGCTATCCTAGTATGAGTAGACTATTATTTATGATAATAATAATATTTTTTTTGTTTTATTTATATTTATATTTTTAAGCTTTTAAAATTCTAGGTTAAGTTATCTCTTTATTGTTTTGTCTAGCTAATTATTTATCTTTTTTTATTTTCTACCTCTCTTTTTAGGCTACACTATTCTCACATTTGTAAAAATGTCGGTCTAAGTAGGACATTTTAAGAGAGTGCATTTTTCATTTTCAACCCTCCACATTTTTAAGACCCACAACTTTTTAAAAATGATCTGTTAGGATATTCCGACACATAGGATATAGTTAAGTTCAACTTGGTCTAGTATAGAGTTAGGTTAGAGTTAGGTAAAGTGTGTTTCTTTACCGTTGTACATTTTGTAACTTACAATCCGACGGTCACGATATGTAGTGATCCGACGGTTCACTCTCACCTCGGTATTACCGACACTTGATCCGTGGCTTGACACCCGATTGGTCCATGAGTTCTATTTAAAGCGCATGGAGGGTCATTGTTCGGGAAATCCGTGCATGAGAGAAGCTTATGTAAATTTTCATTCTTTGATTAATAAATTGCCTGTAGTACCCACGTTGGGACAGGCCGTGGACTGTTTCCCTCCTTGCACTCTGAGGGTTTTAACCACGTCAAAAATACTGGTGTATTGATTTGAGATCTAGTTGTGAGCGGTGTCCTTTTGGTATTCTTTCTGTGGAACTTACCCTGTAAATTCCTACATGGTATCAGAGCTATTTGAGGGCCGCGTCCGTTGGTGATCCAAATCTGAAGCCGGTAGAACTGCATGCGGCTGTCGTTTCCTAGATCTGCTGTTTCTGACTGCTTTCGGGCCGAGAGGACTGCTCTGTTGCGTTCGGAGCATCTGTTCCAGTGAGGAACCCCTTTCGTTTCACGCGAAAAGGTTTCCGGTAGCCCTAGCTGCGTCATTTTTTCAGATCGGGAGGTATACAATGTTTCTTTTGCAGTTTACTGTTATCTTCTCTCTGCTTATTTCGGTCTCAGTTTATTTAGCCTTTTTTTTTTAACCGGATCTATACCTTTCATTTCTGCGTATGCTCTTTGCCCTGCGACTCTGTGCGATCTGGGCAAATTAGAAACAGAAAGGAAGGATTTTTCTCATGCGTATGCTCTTTTCCCTGCACCTTAGTGTGATCTCGGAAAATCAGAAACATTGAGAAAAATATTTAGTTTTTCGGCTAAAGCTAACTTTGAGATTTTTTTTAAAAATTTCTAGTTTTTGGGCTAAAGCTAACTTCGAGCCGCAAGGTTCGTTTTTCTTTGCATATTCGTGTTGGGTTTTGTGTTTTGTGTTTTGTAGGGAAAAAGAGCTTTCCCAAGGCAAGCACGCAAACCAAGGCGCCCCCCCCCCCCTCTCTCTCTCTCTCTCTCTCTCTCAAATTTTTTGTATAGATCAATTGGTTCAAAGCTATTTTAAGAGAGTAGAGGTCTTGGGTTCAAGTCTCCATTTTGTGGGGGCGGATTTTTTCATTCCCGCACATTCGCGCACTTTGCCGGCAACGTCAACAATTTGTTTTTCAAAAAGCCATAACTTCTTCATCCGGAAGCCTTTTTCAGAGCCGTTTTTTTTAAAACCGCCTATTTTTTCGAGATCTATCCGTTGGAACACTTACTTTCAGCATCTTCAGCTTCAGTTTTTTTTAAAAATGGAAAGTCCATGCCAAGTCATTCTTGACAGCACTAACTACTTCCAATGGGTAGAATACATGGAAGATTTACTTAGAAGTAAAGGTCTCTTCAGAATAGCCACAAACCAAGAGAAGAAACCAAAAGATGAAGACAAGGCGGCAAAATGGGAAAATAGACAAGATCAAGCACGTGGTTTGATAGGGATGTCTATTTCTCCTGATCTTAGATTCCACATTGCAGGACTTGAGACTCCTCATGAAGCATTAGAAAAACTTGCTAAAGTTTTTGGGATTAAAAATGAAATTAGAGCCCATCAACTTGAAAATGAGCTTCTTACTTTGGATCCTAATAATTTTTCTTGCATTGAAGATTTCTTGTCCAAATTCAAGACCCTTAGATATCTCTTGGAAGGTGTTAAAGTTAAGAAAGAAGATGGTAACCTTATTTATTCCATCCTTACTAAGTTGGGACCAGCCTACTCTGTATTTGTTTCCACTTTCCATTCTACAAGGGAAGCTTTCATTTGTCAAGGACAAGACTACAAGGCCCCTTCCTTTGACTCCTTTTGTGATTCCTTAATAAGAGAACAAGAAAAACTCTTACACCTTGGTCTTCTTAATCTTGGAAACTCTTCCACGAAAGCGTTAGCCGCCCAGCAGCAACCAAATTCAAAGAATCCTAAGAAGTCATATCCTCAAAAGAATGGTCCTAAACCATCTCAGCCTCAAAATGAAAGATCATTTCAGAAAAATGATAAGACCAATAAAAACAAATGGAAGAAGACTGATAGACATTGTAACTTTTGTAATCGAGATGGCCACTTAGAATCTAAATGCTTTAAGAATATGGAAGCCTTGGAAGCCGCAATGAAGAAACATAACATCCATGTGGAGCCTACTTCAACTTCAACTTCCGGAATGGCACTTTCTGCATCTCATTGTCAATCATCTCAGTCTGGTTATGCATTAAATGTATCTTCTTCTTCTTCTCATTCTCATGAGTGGCTCATTGATTCTGGAGCCTCTTGTCACATGGCCAAAAACCAAGCCATGTTTTCTTCTTTAAATGATTGTAACACCAAAAATATATATATTGGTGATGATAGATCTCTTAATGTTGTAGGGACTGGAACTGTTCATCTAGACAATGGTCAGTTTAATGATTTATTATGTGTTCCAACCTTATCCTGCAACCTTCTATCTGTCTATCAGATAACTCACTCAGGTGAAGGCAAAATTGTTGAATTTTCACCTCATGATGTTGTAATCAAGGATCTAAAAGATCCTAAACAGATTCTAGCTACTGGTCTTGCTGATGATTCCAAAAGGTTGTATAAGTTTCACAACTTTGGGTCATCCAATCTTCCCTCAGTATTTGTTGCTCATAATGATGAAGTGAGCAAACTTTGGCATGAGCGATTTGGTCACTTAAACTATCGCTCCCTTCAGCATCTATGTAAAGAAAATATGGTGACAGGTCTTCCTATGGTATCTTGCAGAGATGGTGTTTGTTCCGGATGTGTACTTGGAAAACATCATCGGGACAGTTTTGACAAACGTGCCTCTTGGCACGCCTCAGCCCCTTTACAGCTTGTGCACAGTGATTTATGTGGTCCTCTTCCTGTTGCTTCATTCTCTGGTTGCAAGTACTTCTTAACTTTCATTGATGATTTCTCCAGACGCACTTGGGTATACTTCTTAAAACTCAAGAGCGAAGTATTTAACACTTTTTTGGCCTTCAAAGCCTTTGTTGAAAAACAATCTGGACATCAAATTCTTAAGCTAAGAACTGATAATGGTGGAGAATATGTTAAAAACACATTCATCAACTTTTGCACCGAAAATGGAATTCAAATGCAACATACTGTTCCATACACTCCACAACAAAATGGTGTAGCTAAAAGGAAAAATCGCACCTTAAAGGAAATGGCTAATTGTATGCTACAATCTAAAGGACTCAGTCTTAGTTTTTGGGCCGAAGCAATTAATTGTGCAAATTATATAATCAATCGCACTCCTACTAAGGTTCTAGAGAATATCACTCCAGAAGAAGCTTGGAGTTCCATTAAACCAGATGTAAGTCACTTTCGTGTGTTTGGAAGTGAAGCATGGGCCCATATTCCAGATGAAAAGCATAAAGCTTTAGAACCTAAGAGTGAGAAATGTACTTTTGTTGGATATTTTGAAGATGTAAAAGGTTATAGACTTATTCCATTTAAGTCCAAAAATGTTATCATTAGAAGAGATGTAAAATTTGATGAAAATAAATTGGCCTGCGAGCCTAGTCCGGCAGATGTGCCACCTCTTCCTATCTCTTCTACTTTTGAAAACCTTTCTTCTTCAGATGATGAAAGCGAGGATGATAATCCTCCCCCACCTTCTCAGGATCCTCAACTTCCAAGATGGGTCCGTGCTACTCGGGATGCAGTAGGTGATCTTGCCGGTGATCCTACAGATCAGCGACGTACACGTTCTCAGTTTGAAAGAGCCTCTTCTTTACTGGCTCAAGCTCCAGTAAATCATGATCCTGACACTTTTGCAGAAGCTTCAGGCCATCCACATTGGGAAGCAGCTATGAATGAAGAATATCATTCATTAATGACAAATGATACATGGGATCTTGTTCCTCTACCAAAGGGACGCAAACTTGTTAGATGTAAATGGGTTTACAGAACCAAGTATGGACCAGATGGGAAAGTTGATAAACATAAAGCTCGTCTCGTTGCTAAGGGCTTTTCACAGGTTGAAGGCATTGACTACACTGAAACCTTCTCCCCTGTTGCCAAAATGAACTCTATCCGCCTTGTTCTTTCCCTTGCTGCCTCTTTAAAATGGGAAGTCCATCAGATGGATGTTAAATCTGCCTTCTTGCATGGGGACTTGCAGGAAGAAATCTATATGGAACAACCCATTGGCTTCATACAAATAGACTCCAGCCTTGTTTGTCGACTTAAGAAATCCCTTTATGGCCTCAAGCAAGCTCCTCGGGCTTGGTATGCCAAAATGGATAACTTTCTTTTAGAATCTGGCTTTTCTAGGTGTCATTCTGACAATACTGTCTACACCAAGAAAGTGGGCAACTCTCTTATCATCCTTGTTCTTTATGTTGATGATCTTATTCTTACTGGTAGTGATCCCAACCTTATAAACCATGTGAAGTCCAGCCTTAAAAAGAAATTTGAAATGACAGACTTAGGACATTTACACTATTTTCTCGGTCTTCAAGTCTTGCAATCCCAAGAGGGTATTTTCCTTTCCCAGTCCAAGTATGCTTGTGATATTCTTCGTCATTTTCACATGGAAGACTGTAAGCCAACCCCTTCTCCCTTTCAGTCTGGAGTCAAACTTTCAGTCTCTTGTACTTCTCCTGAAGTTGATGCTACCTTATACCGTCAACTTGTCGGAAAACTCTTGTATTTAACCCATACTCGTCCTGATCTTTCCTTTGCTGTTGGCCTTGTTGCTTGTTTTATGCAAAACCCCCGTGAAAGTCATTGGAAAGCAGCTAAAAGAATACTTCGTTATGTTCGAGGTACAGTACAGTTTGGGATTCATTACAGTGCCAAAGCAGCTCCTCTGTTAGTTGGTTTCACTGATTCTGATTGGGCTGGTGACCCTGATGATCGGAAGTCTACTGCCGGTTATGTCTTCACTCTTGGTTCAGGACCTATTACATGGGCTTGTAAGAAACAGGCTGCCATTTCTCTTTCGTCAGCAGAAGCAGAGTATCGTGGTGCCGTGGAAGCTAGTAAGGAAGCCTTGTGGCTTCGTCAGATCCTATCAGAGTTTGGCTTTGAGCAGCAGCATCCAACCACACTTTGGTGTGATAATCAAAGTGCCATTCAGCTATGCAAAGATCCAGTCCAGCATCAACGCAACAAACACATTGAACTACACATGCACTTCATCAGAAAGCTCATTCATGACCATGTTCTTGAAGTGCAATATTGTCCAACAGATGATCAGGTTGCAGACATCTTCACAAAGGCTCTCACAGAGGCGAAGTTCACTAAACTTCGATATATGCTTGGAGTTCAGGAAGTTGTCACTAAGGGGGGATAGGCTCTAGTGCCTCCTTCCTTCTCCTATTGTGTCATATTTGTAAATCCTTCAATCCTATCCCAAGTTGTTCTTAAGGGGGGATGTTAGGATATTCCGACACATAGGATATAGTTAAGTTCAACTTGGTCTAGTATAGAGTTAGGTTAGAGTTAGGTAAAGTGTGTTTCTTTACCGTTGTACATTTTGTAACTTACAATCCGACGGTCACGATATGTAGTGATCCGACGGTTCACTCTCACCTCGGTATTACCGACACTTGATCCGTGGCTTGACACCCGATTGGTCCATGAGTTCTATTTAAAGCGCATGGAGGGTCATTGTTCGGGAAATCCGTGCATGAGAGAAGCTTATGTAAATTTTCATTCTTTGATTAATAAATTGCCTGTAGTACCCACGTTGGGACAGGCCGTGGACTGTTTCCCTCCTTGCACTCTGAGGGTTTTAACCACGTCAAAAATACTGGTGTATTGATTTGAGATCTGGTTGTGAGCGGTGTCCTTTTGGTATTCTTTCTGTGGAACTTACCCTGTAAATTCCTACATGATCCAAAACTCAATTTCAATTTGGAATTAGTGTTAGTTTTTATATTAACCATATTATTATAATAATACAGCAGTGTAAATCCATATTAACTTTGGATCAATCATGATCCTAGTGTTATCAAACCTCATTTTAGGGTGTACAATTTGATGAAAGATTTGCATCTCAAGAGATTTGATCCCTCTAGGACTATGATAAATAGAGAGGTAAATGGATCTATGCTAATAATAATATTATTATTATAATAAAATACATTTCTTTTAATGAAGAAAAAATCATAATTTTTTCAAACTAATAACTAGGGAAAAAATCACAATATGCAGATTCCTAAAGCCTATTCAAACAATACCATTCTTTTAGATGATGCCCACTAGAAATAAAAAACATAAAAAACACTACATCAATTATTTTGGGGGTTTAAGAATGATAAAAATCATCTAATTTCCCATTTTTTCCTTTCTTTCTTTTTACCTTTTTCCATACTCCTTAACTGGGTATGGTGGTTATCAATGCCATCTAATTTCCATCCACTTGTTTCAAAACTTCTTTGTGGAAGTCAGAGCTTTCATATGCATGTGATCTCTTGATGCCTCCTAAATTTTTTTCTACAGATAAAACCTTTTTTTTTTTTTTTTTTTTCTGGTCTAGAACTATGATCTCCTTTGATTCTATGCCCCTTTAGGTGTCTTCCTTTGGTCCAATTCTGTCCTCTTCACCACCATTTGCTTGAGTCTATATTTATAATTTCATGGGTTCTTCCTCAAGCTCCTCTTCTTCGTCTTTTGTCCTCTTTGATAACTACCATCCCCTCTACTTTTGGCCTTGCCTCTTTTTCTTTTTTGCGGCCTTCTTTGTTTGAGGACAAGAATTCTACAAATGTCCTGTTTGGAAATAATATTGGCATCTGAAAGCCATGTTCTCTTAGTCGAGAACCAGTATCCACTAAAAGCTGTCATATTTTAAAATAAGGTGATAAGGGAGGGCCTTGCTGAGTTCAATCTCAACACTAATCTTGATAAAAGTGAAGATGCCCTTTAATGTTATGTCCAAGTATTTTTTTTGAATTTTGCAAGGATGTTTCCAATGTCCTCCAAGCCTTGATGATGCTAGAAAGGAAGGTGAAGGTTTGGTAACCTTACTCAAAATGGAATTGTTGTTACCACCATGTTTATTGCATCAAAAAGTAGGAACCATGGGGTTACAAGGAGCCCGACTCTTCCGTAAAACCATGGTCCTTCATTGAGAACTTTGTGTCTTTCTTGTTGCGTCTCAAAATGGACTATGAAAAAGCCTTTTGAACACAAATAGATATTACACTTTGTTTCCTAGACTAAGTATACCCATTCACATAAATCTTCCAGTTTCAGCTAGAAATCATTAAACAAACAAATTAGTATTTTTGTTTGTAGTTCAACAAAATCATCTTTTACCTCGAGGGATATTACCTCCATAATTGGTATCTTATATGTTTTCTCGACTATGTAAGGTCCTGGCAAAATTTGAGGTTGTTCGGCTGGAATGACTTTCTTCCCTTTGAGTGTATCCTTAAATGATATGTATCCATTAAGGTTTATACTATATGCAGTAGGTTTCTGTGGGCTACAAACCCTCTCCTTATTCTTAAACTCAGAATAATGGTTGAGTCCTTCCATACTCCATAATCCTCCAATAGACATGCATCCTGTAACACTTTTCTTTCCTATTCAAGAATCTGTAGTGTTGTTGGTATGCCCATATGGATCTGGATAATGTGTTTCAAATTTTCCACCAAATCTTGTTTTCGATCCAAAAAATGGATGTTTTTCCATTCAATTTTTTATTATTATAAAAATATGAACATTTTTGTTCTTTTGTTTCCTTGTCACAAGATTTGCCAAATCTGAGGTTCCCTTGGTTAGATCTGAGGTACTGTGGGTGTTGTAAATAACCTTGGCTACAGAACCCATGGATGTTGTCTCTACACATCACATAATAGCCTTAAAACCCCGTCCATTACTATCTTTAGGAGAGAAACTAGGTCAAACCTCCTCAATTTCATGAAAAAAATAGATTACACAACTCTGTCTCTGATGATACCTGCATTAGAAAAAGGGAGGAGGCATAGATCTAGTCTCCATAATAAAATACACTAATAATGTTATTATGGTTTTAATACAATCGTAATACCAATATATATTCTATTAATATTATTATTAATTTTTTTGTAAATTAATATTTTTATCGCCTCAAAATATCATAAAACAAAGTACAACATCCAACAAGTCATTACTTTCCCATGGTACTTCTAGGTGGTTTCAATCAACCATGAGGGAAATTAGATATTTTTAACCACCTACGTATTAAAAAGTGGTCCCAAACAATTGTCATTTACAATACAACCCGCCTAGCTAATACATAACTATAATAAAAAAACCTGTCACCAAACATTTTAGCTAATTATGAGTTTGTAGAAGTAATAGGTGTTGGGTCTTTGTCGCTGTATCCAAGAGGAGCAGGAGGGCTAAATTCACATTATAGGTGGCCTTTAAAATGTGCCAGCTTTTCATCCAATCTATCTAGGAAAAATCGTTGCTTTCTTAGAGCTCTTTTGATGTCTTACAGGGAAGCAAAGACATTATATCTCTCCACCTGTTTGTCCTTTAAAAACCTCCCAAGAAAGGACCTCATCTGCCAATGAAAATCTATGTTAATGAAATACTATTTCCTTCTTCCCTTGGTGTGTCCAGGGTTAATAACCTAATTAGAGACCTCTTCCAAAATCTCTGAATCAGAAAAGACTTGACGGTCTACATCAACCAGGGACACTAGGTCATAGATCTCATTTCAAGTCTCAAGGGGAACAATAGAGTAGAAAGTAACGACAAATTCCTGTGCTTGTTGTTGAGAACAATATTTTCCCTAGGGCCCAAACCACCTCCTCCGCTATGGCTCCTCATTTGTTGCCTCGACATGTTGCACAGAGGAGGCACTCTTACTAGCTTCTTACACAGATATATAGAGGCATGGGTATACAAGATAGAACCTTTTAAGTCAAACTCATTGACATAAAAATGCATATAATCCCACAACGCTAACACAAGCCTAAATAATACACAGGTTAATGAATGACACTCTCACCACAAGTATAAGGAGTTGTCGAATTGCAGGTTATAAGCCACTCATCAAGGAGCCAACACCACCCCCAAACAAAAGGAACTAGACAGTCAAGGTTAATTGACCCACCAATACTCGAATTTACTAGGCATCTGCGAAAGTACCAGAGTTCACAGACAAATAAATTAACAGAGCCTCTAACCACCCTCCAACATGAGAGATCATGAAAATAAAAACTAGACAGAAAAAGCTAAAATACTTAAAGCCACACTAATTGAAAAAGTAAGAAATGAACAACAGAGTTACCCTTATCTAGATGGCCATAAGTGCACTGAGATTTCCAAACACTAGAACTAGCAAACTCTACGACTGTTTCTAGGCACAAGAACCTATCCCTCGCTAATAACCTTCATTTGCAACTCCACTACTTCGCTAATTTTCACTCCACCACTACTGCTACTAAAATTATTTGCCACCCCACCAATCTCACACTCACACAGCCTGGTAGTGCCCCACAATAGTAGGTCCATTCGCGTGCACTTCCATTAGCTAACACTCAAGTAAATTGCTCGTTTCTGAATCAATATCAACACTTATGGTAAAATATTTACACTTTCCTTCCTGCAATAGGGGCTTAGGCTCCCCCCCCCCCCACTTAGGTGCTAATTCTAAATCTTCCTATGAATGCATAACCTTGCCATATTAAATCCTCAAACCATATTTATTCCTACACCAAGTGATCACATGCTTGTGCATGCATGGAGTGGGCCATGTCACCCCCTTCATTAATGCACATCTCCTCAGCAGGGTGGTGAGATTGTCCCCCAACTATCCTCTCTGTCTAACTATCCATCCCCATTAGGGAGTCACTTTCATTGTCTAGAATGGATTGAAGAGACTCAGACCAACTTGATCGTTCTTCTGTAGACCAATCAACATTTAAACAGAGGTATCTATCATGACATCCCAAATTGGCTAAGAAATTAGTCACTTTGTTTCTAGTCCTCCTCAAGTAAGAAGATATATTATAGTTGATGGAGAGGATCAACTCCTAGATGTGAGAAATGAGAAGCTCCACAAAGCATATCTTAGTTAGTTTAGAGGAGGGGGCACCATTTATTATTTTATGAGCTATCGAGATCACTAGCTAGGGGTCCCCATCAGTTTGTAGTTTGGAATATCTTGCATCTCACACTAATTGCAGACCTCTTTCAAGAGCCAAGAATTTTGCCACATTATTACTAGTAGTTACATAGCTATGAGCATACACTCTTAAAGTGTTCTCATTCCAATCTATAAAAATACTTCCGTACCCTACATGCCTTGGATTTTCTTTTGATGCTTCATCAAAATTGAGCTTTATGAAGCCTATCAGAGATGTAGTGAAGTTGTTGGGAGAAGTACTTCAAGTATAATTATTCTTAGGAGTTGAGGAATGTATCATTGGATGATATATTTCTAATATCTTCAAGACCTCATCTTTCGAATGATTTACCTTCAAATCTTTTGAGGACCAAGTTTCTGCTAAAATTGTCTCCTTAATATTTTTCTTGATAATTTTCCAGACAATGACTATAGACTCCTTTTGGTTTTTGAATATTCTCTCATTACGTTCCTTCCACATTTCCCATCATGAAAAACCCCCAACTAAGATCCATGCTCTATTTACAATTGGTATATTAAATAAATTGTATCTCCACTGCTCCAACGAATCGATTAAGTCATTAGGATTACAGTCATTATGTATGAATACAGAGTGTATTTGAGACCAGATGGAGTTTGAAAATGGACATAAGTTTAGAAGGTGTTCCATGGTTTCTTCTTGGCTACCACATATATAACAATAGGAAGGCCCTTGGTAAAAACTTTTTCCGATATGATCCCATGTAAGTAACTTCTCCCTACTGGCCATAGAAAATGTGCCACTTTTGACTAGAAGTTACTTGTCTAGATTCTCCTCCATAAAAGTACTGTATGCATATCTTGGTGTTCAACCTGTAGAGAATAAGTTTATTTAAGAGTGAGCTTTCCTTTATTTTGATAGCTCCAACACAACTTATCCTGATCTTGCGCAATTGGGATTTTTTTTTGTTTGTTTTTGTTTCAGAAGCTCGTAATTCAGACTATCCCAAGGATACATATTTTGGTGGTCTGGCCAGTCCTTTCTATTTTTCAACTCTCTCAAAAGGGAGGGCTTATAATTTGTTTCCCATAAATATACAACCTTCTTACCCTGGTGCTCCATAGTAATTTCTCTCAATTCATAGAGATCCTCCCTGTCTCCTAGGTGGGGGAGATGTTACCAAGCCTCTTCCCAAAAAAGAGTAGTACAACTATTCCCAATTTCCCAAAAGGCATGCACCTACACTATGTTTTTATTGGTTTGTGCCAGGTTCCAAATCTAAGTGCCCATGGGAAATACTGTAGCCTATAATCTATTAAATTAAGAAGAATAGTTGCTGAAAATTCTATCCTATATTTTTTTCTAGAGTTCCTCCCCTCCTTGAAGTCAATGTTGTCGTAGCTTTGCCCCCAATTCTTTATTTAGAGTTTCATGATCTCTTAGTCTTATTCCCCCTGCTAACTTAGGAGTGCATAATTTCTCCCAAGCTACAAGTGCCCATTTATTGGCTTTATTTGCACTGCTCCATTAAAAATCCATGAAACGAGTGCTGATGTCCTTGTAGAAAGTTTTGGGGGCACCAATACCAATAATTGACAAATCGGTAGAGATTGGAGGATTGATTTAAGTAGTACTAGTCTGCCTTCCAATTTCAAAGACCAAAATGCCCAACTGTTTAACTTATTAGTAATTTTCTATAAAATTCCTTGTCAAGAAGATGTTCTCAAGGGAATAGTAACCAATGAGATCCCTAAATATTTGGCTGGAAGGCTGCTAATATGGAACCCTAGTACCTGGGCCAGATGATGTTGTATCAGGTCACACATTTTTAAGAAGTAAATATTAGATTTGTCATCATTAATAACAATTCTAGAGGTCACCATAAATCCTAAGAGGATATTTTTTAAGGCTCTTGATTCACGTAGGGAAGGATGACAAAAAATCATGATGTCATCAACAAATTGTTGATGAGTAATGGGAATCTTGTTCTTGAAGAGGAGAATTCCTTTAATGATACCCTTGTCATAGGAAACTTTAAGGTATCTTCCCAGCCCCTTAGCTGCAAAAATGAATAGAAAGGGAGAGAGAAGGTCACCTTTCCTCGTGCCACACAAAGCGTTAAAAGTCATGATAGGATACCCATTCATGAGGATTGAAGAAAAGGGGGTTGATATAAGTGATCCGACTTAAGAAATCCATTTTGGAGAAAAAACAAATCCATGAAGGACCTATATCAAATAATCCCAATTAAACCTATCATAAGCTTCAGAAAGGTCAAGCTTAATGAGCATGATAGGATTCTTATATTTATTGATAGAGTCAATTACTTCATGGGCTGCCACTATCCCATCAAATATCTGTCAACCTTCCACGAAGTTAGTTTTCACAAGAGAGATAATATTTTTGAGCAAAGGTTTGAGATGATTAACAATTACATAGGAAATAATTTTGTAAATCACATTATATAAAATTATCTCAGATCCTCAGAATTTCCAGTTTTAGGAATTAAAGTAATAAATGTAGCATTTAAACATGACTATACCTTTTGAGAGCATCAATATTCCTCAACCAAGGCATGAAATTTTGATCTGATGAATGACCAACAAGATTTTAAGAAGTCAATAGTAAAGTCATCTGGACCCGTGTGTTTGTTCCTGAGCATTTCCATTACAACTTCCTCTACCTCAAAAAAATAAATTTCTCTCGCTAGAGCTCCATTCTAGTCGTGATGGATAAAGTGAGGAATATTAGTATTCATATGACTTAAATTTTCTTTCTATTAGGCTCTGGTTCAATCAACATATTGTGATAGTATTCTACTAATTCCTACTCTATCTCTTCATGTTTCAATAATATTTGTCCATCCTTGGCAATGAGGGAGAAAATCCTGTTATGGTGGTAGTGCTTGATCATTGATTTGTGGAAAAACTTAGTATTCTGATCTAGTTCTTTAAGCTATTGTATCTTCGAATTTTGTTCCTAGAGAATCTCCTCTTGTTTCCATCTCTTCTATAATATGATAATCAGTTGACCCTCCTCCTTGATTGTATCTTCTGAGTGGCCTTATAGAATCATTTTTTGTTGGATCCTATGCATGCATGCCTCCAGAACTTGTTTATCAATAATGATCCAAGGTATTAGTAAAGTGATCAAATAAAAGCGCTCCAAACCTATACCAGTGCATAGATATCGATGACCTGAATCCAATGCAACTTGAATTGCTCAAAACCGATATTGTATGCTCCCGATATCGCGTTCTGATCGTTTTCCCAAACAAGAAAAAAATTGCAGATTGGTTGCAGGACTACTGACTGGGCAGTCCAACAATGACTGGGAAAGGTGACTGGGCAAGCTAACTATACATATTAGGCCAAAGGCTGGTTGATACGTGTCCAAGTGTGATTGGTTCAAATTTTTGTGATTTTTGATTGGTGGTTAAGTTTTTGAGTTGGACCAATCGGGGGATGCCACATGGCCCAATCATGGGCTGCCATGTGGCACCCTAGGGTCCACTAAAATTTTGGGTTATTGCCGAAATGTAACTATCCAAATTCAAACCTATCACCATACCACTAGGCGTCACTTAACCATTATAGTGGCGCAATTTCATTTAACTTGTAACCGGTTAACGTTTGGGGGACGTTTGGGTTTCATTTAAAGGTAAGGACTCTATTGCTAGTACTAGTTCTTTAAGTAGCCTCAATGAAACTCAACATGAAAAAGAAATAATAGATATTTTTCACATTAGAGACATTTCAAAGCATACCAAGATAGATACATTATTTGATAGTGGATCACAAGAAAACCTTATTTCAGAAGACATTGTTAAGAAATTGAATTTGGAAACCACTCATCCTAAACCTTATCCTTTAGGTTGGATATGTGATAATGCAAAATTGCATGTGACAAAAATATGTAAATTGAGATTTTCCATCACTGCAAACTTTATAGATGAGGTAGATCTTGATGTTATTCCACTTGAAATTTGTGCTATTATTTTGGGAAGCCCATATCTATATGATAGGAAAGCCATCTTTCATCGCCATGAGAACAAATATCACTTGTTTAAAGATGGGGTTGAATACGTTGTTAGAACACATAGCAAGAAGTTGAATTTATCACTTGTGAATGATAGACAAATGCAGAGGCTTGTTAATGCTAGTAAGAACTTTGTACTCTTGATGATCAAACCCAAAGAGAATGTTGAAAATGAAGCCTTCCAAGGATGCGATGCAAGATTAAACTCTGATTTGTATGAGGTTTTTAACACCTATGATGAGATTTTTTAGGAACCCAAAGGATTGCCTCCTAAAAGAGGAATCCAACATGAGATCCAATTGCAGCAAGATTTTCCTCTTATAAACATTGGCATGTACATGATGTCAGTTATGGAGAATGCATAAATCAAGAGACAAATCCAAGAGTTTCTTGATAAAGGGGTCATTAGACCAAGCACATCGCCATGTGGGTCACCAATTGTTTTAGTACCAAAGAAAGATGGTACATGGCGCATGTGTGTGTATTTCAGAGCCTTGAACAAGATTATAGTAAATAATCGTTACCCTCTTCCTCAAATTGATGATTTACTTGATCAATTGAACCACTGTGTATTTCACTAAGTTGGACTTGAGAAGTGGCTATCATCAGATTATGATTGCTGAAGGAGACATTTGGAAGACAAATTTCAAAACAAAGAAAGGTTTGTTTTAATGGTTGGTTATGCCATTTGGGCTTTGTAATGCTCCTGCAACATTCATGAGAGTTATGAATGATGTCTTAAGGCCTTTTCTTGATGATTTTGTGATTGTATACTTAGATGACATATTGATATTTAGTAAAACCCATGAAGAACATATCAGGCATGTTAGGCAAGTCTTAGATGTCTTGAAGAAAGAAAAGTTATTTTTAAAGATGTCTAAATGTGAATTTGGAAAGACGTCATTAGTGTATTTGGGACATATTGTTGTAGGGGGTGAATTGAAGATAGATCCCTCAGAGGTCAAAGT
Source organism: Pinus tabuliformis (assembly GCA_031772625.1). Lineage (NCBI taxonomy): Eukaryota > Viridiplantae > Streptophyta > Pinopsida > Pinales > Pinaceae > Pinus > Pinus tabuliformis. The sequence goes on from CM062819.1 coordinate 1,407,439,114, forward strand.
CATTGTAGATTGGCCTAAGCCAAATAATGTAACTGAGGTTAGAAGCTTTTTGGGAGCAACCTAATATTGGAGAAAGTTCATTTCTAATTTTTCTTCAATTGTAGCTCCATTACATGCCTCAATGACAAGTGTCAAGCAGGTTTTTTAGTGGGGACGCAAGCAACATAAAGCCTTTGATGCATTGAAGGAGAGAATTAGCACAACTCTAGTTCACACACTTCCTGATTTAAGACAATCATTTGAGATATAAACAGATGACACTGACTATGCCATGGGAGAGATCTTGATGCAACATGGTAAGGCCATATGTTACCATTCTGAAATTTTTAATGGTGCAATAGTTAACTATCCTACATATGATAAAGAACTATATACATTGGTGTAAAGTGTGAAAAAGTGGAAACACTATTTGATGGGAAAGGAAACTATCATTTACATTGATTATCAACCATTGGAATACTTGCATTCACAAACTAAGCTACAACAAACAAGGCATTTCATATGGATGGGTTTCTGGCAACAATTCCACTTGGTGATAAGGTATAATAAAGGTATCTATAACAAGGTTGCTAGCATGCTTGCTAGACCAATTGTTGGTGCTTCAGTTATTCTTAAGCATAATTCTATCATGCATGAGATCTATGTTGAACACTATGTTATAGATGATGATTTTAAAGATGCATATGCAACTTTGTATCAAGGCAACCAAGTAGAGGAATTGGATTACCATGTTCATGATAAAATTTTGTATCATCTTGGCATGATATGCATTCCATAGGGTGAAAGAGTCAACATCATAAGGGAAGCACATACTTCTCTTATTTCTGGCCATTTTGTTGTAGGCAAGACTGTGGCACAATTACCAAGGTAATTTTTTTGGCCTAAAATGAATGAAAGTCTGTCACGATATGTAAGAGGATGTTCTTTATGTGCTACAAGTAAACCTAGCAATAGAAATTTAGGATTGTATACTCACTTCCAGTTCCTTCCCGTCCTTGGGAAAGTGTTTTTATGGAATTTGTAGGAGGACTGCCTATGTCTAAAAAAAATCATGATTATCTTTATGTTGTGGTGGATCGTTTCAGCAAGATGTGTATTTTGATGCCTTATACGAAGCATGTTACAATTGAACAACTTGCACAAATGTTATTTCAACATGTATGGGTACATTTTGGGTTGCCCAAATCTGATCGAGATTCTCGATTTGTTGGGAAATTTTGGTCAAGCTTATGGGGACTCATGGACACCAAGTTAAAAAGAAACACAACATTCTATCCACAAACCGATGGTTAGACATAAGTGTTGAAAAAAAAGATAATACATCTTCTTCGTGGTTATTGCGGTAAACATCCTAAGCTTTGGGATGAACACTTACACTACATTCAACATTCTTATAATGGGGAAAAGCATTCATCGACTCAAACATCTCCATTTGAGGCATGCTTTGGTTACTTATCAAAATCTCCATTAGATTTTATCTTTGGGAAAGATGTTGCTATTGATGGTTATTGTGACATTGATAAGGCCAAGCGATTCATTGAACAAGTTAAATTGGTGCATCAAATGGTTCAAGAACAATTGGAAAAGAGCAAAGCCAAGTACACGACAAGGCATGATAAGCATCGTGTTGACCACAATTTTCAGGTTGGAGATGAATTTTGGCTTTACATTAGCAAGGAGAGTCTTAAAGGAGAAGGTAAAAAACTAAAACCAATAAGGTATGGACCTTTTAAGATTCTAGAAAAGATTGGTAATAATGCCTTCCAGTTGGATTTGCATCCATATATGAAAATTTATGCAATTGTTAATGTTGAGAATTTGAGATTATATGAGCCTCATTTGATTGATGATCAAGGAGAGCATGTTTAGATTCCTTCAATATAATATTTCTCTCCATAATTTCTTGAATAATTATAGCAAGACACCATCCTTGAAGGAAGAAGAAAAACTTCAAAACGAGGGAATGTGGAATATGTTCGTGTGGGACACAAAGGCACAAATCCAAGCAAAGAAAAATTGATTGAGACCGGAAGGGTGAGGAAACTGTACCCTCATCTATTTTTTGATTAAATGTAGTCTTTTGGAGGTCCAAAAGCTTCCAGTGGGGAGGAGTGATCCAAGGGATCACTAAAGTGCTCAAAATTCAAAGTGTTCAAAAGTTATCAAAACCTATACCAGTGTGCATATATCGACGACCTAAATCCAACACAACTTGAATTTCTCAAAATCGATGTCGTATATCCCGATATCGCGTTTTGATTGTTTTCCAAAACAGGTAAATAATTTGCAGATTGGTTACAGGACTACTGACTGGGCAAGGTGACTAGGCAGGATGAGTTTATATATTGGTCCAATGGTAGGTTGACAAGTGTCTAAGTGTGATTGGTTCAAATTTTGGTGACTTTTGATTGGTGGTTAAGTTTTTGAGTTGGACCAATGGGGGGATGCCACGTGGCACCTCGGGGTCCACTAAAATTTTGGGTTATGGCTGAAGTGCAATTGGTTGGATTTGAACGCAAAACCTCTGGTCTAGCAGCATGGCACCTTATCGCCATACCACCGGGTGTCACTTAACCATTATAGTTGCATGATTTCATTTAACTTATAACCAGTTAACATTTGGGGGATGGGGCCGGGCTAAACCCTGGTCCCCGGTCACCCCACACCCATAGGACTGTAGGCGAGGGAGCTAGGGGCAGAGGCTTAGCCCTAACCCTAGGTTTTGGTACCAGCAGATAGTATCCACCATACCACAACCAAACAACGCGAATCCAATATGTTTGGGCATGGGAAAAGGGGACCAACCCCGGGTCACATTGCCACCATATAACTAATGAAGGAGAGCTCGAGAGGTTGTTGCAACGGGCACAGAAAATTAGGAGCTACCCCTGGTTTTATGTCGCGATAGAACCAACGACCAAGGTGCCAGGGGCTATGCCGATGGGGGTGGGTGTTTAGCCCCATCCCCTGGGTGCATGGCCCCATGTGGCCCTAGTTTTTTGTCCAAGACGTTACAGGGCAATTTAATCAAGCGATAAAATGCACCAATTTCGGTGCGAATTTCACTGGCACTACGCAAAATTGTTGCTTGACACACCCTGGAAAGGCTGAATTCATAGGATTGTCAGCCGTTCAGTGCAGTTTGTGGTTCAATTAGCAGAAGAAACTTCATGAGAGCATAACTTCTTCAGTTTTTGGCCAAATTGAGCCCAACAAAAGCCCAACTAGGGGTTTTTGACTGATCTGAATTCATTGGAGACATAATATTTACATTTTGAGAAATATAAATCCACGTGAACGCAAATTTGAGCACTTAATGAAAGAGGCCTATCACTGGAAGTTAGACCAGGAGATGTAGCCCAGGAGAGGGGTGAACTCCTTTAGCATTTTCGCTGTTATGCATTTATGATATGGCATATTGTCTCTGTTTTATGCTATTAACCAAGTTTAAAAATCATAATTTTATGTGTTTTTCAAAGTGATCCATTGCCTACAATACATAAAATTTCACTTGTAATTTTACCATCACCTTCAAGTTTGCATTACAGATCATAGATATGTGGCCGAACTCCTTTCTATTCCAATATTTAATTTTTGCGTTGAGTTCCTTTAATTTTATTTGGAATTTATGCATTTTATTTCTTCCCTAGACTTCTATTTCCTCCCACCAATTCCTAACATTCGTAAAAATTTCAAGTCGTGAAGCCATAATCCCTCAAACCTGAAGGGATGGTTTCTCGAATCGACTTTCAAATACACTTCCAATCGAACTCACCAGTGGTATGACCCTAAGCAGGGGAGAATAAATACTTCCACAAATATGTCTTGTCTCAATAAGGACTTTGATATTAGGAATCGATTTGATTGACTAGCCACTTGATGTTTCCCCCTCTCTGTTTATTCCATGTGTAGAATCCTTAATTTGTTTCTATATTATCCAATTTTAGCCCCTGAATTAGATCCTCAAAGTGTCTAGCTTCAAGGTTAAGACGCCTTATACCACCTTTATTCTCCTCCAACGATTTTATGGGATTAAAGTCGCCACCAACTATTAAAAAATAATCCTGGTGTAGCTCTCTTATTTTTTGTAGGATAGAAAAACAAGCCTCATTCTCAGCAGGGAGATGTATTCCATATAATGTCATTAGGCATACTAGATCCTTACTACCTACATAATGAAGTCTTTCAGATAAAATACATGGCCAAGGGATCCAATCTTGGAATGAGAACTCTAGAGGTTTCCATAGAATCGCCAGAGCCCTAACGCCCCCTCTTCCATCTAGAGCCATAGTCTTGCATCCCTTTCCACATAATTCCACAATATCTTACACTCTCTCACTAGACACTTTTGTCTCTTGTAGCATAGCAATTGCTAGTTTTTCCTTGTTTATTCTCTCCTTTAAGTACCTCTATTTTCCCCGACTATTGAGGCTGCGTATATTCCATGTGATTATCTTCATTGGGTATAGTGCTAGGGGGAGGAGAACATCTCTGGGAGTGCCACCACATGCCTTGAATTCACTAGATACTCATCCACATTTTGTATTGCTTCTCTCATAGTTATTTTTCCTTTTCTTCTACTTTTGTGACTTATTTGTTCCTTACCTCTGTCTTCTTGAGTTTGGACTCTCTTTTTCCCACTTGTCGCTCTGATCTCTCCTTGTCCTACCACTCCTTGATTACACCATTGGAAATATAATTGGTAATATGATTTCTTCTAGTCCTCTGGGATAGGTTTTAGCTCAATGTGTACCCATTCTTAGATTAGCTTCATCATGAACTGCTCCTTAGAGTTTAGGGTTTTTGAATTTTCTTTAGCCACCAACTCAACCTCTTCAATCGTAGATAACTCCCTTCTCTCAGGATTTACTGTTGGAGTTTTTGGGGATTTCCTCTTAGGGGTGGGTTTTCCTTAGGGAGTCTCCTCTGCTGTCTCTACCACCATAAGATATTTTGGAAGATCAATATTCTCCTCTACATTTGTAAGCACCGCAAAGGTGTTTCCCTCTTAACTCTTCTTTGGCTCCGTTTGCGATGGCTATTACTTAGGGTTTCTTCTTTTATTAGCCACATTTCAAAATATAAACATGTTTCTTCAAAGGGTTTCCTCTTCTCTTTCCTAAGTGGGTAGTGACTAAATAGATGCCCATGCTTGTGACATCTTTTACACCTAAATGGGACATGCTTATAGTCTAGTGGTTGAATCTAGACTTCATCTTGATAGGAAAATTCTATTGATTCTAGAAGGGGTCGAGAAATGTTCAACGCACATATATTTTCACATATAAAGTGTAATGACATCCATTTTTAGTTTTTTAAATATTTATGAAAATCCCAATGGAGTTTCTTATTCCCTCCAAATTTTCAGGGTCTCAAAAATCCACTGGCAGTGAGTAAAGATGTACCCAGAATGGAGATTCTAGAAATTGTTCCTTATCTGGGTTATAACATTCTTCCTAGTGCCTCATGAATAAGCTCACATTGTTAAATAAATAAGGCTCATTTTCAAAAACCCTAGTCCTGTCTTCTAGATTAGAGAAGATCACGATGAAGAACCCTTTAGCTCCTAATTTCAGGTCTATCTAGCCCTTGGGTTGCCACTTAGATTGGATCCAATTCACCAAATCCCTCTTTGTTGGCCAAATTCCTATGAATTTGTATATGAGGGAGAAATTTTTCATATGCTGGTGATATCACTCCAGTCTATTGGGAGGAATCACATATTTAGGGTTAATTGCTATTTTGGGTAAGTATCTCCCCATAAGGTGGGATTGCCATTATACCCCAAGAATTGGGCTCTCTCATTTGTTTCCATTTTCTGAAGAGGTTATTGAGCCTCCTGCATTATTTTGTTGGATACTTGTCACAACATTCTTATAGGAGGGGATTTCACTCCTCCTCGCCTAATTGCTCATTTCAACCAGTCAGAATCAACGAGAAGTAAGACTCCACAAAAAATTCTTCTCCTAATTCAGAAAATCGTGGATGTAACTAGAAAATAGTGTATTTGGAAAAATATTCTATAAAAACCCTAGCATAGGTCCATTAATATTACTATTATTACGATAATAACATTATTATACAAATATTCATAATAAATTACAATAAAAATATTCATATAAGATTAATACAATAGAAATACTAATATATCATATATGAATACTATTAATAATAATGCATCATTAGAATAGTAAATCAATATATTCAAATTTCCCTACCCTTTAGGGGATGTAGGATCAAACCACAACGATTGTCACTATTCACCTAAATATCAAGATATTCAATTTTTCCTTCCCCTTAGAGCTTATAGGAATTACTCATCACAATTTTCAACATGTTCAATCTTTTGCCACACAGGCTAACATGGCTCCAGAGAATAAAATCCAAGTGGAGGGGGAGTTAAATCTGCTAGCTACCACTCAAGCTATTGTCCTTTGACAAATAATATTAGTGTAATATATTTGATAATCTTTTTTTTGTAAGTCTCGACTTTATATTATTGATGCAAAAATATACATTGAGTTTGTCTTTGTGTTACTGACCGCCCAGTTGGGAAATCGACCCAATAACACAAGTTCAGTTTCTTTAGATTGCTAATGTTTTTCCTAACCAACTTATCCAAAAAAATGAAAGGTTGACTAATGCTAGAGTTACTATACCATAGGTTACCAAATTGCTGGCCCTTTTTCGGAGAGCCATTTAGATAAAAGAAAAACTGATAGAAATTTTCCATGGCTAAACTAATTCATTACAAAGAACTATGGATTTATCGGGGAGTAACTAGGTGCTTGCTTACTTTGTGGGAGTTTGAGCTGTGAGTCTAAGAGGGGTTGCTGGCCACCAATCATCACAAAATCCAATATCTTTGTTTATTGAGGAAACACTAATCGCTCGCCAACACAAGGTTGCTTGTAGACCGCTATGCCTAATAATACCATGTACCACTGATCTAGACCACTGAGAAACTATAATAAGCCACAAGCCAACGTTCTAAGAAGAACCACAAACCAACTTGCTGAGAAGAACCACATGCTCTTTCCACCAAGGACATACTCCTTTTATCACTGAGAGGTGAAGCCACACCTTGCTCAGAGCCCACATTCCATGTGATTCCAAACCATCCTTTGCCTTTGGCGGCTAGAAAAACCCCATATGGAAACCAATTGAATTGCATTGGATCCATCCTTCCTAGATTGTAATAAAAAGAGGCTCGCGAGCCTTGAATTGTACGCAGCCACCAGAGGAGAGAAACTCTGTTGTGGTGTTGTGAGAGTAGCCATCATGGCTAGATGGAAATAAATCAAGGGAAGAGGCCTCTTCGACACTCCTTGTACTGCAAAGCACTCCATATTTACCGAGTCTCATGTTTGTCACCCATAATTTCTCCTTAAACTGAAAGGAAGAGAGATATATAGGCTAGCCCTTTAATTGAGAGTTCAGAGATATACCATGTGAAATAATGAGGAAACGAAGGATTCTTTGGGGAGGCCATATTAAGACAATGAAGCTGGGAGGCCATTGAAGATGCTAGAAAAAATGGGGCGTAGTAGAGGTCGGGGATGACTGAGAGAAAAATCAACAACTATGCAAATATTCCAACTCCGGGAGAACCACAACAAACTTAGAAATGACCCAATTGTAGATTATGATGAGAGAATAAGCATTAGAGGCATGATTCCCCTGCATTAACATAACACAACTCATCTTTTCCTGAGTTGAATGGTGTTCGAAAGAGGATGCATGTGACAAAAATAGGTTTGATGGGGGACGTCGGCTCACCATGACACCACCATCATCTGGTTGAGCAAGAAACCTCTGTGAACATTGATGAGAAACCATTATGCTTCCATGAGGCAAACCAACTATGGAGTATGGCTACCAAGGCGTAAATGTTAGTCCCCTAAATTGTCCCCATTCTTGTCCTTTTTCCCTTTATAAACCATAGCTATTTACCTATGTTTTACCCTTTTCACATACCCTCATCCTGCACTAGTCCAAGCATGGTGATATATTTCACATGTACTTTATTTTTCATATTTTATTTCAATTTAGCATTTAATTAATTATTTAATTCAGATTTCTTACTTTTAATGCACTTTTGTAACTTATCCTTATCTCCGATAAATACTTGGTAAATAAAGCCACTTAACGTGACTGCTGATTTAAGTGCAGGATCAGATCTCGCACTATTTCCAGCACAGCGAATCCGCACAGCAGATCCGGACTTCCCTAACCACTGCCATGTTTTGTGCATCATTGGCCACGAAGACCAGATCAGCCAAAGGCAGCCAAAGACAAGACTGAAGTTGCAGATTGCTTGAACAGAAGCTGAAGATTTGGCCCACGGCCAGCAAGTTCAATTGTCTATATTTAAAAGCCGAGAGGCTAAAATCTACATTTTGTTATGTAAACGGTTGACCGAATGGCCTGTACTAAGTTTAGTAGTTACGACCTTGGGCCGATGGTCTATAAATCACAGAATGTAAATAGAATTAGGGGATTAGCAGATAGAGGAGATAACAGCATTGTGTTCCAAGCGTATTGTATATTTTTGTTATCGCCCAAATCTGGGCTGGACTCTGTATTCCACGATGTACTTTGCCTTTGCGAATTAATAGAAAGAAGGAGCTTCGCCTCATGCTTTTCAAATCTTATCTGTTCTTTTAAGCCAATGAGTCTGATCTGAATTACTGAGTAGCGTCGTTTCTTAGACGGGAAACGAGCTGGTTGGCTAGGGCCCAGCCAACCCAGCTCGTTTACCCTATTTTCGGTTTCATATTTATTTATATGTTTTTATTGTTAAAGTGTGATTTAATTGAATTCTATTTTCATGCACATATATTCCTGCCAAAGTGTGAGCAGATCCGTCGTGTGAATTAGTTAGATTTACTTTCCTGCAATTTATTTCAGTTGGTTTTCCCCGCCTGGTCCAAGCAAGAGAAATGAACCTGCACCAATGCACGTTGGTGTGATTAATCCTTTCCTGCAATTTCCTTTCATGCAATTTATTTCAGTTGGTTTTCCTTTCTTGTTCCACACAGGAGAAATGAACCTGCACTAGTGCACGTTGGTGTGTTCCAGCAAGTATTTCTAGTCTCTTTCATGCAACGTTTCTTTTCTGTTCTCCTAAGTAATATATATATATATATATATATATATATATATATATATATATATATCTATCTATCTATATATATCTATATATATATATCTATATATATCTATATATATATATATATATATCTATATATATATATATATATATATATATATATATATATATATATGCAGATGGTAGGTTGATTCTTTAGTGGTTGTTTCCAGTTATGGTTATTTACTTTTATTTTACATACAGTTAAGATTGGAAACATCTACATGTGCAAATTATTTCTACAATTAAGTTTCATTTGCAATAGTTAACGCTTATTTTGAGAACTGATAACGAAGTGCAAGGAACTCTGCTCAGGTGCAAGAACTGGTTTCTTGTCACAGGATCCGAGTGCTCAGAACCCTTGAGGTTCGAGCCCTTGCATGAAGTCAAGAATCTTTGGTAAGACACAACTTATACCTCTCGCATAAATCTTTGCGCCTGCACTAGTGCAAGCAGATTGCGATAAGTGTAGGACTGACTAGTGCAAGAAGGAAATATTTAAGAAAGTAGGTTTAAGGGCCCACTTTACGAGACTACTAAAGTGTTTCTACTAAAGAGAAATATAAGCATATACTCAGTGATTAAACATTGATCAGTTGGAGTGATTGTCTTCTTATTTTGATTCCTTTACAAATGCATTCTTTCTTGTTCCAACACTAGATTACTTTGATGATTCAGTTGCCTTTTCATCTTTCCAATTTGATTATGCAAGTTTCCATTTAAGAAGGTAGGAATTTACATAAAAAGGTTCATACCATCTCTGGCATTGCCTGTGTTTCGTCTCTAAGTTTACGAATCCTCCAGGTTGACAATTAAGTGTTGAGGAGTTTCTTACGTGCAATTCCTGCACCCAACAGTAACCATTGTGAGTATCATATCAAGGTGAATGCAAGCTTGTTGATTGTTGAAGGTGCAACTAGATGGTTGCTAACCCAATATGGCCTTGGTCTCTCGCTGACAACTGTCGATGTTAGGCACTCGCTGTGGGGTAAAATATTTGATAATATTATAAGAGTAGTATTAATCATATATTATTGTTTTAGTTATTAATGATATTAATATTTTAATAATAATATTATAATATATTACATTAATATTATTTTAATAATATTATAATAGTAATGCTAATCTATCTATTGCTATTGTATTAAAATTATATTAGTACTTTATTGTAATTTATTATGAATGTATATATAATAATATTATCATTATGATAAATATAATAAGACTACTATAATAAGACTACTATAATAATACTTAATATATTTTATTGTAAGAATATTATCAGCGCCTGCTTCACGAGGGACTATAGAATTCACTTGCAGTCAAAGTGCGTTGACTTTGCATTATGTTGTTGGGTTTTTGCAATTTTAACCAAAGTTTCGGGAAAATGCTTAATATTTCTATTTTCACATAAATTCAAAAACACTTTTCTAATTTTCTAGAACTCTTATTTCTAATTTTCAATTGGGTATGATGGGACATGCTTCCCCTCATGGAAGGCATTTTATTTTCGGTATTTGTCAGTGCTTGACAATTCATTTAAAAATAAAATAAAATTTGTGAGTGACGATTCCGTTGGTGAGTGCTCTCACACGTATACTATTATGTTATTGTTCTGCCCAATGATGCAAAAATTGATGTGGTTGCGGGTCCTTTGCATGGGCCAGTGGGGGGGTTGTGTGTGAACAAATTTGCAATTAATATTAATAATACTTAATATATTTTATTGTAATAATTCTATTAGTCCATGCCTCACCAGGGACGATAACATTTGCCTCACTATCAAAGTGTGTTGACTCTGCATTATTCTGCTATGTTTTTGCAATTTTAACCAAAGTCTCAGGAGAATGCTTAATATTTATATTTTTGCATAAATTCAAAAATAATTTTCTAATTTTCTAAAAATCTTATTTCTATTTTTCAATTAGGAAAAGGAGCTCTGATGGGACATAATTCCCCTAGTGGAAGGCATTTTATTTTTGGTATTTGTCAGTGCCTGACAATTCATTTAAAAAAGAAAAAAATTAGTTTTATGAGTGACGATTTCGTTGGTGAGTGCTTTGACACTTGTACTGTTATGTTATTGTTTTGCCCAACGATGCCAGAATTGATGTGGTTATAGGTCCTTTGCGTGGGCTAGGGGGAACCTGAACAAATTTGCAATTAATATTTTTATGTATATGTTTCCTTCTACGAAGCTTTCTGTGCGGAGGATGGGGTATGTGCAGGCCACACTCACGCATCTATTCAGTGAATTAAATGCTGAAAAGACTGATATTTACTCGTGGAGTCATTTTCTATTAATCATATGTACTAGTTAACTTTAATCATGGGTTATTGACAATGCTTTTGTGACATTTTGCAAATGTCCTGTGGCAGGACGGGAATTATATTTGACAATGAACATGAAAATTGGTGTTATGAACCTATTTGCACAAAACATATAAGTGACGAGGACACACATATACTCAAAATAACACAAAATTGGTCAATGAGGACAAACATTCGTAAAATTGTAATCATTAGTAGAGGATTGGGGCGATAAGAAATATTGATGCTAGATTGATGTATGATACAAAGATTTCATATTTATTTCATTTCGTACATTTCTGTGACTTAGGGTACTGTTGAAGACTCGAAATTCTCTGCCTCAACATTATTAGGGAGACCACTCAGTCGGGACCTCAGAGCAACTCCTTTTCTGTTTGGAATGGTGGTTCCAACTGGTTAAACCAAGTCCAATTACCTTCTTTTTATCTCTACTAGCTTAAAGTATGACTTTCACTTACCAATAGAGAAGAGACATAAGATCAATCCTCTTGCTGATCAGGTAAGAAAGTGATCCTTAAGCTGATCTGGGGCTCAACCAAGCCACAACTAAATTTTTCCTCTTTGATAAGAGGACTTCTAGGAATGTAGAATTAAATCTAAATGCAAGCAAAAGGAATAAATCCTAAGCTTATCTCGATTAGGAAGATATAGATCTAACCCAACCGAGAGCAAAGTAATTAAATGATTGAGATTTCAACACACCTGGTTTATGATGAATATCTGGCTAATGAAGTAGTTCAATTAACTGATATTATAATTTACCAAACATGTTGTTTAGATATCTATTAACAATGAATGATGAACCAATAACATTAAGAAGTAGTTCTCATAATTCCAATGGAAATTAAATCAGAATTAGATGACAAATTTTTGAATAAATAGTTACTCAGAAATCCGATTTAAGCATAAGAGCATAAGAGGAAATTAACAACATATCTATGAAACAAACAAATTAGATAGCTAATATATAAGACATGAATTCATATCTACAATAGTGCATAATATAAATCCAATTAACATAATTCTACCATCAAAAGTGAATTTCAATATTAAAAATTATAGTATTTATAATACAAATAAATTTGAACCTGTTCTCCTGCTCTGTTCTTTTGAATCTGATCTCTTACAATCTTTCTCAAAAGCATAAACTTTGCTACTAAAAGCAAGAGCTGCAATAGTGCAAGCTCAGCCTCTCATACATAGTTTCAGAATGGAAAAAGACAAATCTCAATAATTCCTAGATCTGAGATTGATACTCTCTACCTACAGCCTGAAATCCCTATTACAATAGTGCTTTAAGAGTTACAAAATTGTTGAAGAGAGAAGCCCCGGTACATTCTACGAACCACTATTTATAATTTTACAAAATGAATTCCAAATAGGGGAGCTATTGAAGAGTAATTATGCTCCAACAATTTTCATTGGTCCAAATTCCTTTTCTTCTATTGCTGGAGCAATCTCATTGATTGAAATTTTCTTTTCCTCATCTCTTCAACTGTTTTCCTGTCAAAACCAATCAAAATTCAATTAAAATACAAATTAAAATAAAAAATACCAAATCTGGAAAATAAAAAATCTTCAATTAAAACTTAATTAAATAAATAAATAGAAGAAAATTTGAGCTTTTCATTGATCCCTATAAAGGTCTAATTGGTTAAGGAGAACATAATTGAATGGATTTGTATTCAACAGAGCTTATGAGCAAATGAAAATGCAGAAAATTAAACTCAGAAAATTAATTTTGTTTAAAAATTTGGACCTTGATCTTCTGCTAATTTTTTGACTTACTAAATAATCAAATTTGCTAATGAAACCACTCCATAATTATTCTCCATGATTTTATCTATCCAACGAGCCATCCTGGGCCTCATTTGGCCAAGTAAAACTCAACTTATGAGCTTCTAAAGTTGAAGTGTCAAAATTGCGAGAATTTTGGATAATTTTTTGTCTGGGCCAAAAATAGAAAAAATTAATTAAAAATTCTAATCCTATTTAACTACACAATTATTAATTAATTAAAATTATGAAATTATTTAATTACAAAAAATTAATTTAATTATAAATTAATAAAAAAAATTAAATTAAAAAAAATAAAAAAAATAAAAAATAATAATTATTATAAATCATAAAAATTTATTTAATTAATATTAAAATATAGATGATGGGACACACCCAAAATTATAGACCTAAGTGGTTATTTTGGCTCACATACGTGAGCCATGGTGGATAAGTGGGAGGTATAAGGTGGAGGCTTATTATAAAGGCGAGACATAAGGATGAGGGTTGTTATAAAAGCATGTGGAGGGATAAAGAGTGAAGGAGGGAGGTATAATGGATATCAAAGGTTTCGTCATATTGGATATCGGAGAAGTGGGAGGCATAAGGTATACGGACTTACAATAGAAAAAATTCCCGGTGTTCCGATATGTGATGAAGAGGTATGGGAGTTATAAGGAGATCTTCGTTAAAACTTAAATATCCATCGTATATTATCGAGAGATTGTGTTTCGAAAGTTTTTAATCATAACTTTTTGTCACCTCATAAAAACGCTGATGTTCGATATGAATATCAAGACTTTTTTTATAGGAGATATTTTGTAAAGGAAGAGAGAAGGTGAGGTGAAGCGGGCCCACTTTGGTAATTAAAAATCCTACAAAATGGACTACAACCACTTTGCAATTTTGAGATTTAAGGTCTCGTAATTTCTTTTAAAATTATAAATTGGAATAAATTACCGAGATCTCGAAAACACATTATTTTAATTATTCTACAATTTGGCCGGATGATTTTGTAGAACCATTAGTGAAAAATGAAAAAAATAGTAAAAATTAACTAGGGATTAATATTTACAATGAATTACTAATTTAATTACAAAAGTTATTATATGATACATTTTGTACATTTTTTAACCCAGACGGTAAAAATTATCAAACTTCGGACGAGTACCATTTGCAAACTGTGTAACCAAATGAGATGAAACGAGTACCATGGAAAGCTAGCAAAAAGTTGAAATCAATGAAGCAAGCAAAATAGAAATCCAACAAAATTGAAAATAGAAAAATTGTAGGACACTTAACCAAAAGAAAATATTAAAAGGTGATTTAGCCAAAAAATTATGGAGAGGGCCCCCATTATTTGAAGTAAATAAGTAAAAAATGAGGGGTGTTGGGTTTTCCCTACAACAGGTACATATTTGTATATAATGTGTTCTGTATAATATGTTTCATACACAAAATAGTTACAGGTTGTGATTATATAGGGAGTCTAGAAATCTAGAGTTAAACAACATTGAGAATGTCGCTGATTAAGTAGGTATTTTTAAGTATAAAGCGGAAATGGCTAGCAATTTCTCTTTGCAGAATGCAATTAGAAGTTGGGAATATTGTTCGAGCTTCTATTGGTGTTGGCGTTGCATAAGATCACATCTTTGTCTTTCAATTGGGTATGAATGGCATCTCTAAATATTGTATGAGTACAAAATGTTGAACATAAATCAATGTAGTATGATGTTCTTTGTTATCAATAACTAATACAAGTTGGAGATGTTGTTAAGGATAAATTAGAAATCAAGGATGTATTTTGCAAGAAATCATGAATGTGAAAGATAGTTGACGCTTCAATGAACGTGGTTTTTTCTCTTCGCACAGTAAAAGCTTTCTTACAAGCATTTGTTAATAGTTTTATGAGGGTGTAGTTCCTTTACGAGGTAGGGGGGCGTTTCTTTGGTCACTGCTCTGACACATATTGCTAGAGAATTTATTTTTCATTATTTCATTTTAAGCTCTTTTCCATTTAAATATTTTATAGATTTAGCTGTGTGGGAGAGAAATTGCATAGAGCTATGAATATGTGCGAAATGAAGAATGTGCGGAGGATGAGGTATGTGCAGGAGAATGGGGATGGAAATATGACTTTATTTTGTAGAGACAAAATTAATTTTAAACTCTTTTCCATTTTCCTGTCTAGGGACTATAGCATTGGTCTCATGATCAAAATTATGTTGACTCTGCATTATTTGGATTTATTTTTGTAATTTTAACCAAAGTTTCAGGGAAATGCTTAATATTTCTATTTTTCCATAAATTTAAAAATAAATTTCTAATTTTCTGGATATCTTATTTCTAATGTTAGATTAGCTGAGGGAGATCTGATGGGACAAAATTCCCTTGGTGGAGGCTATTCTGTTGGCACTAAGACTATTATGTTACCCAAAATTGACCCTTTGCATATGCAGGTGGGGGGGGGGGCTGAATAAATCTTCAATTAATATTATTATGTTTCCTTGTGTGGGGCTTTTACTTGTAGAGGATGGAGTATGTGCGGGAGAATGGGGGTGCACATCCTTTACAAGGTACACGGGGCGTTTCTTTGGTTAGTGTTCTTACATTTATTGCTAGTGCGTTTATTTTTCATTTTAAGCTCTTTTCCGTTTAAAACTTTTTACAAATTTAGCTTTGTAAAAGAGCAGTTGCGTAGAGCTAATTAAAAATTCTTGTGTGGAGAGCTTCCAATTGTGAATATGTGTAGAATGAAGGATATGCGAAGGATAGGGTATGTGCGGGAGAACGAAGGTCAGAATACAGAGCTGACGCAGAAGTTTTCGTTGTGAAAAATCAAGGATGTGCAGACAACGGGGTATGTGTGAGAGAATGGGGGTGCAAAGGGGAAGTTGAACAAATCTCCAATTAATATTATTATGTTTCCTTGTGTGGAACTTTTACAGTGTGGAGGACGGAGTATGTGCAAGAGAATAGGGGTGTAGGTCCTTTACGGAGCACAGGGGGCATTTCTTTGGTTAGTTATTTTACACATATTGCTAGTGTGTTTATTTTTTATCATTTCATTTTAAGCTCTTTTCCATTTAAAACTTTTATAGATTTAGTTGTGCGAAAGAGTAGTTGCATAGAGATAATTAACAAATGATTGAGTAAAAAGCTTCCATTGTGCGAAAGTGAATTTGCATAGAGATATGAATATATGAAAAATGAAGGATGTGTGGAGGATGGGGTATGTGCAAGAGAACAAGGGTCGAAATACAGATCTAAGGAAGAAGTTTTTTTTTGTGCAAAATGAAGGATGTGTGGAGGAAGGGGTTATGTTCGGGAGAACAGGGGTGCAGAGGGGACTTTATTCCTTTCCATTTAAAACTTTTACAAATTTGGCTATGTAGGAGAGTAGCTGCATATAGCTATAAATAGGCACAATGGCATGCTCTGAGACTGACATTGACAAAATGCTATGAGCAAGTCCTTTATGGGGTAGGGGGAGTTTCTTTGGTTAGTGCTCTGACATGTATTGCTTTTGAATTTATTTTTCATTATTTCATTTTAAGTTCTTTTTTCATTTAAAACTTTTATAGATTTAGCTATGCGGGAGAGAAGTGGCATAAAGCTGTGAATTTGTGCAAAAAGAAGGATGTGCGGAGGATGCAATATGTGCGGGAGAATGAGGATGTAAATATGACTTTATTCAAGAGAGACATAATTAATTTTAAAGCCTTGTTCTCCATTTTCCTCCTAGGGACTATAACATTGGCCTCGTGGTAAAAGTGCACTGACTCTAGATTATTTGGCTACGTTTTTGCAATTTTAACAAAAGTTTTTGTGAAAATGCTTAATATTTCTATTTTTTCCATAAATTAAAAAATAATTTTCTATTTTTCTACAAATATTATTTATAATTTTTGATTGGCTAAGGGAGCTTTGATGGGACATAATTTCCAAGGTGGCAGGATTTTTATTTTTGGTATTTTTCAATGCTTGACAATTGGAAGGGCACACTGAACAAATCTCCAATTAATATTATTATGTTTCCTTGTGCAGAGGGAATAATATGTGCAGGAAAAAGAGGGTGCAAGTCCTTTATGGCGTATGTGGGGAGTTTCTTTAGTTAGTGCTCTTACACATATTGCTAGTGTGTTTATTTTTCGTTATTTCATTTTAAACTCTTTTCCATTTAAAACTTTTACAGTTTTAGCTATGTAGAAGAATAATTGCATAAAACTAATTAACAAATGCTTGTGCGGAGAGCTTCCAACTGTGAATATGTGCAGAGGACGGGGTATGTTTGGGAGAACGAGGGTTAGAATGCGGAGTTAAGGAAGAGGTTTTCATTGTGCGGAATGAAGAATGTGCGGATGATGAGGTATGTGTGAGAGAAATGGGGGTGTAGAGGGGACACTGAAAAAATATCTAATTAATATTATTATGTTTCTTTGTGCAAATCTTTTACTGTTTAGAGGACAAAGTATGTGGAGGAGTAAGAGGGTGCAGTTCCTTTACGGGGTATGGGGGGCGTTTCTTTGGTTAGTGCTCTTACACATATTGCCAGTGCGTTTATTTTTCATTATTTCATTTTAAGCTCTTTTCCATTTAAAACTTTTACATATTTAACTGTGTAGAAGAGTAGTTGCATAGAGCTAATTAACAAATGCTTGTAGAGAGATTCTTCTATGCAAAAGAGTAGTTGCATAGAGATTTGAATATGTGCAGAATGAAGGATTTGCGGAGGACGGGGTATGTGTGGGAGAACAGGGGTCAGAACACAGAGTTGACTAAGAATTTTTCGTCCTGCAGAATGAAGGATGCGCAAATGATGGGGTATGTTCTGGAGAATGGGGGTGAAGAGGGGGATTTATTCCTTTCCATTTAAAACTTTTACACTTTTGGCTATGCAAGATAATGATTGCATGGAGCTATGAATAGGCAAAAATGGCATGCTCTGACATTGCCATTGACAAAATTCTCTGAGCAAGTCCTTTATGGGGTAGGGGGAATTTTTTTGGCTAGTGCTTTGACACGTATTGCTTGTGCGTTTATTTTTCATTATTTCATTTTGAGCTCTTTTCCATTTTTTTTTTTCAAATTTAGTTATTGAGGAGGAGTTGCACAAAGCTGTGAATCTGTGTGGAATGAAGGATGTGTGGAGGAAGGGCAGGAGAAGGTGGATGCAAAGATGAATTTATTCCGTATAAATGAAATTAATTTTAAAACGTTTTTCTCCATTTGCCTCGTGGTCAAAGTCTGTTGACTCTGGATTATTTGGCTATGTTTTTTTGCAATTTTAAATAAAGTTTTGGGAAAATGCTTAATATTTCTATTTTTCCATAAATTCAAAAATATTTTTCTAATTTTCTACAAATCTTATTTCTAATTTTCGATTAGCAGAGGGAGCTCTAATGGGACATAATTCTTGTGGTGGAGGGCATTTTATTTTTAGCATTTGTCAGTGCTTGACAATTCAAGGGGAGGGGGGTGGGGGGGAGAGGTGGGTGCTGAATAAATATCCAATTAATATATTATTATCTTTCCTTATGCAGATATTTTACTGTGTAGAGGGCACGCTATGTGCGGGAGAACCAAGGTGTAGGTCCTTTACGGGGTAGGGGGGCGTTTCTGTGGTTAGTTCTCTTACACATATTGCTAGTTAATTTGTTTTTCATTATTTCATTTAAGCTCTTTTCCATTTATTTTTTTTACAGTTTTAGCTGTGCGAGAGAGCAGTTGCATAGAGCTAATTAATAGTGGAAAATCTTTGCACAAGCATTTATTAACAATTGTGCAGAAGATAAGTTGCATGGAGTTGTGAATATGCATGGAATGAAGGATCTGCGGAGGACAGGGTATATTTGGGAGAACGAGGGTTAGAATACAGAGTTGAGGAAGAATTTTTCATTGCATGGAATGAAGTGTAGGTTTTAACCCCGTACAAAAATTACCTGCATATGAATTCTTAGAACAAAAAATAAAAAATGCGAGAGCATAACACATAAAACACGTATACACAAAGATTTTCCCCTAGATCCCAAAACCGGGACTACTAGCTTGATTTTTCATTATATTCCTTTCAATGTTACAATATACATATATACATGCTGAAGCATCCAATACCATGGACCGAAAACTGTCACGCTTAAAACCATGTGCAAAAACCATGCACAAAATCATAGGTAGGTTCGCCCACCTAATATAGAGTCCCAAAATTTTTTCCCTGGGGCATTGCCCCAGACCCCGTAGAGGGGGGCTAACCGCCCTTCCTCAAACCCCCTATATAGGAGGGATTCCACCCACCCAATGACCCCTACACTGCGCAGTAGGGCAACGAAGGGGGGGCTTCGCCCCCCCTCTAACCCCCCAATTAACTAGGACAACTAGTCGTGGAAAGAATATAACACAACCCAACATTCTCCCACTTGTTGTTTTCTTTCCACAGGGGGCCAAAGGAGAGCTTAGTCATTTATCTAGTCCTGCAACAACCATTGTTTCTCTACACCAAGAGAACTTCTCAGAGCTCACAGATTTTGTTAATGCATATGCAATATTCTTCAAAGTGTCCACCTTTACCACCAACACCTTTTTGCCTTCTATCATATCCCTCACAAAGTGATACTGAACATCAATGTGCTTTGTCTTTGAATGGTAAGCAGGGTTCTTTGCCAAGAAAATTGCACATTGGTTGTCACAGTCTATCATTATAGCTCCCTGCACTAACTCCATACTTGAACACAATCTCTGCAACCAAACTGTTTTCTTGCTTGCATGAGTGGCTGCCATGTATTCCGCATTTGTAGTTGATAGTGCCACTACAGATTATTTCTTATTCATCCAACTGACTGCACCTCCAAATAGGTTAAACACATACCCACTTGTAGATCTTCTCTAATCCAGATCTCCAGCCCAGTCTGCATCAACAAAGCCATGGATATCCAACACTCTGTCCAATCCTGGTCTTCCTTGGTAGCACAAACCATAATCACTAGTGCCACACAAATACCTGAAAACCCGCTTCACTGCTGTCCAATGCTTCTTCCTTGGTTTTGACATAAACCTGCTCAATACTCCCACTGCATGTGCAATGTTTGGTCTAGTACAGGCCATCGCATACATCAGGCTATCGACTGCACTTGCATATGGAACACGGGACATATCCTCTTCCTCTTCTTGTGTCTTGGGACATTGTTCAGTAGATAGATTTACACCTATAGGAATAGGAACCTTCACCGGTTTACTATCCTGCATATTAAACCTCTGCAGTATTGTCTCGACATACTTCCTCTGGTTTAACCAAAGCTTCCTCTTTGCCAATCTCTTTTAATTTCCATGCCCAAAATATAGTTTGCAACACCAAGATCTTTCATGTCGAATTTGGAGGACAAATGGGTCTTCAAATCCTGGATAATTTCTTTGTCATTTCCAACCAACAACATATCATCCACATACAAGACCAGATAAATAACATGGTCACCAATTAATTTAAAATACACACAGTGATCTGCTTTGCTTCTGGGGAAGCCAAGTCCCCGTATAAATGTATCAAATTTCTAATACCACATCCTTGGTGACTGTTTTAACCCATACAGAGACTTCTTTAACTTGCATACCAGTTCTTTCTTACGCTTCACCGCAAAGCCTTCAGGTTCTTTCTTCTTCTTGAACACCCATTTGCTGCCAATGGGTTTCCTTCCAGCCGGCAACTCCACCAGATCCCAAGCCTCATTTTTGTGCAAAGATGCCATTTCATCAACCATGACCTCTTTCCAGAGTTTTCCATCCTCTGAATCTATTGTTCCTTCACAGTTCTGGGATTATCATCAGTAATAGATTAAGAAAAATTTGAACAGAAAGCAGATGGACTATACGTTTATGGCTGCCTTCCTTCATGAATTGATCTTCTCACAACCAGAGTTTGTGCCTCTTCATCTTTTGATTCCTCTTCTGTTGTAGAGTCCGATTCTTCCTCCTTTAGCTCAAACTCTATCTTCTCAAGTTCCTTTGAATGGACTTCATGTTTAATAACATATTTCACCTCTCGAAACACCACATCTCGACTGTACACAACCTTCCTTGTTACTGGGTTCCAAAGCTTATAACCCTTTAAACCATCCTTATACCCAATAAAGATGCAATTTTCAGATTTACTATCAAACTTTGTTCTTTTCTCCTTTAGAACATGTACATATGCATCACATCCAAATACCCTCAGATGTGAAAGAGAGGGTTTCTTACCAGTCCATACCTATTGTGGAGTCTTATCCTCCAACGTTGATGAAGGTGATCTGTTGATCAGGTAACATGCAGTCTCCACCGCCTCTGCCCAAAATTCATGTCCTAACCCAGCGCTACTGAGCATGCTTCTTTCCCTTTCCATCAATGTCTTGTTCATTCTTTCTGCAACTCCATTTTTCTCAGGTGTGTATAGAGTAGTCTTCTACTGTGATATACCACACTTCTTATTGAATTCTTCAAATTACTTCATACAAAACTCTCCACCATTATCTGTCCTCAACACCTTTATCTTCTTCTCTATTTGGTTTTCCACCTGAGCCTTAAATTTTTTAAACCTGTCAAAGACTTCAGATTTCTTCTTGAGGAAATATATCCATATATTCCTTGAGAAGTCATCTATAAATGATACATAGTATACAGAATTACCCAGTGATGGACTCTTCACAGGTCCAAACACATCACTATGCACAAGCTCTAATATCTGTTTCGCCCTCTTACCACTAGAGGGGAAACTCACCCGATTCTGCTTCCCATATACACAATTTTCACAGAAATCAAAATCCAGAGAGCTATTAGTCATACCTTCTACCATACCTTTACCATGAAGTATTCGAAGGCCCTTCTCTCCAATATGTCCAAGCCTTTGATGCCATAGTATGTTGTTTTCTCCAGAGACCACTAGATTTTCTACTCCACTTTCAGGAACCATAGAACTGTTGCACCCATCAACAACAGTGTTACCTTGCAGCTTGTACAAAGTTCCAATTCGAACTCTCCGCATCAATACCAGTGCTCCCTGAACCATCTTGCAAGTATCCTTCTCGAACACTGTTTTTACACCTGCATCATCCAACTTGCTTACAAAAAATAGAATTCTGGCTAATGCAAGAATATGTAGAACACCCGGAAGTGTTCTAATCCTTCCACCTTGCAACTTCAACTTGAATTTTCCGCGACCAATGATTCTAGCTTTCCTTTCATCCCCCAAGAAGACATCACCACCATCATATTTCTCATACTCACAGAACCAATCTCTATGGGGAGTGAAGTGAAAGGATGCACCTGAGTCAATCAACCATGCCTCATGATCTACATGTGTACTTGAATAAGACAAGTACACATCCCCACCTTCATCTAGGTGGTTTTCGCCTCTGCAGAAGGAGCATCATCAGATCCCTTTCCTTTGTCAAGAGCTTTAGATTTACACTCCCTTTTATAGTGCCCTTCCTTTTCGTATTTCCAGCACACCTTTACAAGTTTTCCTGGAGATTTAGATCTCCCTCTAGATTTAGATCTTCCACTCGATGACTTATTTTTGATTATGTTCTGGGACCATCCTCATACAGACAAGGCATCACCATTTTGGCTCTCCATATTTTTCCGTCTCATCTCCTCCGTCAGTAAGGATGAGACTATTTCATCAAACTGCAAGGTAGTTGTATTGCTCCCTATTGCAATAACTAGACTATCCCACGAATCTAGTAGAGAATACAACAAACTGATGCACCTATCTTCATTTGAAATTTTAATATCAACAGATAATAACTGACTTACCATAATATTAAATGCGTTCAGATGCTCTGTCATCGAGTCTCCATCTTTCATCCTTAGGTTATACAACTTTTTTCATAGGAACAATTTATTCACCAGAGACTTAGATTGGTATAAAGTCCTTAACTTTTCCCACAAAGACTTCGTCGTAGCTTCCCTTGATACATTCAACAATACTGAATCTAAGACACACAATCGTATTGTGCTTTTTGCCTTCTGATCCAACTTCTTCCATTCTTCATCGGACACTCCCGTTGGTTTAGTACCTGGATCTACTGCGATGTTCTGATCCTTTTCCACCAATAGATCCTCCATCTTGAGTTTCCACAACTCAAAAATTTGACCATTAAATTTCTCGATCTCTATCTTTCCACTACTCGCCATCTTCTTTCACCACCATAATCGATCCTGCAGATCTCCCACTGAATAGGGTCTACCACAGGCCCGAGCGAAACCCCTCAGCAAAAAAGGCGTCCCCTAGAAGCCAAAACAACTCTGATACCAAATGTAGGTTTTAACTCCGTACAAAAATTACCTGCATATGAATTCTAAGAACATAAAATAAAAAATGCGAGAGCATAACACATAAAACACATATACACAAAGATTTTCCCCTGGATCCCAAAACTGGGACTACCAGCTTGATTTTTCATTATATTCCTTTCAATGTTACAATATATATATATATATATATATATATATATACATGTCGAAGCATCCAATACCATGGACCAAAAACCATCGTGCCGAAAACCATGTGCGAAAACCATGCACAAAACCATAGGTAGGTTCGCCCACCTAATATAGGGTCCCAAAAAATTTTCTTCGAGGTGCTGCCCCGGACCCCATAGAGGGGGGCTAGCCGCCCCCCCTCAAACCCCCTATACAGGAGGGGCTTCTGCCCCCCCGTGATCCCCCTGTTGCGCAGTTGACGCAACAAATGGGGGGCGAAGCCCTCAGTTAACTAGGTTAGCTAGTCGTGGAAAGAATATAACAAAACCCAACATGAAGGATGTGTGGATGGCAGGGTATGTGTGGGAGAATGGGGGTGAGGGGAATTTATTCCTTTCCATTTAAAACTTTTACATATTTAGCTATGCAGGAGAGCAGTTGCATAGAGTTGTAAATCTGTTCAGAATGAAGGATGTGTGGAGGACGGGGTATGTGCGAATGAGGGACTTTATTCGAAATGTAATAAGCACAATGGAGTGCTTTGACACTAACATTGAAATAATGCTTTGAGTATATCCTTTATGGGGTAGGGGGGCATTTGTTTGGTTAGTGATCTAATACATATTGCTAGTGCATTTATTTTTCGTTATTTCCTTTTAAGCTCTTTTCCATTTCAAACTTTTACATATTTACTTGTGAGGGAGAGTAGTTGCATAAAGTTGTGAATCAGTGTAAAATGAAGGATGTGTGGATGACAAGGTATGTGCGGGAGAACGATGGTGCAAAGATGACTTTATTTTGCAGGGATAGAATTAATTTTAAACTCTTTTCCATTTAAAACGTTGACAGATCTAGCTATGTGGAAGAGCAGTTGCACAAAGCTGTGAATATGTACGGAATGAAGAATGTGTGGAGGATGGGGTATGTGCAGGAGAATGGGGTTGCAAAAGGAACTTTATTCTGCAATTGCGAAATTAATTTAGTAACTATGAACAAAAACTTTAATTCATAATGTAATAGGCATAACTAGAAAGAGTAGTTTGTAAACTAGAAATAACAAATCTATTATGAATTAAATACTTATTATTGTTATGAAATATTAGATTAAGTGTCTTTTTAATGCATGTGAATAAGTAGTGTTGTGCTGGAGAACAGATGTGCGGAACAATGACAAGAAACGTTGATAGCTTGTGTGGTTTTTTGGTTTCGTCTATGCGTCGATACATTGAATGAGGATGTGCACACACACATAGTCGATGAATTGAGTGCTGAAATGACTGATATTTTACCTCAATAGTGTTTTCTGTTAATCAGAGGACAACCATCGGGACAATAAAAAATATGGATGGCAACTTTATCTCTGTAACATGTTTTATGTAGGTTTTAACCCCGTACAGAAATTACCTGCATACGAATTCTAAAAACACAGAAAATAAACAATGTGAGAGCATAACACATAAAACACATATAAACAAAGATTTTCCCCTGGATCCCAAAACTGAGACTACCAGCTTGATTTTTCATTATATTCCTTTCAATGTTACAATACATATTTATACATGCCGAAGCATCCAATACCATGGACCAAAAACCATTGCGTCCAAAACCATGGACCGAAAACCATAGGTAGGTTTGCCCAACCTAATATAGGGTCCAAATTTTTTTTTCCCGGGGCAGCGAGGGAGGCTACCTGTCCCCCTCAAACCCCTTGGACAGGGGGGGGCTTCCACCCCCCTGTGACCCCCCTGCTACGCAATGGACACAATAAAGGGGGGGCTCTGCCCCCCCCCTTTAACCCCCCGGCTCACTACGTAGGTTAGTCGTGGAAATAATGTAACACAACCCAACATTCTCCCACTTGTTGTTTTCTTTCCACAAGGGGGCACAAGAGAGTTTAGTCATTTTTTTAGCCTTGAAACGCCCATTGTTTCTCTACACCAGGAGAACTTCTCAGAGCTCACAAATTTTGTCAATGCATCTGCAATATTCTTCAAAGTGTCCACCTTTACCAGCAACAACTTTTTTTCTTCTATCATATCCCTCACAAAGTGATATTGAACATCAATGTGCTTTGTCTTTGAATGATAAGCAGGGTTCTTTGCCAAGAAAATTGCACTTTGGCTGTCACAGTCTATCCTTATAGCTCCCTGTACTAACCCCATACTTGAACACAATCTCTGCAACCAAACTGCTTCCTTGCTTGCATGAGTGGCTGCTATGTATTCTGCCTCTGTAGTTGATAGTGCCACTATAGATTGTTTCTTACTCATCCAACTCACTGCAACTCCAAATAGGTTAAGCACATACCCACTTGTAGATCTTCTCTAATCCAGATCTCCAGCCCAGTTTGCATCAACAAAGCCACGAATATCCAACACTCTGTCCAATCCTGGTCTTCCTTGGTAGCACAAACCATAATCACTAGTGCCACGCAAATACCTGAAAACCCGCTTCACTACTGTCCAATGCTCCTTCCCTGGTTTTGACATAAACCTGCTCAATACTCCCACTGCATGTGCAATGTCTAGTCTAGTACAGACCATTGCATACATCAGGCTACCGACTGCACTTACATATGGAACACGGGACATATCCTCTTCCTCTTCTTGTGTTTTGGGACACTGTTCAGTAGATAGCTTTACACCTACAGGAATAGGAACCTTCACCGGTTTACTATCCTGCATATTAAACCTCTGCAGTATTGTCTCGACATACTTCCTCTGGTTTAACCAAAGCTTCCTCTTTTCCAATCTCTTTTAATTTCCATGCCCAAAATATAGTTTGCAACACCAAGATCTTTCATGTCGAATTTGGAGGACAATTGGGTCTTTAAATCTTGGATAATTTCTTTGTCATTTCCAACCAACAACATATCATCCACATACAAGACCAGATAAATAACACGGTCACCAATTAATTTAAAATACACACAGTGATCTGCTTTGCTTCTGGTGAAGCCAAGTCCCCGTATAAATGTATCAAATTTCTGATACCACATCCTTGGTGACTGTTTTAACCCATACAGAGACTTCTTTAACTTTCATACCAGTTCTTTCTTACGCTTCACCGCAAAGCCTTTAGGTTGCTTCATGTAGATCTCCTCTTCTAGATCCCCATGAAGAAATGCTGTCTTCACATCCATCTGTTCTACCTCAAAATCAAAAGCAGCAATAAGAGATAAAAGTAACCTAATAGAAGTTACCTTGGCAATAAGAGAAAAAATATCACCAAAATCAATTCCCGACACCTGGGAATAGACTTTTGCTACTAACCGAGCTTTGTATTTATCCACCTTTCCTTCTGCATTTGTCTTCTTCTTAAACACCCATTTGCTGCCAATGGGTTTCCTTCCAGCCGGCAACTCCACCAAATCCCAAGCCTCATTTTTGTGAAAAGATGCCATTTCATCAACCATGGCCTCTTTCCAGCTTTTTCCATCCTCTGAATCCACTGCTTCCTTCACAGTTTTGGGATCATCATTAGTAATAGATAAAGAAAAATTTGAACAGAAAGTAGATGGACTATACCTTTCTGGCTGCCTTCTTTCTCGAACTGATCTTCTCACACTCGGAGTTTGTGGCTCTTCATCTTCTAATTCCTCCTCTACTGTAGAGTCTAATTCTTCCTCCTTTAGCTCAAAATCTATCTTCCCAGGTTCCTTTGGTTGGACTTCATGTTTAATAACATCTTTCACCTCTCTGAACCCCACATCTCGGCTGTACACAACCTTCCTTGTTGCTGGGTTCCAAAGCTTATAACCCTTTAAACCATCCTTATACCCAATAAAGATGCACTTTTCAGATTTACTATCCAACTTGGTTCGTTTCTCCTTTGGAACATGTACATATGCATCACATCTAAATACCCTCAGATGTGAAAGAAATGGTTTCTTACCAGTCCATACCTCTTGTGGAGTTTTATCCTCCAACGCTGATGAAGGTGATTTGTTGACCAGGTAACATGCTATCTCCACCGCCTCTGCCCAGAATTCTTGTCCTAACCTAACACCACTGAGCATGCTTCTCGCCCTTTCCATTAATGTCTTGTTCATTCTTTCTGCAACTCCATTTTGGTGAGGTGTATATGGAGTAGTATTCTGCCGTGCTATACCACACTTCTTACAGAATTCTTCAAATTCATTATTGCAAAACTCTCTACCGTTATCTGTCCTCAGCACTTTTATCTTCTTCTCTGTCTGGTTTTCCACTAGAGCCTTAAATTCTTTAAACCTGTCAAAGACTTCAGATTTCTTCTTCAGGAAATATATCCATGTATTCCTTGAGAAGTCATTTATAAATGATACATAGTACACAGACTTACCCAGTGATGGAACCTTCACAGGTCCAAACACATCAATGTGCACAAGCTCTAATATCTGTTTCGCCCTCTTACCATCAGAGGGGAAACTCACCCGATTCTGCTTCCCATATACACAATTTTCATAGAAATCAAAATCCAGAGAGCTATTACTCATACCTTCTACCATACCTTTACCATGAAGTATTTGAAGGCCCTTCTTTCCAATATGTCCAAGCCTTTGATGCCACAACATGGTCTTCTCTCCAGGGACCACTAGATTTTCTGCTCCACTTTCAGGAACCACAGAACTATTACACCCATCAACAACAGTGCTACCTTGTAGCTTGTACAGAGTTCCAATCCGAACTCCTCGCATCAATACCAGTGCTCCCCAAACCGTCTTGTAGGTATCCTTATCAAACACTATTTTTACACCTGCATCATCCAACTTGCTTATAGAAATCAGATTTCTGGCTAATGCAGGAATACGCAGAACACCCGGAAGTGTTCTAACCCTTCCACCTTGCAACTTCAACTTTAATTTTCCGTGACCAACGATTCTAGCCTTCCTATCATCCCCTAAGAAGACATCACCACCATCGTATTTCTCATACTCGTAGAACCACTCTCTATGGGGAGTGAAGTGAAAGGATGCACCATGCCTCATGATCTACATGTGTACTTGAAGAAGCTAAGTACACATCCCCACCTTCATCTGAGGTGCTTTTCGCCTCTGTAGAAGGAGCATCATCAGATCCCTTTCCTTTGTCAGGAGCTTTAGATTTACAGTCCCTTTTGTAGTGCCCTTCCTTTCCGCATTTCCCTCACACCACCTTTACAGGTTTTCTTGGAGACTTATATCTCCCTCTAGATTTAGATCTCCCACTCGATGACTTATTTTTGTTTCTATTCTAGGAACGTCCTCGTACAGACAAGGCATCACCATTCTGGCTCTCCATATTTTTCCATCTCATCTCCTCCGTCAGCAAGGATGAGACTATTTCATCAAACTGCAAGGTAGTTGCATTGCTACCTATCGCAATAACCAGACTATCCCACGAATCTGGTAGAGAACACAACAAATTGATGCACTTATCTTCATCTGAAATTTTAATATCAACAGATGCTAACTGACTTACCACAGTATTAAATGCGTTCAGATGCTCTGTCACCGAGTCTCCATCTTTCATCCTTAGGTTATACAATGTTTTCCACAAGAATAGTTTATTCACTAGAGACTTAGATTGGTACAAAGTCCCTAACTTGTCCCACAAATCCTTCACTGTAGCTTCCCCTGATACATTCAGCAATACTAAATCTGAGACACACAATCGTATTGTGCTTTTTGCCTTCCGATCCAACTTCTTCCATTCTTCATCGGACACTCCCGTTGGTTTAGTATCCGGATCTACCGCAATCCACTGATCTTTATCCACCAACAGATCCTCCATCTTGAGTTTCCACAACTCAAAACTCTGACCATTAAATTTCTTGATCTCTATCTTTCCACTGCTCGCCATCTTCTTTTACCACCAGAATCGATCTCGCATATCTCCCACTGAATAGGGTCTACCACAGGCCCGAGCAAAACCCCTCAGCAACAAAGGCGTCCCCTTGAAGCCAAAACAACTCTGATACCAAATGTAGTTTTTAACCCCGTACAGAAATTACCTGCATATGAATTCTAAAAACACAGAAAATAAACAATGCGAGAGCATAACACATAAAACACATATACACAGAGATTTTCCCCTGGATCCCAAAACCGGGACTACCGGCTTGATTTTTCATTATATTCCTTTCAATGTTACAATACATATTTATACATGTCGAAGCATCCAATACCATGGACCGAAAACCATCGCGTCCAAAACCATGGATCGAAAACCATAGGTAGGTTCGCCCAACCTAATATAGGGTCCAAATTTTTTTTCCCGGGGCACTGCCCTAGACCCCGTAGAGGAGGGCTACCTGCCCCCCTCAAACCCCCCGGACAGGGGGGGCTGCCGCCTCCCCGTGACCCCCCTGCTGCACAATCGGTGCAACGAAGGGGGGGCTCCGCGCCCCCTCTAACCCCCCGATTCACTACGTGGGTTAGTTGTGGAAAGAATATAACACAACCCAAAATTTTAGATGCAAAATAGTAGCAGGTGGTGATTTATATGGAAACGAGTATGCAAGGATTTGAAATTCTAGTATAGTAAGGGAAAAATGCTATTTGCAGTGATACAAATAACTCATTTTCTCCTAATTATGTTTGTCGAATAGGAAAATGTGCAACGTTTTCTCTTTAAAGAATATTTCTGAATAGTATGCGTATTTGTGATAAACGTCTTTTTAATGCGTGTGAACAATTAGTTTTCTATGGGAGAACGAGTGTGCGGAGCAAGGAATAGAAACTTCAATTCATAGTTTAACAAAAGCTTTCATTCATAATGTTGCGATCTTGCACATAAATTTCTCATTGGAAAATTTATTTCGCACACTTGTTCTTGCTTCCTACATTTGTGAATTATATACTAATTATTGAATATTCAATTAAGTGTCTTTTTACTATGTGGGAGGAACATTGTTTTTATTGAACCGATAGTAATGCAAGACCGTAAGTTTTGATATCATTGGGTAGACCAATAACACAATACATGCTGAGGAGGATGATATTTAGTGGTATTAGTGTTTTCTATTAATCAGAGGATAAACATTGGGATGTTAAAAAATATTCAGATGTTGACTTTATCTCCGATATAGAAATTTCATGACGTGTGTTAGATGCAAAAAAAATAATAGGTGGTGACTTCTAGGGAAATGAATCAACAAGCTTTTGAGATCGTTATTGGAGAAAGGAAAGAATCTATTTTATCATATAGCAAAATGTGTGACATTTTCTCTTTGTAGATTGCACTTAAAAGTTGGGAGTATTGTGTGAGCTGCTGTTTCCTTACATAAACTATTAACTTTGAAGATTAGGTCGCATAGAGTCATATTCTCAGCTTTAATAACGTATGAATGGTGTCTTTGACTAGTGTATGGAAGAGTACAAAATTCTAAACGTAAGGTCATCGGGAGACAGTTTCAGAGAAATGTAGTGTGATGTTTCTTGTTATTGATAGCTAGTACATATTGGAGATTAATGCATTGAACATAGATCTATTGACATAAACTACTAATTTGTGGTTGGTACAATACTCCAATCTTTTAAATAGATTCACCTTGGACTATTTTCTATTCAGAATTATTATTGACAATTTGTTAATTGATTGTCATGATTGTTATCACCCCAAGAAACTCTCCTAGGTTGTAGCTCGCAGATGCTCGGGACATCACAAACTCAACTCAATGTTGGAAATGGATGAATGGAAGGAATGATGCATATTCAACCCAGATAACCACTTCTACTTTGCTTGACTCTAGACATGCGTGAACACCCCTAGACTACAAGGCTTTAGACCACCAGTTACTCACAGTTTAAGGATTGGGTGAATATGGAGAATACTGACCACACCAGCAGATGCACAGGACCCTGTGATGGCTGGCTGCAACCAGTAAAGAGGTCTGCAAATTTAATTCCCTAGTGCACAGATAGGATGACAACTCTCTGTCACTAAGTGAAAAGAAACCTGATTGACAGATTCACTGATACATACAAGATTGTAACACAGAGGTGGGATGACAGCCCCTCTAATGCCACACATCAAGATTTCAAGAAAAAATGCAAATCAAGCATAGCCTAGAACAAAAAAGAAGTGGAAAGTGAGCATTTAACAACAAAAGAAGCTTGTATTAGCTGAAAATGTTGACGAGACGCTGCAAGTATCAAAGTAGTTACAGTCTCCAGAAGTTGAACCTTACATCAAAACAACAACCATCAACCTTGATTACATCTATTTTCTGGGTATATATAGAGGTTGATTACAAAAATGTTCTGCTATTCTATGCGTGGAGGGGTCATAATGGACCACCAACCGCTTTAATTGTCTAATAGAGTTTCTAATGCAATCTGCCTGCTTTAATGAACAAAATTGATCTTCTTGGATGTTCTGTTGTCCTCCTCGAGCAGGTGGAGTGTCGTATGGGTGAAGTTCCATAGCTGTTAGATGAATTTATCTGCTCGAGGCTGGTCCTTTCTCTTACAGCCATCCTTCCTGTTAAATGTAGTTGTTGAGGAGTAACTGCGCAGAGTATTGAACACTGGCCACCTTTGTCCTCCGGAAGTAAGGAATGATTGAGGACGAGAAGACTGCATGGCGGATGAATGGAGGAGGAAACTCAGCCGTTAGATCGGGCAGATCGATGGCGGGAAACATTTTGCAGGAGGAATCGGGAGATATGGGATTGGGATGGACATAGGACATCGGATCTCAGGCAAGCAGATCCAACAGTTATCGGGAGTCGAAGGTGCACGGGATTTAACGAGCGAGGAAAACGGTTTCGGCGGTAAGTGGTATTTATCGCACCACCTATGAGGGGACAACGGTAATTGTACGAGGGCGTGCGATCCCATTCAATGCACGACACGTGGCTGATGGGACGCGAAGAAAGCCACTTTGATCGCGAGTTAATGCGCGGGCAATTTGTGGGAGCGGGGGGAGCGAATGCCATCCGATCACAACGAGGATTGATCGAATGGTGCGGATGTGATCGCACGGATTTTTCACTGATGTGACAGGGAAACGGTGTATTAGGAATTTCGTGAAGGTGCGCGGTTATATGGGTTTCAGAGTTTTAATGCCCGGGGCTTAAGGAAAAGTTCTTTATGCAATTTTAGACAGAAGCATGTGTAAAGGAGGTCAGAGAGGAATGGGCAAGGGAACGGAGAAAGGTGAGGAGAACTGATGTAGACCTTCTCTGAGAAAAAACTAAGGACGAAGCTTACTTCTGCTCCTGGGACATCACCAACATGTAGTAGAGCTAACACTGGCTCCTTCTAGGGATGAGATCCTCCCTGTGAGGTCTCAAGAACCGTAGACCACTGACTTCTACATTAGAACAAGATTAAAAACATTGCCTATATTCCATTGGGCATGGAGTCTAATTAAGTCTACACTAAAACCTGTAAAAGAACACATTTACAACATTAAGGCTTGAAAACCTTAAACAACCTAAATTTTCAAAAACTTCCCATTTACTGGGCCACCAAAATTGTTTCCCCTTCTCTTTGTCAGTATGCATGTCAGTCGATTCATCAAAGATTTGCAAAATCGGATTTACTTGATCATCTACCTCAAAAAGTTTAGGGCATTTGACCTTATCAGGTAGAGATGGTTTGTATCTCACCCCCTCTCTGTATGCTCTCATCCTTGGATGTTCTTCATGGGAGATTTTGTACACCTGCTGAATAACAAGGGCTGCTGTGTACTCGGCTGTATCATTTGTGGCCTGCACAATTAATATAAATGGTGAACTAATGTATTCTTGTGTGGGGGACACAAAGATTTCACCTGCTCCTGCATCTTTCTTAGAACAGTCCACATCCAAGGAGGTGTCCCAAAACTGTGCATCCTCTTCCTCTGTGATCTGGCAAACTACCCTTTCAAGCTGTGTTGAGTCCATCTGGGCAGGCTTCATGATATCAAGACTGAGATTATCAATATCAGCCTTGAGCATTGAGTTATAGCTGGCCTCAGAGCCTAGGAGGAAATTATGAGTGGTTTTATCTTGAACAGACAGAGAAGCACAAGATGATGGGGAGCTTTCTTCACCCTTTTTGATCACTGGGCTAAGGATAACAGCAGGTTGGTCAATTTGCAGAGATGCATAGTCATCAGAAGCTGGGCAAGCTTTAGGCTCAGGCTCTTCAAGGATGGTGGGACCTGCTGCTGGTCGCTTCTGCTTATAAGCTTGTTGTTCTGCAGGTACAACAAAATTATGAGCAGGGCCTTTGGATAATGACTTTTCATAGGCAGCTCTGGTTAAGAAGGGGGCACTGCCCTTGTCTTCCATACCATGGACTTCATCCTCTTCTTCAAATTGCTCTTC
This sequence comes from Pinus tabuliformis, assembly GCA_031772625.1. Classification (NCBI taxonomy): domain Eukaryota; kingdom Viridiplantae; phylum Streptophyta; class Pinopsida; order Pinales; family Pinaceae; genus Pinus; species Pinus tabuliformis. The sequence goes on from CM062819.1 coordinate 1,407,473,102, forward strand.
TTCCATGACTATACTCTGGAAAAGGGTCTTCACCCTTTGGTCTTCGTTTGCATCTTTGCTTCTCTGCAAACTCTGCAACTGCTCCTGTGCTCCTCTGTATGGATTTTGATTTGGAAGAGAAAAGGCACTAGGAGCTCCTACTTTCCTAGAAAGCTGCTCAGCCCTTAATTTGGAAACTTCAAAGGCCAACGACTCAATCATCCTGGCCATTTTGTCGATCTCGGGATCTGAGGATGATGAGAGCACATCCCTCTGCAAGTTCCCAAATTCAGTATGATAAGAGAGCATATCTTTCCTATCCCCCCAATGCTTTAGGAACACATCATCTAAGGCCTCAATGTCTACTATAGACCTAAGGGTTAATTCTCTGAACCACTTTCTAGCCTCTCCATCTAGGCTCTGGACAAACACTCTCATCCACACATCATCTTCACTGATATCTAAGTTATCAGCATAACTATAAAAAGATTCAAGGTGTTCTTCAGCTGTTACTCCCTCTGTACCAGTGAACTTAGGCATGTATTTATGATATTCTCCTGCAGGCATGGCATTCAAAGGAACAGGCAAGACCAGGGGTCCATACCTAGCAGCTATGATTCTTTCCATCTTCGTGGGAGCTTGCTGGCCTGCCATGACTGGGATATGTGGAAGGATACTGGCACATTGAATGGTAGGAAGTAATGAAATGGACGACAGAAATGAAGGAATATGATGGACTGTATGGGGGGATTTCTTTGGACTGAGATCAAAAGGGGAACTGACTGAACAAGGAGTTGTATGAATCTCTGAAGGTATTTCTTTACTAACAGTGCTAGGCTCTATATCTTCAAACTGTACATGTTCGGCTATAAGCCCCTCTTGCAGAGATTCATAAGATTTTTTAAGCTTACCTGATCCTGATGCTCCTTTCTGTGATGTCTTCTTCTTCTTAGCAATCTTCTCAGGGTCAGGCACTGGGTCAGCTGGTGATTTCTGAGGATTTCTCCGGGTATGCCTCACAAACTGAGCCAGAACTGAAACGTGGAGTTGCCACCAGGTAGGTTCTCCAGTAGAGTCGCCAGATAGATGATTACAACTAGAAATGTGTCCAGACTTTGTCTATCATCAAAGCATGGAACTGTGTCGTTCTCCCAGGGAAGCTGAGCTTCAATCTCCTCTCCCCGGCAATGGCACCAATCGATGTTATCACCCCAAGAAACTCTCCTAGGTTGTAGCTCGGAGATGCTCAGGACATCACAAACTCAACTCAATGTTGGAAATGGATGAATGGAAGGAATGATGCATATTCAACCCAGATAACCACTTCTACTTTGCTTGACTCCAGACATGCGTGAACACCCCCAGACTACAAGGCTTTAGACCACCAGTTACTCACAGTTTAAGGATTGGGTGAATATGGAGAATATTGACCACACTAGCAGATGCACAGGACCCTGTGATGGCCGGCTGCAACCAGTAAAGAGGTTTGCAAATCTAATTCCCTTGTGCACAGATAGGATAACAGCTCTCTGTCACTAAGTGAAAAGAAACCTGATTGACAGATTCATTGATACATACAAGATTGTAACACAGAGGTGGGATGACAGCCCCTATAATGCCGCACATCAAGAGTTCAAGAAAAAATGCAAATCAAGCACAGCCTAGAACAGAAAAGAAGTGGAAAGTGAGCAATTAACAACAAAAGAAGCTTGTATTAGCTGAAAATGCCGACGAGACGCTGCAAGTATCAAAGTAGTTACAGTCTCCAGAAGTTGAACCTTACATCAAAACAACAACCATCAACCCTGATTACATTTGTTTTTTGGGTATATATAGAGGTTGATTACAAAAATGTTCTGCTATTCTATGCGTGGAGGGGTCATAATGGACCACCAATCGCTTTAACTGTCTGATAGAGTTTCTGATGCAATCTGCCTGCTTTAATGAACAAAATTGATCTTCTTGGATGCTCTGTTTTCCTCCTCGAGCAGGTGGAGTGTCGTATGGGTGAAGTTCCATAGCTGTTAGATGCATTTATCTGCTTGAGGCTGGTCCTTTCTCTCACAGCCATCCTTCCTGTTAAATGCAGTTTTTGAGGAGTAACTACGTAGAGTACTGAACACTGGCCACCTTCATCCTCCGGAAGTAAGGAATGATTGAGGACGAGAATACTACATGGCGGATGAATGGAGGAGGAAACTCGGCCGTTAGATCGGGCAGATCGACGGTGGGAAACATTTTGCAGGAGGAATTGGGAGATATGGGATCGGGATGGACACAGGCCGTCGGATCTCAGGCAAGAAGATCCAATGGTTATTGGGAGTCGAAGGTGCACAGGGTTTAACGAGCGAGGAAAACGGTTTCGGCAGTAAGTGGTATTTATCGCACCACCTATGAGGGGACAACGGTAATCGTACGAGGGCGCATGATCCCATTCAACGCGCAACACGTGGCTGACGGGACATGACAAAAACCACTTTGATTGCGAGTTAACGCGCGGGAAATTTGCGGGAGCGGGAGGAGCAAATGCCGTCCAATCGCGGTGGGGATTGATTGAACGGTGTGGATGTGATCGCACGGATTTTCGACTGATGTGACAGGGAAACAGTGTATTAGGAATTTCGCGAAGGCGCGCGGTTATATGGGTTTCAGAGTTTTAATGCCCGGGGCTTAAGGAAAAGCGCTTTATGCGATTTTAGACAGAATCATGTGTAAAGGAGGTGAGAGAGGAATGGGTGAGGGAACGGAGAAAGGCGAGGAGAACCGGTGTAGACCTTCTCTAAGAAAAAACTAAGGACCAAGCTTACTTCTGCTCGTCGGACATCAGCAACATGTAGTAGAGCTAACAATGATCACGGGTAGTTAGGATTCATTTTCTATGGTAAATTTCTATTTCTTATGACATGTATAACAGTGATATTGAAGCAACAGAAAAGTGCGAAATAAATAGATGCGATGGTGGTTAGCTATGGTATGTTCAATTACTAATTATTAAGCATGTCATGTGTAATAGTTTTGACAAATCGTTACTTGAATTTTGTCCTGACGATGGGTATTCATTTAGACCCCAAACGTTGATGATAAAAATGTCTGCTATGAAACAATTTCGAACATCACAACTTCAATAGTAACAGTTGCGTGATAATGGGTGTGAAAATAAAGGAACATAGACTTTTGCGGTGCAATGTTTCATATGTGTGTATGCATTCAAAATTATTGAATTACATAGCAAGAGGATGTTATTACAAGTTAACATTTGAAGATTGGAAACATTAGATTTTTTAAAAAATCTATAAACATAATATTGATAAGAGCTTTTTCTTATTGAGAGATTATAATGAAATCTTTCATTATGTGGGGGGAAGCTTGTCTCTGTTTCAGTTTTTAAATAGCTCGTGCTAGATTCTGTATAACCATAATTGTAGGAGGCTGTTTCATTCTGCCGATCTTACAAATAAACGTTTCATGGTGCGAATGAACCTTATCTCTTTTTTAATTTGAAGAAGAATGTTTCATTATGCGGATGAATCTACTTGTGCACGTGCGTAGTTAGCGAATTGAATGATGAAAGGACTAATATTTATTCGGAGTTTGGATACATTGTAAATGATGGCTAATTAATTAGCGTAATATGTGAGGAGGTACAAAGTGTTAGTTTATGTTCATTGACTTATGCACTTGTTTGAAGTTGTTGGTTTTTTATTTTGAATGAATTCTAATGTTAAATAACATTTTCCCTCACTATAGTAGCCATTTCAAATGCTTGCTGAATCGTTTCCCTAAAAATCATTTCCTGCTACTATTTTTCATCTGAAACATGTTAAGGAATATTTGTATCAAAGATAAATCTTCCATTCATATTTTTTATCGTTTTGATGTCTATCCTTTGATTAATAGAAAAAACCATTGTTTTATGAAATCTATGATTGCAGACAAAAGTATCTTCCCTAGAATGGGTGGCCCAGTCTAGAACAACTGAAAGCAAAGAAACGATTGTTTTCCTTAAAGTAAACGGACAACGGGATGAAGCCTATATGGAATCCATTGTAAGCCTCGTTCCTCTCTTAGCTTGTATGCTCCAATCCTAGCTTCAATCACTATAATTAGAACCTGCACAATCAGACAACACAAGCCAAATATCTACGACATTTATGTAGCATAATCCAATCACTTCATTCAATAGATCAACATGGTATTGAAATACATGAAATCATAACATCACATATAGGAAAACAATGAACTCTTTGTATTAATAGAAATGGAGAGAGTTACAACCAAATATAGAGTTGATCTTGTAGAAGAGCTCCTCCAAGTTGACTTGTCCTTCCTTGTCACAAAGTGTATCTCTATGTCACCCTAATGCATGGAATAATGAAACTCACAACAACAACATGAGGGTAGAATATATCTCCAAAAGAAAACCCCTAGCTTGTGGATGACAATAAATATATAAAAGAGGATAGTAGTTTAGGAATTCTTATCCATTTACCAATATAGGCTTGAGATCCACTCTTGATGGGAGGATGAGCTCAAGGGATAAGGGGTGAAATATCCAAGGTAGGATAGGATAGGATTTGATACTTTCATCCAAGGTAAATGGTTATAACAACTCCTAGAAGCTTCTGGAAGAGGAAGCTTCGATATTCTTTTTATTTTTCTTGAATTTCTAGAATCAGTGCACCCCTAGCAAGGGGAAACCTACTGGTGATCAACGCAGGTCCAGAGAAGGTCAATCTGTTGGTGAATGCAACCTCCTAAATGGCCAGGGTGCGTTGGGCCTTAAAATTGTTGAAATGAAACAGTTAAAGGAAAAAACTATGGGATAAGGGAGAGTCATGCTTAGGGATTTGTGAAGAGGTGATGACCAGGGGTAAAAGGATGTTGATTGATCCAATTAACAGACCTATTGACTAGATGTGACAAAATGGCCTATAACAGATTTCCCCTTAAAGTGAAAAGTCAGAAATGGCATCTGATGACTGAAGTGCTTTACCTTGTGACAAGTCGGGATCAAGAACAATTAGAAGAAATTTCAGCCTAAAAGTGGCCTCCTAAGGAAAAATAATAAAATAATAATTAAAATAATAAAACAAGAGTTATGAATTTTGGAGTGAAAAGAAGAAAACTACTTTTTAATTGTATTTTTGGCTTATCTCCTTATAGGTTTACTCAAATTTCAAGTGTAGATACTCATTGGATGTAGAATTAAATTTCACATCCAACGAATACCCATAATATATACTTTTGAGAAGACCCACATTGATTAAAATTGAAGATACATTAAAAAAATATGTTCAACACGTTTTCTAATGTATTTGCAATTTTTATCAATGTGGATATTCTCAAAAGTATGCATAATGTGTAATCGTTGGATGCAAAATTTAATTCTGCATCTAACGAGTGTCTACACTTGAAATTTGAGTAAACCTATAAGGAGAGAAGCCAAAAATACAATTAAAAAAAGTAGTTTTTCTTCTTTTCCCTCCAAAATATTTACATGTACCTTTTTTAAAATTAAAAGATTTTTATTGGTTTACATATTATGACATGGAAATTATGTGAAAATTCATGAGCACTTTTAGGCTAAAATTTCATCTAATGAACTGGTGAGATCATTATCTGTTACAATACATTTACATAATGATGACTCTGCTAAGGGACGCATACCCATGCTTAGCATATAAGCTAACATTACATGTACAATGATCAAATAGGCATGTCCACCAATGAAAAAGGGTGGATCTATGACTAGATGGATGTCTGTATAATCATATCCATCATACATTGTGATATTGTGTTAATCCTGAAATCACAGTTCGGATGGATGGAACTAGATCCGGGGTCTTCTATCTCATTCACATGATTTTCCAACGTACAAGTCTAACCATGTGAATCAATAAGCTAGAGTCGAACATGGTAGACACCATAGGATTACCGACCAATGATGTAAGCCGTTAATAGAAACCACCGATGATGTTAATGGATCTCAAGGTACTGCAGTACAATCCATATGGTGTGAATAAATGAGTTGAAGTTGAACACCACACAGAATCTGTTAGTCGAAGGCCAATGATGTAAACCTATCACTGAGAGCGAGGAAAATTTCCATTGATGTATGCAAGCACCAAGGTACTGAAGAGTGAGTTTCTAAGTCAACTTCCTCGACAATGAGTTGATGTCGACAGGAAGCGACCCGTCTCAGGAGGACCTTGATGTATCCCCCATCAGTGACATGAAACATGTATCATGATTTGAGACAAAATGAACTCGATGGTGTTAACAATGAACTGGCTTAGGAATGATAAACATGGAATGTAGGTTTAAGAGTATTGTAGTAGATATCAACTGAATGAATTCTCTTGAACACATAAACGACACTGAATGGAGTTGGCAGCATTGAAAAAATCGAAAATGGAGTCTCTGTAAAGGTATGATGAACCGAAAGACAAGAAAATTTCCCAACCCAACGACCACAAAGATGAAGTGGAAGAGTATCTTGTTCAAGAGTGACTCATTGTCATTAATAGGTGGAGTACCCTGTTTTCCCAATTTACCCAACCATTGCTGGTCAATACCTCTTTATTTTTGACAATCTTGAGGAGGATAACATATGCTTGATCTGTAAGTTCAGCCTTCAGATGAATCCCTCTGAGTATATTTAATGAACCATGAGAAGGAGTGGTTTGATCTCGTCATGATCAATGAGTCCATCAATGTTTGATGTTTTAAAGAGTCCAGTGAAGGTCTAACTCGAAATCTTTTTCATGTTTAGAGAGTTTGAAAATGAGGTGAAAAATAAAACTCCAAATGTTCCTTTTCGTAAATAGTCTCTTGAGTCCAAAAAGGTAGAAAACAATACCCAAGAGAATCTCTTAGCCATGGTCGACTAAGGTATTCCTTTTTCGTAAGTAGTTTATCTCATTCTGGAAAAGGGTTAAACTTATACTGAGTAGATGTATTTTAATTTACTTTAACGAGTTCGAAAAGAAAAGTGCTCGACAATCTTTCCATATTTTGGGAGTTTGAAAAGAGCTGAAAGAGGAGTCCTTCTAGAGGAATGAGTTGTATAAAGGATAGCAACTAGTTTTGGTCATGAGGGAAATTCTCAAAACACGTAGAGGTCAATAGGATGGCTAATAAGACCACTCATAACAACTATTCCTCAGTAAAGGGTAGAACAACCAAGTGAAAGCGTATGATCGGCCAAGCAGATGGTGATGATGGAAAGAGAAGATCAAGGCTCATCTGGTAGAACAAGCTGATAAAATGGCAATCACAAGGGATAAGATGAGAATGGTTTCATTTTTACAAAATATTGAAACATGGGAAACTATGCTTGAAATTACTTGCGGCGAAGCAGATGGTGACGATGGAAAGAGAAGATCAAGGCCCATCTGGTAGAACAAGCTAATAAAATGGCAATCACAAAGGATAATATGAGAATGATTTCATTTTTACAAAATCTTGAAACATGGGAAACTATACTTGAAATTACTTGAATATGGTTTCATTTTTCAACAAGCTTGAAACATGTGAAAAACTATTTTTGAGAGTGGTTTCATTTTTACACAAGCTTAAAACAGAGAAAAAACTATGCTTGAAATAAGTTTGCATGCCCCCAGCATAATGAATCAATTCAAGGCACATGCCCTCCAAGCTTCATTTCACGCTCCTAAGTAGACCACTGGTTACTAACAGGTGGATGGAATGAAGGTTCATTTATGAGATCAAGTGAAAGACTCGATTGGGAATTTACGAGATATAATCAAAGACTCGAATTGGAAGGAGATATGTTTCATTTTTTAACAAGCTTGACACTGTAAAAGGAACTCTTCTCATGGCCCTTTGTTTCTTTTTTTAACGAGCTTGACACAAGAAAAGGAACTCTTCTCTGGAAGCTTGTTTCATTTTTTAACGATCTTGACACAAGAAGAATAAATCTACTCTAGAACCTTGTTTCATTTTTTAATGAGGTTGACACAAGAAAAGTAACTCTTCTCAGGGAAGTTTGTTTCATTTTTTAACAACCTTGACACAAGAAAAAGAAATCTGCTCCGAAACCTTATTTCATTTTTTAATGAGCTTGACATAAGAAAAGGAACTCTACTCAGGGAACCTTGATCATGAACTACAAAAGGCCATGACTTCCAAGAGTTTCTCATTAGATGGGAGAACAATTCTCTGGAATGTATCAAATGATCCAATGGACAGATCAGACTCCATTGCCCATAGTAAATGATGCACTATGTCACCTACTAGATCTAGGTAAAAATAAGTTGAGAAAGCAGTGAAAGGCTCATCTTCATCAGTAGGTAAGGGCATAGAATAGGTTTCCCCATAATTAATATGTGGCGGGGAAGATACCTCTTCAACATAAGGACCATTTAAGGAAGTTGGTTTATTGGGAGTCAAATTAGGACTAACGAATGAACATTGTTCAATGGTCATGATTCTTCCTTCATGTGGGGAACACATCACATGAAAGAGTGAAGAGACAAGAACTCCCATGTCATAAACATAGTCATGCCAAAGGAGTAAATTAAAATCCAAAGGGCCTTGGACTACCATCACATCTTTATAGACAACCTTTCCTCCCAAAGTAATAGGCAACTGAGGAAATATATAACACTTAGAGATTCAGATCCAAGACAACAATTACAAGGAAAAAGTACTTGACCATTTCAATAAAACATTTGCATTTGTTGAAGCTAAAGTTTATTTAGAATTTTAGCTATATTCATAAAAATAAGATTATATCAGGTAACTATGAACCTGATATTGGAATATACATTAGCAATGACTTTGCATTATCTGTTTATGTTTTCATTAGTCTGTTCTTACTTAGTATAGATTATAATGTTGTTTTAAGCAGTGATTTCAATATATTATTGTTGGCATTATTAATTATGTGTTGTCCTTGATGATAACCTACTTGATGAGTTGTCCTTTTATGGCAACCTACTTGATGAGGATGTAAACAGGATGTGTCTACATGTGATAGAGAATTTGATCAAAGGCATAGCAGTTCAGAGGCAGATGAATGGAAAAGTTGAAATTTCAGGAAGCATACGCGGGTTCTGTAAAGCAAAGTTGCGTATACATGCGGTTATGAAGAAGCAAAGGCACGTACAATTTCCACACCATGGTATTGCCCTGTGGTATTGAGCCCAATAACGGATATTTTGATCCCGTCAAAGAAAACCATCAGCAGAAGTATGTTTTTGACTTGTGGTATTGGATAAGGGCTAAGCTATATAAGGAGATGAAGGTCAAAGTGGTAAACATTGTGTAAGTAATGAATATATTATGAATAGTTAGATCTAAAGAAAATATGCATGTAATGGGCTATTACTATTTTTCTTGATTTAAAAACTAAGTATGCACCCGAGAATTTGATGATGGATCAGATCCAATAGATCTGAGATGACAATCTTGATTATGAGGTGATTTGATTTGTGTTGATAGTGTCTTGACACATGATTTTTCTGTGTATGTCGATATCTGGGTATGTTTGAAGTTCTGTGTTGCAACGAAGGTTTGATTATGAAATTGCAGATCCGTACAAAAGTTTTATAGCTTGCAAGGTGCGTATACACAGGGGGTGTGATACTAGTAAGTCGCGTATACGCGGGTTGTTTCCTGAAAAACACGTATACACTCAGGTTTTGATGAAAAGGAATGTATGATCAGTTTAATCAGTCTTGCTGAGTTTCTATTGTCTATTAATGAAGTCTTCTTGATGATATGGGATTAAAAAATGATGTTTTGATTATGAAATAACTAATTGAAGTATGTTGAAGATACTTTCTGTTTGTGATTGAAGTTCATTGAAGGTTCTGTGGTTGTTTCAGAATGATACAGTAGATTTGAGTATGATTCAATATTTATTTCAGAGTGACAGTGGTTCGGTTTTCAGAAATCAGTGATTTGATATCTGTACAAGAGTATGCGTCATGGAAAATGCGTACACACGTGGGTTTTTTACTGTAAAGTAGCATACATATTTTGACATATGGTTGATCAGGGTTTGCAGTAACATAATCTGGTTTCTGTGATGCGTAGTATGTTGATTGGTATTCTGGTCATAATGTTCTGATTGTTATTGTAGTTTAAGTTGATTGATTTGGGTTTCAGTTGATAGCATGGTAAATTTTAGGGGCGAATTTTAGCCCAAGGGCGAAATTTAAGGGGTTTTTCATTTTAGAGGGGCAAATTTTTTATAAAACACCCATTTCATATATTTAGCCCAACTTTTATTTAAAAAATAATTATTTTTTCATTTTAGCCCCAAAAAAAGGGGCGGATAAACTATGAAAAGACTCATTTGACCCAATTCACCTGGTTTGGGAGGTTATATTCCATTACAATCGCCCGATTTTCTGCTTTGCAATGTTAAATTCGTTTGCAATAACTCATTTTATGGTTTGGGAGGTTGTATTTGGTCCCAATAAATAAAAATAAAAATAAAGTGGAGGTATGGTAAATAAATAAAATCTCTTTTTATATTTAGTCCAGAACCCTCTTTCTATTTAAGAAGGCTCAAAAAAAGAGATTTTATTTAAGTGAATCCTATGGGCCAAATACCATATTTATAAAAGAGATATGGTAAATTAATAAAAATATAAATTAATGAGAGGTATGGTAAATAAATAAAACATTTTTTGATATTTACTCCATAAGTCACCTTATATTTACGAACACGCAAGGTGTAAATAAATAAAAAATATAAATAAAGTGGAGGTATGGTAAATAAATAAAGCCTCTTTTTATACTTACTCCAAAGGTATGATAAATAAATAAAAATATAAATAAACTAGAGGTATCATAAATAAATAAAACCTCTTTTTATATTTAGTCCATAACCCTCTTTCTATTTAAGAAGACTCAAAAAAGAGGTTTTATTTAAGTGAATCCTATGGGCCAAATACCATATTTAAAAGAGGTATGATAAATTAATAAAAATATAAATAAATGAGAGGTATGGTAAATAAATAAAACATTTTTTTATATTTACTCCATAAGTCACCTTATATTTACGAACACTTAAAAAATGCGTTATATTATATTTTTTTATATTTACTCCATAAGTCACCTTATATTTACGAACACTTAAAAAATGCGTTATATTTAGGTGAATCCTCTGGGCCAAATACTATGGGCCAAATTATTATTAATACCATGCAAAAAAACATTATTAACTCTAATATTAGTATTAATAAAACTAAAGATGGCACATGGTATTGACCCATGGTATTCACGTGGAATGTAGCCTATTTAAAAGGGGGAATTAAACCAACATAGATCCATCTTTACTCTTGATCTACTAAGCCCCAAGGGGGATCAAATATCGTGATATGCAAACTAGCATAGAGTGAAAAAATATTTGATCCCTCTTGGGGCTTGGTACATTAAGAGTAAAATTCAATCTTGTAATATAATGTCACTTAAACATTTTAACTTGGTTAAAATAAAAAAATAAAATAAAAATCAATTATTAATTTTATTATTTTTTATAAATTACTAATAGTAGTTTTAAGCTCCAGGTTTATGATAACCCATCATATTGGCCCATGATGATACCATGGTATTCATGTGAGCATAGACTATTTAAAGGGGAAATTTTATCAGCTTAGATCCATCTTAATTCCGGGTCTACCAAGTGCTGAGAGGGATAAATAGATTTCATCCCTCTAAGAGTGGTAGATGTGGAGTTAAGATGGATATAGGTTGCTTTTTATGACAATGAAGATATTAAATAGACTTAGGAAATTATATTGTAAAAAACATCTTAAGGTGAATGATTAAAGCTACATTTAGTCACTTCACAAAATTTAGTAAAAAATACCAATATCTCCATTAATATTGGTTTTTCTGATTTAAAAAAATAATAATTCAAAATAGTGAAATCTTATCACTCTTTCCGCATCACCCTTGTAGAAGTGAGATAGTCGCTGCTCAGATTTCCCACCATTTTTCAAACGTTCTCAATATGATATCTTCATGAAAAAGTTAATGTACTGATGTTGGATTAGTTGTTTGAAAAATATGCTGGTTTGTACAACCTTTAATCTTCTATGTTATTCTTAGTTTGTCGTAACGATCTGTAGGGGTTAGGCCACTGCACCATATTGTCCTAAAAGGCGGAGATTGTGCACCAAAAAGGAAATTAATCCACATGTTACAATGTTGTTAAAAAATGCAAGACATATGAAGGTAGTGAATTATGTTAATAAGCAATTTAGATTGGTAGAGACGTAATTAAATTTTATTATTTAATTGAATATTTCCAATTATAATAATAATAAATCTACATTTATATATTTATATATTGATTGGAAGGCTTCTGACAATGGTCACTTCTTTCCATTAGATCCCCTTCAGGCCTTTGGAATACTTACTACTTTCTTATATTATATAGTTGGGGTTTGCTACTTGTTGGCGTGTTGGGGTAAACAAACTTGATGTGTTTTGTTTTTTTTGTTTTTTGTTTTTTTTTATCTCGCAGTTGGAGTCTATGGAATAAGAAAGAAATTTGATAGCTTGACAAAAGTGGTAGCTTGACAAAAGTGGTAGAGAAAAGATTAAACTCTCCTACCTTGACAGAACTAGTGGTTAAGATCAACACCTACAAGAACTTTGTTGTGGAATATTATCAAAACTAATAGAAGGATATGAAAGAGTGTACAGTAAGAACCTTGACAAACACGACCACTGAAACTTGCAACATTGTTTGTAGGAAGAGAAAATTATGTTTATTTTTTCCAACCATGTATCTTAGTATATTACAATTTAATAAATATGTTTTCTTATTATCATATATGGTTTCATACTTTAACAAAACATTCATCAAGACTTCACAATGTTTTATTATTCAGTGAAAGATTTTCCAAGATCTTACAATATTTTATAATTCAGTGAAAGATTCGCCATGACTTTACAAGATAATATAATCTGGTGAGAGATTTGCCAAAAAAAGTATATATACATATTATATTATTGATAAATTCGTCTCCCATTTTTCCTATGTATCATGGGGATTCACCCATTTATTATACATATAAATTTAGGGTGGTTCTTAAAATTTTCCCTGTTGATCAGTTGAGTTTTGGTTGATTCAGTTGGGTCAGAGATTGATGATTGAGTGCAGAGATCATGAGTTGCAGTTTTGATATTTGGTTTTGAGCTTAAATGTTGGTAGTGGGTCCAATTTGAAAATTTGATGAAACTTGGCCTACAAGTTGTGATGTGTTGTAGCAGGTGGATCCAGTATGAAAATTTATGAAACATGGTCCCTGGAAGTGTTGATGGTTGGAGCATTTAATGAGGGAGTTAAAGCTTCCTTCCAGTGGTAGCTGGTAAATCGGATCACGGGGTTAGAACTCCCTTCCGGTGGGTGCCGATAAACGAGATTAGGGGGTTGGTGCTCCCTTCCAGTGGGTGTTAGAGAACGAGTGAAGGTTGTAGCCTTCTGTAAGTGGGTGCCTACATGCTGGTATGAGTCTGCACCAATACAAGATTGCAAGAAGTTTTTCTTTATATTAAAAAGAAGACAAAGACGAAAACAGTGGTGGCTTTTTCCCACATTGGGTTTCCACCTTAAATCCTCATGTTGATGTGTGTTTCTTATGTGTGATGGATTATTTTGTTCTTATTGCAAATGGTTACTATCTGTTTAATGTTTAATGAAGTAATGACACAATGGATTAAGATAAATAGAAGATGGATTAATTGAAAAAGTAGGGTCTAGTTGTTTGAATAACAATCATGTACATACATGCGTTTCCTTCAATAAAGTCACATACAAAAATCTAGATATGAAATTGAAAAGTTTAATGATTTGAAAATAATGATTCATCCCAGACCCCTCTCATTATTTTTCCCAACAATTGGAATCAGAGAAGGTCCTTTGGAAGAAGCTTGATCACTTGAAGGAGATCCGTCAAGATGAGTAGTCACGAAGGAGTAATTTCTATCAGACCTCCTATATTTAATGGAAACATACTTGCAAGCACTAGGAGCTGATGTATGGGAAATCGTTGAAAGTGGATATCAATATCCAACCTCTATTCCTTCAGATACTATAGGAAATAAACCTTATGAAACCAATGAAAAAGCTGTAAATTCCATCTTGGGAAGTCTGGCCGAGTTCGAGTTTGTGAAGGTAATGTAGCTGAACATAGCAAAGGGAATGTGGGATAATATTATCCAAAGTTATGAGGGCGATACCAAGGTAAAAAGTGCAAAACTTTAAACATTCAAAATACAATATGAGACATTGAAAATGCATGATGATGAAAACATTGCAACATTTTTTCTTAGAGTAGATGAAATTGTTAATTCCATGAGAAATATTGGTGAAGAAATAAAAGATGCTACTATTATTGAAAAGATTTTGAGATCTCTAACTTTGAAGTTCGACTCCAAAGTATATGCTATTGAAGAAATGTAGGATCTGAAAAATCTCACACTTGATCAACTCCATGGAATATTGACAACATTTGAGATGAGGAAAGGTGGTCCTTTAGACATGAGAGAAGCAACCTTCAAAGCTACTACAAAAGGAAAAGAAAAGGAAGAATCAGGTTATGTATCAGAAGAAGAAGAGGCAAACTTTGTAAAGAAACTCCAAGTGGGTACAGGAAGATTCAGAGGTAAGCTTCCTTTCAAATGTTTTTCTTGTGGTAGAGTTGGTCATTATGCTGCTAAGTGTCCCTATAGAGAAAATTAGGAGAAAGGAAAAGAAGTTGCAAAAATAAATAGGAAGAGGTTTGAAAACAAGAGAATTTTTTATACACATGAAGATAGTGATGGTCTTTCAAATGGTGAAGAAGGTGAGTTTGATCAAGATTATCACTTACTTATGGCATTTGAAGATAAAAGTAATAATGAGTTTGATGGCCTAGAAGAAAAGGGTACTTTTATTGAAAACTTTGACAGGAATATATCAGATGCAGTAATAGTTACAGATGTTAGCAAATATTCAAGTTTGGGAGCAACCCGCTTTCTATTGATCAAGAATGAAGAATACAAAGTATCATCGGGTATGGGTTTTTGTTCAAAATGTGATCCATTTTTTTTTGTCTATGCAACAATGATAGTGCTGATGATAGTGAAACCATTGAGCTTGCACTTATGAGTAAAAGTGAAAGTAAGCACTCTAAAGAGAAAAAAGATTAAAAAATGATGCCTCTTGAAGCAACAGATCAAGGAAAGTTAGAATCAATGGAAAATATAGATGTGCATATGCTGAGCAAAGATAATTATCAATAATGGAGAGAAAAAATGAAAGATAATCTAATGAATCTCAATGTCTGGCATCTAGTGTGCAATGGTTACACCAATTTTCCTCCATTAGAAAAGGATTTGAGTAACATATTTTGTAGCATATTTGATTCAGTATTGAATAAGGTTATGCATTATACTACTGCAAAGAAGGTGTGGTATAAGCTACAAACAATACATGAAGAAGTCCCAAAGGAATATCTCTCAAGTAATATTATATCTAACAATGTGTCCAAAATGACAGATGGAGTTGTTGATTCAAAAGAAGACATGTTAGAAGAAATTTTTGAAAAGTATTGTTAATCTTAAAGATGAGTTGCAGGGTCATGATAACAAGGATCATGCTGGTATGGTATCTAACCAATATTGTGAAGGTATTGAAGCTGAGGTTGTCTCTCTAAGAGAAGATCTTGAAAAATCAAATAAGTAGAATGAAGAACTACTTCAAGCATTTGAAGAACAAGAAAATGGGTTGAAAGAAGAGATTCTCAAATTAAAATAGAAAATGGAGGAAGGAAGAAAGGTTGAAGAAATTATGAAGAAGCAATATCTAGAAAAGGAAAAGCAATATCAGGTTGAGGTAAATATCCTAAAAGGTAAATTAGAAGAAAAAGATAAACATTTGTGATTTCAAGATAGTACTAAGATTTTGGATAATATTCTTAGTAGTCAAAGGTCTCCTACCATCAAATCTGGTCTTGGTTTTCATGAAATTGTTGAAGGAGAATCTAGTTCACAAGCTGAGGCAAGGAATTCTAATGCAAAATCTGAAATGCTCAACAAAGAGATAAGAAGTCAACCTCATCAACAACCAAGGAAAGAAAATCTTCAAAGGAAATCATTTACTCCTAACTATAGAAGTGTTAATCAATTTTCTCCTCTAATCAATAATGTTGAATGTTCTACATGTCATAATTATGGACATGTACCAGCCAATTGCAGAATTAGAATGTTTCAAGCTAATAATCGTCTCACAGAAAGATCATTAACTTCCAGGTACTTTAAGGGATATTGTTTTGCTTGCAATATGGTTTGTCACAAAGCCATTGATTGCAATAAAAGTAATATGAAACATATAAGATGTTATGCTTGTAACAAGTTTGGGCATGTAGAAAAAGAATGCAGGAACAAGTTTATGGATCACTGTAGAAAAAAAGGTAAGTGTTAGTGTCAGTCTTTCCAGCCTTCCTCTAGTGATCAAACATGCTCTTACAAAGTGATTTTAAAGTGTCGAGGTCAAATTTTGTCATTTCAGTATGTCTTCAAGCAAAATTTGGTCACTAGGCATTAGATCTAGGGTTTGCTTTTATTCCTGTCAAAGTTGTCCAAATGTCAGTCCATGTCACCGTTCAACTGAGTGTACCATCATTCAGAGGGTTGTCATTATCATGTCAAGTTCCACTGGGTCATTTTACACCTTGTTCATGCTTCAGTTGCGCCTAGGTAAGGTCATTTATCTCTCCTAGGGTTTTGAAGGCAATTTCTCTTGGACGGTGAAATCATCGGCAAAACTTGTATCCTGATGTTCATACACCTTCCACTATCCTTAAATTACCTTATCAAACACTTCCCATCACTGAGATCCCCCAAATTCCTCATTTTCGCACAAACCCTAGTTTCTTGCTACAACTTGGCAATTTTCTAGGTTGGACCTGTGTTTTGCCTTTTTGGACCCCTTCCCCTCACTCAATATTTGAAATTCCACTTTCCCCTGCTTCTTAACATCCCTCCCTACTTCCAAGAATTTTCCCAAGAATTTAGAAGCCGCTTATCCCCTTCATTTCGCTTCATTTCGACAAATCTCTTGTTCCACACATCGGGATAGGTTTTACTCCAATGATGTTTCTGAGCAATAAAAGATGAATTTTGGAAAACTGAGAGAGGTTTTTGTCCAAAATAAGCCAAGGAAGAAAAAGGTCTTTCAATTTTTACACAAGTGTCATGGTTTTAGAGAAATGTCAAAAATACAATTGCCTTGGGAGAATTGATGCACCTCTGAAGTGACCTGGGGAAAATCAAGTTTTCTCCTAGCTTGGTCAGCCAAATGAATTTCTTGATGAGTCAAATGATAACTAGACACAAATAGATTTCCAATGAGCTATCATGAGCTCAATTTTGAGTTGAGGAAGGCATACAAAAGTTGACTGTAACAGCACTCTGCCTTTAGGCAGCCTCATTTGGCACATTTTGACAAGTCTTGGGAGATTTGATTTTTGATAGGGCAAATGAACTCCAAATTGAAAAATTCTGGTTAGGTTGGAAATTAGACTCAAAGAACTTTCCAACGAGCTATCTTTCACCAAATTTGGACACCAGGAAGGCCTCCAAAAGGCTCCTGCAAAAAGGCATGGCGCACTGGGAGAAATTTTCCAGTGTAAATTTACACTGGCGCGGCGCACTGGGGAGGCGCGGCGCACTGGGCTAAAAGGCCTGAAATTCATTGAAATTTCTCCAAATTGCCATTTATTTGCGTGGATTTTCCAGGTAGGGTCAACATCTTAATGTTTCATCCATTTTTGTGCTGAGTGATGGTGGTTTATTGATGATAATGATTGAAACAAAAACTTGAAACCCTACCTCTAAAGTGCCTCAAAGGAAGATTGCTGTGGGTTCCAAAATCTTTGTTTTGCTACCAAGGTCACTCCTCCTTCCCCATTTCTCCCTTGTTTCATCATTTCCTACCCCCCACTAAGCTCATCAATCCTACATTTTCTTTCCTACATTCAAATCCCAAACCCCAAAACCCTAGCCCTTACAAAAAATCTCCTAACCCTATGCAAAGTTCCCAAACCCTCCTACACTGCCCTAAATAAAATCTATCCTAATACTCCTAATCCCTTCATATTTTCCCTCCCTAACAGTCCCTGTTACATTGCTCCCTTGGTGACAGATTTCAAACATATCACAACAACAGTCCAACACAGTCTCGCGACCAACATTCATTTCTCCAAGCAGTTTTCACAGCATCAATTATGTCATCTGATTATTCATCCGACTATGAGGAGGAAACTCATAGTGACTCACCCACGGAAGAACATGCACCCCAGAGGCCTCACAAAAGTGGCAGACATGTTAGAGAAGAACCGACTACCCTCACAGAATTGCAGGCCTGCCCTTTTGCCGTCTCTTGTTTTCGGTTTCAGTCATGCTATGAGTTTTGTGAAAAGGTTGCAAGTGTTCAATTCCACCATGAGTTGGCTCGCCTATTTGTTCTACATTTACATGGTGCTCAAGTTACTTTGGCAGGGGTTACTTTCACACTTACACCGGACTCTATCTCATTAGCTACCGGCATGCCTAGTATTGGAGAGCCAAATGTAATATGAAATATCTGGAGCAGAGGAACAAACAACTTGAGGATCGGCAAGCTGAGATAGAGTTGCAACTAATCAGGGAAAACCGGCAACACATCATGGCAGCACAAGGTAGACCTATGGAGCAAAGAGATGAGGACCGGGAGTATGTTTTAGAGAAAGTGAATGTTCACTTGGAGCAGCTGGTGGAGAAGGCTAATAGGGAACAGGCAATGCTGAGGCGCATGACTCACCATTACATGGCTCGAGACATGAGCTCCAAAACAAGAATCAGGAGCCTAAAGGCGAAATTGAGGAAGGTGACCAAAAGACAAAAGAGGAAAAAAGAGCAAGATCGGCTCCGAATCTTGGCTGAGGCTTCATTGTTCAACATGACATGTGATAGAGAAGGTACAGCCCAAATTTCAAGAAATTTGGAGCACATTTTTGCATTTTTGAAATTTTGTGCACAAAAAACAAGTTTTTTCTCCATGTGCGTCGCGCCACCTGGCGCGCGCTTTCGCTAGGGAGCTCCAAATGACAAAAAGTTTACATTTTTGGATTTTCCATGGAAAATCATGACTGTTGGTGCATGGCCAAGAAGTTTGGGCCAGTTTTGAGTCCTCAGGAGGTCAAAAACACCCAAAAAGTGACCTCTCTGCCCCTGTTTTGACACACAGGAAGAAGTCTTGGGAGATTGCAGTTTTGGAGGGAAAAATGGCCACCAAATTTAGAAATTTCACTTGGGTTGGAGAGTAGACAGTGAAGGCTTTCCAACAAGCACACTTGGGCTCAATTTGGACTTCAGAAAGTGCCTCAAAACCAGCTCCAAAGTAGTGCGACGCATATAGTTTTTGGCGCGACACACAGAGACCCAAAGGCCAAAATCACTCCCACTCTGCGAAATTTCGATTCGCAATTTTCTCCAAGTGTGCCCGTTCATTAAAAACACATTTTTCCTGGCATCAAAGGCAAAATTTAAAAAAACATTTTCATCAAAGGTCGGCTTCTATCCAAGTGGCAAAAGGAAGGCGAGCAGTCACTCAGAAGATCTGCGCTCATGTTTGCTTTTTTCTAATTGGTCCTCATAGAAAATTAAATGTAACTGCTGATGGTTGGCTCTTCATTTCCTGGGTTGATCGAACTTCTCATGGCAAAGCTTATTCATTGTATTGAGAGTCATTTTGTAAAGGGTTGGAATTTCTGGGAGCAGTGTGGAGGAAAAAACCCAGCACTTTCATTGTACAGTTTTGGCCAGGAGATTAATAAAATGATGCAGCTCTGATTCAGGAGATCCCTGTGGTATGGGTTTAGAAAATGTGTTTCTTCTCTGTTTCATACGTACCTTGTTATGTTTACTGTTTCCTTCATAATCACTTCTGATTGAATGCTTTTAAGTATGAGGGGTAGAATCCAGTTATTTGCTCTGCCTTGTGAAAGCGTTCAGGTTCTGTGTGTTTTTCTTCTGTCTGAAAAGGATTCATTACACATGCCATTTTCAACCTCTTAACAGTCTTTCCACTTCATAATATTTCAAATTTGATTGCTAAACTTTCTGCCTATCTTGCCTCACGAAATATTCTGTATCATCGATTTAATTTCCCAGCTCATGCGGTCCTTTGGTCCCACACAAACCAGAAAATTCAGTCATTCAAAAATCACCTTTTTCCATATCTATTTACTAGCCTAAAATCAGTATTTAGTTTCAGTCATCTCAGACCATATTGTTTATTCCTCACTGAGCGTGACTCGGAGAGAGCCCTCTCCTGTTCTGGCAGGACTAGCTACCAGACTGAGCGTGGTTTGTGGTTACCCTGAATTTTGCCTTCTTTCAGCCTAAGGCAGATTTAGGCGCTACCATAGTGGTGACTCCACTAGGGACAAAAACAGTTTGCTTGAAGATTGTCTTGCCCCAGTACATGTATTAAGTTCAGATCTGATGGTTGATGGTGGACAACGATCAGATAGAAGACAGATGAAATCATTCACCTGGCGACTCCATTCACTGAAGAATCCAGCAATCAATCCTTCATGGTGACTCCACTGCAGAGAGATCAGTAGCTTTGAGATTTTCAAGATGGAACAGGTTGCAAGAAGATACGCTCCCATGAGCCGAGATCACATCCCAGGTTTTCCAAATAAAATGCCCAAGGTGGATTGGCTTCAGAATTTGCCTATGTTCAGAAATGTGGAAGGTAATGATGCTGCTCTTCATCTGGTGAAATTTCACATTCATGTGCATAAACTAAAGATCAATTTTCCTGAAGACTGTTTGATGAAAATGTTTATGGCTACTCTGGAAAACGAAGCCTGATCTTGGTATGAAAGTTTGCCACCTGCTTCTATTCATTGTTTAAAAGAGTTTCATGCAATATTCTTTGAAAGGTATAAAGAATCATATCCATCCTTGGCTTTAGTTCAGGACTGTTGTAGCCATGTTCATAGTTTTATTGAAGATCTTGAGAATTTTTATGGGCGTGATGACTTGATGGACGGAGAAATCATGGAAGCATTGTATGAAAATCCATTTCAGCAGCATAAAGATGATCATGAAAATTTGCAGCAGGATCAAGATCTTAGTACGGTGGAAGATGAAGGAGTTTTGCATCTTGACAGTCAGCAGAAATTACATGAAATGGATCAGCTGTATAAGGAAAATTTGTATACACCTTCACTTGAAATTAATGAAGAAAACCACTGTTTGAGCAGAAGACAACAAAAAGTATTATCTCCTCGGTCTGAAGATGAGATAGATCAACTCTTGCACGGTCATGTTACAGCTCAAGTCAACACAGATCTGCAGTGTGCACATGGTCAAGAAGGTGATGGTGGAACTTCTTCCTCTGCTGAAAAGGATGACAGTCCTGTAAACAGCTTTATAGATCAGCAGGTTGAAGATGTCCATATGGCTGAAAGTGATGAAAGAAAAAGTGTCGTTTCAGATCTGTCCATAGAAGAAGACAGCATGCAAGGAAGTCCAGTTCTAATTCCAGAATGTGATAATGTCAAGACAGCTATTTCAGATACAGAGTCAGATTTTAATGACCAAGAATACAGTGTGCCGAATCTCATGAAGGAGAACCCCACTGCTGAAATCATCTGGAATAAAGAAGACAGAGTTATGAATCCAAACGTTCTCATGTCATCAGAACGAAGCCTTCATAAAGAGGTAATCTAGTCTGTTCATGAACAACAAGATGAGAATTTTGTTCAAGTAAGTAAAAAGGTTTCTCTGGATGAATCTGTGGTAGATGATATAAATGTTAGTGTTGGGTTTCAAGAATCATTTGAAGTTTCCTTTCTCATGATTGATGGATGCAAAGACAATCTGGCTGTCATATCATATGAAGATGACCTACAATACATTCAGACTTCAGCAGACCAGACCATTCGGGATTCCATTTCTTCTTCCTATGTTTCATGTTTTGAAATGTTCTTTAAAGAGGAAATCTGCTCATCCACTTGTTCATAAATTTTTGAGGACCAGGACCATACTTTTTCTGAAGTACATTATGAAGGAAGATCAGAATCAAAGGAGAAAGACATCTTGTTTCCTCAGCAGGAGGGAAATCTTCATGTTTGTCATGATCCAATGGCAAATCTGTTGCAACCAGCAGTGAAGGTGATTATTGCAGTATTCGGTGATGAAGGAGATCAGGGTCAATTAGCTTTTTGGATGCCCAGTTACAAGTACCTACTGTTGACCTGGAGATCTAATCAGGAGAATCAGTCAAGAAGGCATCTGCTTGGTTGGTTACATTGGCATTTTGATATAGTTTGATCGTATATTGCCTTGTAAGAAACACAGGTGGCCATGTACTGCCACCAAGCTTTAAGTTTTAAGTTCAGGTCTTGGTATTTTGAGTTAGTTTGTTAGAGTCAAGTTTTTCAGTCATTTCAGTTCACATTGAGTTAGTTTGAGTCAAGTTTCAGTCAATAAATTGAGTCATGTTGGTTTGTCGGAATAATGGACTCCATAGCCCAATGGATGAAGGCATTGTCTAGCTCTTCCAGAGATTTGCTGTTCTTGGCACCTCCAAGGAGATACCATCCCCCATTAGAGCCAATGTTAGTGTCAGTTTTTCCAGCCTTCCTCCAGTGATCAAACATGCTCTTACAAAGTGATTTTAAAGTGTCGAGGTCAAATTTTGTCATTTCAGTAAGTCTTCAAGCAAAATTTGGTCACTAGGCATTAGATCTAGGGTTTGCTTTTATTCTTGTCAAAGTTGTCCAAATGTCGGTCCATGTCACCGTTAAGCTGAGTGTACCATCATTCATAGAGTTTTCATTATCATGTCAAGTTCCACTGGGTCATTTTACACCTTGTTCATGCTTCAGTTGCGCCTAGGTAAGGTCATTTCCCTCTCCTAGGGTTTTGAAGGCAATTTCTCTTGGACGGTCAAATCATTGGCAAAACTTGTATCTTGATATTCATACACCTTCCCCTATCCTTAAAGTACCTTATCAAACACTTCCCATCACTGAGATCCCCCAAATTCCTCATTTTCGCACAAACCCTAGTTTCTTGCTACAACTTGGCAATTTTCTAGGTTGGACCTGTGTTTTGCCTTTTTGGACCCCTTCCCCTAACTAAATCTTTGAAATTCCACTTTCCCCTGCTTCTTAACATCCCTCCCTACTTCCAAGAATTTTCCCAAGAATTTAGAAGCCGCTTATCCCCTTCATTTCGCTTCATTTCGACAAATCTCTTGTTCCACACATCGGGATAGGTTTTACTCCAATGATGTTTCTGAGCAATAAAAGATGAATTTTCGAAAAATGAGAGAGGTTTTTGTCCAAAATAAGCCAAGGAAGAAAAATGTCTTTCACTTTTTACACAGGTGTCATGGTTTTATAGAAATGTCAAAAATACAATTGCCTCGAGAGAATTGATGCACCTCTGTAGTGACCTTGGGAAAATCAAGTTTTCTCCTATCTTGGTCAGCCAAATGACTTTCTTGATGAGTCAAATGATAACTAGACACAAACATATTTCCAATGAGCTATCATGAGCTCAATTTGGAGTTGAGGAAGGCATTCCAAAGTTGACTGTAACAACACTTTGCCTTTAGGTAGCCTCATTTGGCACATTTTGACCAGTCTTGGGAGATTTGATTTTTGATAGGGAAAATGAACTCCAAATTCAAAAATTCTGGTTGGGTTGGAAGGTAGACTCAAATACCTTTCCAAAAAGCTATCTTGAACCCAATTTGGACACCAGGAAGGCCTCCAAAAGGCTCCTGCAAAAAGGCGCAGTGCACTAGGGAGGCGCGGCACACTAGGTGAAATTTTCCAGTGTAAATTTACACCGACGCGGTGCACTGGGCTAAAAGGCCCGAAATTCATTGAAATTTCTCCAAATTGCCATTTATTTGCGTGGATTTTCCAGGTAGGGTCAACATCTTAATGTTTCATCCATTTTTGTGCTAAGTGATGGTGGTTTATTGATGATAATGATTGAAACAAAAACTTAAAACCCTACCTCTAAAGTGCCTCAAAGGAAGATTGCTGTGGGTTCCAAAATCTTTGTTTTGCTACCAAGGTCACTCCTCCTTCCCCATTTCTCCCTTGTTTCATCATTTCCTACCCCCCACTAAGCTCATCAATCCTACATTTTATTTCCTACATTTAAATCCCAAACCCCAAAACCCTAGCCCTTACAAAAAATCTCCTAACCCTATGCAAAGTTCCCAAACCCTCCTACACTGCCCTAAATAAAATCTATCCTAATACTCCTAATGCCTTCATATTTTCCCTCCCTAACAGTCCCTGTTACATTGCTCCCTTGGTGACAGATTTCAAACATATCACAACAGTCCAACACAGTCTCGCAACCAACATTCATTTCTCCAAGCAGTTTTCACAGCATCAATTATGTCATCTGATTATTCATCCAACTATGAGGAGGAAACTCATAGTGACTCACCCACGGAAGAACGTGCACCCCGGAGGCCTCACAAAAGTCGCAGACATGTTAGAGAAGAACCGACTACCCTCATAGAATTGCAGGCCTGCCCTTTTGCCGTCTCTTGTTTTCGGTTTCAATCATGCTATGAGTTTTGTGAAAAGGTTGCAAGTGTTCAATTCCACCATGAGTTGGCTCGCCTATTTGTTCTACATTTACATGGTGCTCAAGTTACTTTGGCAGGGGTTACTTTCACACTTACACCGGACTCTATCTCATTAGCTACCGACATGCCTAATATTGGAGAGCCAAATGGAATATGAAATATCTGGAGCAGAGGAACAAACAACTTGAGGATCGGCAAGTTGAGATAGAGTTGCAACTAATCAGGGAAAACCGGCAACACATCATGGCAGCACAAGGTAGACCTATGGAGCAAAGAGATGAGGACCGGGAGTATGTTTTAGAGAAAGTGAACATTCACTTGGAGCAGCTGGTGGAGAAGGCTAATAGGGAAAAGGCAATGCTGAGGCGCATGACTCACCATTACATGGCCCGAAACATGAGCTCCAAAACAAGAATCAGGAGCCTAAAGGCGAAATTGAGGAAGGTGACCAAAAGACAAAAGAGGCAAAAAGAGCAAGATTGGCTCCGAATCTTGGCTGAGGCTTCATTGTTCAGCATGAAATGTGATAGAGAAGGTACAGCCCAAATTTCAAGAAATTTGGAGCACATTTTTGCATTTTTGAAATTTTGTGCACAAAAAACAGGTTTTTTCTCCCTGTGTGCCGCGCCACCTGGCACACGCTTTCGCTAGGGAGCTCCAAATGAAAAAAAGTTTACATTTTTGGATTTTCCATGGAAAATCATGACTTTTGGTGCATGGCCAAGAAGTTTGGGCCAGTGTTGAGTCCTCAGGAGGTCAAAAACACCCAAAAAGTGACCTCTCTGCCCCTGTTTTGACACACAGGAAGCAGTCTTGGGAGATTGCAGTTTTGGAGGGACAAATGGCCACCAAATTTAGAAATTTCACTTGGGTTGGAGAGTAGACAAGCAGGGATTTCCAACAAGCACACTTGGGCTCAATTTGGACTTCAGAAAGTGCCTCAAAACCAGCTCCAAAGTGGCGCGACGCATATAGTTTTTGGCGCGACGCACAGAGACCCAAAGGCCAAAATCACTCCCGCTCTGCGAAATTTCGATTCGCAATTTTCTCCAAGTGTGCCCGTTCATTAAAAATACATTTTTCTCAGCATCAAAGGCAAAGTTTAAAAAACATTTTCATCAAAGGTCGGCTTCTATCCAAGTGGCAAAAGGAAGGCGAGCAGTCACTCAGAAGATCTGCGCTCATGTTTGCTTTTTTCTAATTGGTCCTCATAGAAAATTAAATGTAACTGCTGATGGTTGGCTCTTCATTTCTTGGGTTGATCGACCTTCTCATGGCAAAGCTTATTTATTGTATTGAGAGTCATTTTGTAAAGGGTTGGAATTTCTGGGAGCAGTGTGGAGGAAAAAACCCAGCACTTTCATTGTACAGTTTTGGCCAGGAGATTAATAAAATGATGCAGCTCTGATTCAGGAGATCCCTGTGGTATGGGTTTAGAAAATGTGTTTCTTCTCTGTTTCATATGTACCTTGTTATGTTTACCGTTTCCTTCGTAATCACTTCTGATTGAATGCTTTTAAGTATGAGAGGTAGAATCTAGTTATTTGCTTTGCCTTGTGAAAGCGTTCAGGTTCTGTGTGTTTTTCTTCTATCTGAAAAGGATTCATTACACATGCCCTTTTCAGCCTCTTAACAGTCTTTCCACTCCATAATATTTCAAATTTGATTGCTAAACTTTTTGCCTATCTTGCCTCACAAAATATTCTGTATCATCGATTTAATTTCCCAGCTCATGCGGTCCTTTGGTCCCACACAGCCCAGAAAATTCAGTCATTCAAAAATCGCATTTTTCCATATCTATTTACTAGCCTAAAATCAGTATTTAGTTTCAGTCATCTCAGACCATATTGTTTATTCCTCACTGAGCGTGACCCGGAGAGAGCCCTCTCCTATTTTGGTAGGGCTAGCTACCAGAGTGAGCGTGGTTTGTGGTTACCTTGAATTTTGCCTTCTTTCAGCCTAAGGCAGATTTAGGTGCTAACAGTAAGCAACCAGATAAGAACATTAATGTTAGAAGAATTAAAAAAGATGGAGCCACCAACATTTCTCATAATCAACAAGAAAAATAAGAACATATCAGGTGTGGTCTTGCTCTCTGCTCTTTTGAAGATGAATATGAATGGTACATAGATAGTGGATTCTCTCATCACATCACTAGAGATGAGAGTAAAATGGAGTCTCTAAAAAAAATTAACTCGGTAATATTATTCTTGGAACTAATGTTTCAACAAAAGTTATAGGACAAGGTGAAGCCAAAATTAATAAAACTGGAGGAGCAACTGATGCTTTATTAGTTCAAGGGCTAAATAATAATATTCTAAGTGTAGGTCAAATGACAGATAAGGGAAATATAATTGTGTTTACATCAACCAAGTGCAAGGTTATGAATGAATTAATTGGAAATGTCATAATAAGAGTATATAGAAATCCGAACAAATTATATGTGTTTGAAGAATGAAATTCTCATAGATATGAGAAACATTTAGACTTAGAGTAAAATAATATGGTGCCTATTGCAGTCCACTATTCTTAAATGAATACTTCTAACAGTGACTGCATAAGTGGTGAGAGGCACTTGACCTCATGAAAACAAGAAGATGATTATCAGGTTCTTAGAATCAGTTATGTGTAATCTCGGGGGGAGTAGTACATGTTTTGTCTTGATGATGAATCCCATGGTTGATTTTGTTTTTCATGTTGCGTATACTAGTGACAATGCCTCTAGTATAGTAACAGTAAACAAGTACAGACAAAACAGAGTCATGGGGAGCTGAAGGTGTTAGTATTTCACTTTTTGTACGAGGATCTTATAAAGGAAAGTCACGTGTATTCGTGAGTTCTGAACTGAATAGTCACGTATATCCTGGTATGATGAAGAAATAGTGGGATAGACTCAGGAAAATGGTTTGATATGCTTCAATCAATTATTGTTTGGATTTTCTATTCTGATGGTTGATGAGTCCAATCTGTTGATGCTATTTATAAGTGATTTTGGCCTTTATAAGTTGATTGATACCTTGATGGATGACTGGTTAATGAAGATACTTTGATGATTCTTACTACTATATGAGATGATATGATTAGATCTGATAGTGAATAGTTGGAATAGGTTCAGGGGGAGCATTTTATATGCTTCTAATATTGCATTGTTGGCATTATGTTTGATTAATGATACTTATCAATAAGTGATGTTGCTTATGTTGCTAAGACATGGTTGTTGATATGCTACTACTACATCTGCTGGATGATACTTGGAAACATGGAATTTTTTATGATGATGAAGAATGATGCTACAATGCCCTATCTTACTTCATGATGATATGCTTGGTACTCACTTATGTTTTTGTTATTGCATACCTTGTCACAAGTTGATGATATTGAAACTACATTGTCTTATCTTGCGAATTGATGGAAATATACAGGTTGTTGTTCTTGGTGCTGCTGACAGATGCTTATGGTGCAGATCATATATGGTGTATAGTTGCTGATGACTATCATGGTCTTATTGAGGTCTTCTGTGTCTTGGTTATAAATGTCATATCTATAATTTAATGTAAAGGTCATGTAAATACCTATGATGTACTCATTGTAAAATTCAATCATGTATGGACTATTGTGGTCAAGTCCTTTTGGACATATGATGTAATTTGTAACCCCACTATGCTTGGGAAGTTGATGTAATAATGATGTCAAATATGTAAACCCACTGTGATTGGGTGATTGATGTAAGTTTGAGTCCTTGGTGATAGGACAAGTCATATGAGTCATAGAGTCATGTACTTCATTGTACATCCTTCAGAAATTTCAGCATGTGCTCAGGGGGAGCATGTTTCATACTCAACAGTTCAGATTTATGGAAGCCTTCATTTAGAATTGGTCAACCCTTTTCCCTTGATGTTAGAGGGGAAGAGTAACTTGGTGTTTGAAGTTTGAAAAATATTGGTGCTTGGCTTGATGTGTTTTACATGTATCTATAGGTTGTGGTGACCAAACATCAAAGTGGTTGCCATCAAGTCCAAAGGGGGAGATTGTTGGTATTATGAATTATGTTTTGTCCTTAATGGCAACCTACTTGATGAATTTTCCTTTTATGGAAACATACTTGATGAATATGTAAATAGGAGGTGTCTACACGTGATAGAGAATTTGATCAAAGGCATAACAATTCAGAGGCAGAGGAGTGACAAAGTTGAAATTTCAAGAAGTATACGCGGGTTCTGTTAAGCAAAGCCACATACACACATGGTTATGAATAAGCAAAGGTGCGCACAATTTATGCACCATGGTATTCTAAATACCAAGGGTCATTACCATGCTATTTCCTTGTGGTATTGAGCCCAACAACATGTTTTTTGATCCAGTCTAAGAAAACCATCAGTTGGAGTATGGTTTTGACCCGTGGTATTGGATAAGGGATAAGCTATATAAGGAGATGAAGATCAAAGTGGTAGAAAGTGTACAACTAATGAATATATTATGAATGGTTAGATCTGAAGCAAATATGCACGTAATGGGCTATTGATGTTTTGCTTGACCTAAAAACTAAGTATGCACCCGAGAATTTGATGATGGATCAGATCCAATCGACCTAAGATTACAGTCTTGATTATGTGGTGATTTGATCTATGTTGATAGTGTCTTGACGCATGATTTTTCTGTGTATACCGACATCTGGGTATGTTTGAAGTTCTGTGTTGCAGTGAAGGCTTGCTTCTTAAATTGTAGATCTGTATGTGGATTTTATAGCCTGCAAGGCACGTACACATGCGGGGTGTGATACTGGTAAGTCGCGTATACACATGTTTGTTTCCTGAAAAGCACGTATACACGTGGGTTTTATTTGAGGAAAGTGTGTACAAAAAGTATGGTTTTGATGAAAAGGAATGTATGATCAGTTTAATCAGTCTTGATGAGTTTCTGTTGTCTATCAATGAAGTTTTCTTGATGATCTGGGCTTAAATATTGATGTTTTGATTATGAAATAACTGATTGAAGTATGTTGAAGATACTTTCTATTTGTGATTGAAGTTCAGTGAAGGTTCTTTGGTTGTTTCAGAATGATGCAGTATATTTGAGTATGATTCAGTATTTATTTCAAAATGATAGTGGTTTAGTTTTCAGAAATCGGTGATTTGAGATCTGTACGTGGGTATGCTTCATGAAAAGTGTGTAAACATGCGGGTTTTCTACTGTAAAGTAGCATACATATTTTGACATATGGTTGATCAGGGTTTGTAGTAACAAAATTTGGTTTTTGTGATGTGCAGTGCTTTGATTGGTATTTTGGTTACAATGTTCTGACTGTTCTGGTATTTTAAGTTGATTGGTTGAGTTTTGGTTGATCCGGTTGATTCAATTGGGTCAAAGATTGATGATTGAATATAGAGATCAGTTGCCATTTTGATATTTTGTTTTGAGTTTAAATGTTTGTAGTGGGTCCAATTTGAAAATTTAATGAAACGTGGCATACAAGTTGTGATGTGTTGTAGTAGGTGGATACAGTATGAAAATTTATGAAATGTGGTCCCTGAAATTGTTGAGGATTGGAACCTTCAATTAGGGAGTTGAAGCTTCCTTCCAGTGGTAGTTGGTAAATCAGATCAGGGGGTTGGAGCTCCCTTCCAATGGGTGCCAATAAATGAGATTTGGGGGTTGGTGCTCCCTTCTTGTTATATATTAATTTTTCGTACTCCCTATACCATACCTTGAGCTATCGAACTTTGCCCAAAATGTGCAAAGCGACAAAAGATGTTAATGAATTCACCATGAAAAATGTTGATAAGAGCATCTTTGAAGCAAATAAGAAGAAATGCCTTGAAGTCGTTCTGGAAGAGCCTGTCAAAAAACCTTATTTTCAAGCCCAACACTACTTTTAGTAGGAAAACATGTGCTGGTACCCTTTGGTCTAACTAGTGACTAGCGCTGGCAACGTGACTTTGGATAGGAAAATCCACACTGATCCTCTTTAGAAAATTTCTCCAAAAATAGAGCAGAAGCTTCTCTTATTAGATGCCTCGAGAATGACGAGCTAGTTATTATTGAATAAGGATATGGTTGAGTTCTCCCATTTTGGTTCCTTGATCCTACCTTTAGGGATCTCCCCCTTAAGATGTGGACCTTCTTCCCCCTTTTGTGGATCCCTAACTCCCTCTCCTTCCCTATAAATGCATTCCCTTACACCCTCAAATGGTTGGTCAGACTAGATTGGTTATGCCGCTGCTAAATTCTGCCTAATTGTTGCCAATTTGTGAAGGAGAAGGAGAGCTTAAGAAGTCTTGGCTTGGAAACCCATTCCGAAGGAGGCTTCCAACATCAAGGAAATCATTGTATGCTTCCCTCTTGTGTTTATTATTAATACAATGCGTGTTTACTTTCCACAAGCGTGTAAATGACTACTTGTTTAATATGATGCTCTTTGATCAGTCATATGGTTTACATTAGAATGCATATGCTATGTTTTTCCTTT
Source organism: Pinus tabuliformis (assembly GCA_031772625.1). NCBI lineage: Eukaryota > Viridiplantae > Streptophyta > Pinopsida > Pinales > Pinaceae > Pinus > Pinus tabuliformis. The sequence continues at coordinate 1,407,504,193 of CM062819.1, forward strand.
GTTGTCTTTGTTTGATCTCTCTTGCAGGTATTCATTTGCAATAGGATAGCGAGGATCGAGCTTGGAAGTGAGGAGATTGAGATTGACATCGAAAATCAACTGCATAGGAGTGAGGTAGGCCATCTTTCCTCTCTCATGTCATTCTGATTTAAACTAGGAGAGTTTTGCATGTATTTGTTTCGGTTGTTACTAGATCCACTTATTGGACTAGAGGGATCGCTTCTATCTGTAGAAGGGATTGCCTAGACAACACTTCTAGTGGGTGTTGGAGAACGAGCGAAGGTTGTCGCGTTCTGCAGGTGGGTGCCTGTGTGCTGGTATGAGTCTACACCAATGAAATATTGTAAGAATTTTTTCTTTATATTAAACAGAAAACAAAGATGACAACAGTGGTGGTTTTTTCCCACATTGGGTTTCCACCTTAAATCCCGGTGTTCATTTGTGTTTCTTATGTGTGATGGCTTATTTTGTTCTTACTGCACATGGTTACTATCTGTTTAATGTTTAATGAAGTACTGACACACTGGATTAAGATAAATAGAAGATGAATTAATTGAAAAATTAAGTTTACTGGATGTACGCTAGTTGTCTGAATAACAGTCGCATACATATGCGGGTTTCTTTCAATAAAGTCGTGTACAAAAATATGGATATGAAATTGAAAAGTTTAAAGATTTGAAAATACTGATTCACACCCCCCTAGTATTTTTCCCAACAATTATTTGTGAACAGGAAAAAGATATTAGATTCAAATGTTGTCATAGTAGTGATGGACAAGGGTGTAGAGATAATAATGATTAGTACTATAGAAACAAATATTGCAACAAACAAAATGAAAGGAACAAAAAAGAGAACAAATAAAAGAAAATAGGTTTTTCTATGCCGATTTAGTTAATCGTGTATATCAATTTTTTTTTTCTTTGAATTAATTTCAATTCAAATCCCATGACTAGGAAAAAAGAGATTGAGTCTATGCCATTGTTGATATAATATATCAATAACAATATAATAGGGAGCCTTTCTCGCCCAACACCCTTTTTCATAGATACAGTCGTGTTGTAGCGCTGATGACCTTGTTAGCATGATTTTTTCTATGTAAAGTAGTGTTGGGCCTTAAAATTGAGATTTTTTAGGGTTTCTGCTAAAAGTCCTTGTGTGTCCTGATCTCTAAGGTCATCCTCCTGCTCTGTGTGCATTGATTTTTTTTTTTCTTTAGTTTCTTTGTGGCTTGCAAAAGTCCCTCCCATTGTTTAAAGTGGTGAAAGTAGATTTTGGTTGAGTCTTTGATTCTTTGAGTCAATTAAAATTGTTGTTTGCTTCTCATATGTTTGGAAGGAATACTGATTTGCTGTTGTTTGAGAATTATTAGTTCTTTTGAGATCATAAAATAAATTGTTTTTGCATTTATTTAGTTTTCATCTCAAAGTTTACTTTTTGTAAAATGCATTAAGCCACATTGCATTGAAAAGTCATTTTTGGGATCATCATTGAACATAGATTACATTGTTTAGTGATTGAAAGCTAAAAAGTGCAATGAGTGCATTCTCATTTATTGAAAGAAAATTGAAATCATTTTTCTTTTGGTGGTTGCATTTGGAAAATGAAAGTGAAAGATCTAGTTAGGAAATCTTTGTTTGTTGCACTACTGTTTGTTCCATGATTATTTGAATCTCTTCCCTTACTAGATTAGCTTTCATCAAAATGGAAAGGATAATATTCTCATGATAGTTGCATCATAGGTGTTCAGGTGACATCGTTTTGAGCCTTAAAACTGAAAATTAATTGAAGATAAACTTAAATTTACCTCAATTAACCTAAGGAGCATTTAGAACTTAACACAAACATTTTGAGGTCTAGACTAGAGACATGTTACAACGTTGTTAAACATAGGAGCTGTCGTTATATGCCAACATTGTATCTTGAGGGTGAAATATTGTTGCACGTACAAAAGTGTATAACACTATTTTTTAGTACTTTCTAGTATATCGGAGGCGCTCCACGCATGGTAAGTATATGGGAATGCTCTCACCGAACGATTACACAAAAGACAACACTACTATGGACTACACTCCCATGTAGCATCGCGTATATTTTGGGAGTCCCTTATAGGCTGATATCCATCCATAGGTAACTGAGTCTGCCACCTTGTATACCGTGATACACTGAACACATAATTTGAGGAGATTGGATACCGTACATTAAGTCCTTGGTTCGCTAAGGTGTATATTGCAGTTCACGGTTGCTTGGTAAACCTTTATGCCTAGTTACCCCTTTTTGATTTGTTTGTTGTTACTTTCTAAAATTAATTGACCACAGAATAATATCCTTCCTGTGGAAATACTGCTTATTAGATCTTAAGTTGAGACAAATGGCAACAGTTCCTAAGTCTACGAACCAAGGAAACCCCTCTGACGGGAATCCTAGTCTTTTTTCTTCTTTTGGAAATGTTGGTGCTCCCTATATGGCAACGTTGTCCCTTCTTGGATTTACCATTGGTTTGCCGGTTTGGTTATTTCCGACCCTTATAGTTTCAAATGTCCAAAGTACTCCTCAACTGGGCTCTCCTCCACCTGAAGCATATCAACCTCTAGTTGATCTTAAAGTTGACGCTTTGCCTTCTTTGCTCGTTAAATATTATTCCTCTTCTTCTTTTTCGTCTGGTGAAAACATGCAAGTTAGTAACCAGGTGGATAAGAAGAAGAAGCAAAGGAAGATTAATAAGAAGAAAATTAAGCAATGGGGCAACCAAGCAGTTAATGCTATTGATATAATTGACATTGAGAAGCTTTCCAATCAACCTCGTAAAGTGAAATTCCCTTGCAAGCTTTGTAAGGGTGACCACCTTCTTCGAAAATGTCTTGGTATTCCCAAGATATTAGAAGTGTGGTCCACAGGTTTACATCGACCTTTGTCATCAACCTTTGGAGATCATGCTGGTGATAAACCTTCAACTAGTGATAATAAATCCCATGGAAAAAAGGGAAAAGTAAAATTTCCTTATAGGTTATGTGAAGGGAATCATCATATTCACCTTTTTCCTTATATGGATAAAGCCTCTAAAGTGTTGGACAACCTTACCACTTCTCAACCTCGTCTTCCAACTGGTTACTAGAAGCTTTCCTCTGACCCTCCACTAGTTGATCAAGATTCATCTTTAGTCAATCCCACTCTCTCTAAAAGTGAATCTCATAAGTCCATTCCTGACCAACCATTGGTTGAGGAAATGGTTAACCCAATTCCACCTTCAGGTGATCCTACTTTTCCCATAGAGAGTGTACCTCATACTTCTTGTCTTGTAAGATTCCAATGAATTGGAGGGAAATCCTCCCGTTCCTGTGGTAGAGGGGGGTGATCATCTTATTCCCATAATGCAAGGGGGAATTTCTCCCATTCCCATGGCACCCCCTCCAAGTAGTATGGTTATTTCCTTTGATTGGAGTCGACTGGCAATATATTGTCTTCCTTCTTATGTGCCCTTCTAGATCATGGTGTAGGCTTATAATATGGATGTACCTAGCACAATTATAGATGAAGGCGTGTCTGTTAGTATTTTTTCCTCCACTACTTCCCAAGCTTTCAGTTCTCCGCATATTGTGCCCGTTACCTAGAATCTGTTAGCTTTTAACAAAGGAACCAATCAACCATTAGGGATCCTTCCTAAGTTTCCAATTGCTTTGGGAGAAAAAACTATCTATCTCAATGTGATGGTTGTCCAAGGCCCTTTATATTTTAATATACTCCTTGGCCGTGACTTTGTTTATGTCATGGGAGCTCTTGTCTCTTCTCTCTGTCATGTGCTGTGTTTCTCGCATGAAGGAATAATTGCGACCATTAATCAACTGTCATTCGTTGGTCCTAATTCAACTCCCAATCAACCATCTTCCCTAAATGGTCCTTACATGCAAGTGGTATCTTCCCTGCCACAGGTTAATTATGTGGCCACCACCTGTTCCATGCCTCTGTCTATTGATGATCTAGTCAGTGATATAGTACGTCATGTACTGGGGGCATTAGACCCTGATATTTCCATTAGATCTTTTGACATTTATCGCTTCCAAAGCATTATTCTCCCATCTGATGAGAACCCCCTGGAAGCTATGACTTCTTGTAGGTCATAATCAAGGCCATGAGGATAGTTATTTTACTACGTCAACCTCATTAAAAAATGAAATAGGTCCCCATGAGGATAGTTCTTTTGCTATGTCAACCTCATTAAAAAACGAAATAGGTCACCATGAGGATAATTGTTTTACTATGTCAACCTTGTTAAAAAATGAAATAGGTCCCCATGATGATAGTTATTTTACTATGTAAACCTCGTTAAAAAATGAAATAGGTCCCCACGAGGATAGTTCTTTTACTAGGTCAACCTCGTTAAAAAATGAAATAGGTCCCCATGAGGACAATTCTCTTACTATGTCAACGTCATTAAAAGATGAAATAGGTCCCCATGAGGATATTTCTTTTACTATGTCAACCTCGTTAAAAAATGAAATAGGTCCCCATGAGGATAGTTATTTTACTATGTCAACCTTGTTAAAAAATGAAATAGGTCCTCATGAAGATATTTCTTTTACTATGTCAACCTCGTTAGAAAATGAAATAGGTCCCCATGAGCATGGTTCTTTTCTTGTGTCAAGCTCGTTAAAAAATGAAATAATGTGTCATTAGCATGGTTCTTTTCTTGTGTCAAGCTCGTTAAAAAATGAAGCAAAGTGTCACGAGCATGGTTCTTTTCATGTGTCAAGCTCATTTTAAATAAAAAAATGAAACAGATCCATTTCCAATTCGAGTCTTTGATTAGATCTCGTAAATTTCTAGTTGAATCTTTCACTTGATCTCGTAAGTGAACCTTCATTCCATCCACCTGTTAGTAACTAGTAGTCTACATAGGTGAATGAGATTAAGCTTGGGTGGCATGTACCTTGAATTGAGTCATTATGATGGGGACATGCAAACTCATCTCAAACATAGTTTATATTTGTTTCAAGATTGTGTAAAAATGAAACCAAACCCAAGCATAGTTTGTTTCTGATTCAAGCTTGTGTAAAAATGAAACCAAATCCAAGCATAGTTTATTTACGTTTCAAACTTGTGTAGAAATGAAACCAAATCCAAGCATAGTTTTTTCTCATGTTTCAATATTGTAAAAAATGAAACCATCTTCAAGTATACTCAAGGATAGTTTCCCATGTTTCAAGTTGTGTAAAAATGAAAGCATTCCCACTTTACCTCTCGTGATTTCCATCTTTATCCGCCTGTTTTTGTTAGATGAGTTGTGGTTTTCTCATTCCATCATCACCATCTCTTTGGCCAATCATGCGCTTTCACTTGGTTGTTTTACCCTTGCCTGAGGAACATCTGCAATGAGTAGTATTATTAGCCAGACTCTTGACCTTTACATGTTTTGAGTAGTTCCATCATGATTGGAACCAGTTTCTATCCTTTTATACCACTCATTCCTCGAGGAGGAGTCCTCTTTTAGCTCTTTTTAGACTCCAAAAATATGAAAACATTTTCGAGTACTTTCCTTTTCAAACTCGTAAAAGTAAATTAAAATGCGTCCACTCAGTATAAGTTTAACCCTTTTCCAGACTAATATGGACTAGCTACAAAAAAGGAATACCTTAGTCGAACATGGCTAAGAGGTTCTCTTGAATATTGTTTTCTATCTTTTCAGATTTGAGGGACTATCTATGAAAAGGGACCTTTGGAGTTTTCTTTTCCACCTCTTTTTCAAACTCTCTAAACATGAAAAATATGTCGAGTTACCCCTCTGTCAGACTCGTAAAACTTAAACGACGCAGGACTTGTCACCATGACGAGATCGAGCTACTCCTTCCTAGGGATCGTTAAACTTACTATGATGGATTAATATGAAGGATGAACTTATACGACAAGCACATGGTATCCTCTTCAATCTTATGATTAAAAATAAAGAGGCACTCATAGAAATAGCAGAGGAAAAATGGAAGTAAATGTGTCTTGTATTATGTATGAAAGGCAGCATGTCATTCTTGAACATGACACTCATCTACATTTTGTGTCGAGTTTGGGATATCCTCACTTAGTCACTTGCTTTCCTGGGTTTGGGAAATCCATTTTCCTTTCATTTGATAATTACCTATCATCATCATGACCATTGATCCCTTTTTGAGTGAAACGCTACCAAAATTCGGAGTTGTGTCGCTGATGTGTTCAAGAGAAGTTCTGTCTGCAAATTAAAACCTCTTATACCCCATTTGACCTTATTTGTTACAATCCTGAATCACACTCACCAAATTTACAAAGTCCTTTGTTTCATGACGATGATGTGGGAAACATTATGGCCCTACTTCGACGGATCACTTCTTGTCAACTTCAGCTCATTCTCCAGAAGATGATCTAGAAACTCCCTTTCAGTACCTTGGGGCTTGCATGCCTCAATGATAGATTCTTTTCATTTGACGATAGGTTCACATCATTGGCCTTTGATCGGATGATTCTACGTGTGTTCAACTTCAACTTCCATATTCACACTCGTGGATTGTGCTATTGTACCTTGAGAGTCATTGTCACTATTGGTGGTTTCTCTCGTACATGTTAACGGTTTACATCATTGACTGGTAATCAGGTGGTTTCTACCATATTCGACTCCGACACGTTGATTCACATGGTTAGATTCATACTTTGGTTGGATCAAGATAGAGATGAAGACCATGGATTTCATCTAATAAATCCAGGTTGCGTGGATTTATTTAGTATTCATGATCATATACACGATCCTTTCTAGTCAGATGGCTGCGTTTGTGCTGTAGATCGATACATATGATCCTTTCTAGTCGGATGGCTGCATCCATGCCATGGATCCATACACATGATTCTTTCTAGTTGGATGATTGCACCCATGCCGTGGATTCGTGTATTTTTAAATGCCTACTAAGAGATGTCATATATGTTGCATTCTGTTTGATTTGCAGGTCTCTTGACGATAGTTCTCCAAAGTCCTTGCCTTGACTTGTAAAGCACTTCAACAATCACTTCCTGTTCTGACTTCATGCTCTAGGGGCTATCTATTATACAGTAATTTGTTGCACTCCCTGTCTCATACCCCAAGCTGTCGAACTTTTCCCACAATGTCACAAAGAAACAAAAGTTATCAATGAATTTACCATGAAAAACATTGATCAGAGCATCCCTGAAGAAAAAGAATAAGAAATGCCTTGAAGTAATTTTGGAAGAGCTTGTCAAAAAACTGTATTTGAAAGCCCAACGCTACTTTTAGTAGGAAAAATCATGTTGGTACCCTTTGGTATAACTAGTGACTAGTGTTGGTAGTGTGACTTTGGATAGGAAAATTTGCATTGATCCTCTTCAGGCAGTTTCTCCAAAAATAGAGCAGAAACTTCTCTTACTAGAAGCCTCGAGAACGATGAGCTGGTTATTGTTGAATAAGGATATGGTCGAGTTCTCCCATTTTGAGTCCTTGATCCTACCTTTAGGGATATTCCCCTTAATATGTGGAACTTCTTCCCCCATTTGTGGATCCCTAACTCCCTCTCCTTCCCTATAAATGCATTCCCTTACACCCTCAAATGGTTGGTCAGACTAGATTGGTCATGCTGCTACTAAATTGTGCCTAATTGCTGCCATTTGTGAAGGAGAAAGGGGAGATTGAGAAGTCTTGTCTTGGACTTGGAAACCCATCCCGAAGGATGCTTCCAACATCAAGGAAATCATTGTATGCTTCCCTCTTGTGTTTATTATTAAAACAACGCATGCTTACTTTGCATAAGCATGTAAACGACTACTTGCTTAGTATGATGCTCCTTGATCTATCATATGGTTTACATTAGAATGCATATGCTATGTTTTTCCTTTACTGTCTTTTTTTTATCTCTCTTGCAGGTATTCATTTGCAACATGATATCGAGGATCGAGCTTGGAAGTGAGGAGATCAAGATTGACATAAAAAAGAAACCACATAGGAGTGAGGTAGGCCATCTTTCCTCTCTCTTGCAATTCTGATTTAAACTAGGAGAGTTTTGCATGTATTTGTTTCGGTTGTTACTAGATCCACTCATTGGAATAGAGAGATCACTTCTATCCGTAGAAGGGATTGCCTAGATAACACTTCCAGTGGGTGCTGGAGAACAAGCGAAGGTTATAGTGTTCTGTAGGTGGGTGCCTACGTGCTAGTATAAGTCTATGCCAATACAATATTGTAAGAAGTTTTTCTTTATATTAAAAAGAAGATAGAGATGACAACAATGGTGGTTTTTTCCCACATTGGGTTTCCACCTTAAACCCTGGTGTTCATGTGTGTTTCTTATGTGTGATGGATTATTTTTTTCTTACTACACATGGTTACTATCTGTTTAATGAAGTATTGACACATTGGATCAAGATAAACACAAGATGTACTAATTGAAAAAGTAAGTTTGTTGGATGTACGCTATTTGTTTGAATAAAAGTTGCCTACATATGCAGGTTGTCTTCAATAAATTCGTGTACAAAAATATGGATATGAAATTGAAAAGTTTAATGATTTGAAAATACTGATTCACCCCCCCCAGTATTTTCCCAACAACTATTTGTGAACTTGCAAAAGATATCAGATTCAAATGCTGTCATAGTAGTGATGGACGAGGGTGTAGAGATAACAATGAGAAGTACTACAGAAACAAATATTGCAACAAACAAAATGAAGGAACAAAAAAGAGTGAATAAATAAAAGAAAATAGGTAGTTCTGTGCCGGTTTACTTAATTGTGTATATCAAATTTCTTTTTTGTGTTTTTTTTTCTTTGAATTAATTTCAATTCAAATCTCATGACTAGGAAAAAAGAGATCGAGTCTATGCCATTTTTGATAGAAGATAACAATAACAATATAATAGGGAGCATTTTTCATGGCATTGTTTTGGTTACGTCTAAAACTTTTTTGGACAAAGAAAACAAGACAAAAGCAATACTCCGTGCATATTTAACAAATAATAAAGGCAAAATGATAATAACATTGCTTGTGCCAACATAGTTTATCGATCAGTATGAGGCAAAGCTTATTGCAAATGCTAGTGTTTCTATTATAGATTTTTAAATATTTCCAAAGCATAAATATGACAATGGTGATTGTGAAAAAACTGTTTGTCTAAATAGATTTATCACTGTAGAAAACATTTGTCTTGTTTGTGCAAAGTACCAATTGTTTTCAAATATGACAATTGTAAATTTGTCCCATAATGAAGATCTGTTTCTAGTTGGCACAATTGGTACTATTTCAATTTCGGTAATGCACACAATAATGCAATATGTACTAGAAATCAAAGATGACAATGTAGAACAAGACAGGGAAATAGTAAGATTTTATTTATTTAAATGTTTCATTCTTACAAAGTTATTGTCCATCCATTAAACAATTTTCAGGTGTTTTTTAACAAAATTTTCATATGTAATAGGTTCAAGTGCACGATAAACTTGTTCCAACATTTCTTTCAATTCAAATACAACTGCAAGAAAATGTTTTCTGTTGATCTTGCTAAAAAATATAGTCAGCAAACAAGAAAGAGTTTTATGAACTTCATAATTGAAATTCATATGTCCATTGAAAACATGAAAGAAAGTCAAAATATGCACGATAAACTTTATTATATTGTAGCTATTATGTGTGTGTGTGTGTGTGTATAAAGAACAAAGGATAAAAAGATATTTAGTTTCATGTTGCTAAGCCTCTATTTTCTATATCAATGTTATAATACTTCTAAGGACACCTAACAATGACTAGTGCATATACAAATCCATTTGAGGCTATATGTACAAATGTAGCAATCCAATTACAAGTGCTAGAAATATGAATAAAACTATTCTTTATTGTACCATTTTCAAGCACGACTCTTGCTTCGTTTATTTTCATCGGTTAAACTCTATCATACATGCAAATGACAAGACTAAAATACATTGTCTTTTGAGAGGTGAGGAACTGGAAAAAGTATTTCATGAACTACAAAAAGTTTCCTATGAGCAACAATGTATGAACAAATCACTTGTTTTTTATTTGTTGTCCAATTTTGAGGCACATGGCACATTTACAATAAATCATTAAAACATGATTATATGTATACAATGATAATTTTCTTTATTTACATTGTTGAGTAATCCTGTAATGGTACAATCCTTATTGGTTGCATTGTCAAGTAATCTTCACATTACCTTATACTCTTTGGTTGAAGAATTTGACTATTGTCGAGCAACTCTTTTTCTTTATTGGATAATTCAGATCTGATTTCACATTGTCAAGCAATGAACTATTAATTATTGGCAAGGAGTAGGGTTTTATACACATTTTGGTGGTTTCACATATCTGTATTTCTATCTTAACCTCGTTTTATACTTTCTGGTTCAAGAATTTGAGCCGTTGCTGAACTATTATTAATAGAGAAATGGGATCTCATTAAATTATACAAGAACATATTTTAATAAACTACTTTGTTCACATTCAGTGTTTTGTACTATGCTATTTACTAATATTATTTACTATGATTTGATCGTTATGTATAGCTAGTTCAATATGCTATGTCACGTATACTTTCTTGAAGTCTCATTTCTTACATTGTTTTATTGATTTATCAAATTTGCAAATTTTATAACAAGCCAGACAATATTTCAATTTGGTTACGTAGGATTAATTGATGAATCATTTTTCAGTTAGATTGTTGTTAATTAATGGAGTCTACAATGATGATTTTCTTTGTTTACATTGTCGAGAAATCCAGTAATGATGCAATTCTCCTTGCTTGCATTGTCAAGCAATCTTAACATTACCTTATACTTTCTGATTGAAGAATTCAACTATTGTTGAACAACATTTTCAGTTTGTTGGATGATTATGGTCTAGTTTCATGTTATGATTAACTGATCTATTATTCCCTTTGCTTGCATTTTCAAGCAATGTACTATTTACTATTGAAAGCGTAGAGCGCCATAAATATTTCCGTGCTTCTGCATATTGGTTGAGCATTGCTAGAGATTTTTTAACAGGAAAGTGGGTTCGGATTGCACTGTACAAGAACATTTTTCAATGAATTTCCTTGTTCAAGTTCTATATTTTGTACTATTCTATTTACTACAATTATTTTCTATGTTTTAATTGTTATGTGTAGTTGGTTCATTATGCTATGTCATGCTTGCTTTCCTGCAATCATATTTCTTACATTGTTTTATTGATTTATCAAATTTTCAAATTCTATAATTAGTTAGACAATAATATAACTTGATTATGTGGGATAATCAATGAATAATTTTTAAGTGAATTTTTTATTAATTAATGGATTCATACCAATGGCATTGCCTATAGTTAAGGATGATTCTGTCTTTCGTATGATGACGTAAGTGAAAATGTGAGGAGGTGCACAACTATGTAGAAGATTTTATGAAATGCGGAGACCTCCACATTCAATATTCTGCATAAGTACTCCACTACCCACAACGAAACCATTACCAACTTCGTTAAAGTTGTAAACGATGTATTCCATACTTACAATTTTCTTCGTATAACACGTAATCCACATCAACAACAAATGGAATTTCAATTTTTGTGTGTTGCTTAAACCAACCCATTTATCCTTATGGAAATGCCTATTGTAGCTATTAATCCAGGGAATATGGATCCTTAATACTTGTTTGATGTCTCTATAAAGAAAAAGTTGCGTTTAATAATATTTGATAACGACTGTCGTGGTTTTTAGTTTAACTCTGAGGTATAACTAGTTCATTGTTCTATGCCACATCTATTTTTTTGTGATGTGAATTTTTTAATCGAATCATTATCATAAAAAACTATTTTTTTTTGTAAAACAAATTCTTATTTGAAGAAATGATGTATGGAACAATACCACATAACTTACAAAATACTTTGCATGCATAGATACGTATATATTTCAGAATAATCCATTTTTTTTTTTTGCATTGTTCGGTGAACTGTTAACGTTGATACATAGTGCAGAAGGACTTTTCTTCTCCTGTCCACTCAGTCGCTTTGTCGTTTGCACTCCGCGTAATGCTGCCCTACTTCTCTATTCCTCTCCCTTGTAATCGACTATCCATATTTTTACTATGCTATTTACTAATATCATTTAGTATTTTTTTTATTGTGATATGTCATGTGTGCTTCTTTCCAATGTGATTTATTACACTATTTTATTGATTTATCAGATTTGCAATTCTTTCTATAAAAATAATTATTTCAATCAAAATTTAAACAAGTATTTAAATAAGTTATTATCATACATAGTTGAAACAAATTTGTAAATAGAATAAGCAAGACTATGACATAACTTATAAAATATTTTGTATCTATACATACGTGTGTATTTCACAATATTTTGATATATATATATATATATATATATATATATATATATATATTTAAAATATTATAATATATAGCATTTAACATATACTGAATTTCAAATTTGGTTGAACAAATAGAAAAAACTTGTAACGATTTCTTTACTAATCAACTATTGTTTCTAGAGATTAAAAATTCTACTGATTATGCTCCCAAAATAGAGTTTTGATTTCTTTGTTGATGTTTTGCGACATCTCTTCTAATAACGTTCTTACGAAATACAATTAATCTCCAAACCACCTAAGAATTTGTTGAAGTTCCGATATATTATCCATTAGCATAAAAATCTTGACTAAGTGTTAAGATATATTGGCTGAGCATTAAGATATCTTGGATCTCTGCATGTATCTCTTCCTCTGTGCTTCTTCCATTATTTCTTTGGGCCATTTGTTTCAATCTTGGTAACAAATTTAAAAAACAATAGACAAATTATAAAGCAAATCCTGAAAACAGTTGTCAGTTTAAGAACAAACAAAGCAAGTACTAATAGGTTTAGAACAAGGTGAACATTGACAAATTGCTTTCACACTTAACATGCCTACATATAATGCGTTAAAGGCGATAAGTCATCTAAATCACAAATTGACATCTAAGTTCTGAAAGGACATTTAACAACTACCAATTTTAATCATATTCATTAACTAATGATCATCATCAATTTAGCTAGTACTGATTTTCCTGATCTTTAATTAGAAAATACTGTTGTGAAATCGATTACTTTAAATCATATCCGTTTTAGTTAAATTCCAACTCGAAATAGTCCAATTGATATGATTATGTTTTATGATTGACCCGTTTCACATTCATTAGAAATCGATATCGAGATGCTATTTTATTAATATCTTAAGTCACATTCTATTTTGATCAACTAAATCTCCCCTGCTAATACATACAAGTCTTTTCAACATTTATTTAGTGAACCAGTGCATATTCAAGACATTTATTATGTAAACTTGTTTTGCTACCGACTAGTTTTGCATTAGTGATTTCACATTTGTCAATTGAACTCGTATTATCCAAATATTAAATGAAGTCTATTAAGTCAATTAAGTCAATTAAGTAAGAGTTTATGACTTGGTATGGTTTCTACCATTTTATGTTAAGCTAAAAACTATCATTCCAAAACTATTATAAGCTTCTTATGCACAATGAAAGCTCTGCACCAGGAAGCTTTGCTATCAAAAAGCATAAATTTAAAAGTCAAATTGTGAAAGTGTACTATTATAAATTAATTAGACATTAACAATTTTGAAATTGAACATTGCAACTATAATTAACATTGGAACTGACGTGTGTTTATCGAAGTGTGAAAAGTTGGTGTATTATGAGCTGTTTAAGTTATGCTACATGAACACACGCATACCTCTTTAGCACATATTAAGAGGTATGCGTGTGTTCACATAGCATAACTTAGTATAAAATGTGTAATTTAAAAAAAAAATGTATATATGAGCATGATATACAGGGAGAGGACTAAGTTTTTTATATTAAAATTTTATTTTTTTTATGCAAACTTATATTTTTTTTATTATTTTTCAAAGTTGGCAAAGTAATAGTTCAATTTCATTTTGCAGACACGTGTTTACGTAAGATTTTTTTTCAATTGTTTAAATAAATTGAAAATCCAAGAGTACCCTTTTGAAGAGGACTTGTAAACGAAGACACTGGTATTTTTTGAAATTTTTTCTTTGTGCATGTTTTACGTGTTGATTTTTTATTCAACCCCTTTGAAACTGTCCAAATATTTTTTATGAATTATGTTTAAAAGAAATTAGATGAAAAAAATCATATGAATTTCGAAAATGTCAAATTCATATTCCATTGGATAGAGGATTCTTTCATGAATCCAACAATATCAAATCCACCACTTAAGGACAAATTATGCCCTAAATACGCAAGGTTACAAAATGGTGTTGCAGAAAAATATGAAGAAGGGGTGCTAAAATTGTGATTTTTAGGACCTTAGTAGCTTGATTGGGCACTTGAGTTCAAAATTAAAAAAGGTCTATCAAGGGTTAAAGAAACCCTCGATCGAGCCATGAACGTGGTTAACTAAGGGCTTGATTGAGCCATTTAAAAAGTGGTTGTGCACCAACGACGCACCAACTTTTATCAAACCATAAAGCTCGATCGAGCCATAAATCTCGATTGAGATCCTAACTCAGGTTACAAAGGAGCTTGATCAAGGGTTTTTTAAAATGTTTGATCGAGCTATGTTTAAGCCCTTAAACAACTCGATCGAGCGCTTAAAAATTGCTCGATCGAGCGCGTAAAAATTGCTTGATCGAGCACTCAAAATTTCTTGATCAAGCTTCATTTTTTTCCAAAACATGCTCTCACTATGACCCTAATATTTTAATACTAAATAATGCATATGTCGGTATTCCAACTATCGCTAATTAATTGATCAAAATTAAATATGTCCGCACATAACTCTCTACATAATGAAAACTTTTTGCATAGTGAAAGCTTCCATAGATCTATGAATCTGTACAAAATGAAGGATGTGAGGAGGATGGGGTGTGTGTAGGAGAATGAGGGTGCAAAGTAAGCTTTATACCATAGACTCCTAATTAAGTTAACTATGAAAAAACCTTGAATTAATATTATTATGTTCCACACAACTTCTGCATTCTCTGTCCACACAACTGTATTAGATAATTATTATTATATAATGTTGGTAATATTTTAATACTAAATAATGCATATCTCCATATTCTGACTACCGCTAATTAATTGATCACAATGAAAAATCTCTGCACAATGAAAGCTCTTTGCATAGTGAAAGCTATTCACATAGCGAAATCTCACTGCACAAAACTCTTCACACAATGCCAATAAAATCCCTCGGCACAAATAAATTAGTAAAAGTGGTAGGATTAGATCTAGAGTGTAGAGTCTTTAGTGCGGAAGAAGTTGATTATGTGGGAGTGCGGAAAAATCACACACTTCCATCTTACATAACACTTTTTGCTTACGTCCACGAACTCTTTCTAAATATGATTAATTTTTGAACTAAACTTTATTTAAGGAACATATTACATCTTTGCGAAAAAATGAGATATGGTTAACAAATAAGAGATCAGAGAAATTTCATTATGTGGAGAGATTTCATTGTGTGGAGATCTTTCATTCTCTAGAGAGATTTTACTGTGCAGAGAGATTTGAGTGGATAACTTTCATTATGCGGAAAGACATTTCATTGTGCGAAGTTTTGTTCACACTCCACACAACCTTTAATCAATTAATTAGCTGTGTTCGAAATACAGATTTATAATTTTTTTAGTATTGAAATATTACAAATAATATATAATAATAATGATGCGGAGAGAGAATGCATACAAAAGTGTGGAACAAATGCTTGTGCGAAGAGCTTTCATTACGAGAGCATAACCTTTAATCAATTAATTAGCGACAGTGACAGGGAATATTGTGCGTAACAACTATTATTCTTGTTATAATAATATTATTATATTATTTTATTACTATATTATAGATATATCAATATTATTTTATAATAATAATAATGATAATTTATTATTATTATTATTATATTATCTTAATAATAATTCAAACTATGAAACTTTGAAGGGTTCATTAAATATGTTAAATCAATTACACACACACACACACACACACACTAGTTTAATAATACTATTATCACATTAATGCTATTTTATTATCATTATACTTCTATTTATGATAATAATAATATTTTTTTTTGTTAACTATACTATTTATCATTATACGTTTTAAAATTTTAGGGTTAGGATTATATCAAGTTAAGTATGATAAGCACTTTGAGAAATAGACATTATATCCATGACATTGTGTTGATGGTCCTAAATGACTTTATCAATATTGGGGAAAACCACCCGGTTGGGATCTTAAATCAGACCCTTTTTCGTTTGGAATGATGGCCGTGACTGGAATTGTGGGACTAGTTTCCCTCAAACAAAATTATATGGAGTGGGATGGAAGATGATAACCTATTCTAATATGTACTGATAACTGAAATAAGAACTACTATAAACTACTTATTATACACGAGTAAGTTGATGACGTATGTGCTAGAAAGATTTCACAATTAACACAACAATATAGATCATTATGCCATCATGATATTAACGCAATTAAAGAAAATTAATTTAATTATCCTCGGGGCAGCGGCTTATTGGCCCCCCCCCCCACCAGTCAATGTCTCTTTCTCTTAAGCGGGTGAGGGTGGTTCTTAGAGGGGGAGAGAAACTTCAAAAATAATCACCCTCACCCGGGCTAACAGCCAACATTTGACCAGATCCTTCAATCCAACCAACTAATCTGGGCTGGTAAGGTCCTGGAAGGTCAACCCGGTCAGGCAGTAAGTTGGTCCTGGGGGTTGACCTTTCAGGACCTTTTGTTATAACATCACATATCTTTGAGATCTCATTTCTCACAATATAAAGAAAATTTAAATCAAGCATATCAATAGTGACGATGAAAGATTGATTTCATATATATATGTGAACAATAACATATAACAATTCCATTCAAAGCAAATACACAAATAAATAGGATAGTAGTACCCGATACATTGTAGCTCTGCTCATCGCAGAAATGCAAGTGGTTCAACTTAATATTAAGAAAAACTTAAATACAATAGTGCAATTTAAGTCTGTTCTTGCAAAAATTCAGAACCCCTTCTCCATCTTGGAGAGGGAATTTATAGTTTTACATACAAAAGATAAAATAAAATATCCTAACAACTCTTCAACTAAAATAACAATAATAGGAAAATCGGGAAATAGATGCAACAACTTCCAAAGCTTAGGAAGAAGACTGTCCAACAATTATCTATCGCAACCTGTAGAGGTAATAGACCTGACCTGCAAATATATGAAAATAGAAATATGCCCAGAAATAACAAGAGAGAAATAGATAAAATTCAGATATTATTAATATCAAACCCTTGAGGTAGGGTAACACCATACAATCATTCCTTAAGGAAGGAGAACACTCCACAAGCCATATGCTTGCCAATACAATAATCCTTCACATGTCTCAATGGGGAGTCTCTAGCCCCTATATAGGCTTCATACATACAATACCATGGGTCCCTCAATACCATATATCTAATACAATGGGCGTATCACATTATTCATAACTACTTGTGGTCCCTTACATGATGCGGGTTAACCAATTTATTTATTAACTATGGCTCATTTATTTATTATCCTTACATCTCATTATTACCTTGGGTACCTACCTTTGTACCCCATAATATCCCCCCTAGGTATACTACAAAATTACATATAATAGAGTTAATTAACCATGGAATTTAAAAGAACATAAATAATGCATAAATAATCAGAAGAACACAAAAACCATGACACAATGATTTGATTATGGAGTTCGTCTAGTTTGGACTACATCTCCGGGCCCTGCTCAATAGTGGGGAGGCCTTCTTTTATTAGTGGCGTAAAGAGATAAAAGTATAGCAACAAGAAATTTCAACCCTTATACCTACACACTGATAGATGATCAAAGAATGGAGAGCCCAAATTTGAAAATAGACATAACCACTGAACTCCTAGCAAAAAATAGTGCAAAGGTGCCTATCCAAACTCTCAATTTGGATAATCAGGCCTTCTGCAACCTTCTTGGAACCTCCCTGCTGCTCAAGGCAAGGTTTTGGCCTGCTGCTAGGGCCAGGGTCTGCAGTATGCAGTAAAATCTGTGTATTCGACCAGTCCTCCCCTTCCTTTCTCCCGACACAAACAGTCGTATATATAAGCATGGCGACATTCCTCAAAATCAGGGCAGTTCTAACTTAAGAACCCAAGTTAGCAGGCGGAATCGGGCTAGAAGGATTCACGACAACAACCTTACCACAATAGTGAAGCCCCTTTCCAACAAGGCAACCCATTTAACTATGGATGAGTCTTGGTGGTAGGTTTATCGACGCTTCCAACTTATCGACGGATAGTCCAAGCCAAGGACACATGCATCCTACGATAAACATGGACCCGACAAGAGTGTTAACCATAGAACATAATATTTCGCTTCCGAAAACTCCATCGAAATCACAATCGGCGTGAAACCATAGGCGTACTAATCTAGCGTTTTGCAACATCTGTGGAGCTGCCGGGTTTATTAATAACAATTTATAACATTTTAGGTTCGACCCCCCATCATAATATCGCAATCGGAACCTATCATGAAATCACAATCGGAACTTTCTGCCGGGGCCTTTTGTAACACCATCCTTGTTCCTACGATTTGCGATATGCAATAAAGTCGCATCGCAACTGGATCTTCACCGAGGCCGATATACCCTTTGTTGTTCCTTCTCCAGCTTATGATATGTGATATCAAAATCGCAACCGGCAACACCAGGGGCCGATTCTCCTTAAGACTCTCCTCCTTTTCACCGATATGTGATATGCGGGGCCCAGTGGAAACCTCCCAGGTGGCGCTCCCTCATTTGCTGAAACTTTGCTATGTCATATTCTCCCTACTACCTGGATAAGTCAAACTCAAACTTTGACTTGCTCTAACTTTTTCATCTGGACTCAATTTGAGTGTTGTTCGTACCATTGGAATTAGGGTGACGAGCACCTCAATCCGATGCTAAGTTTATCCAGATTCTACCACTTTGAGTTTTAAGCCTTTTACCATGCCATTGATACTTTTATGAAGATCCACCTGGATCAATCCTCCCCACTAAGAGCTTTTGGGCCACCAAAATACCTTTCAGTCAATTGGTAAGTGAGGAAATTTATCCCTTACTTTTTCCTTCTCCATCCATCGAGCTTTGCTTGGATGCATTCCTTTGAAGCCAACACAGATGTACTCCACATCTCCCTGTTGTGAAGTTCTAGTCCTCCGGTTGAGTATGATATCTTCGGGTAACTTATCTAGATATTCGGGTTCAAAATGATCCACTTTAGGAATTTGTGCAACCCCCTCAGTATCCATAATTAATGGAGGTTCATAAAGCTTCAGGTTTTCCACATTTACCACGGAGTACATTTGCATATAAGCAGGAAAGTCAAGACGAAAATCATTGTCTCCAACCTTTTCCAATATGATGAAGGGACCATATCTAGTGGGTCTCAGTTTCTTCCCTTCTCCCTTCATCCTATCTTTGCTGATATGGAGCCATACCTCGTCCGCAACTTGAAACTGATGGTCAACTCGGTGCTTATCATGTTGAGATTTATATCGAGCTTAACTCTTCTTCAACTGCTCCTGCACTGCCTAATGAATTACCTATATCCAATGAATGAACTTCCATGCTTTGTCCCTATCATCTCGTCCATTTCCATCCTCCTCTTTCCCAAAGACCATGTCTAAGGGATCTCTGGGTAGATAGCCAAAACATGTCTCAAACGGTGAGCTTTGTGTAGATGAATGTGTTGCTTGATTGTATGCATGCTGCACATAAGGAAGCTATTCATTCCACAACTTGGGATCTTTCCCACAATAGCCTCGCAACAAGTGTACCACAGTGTGGTTGACAACCTCTCTCTGTCGATCGGTCTGTGGATGAAATTCCGTACTTATTTTCAGCTTTGTGTCCATCATTCTCCATAAGCTGGTCCAAAACTCCCCAAGAAAGCAAGAGTCTTGATCAGACACAATAGATGTGGGCAACCCAAAATGGACCCAAACATGCTGAAAGAAAAGAAAAGTAGTCTGCTCATCAGTGACCTGCTTTTTACAAGGCATTAAAATACACATTTTACTAAACCTATCCACAACGACATAAAAATAGTCGTGACCTTTCCCAGGAATCGGTAAACCTCCTACAAAGTTCATGGAGACACTTTCCCATGGTCAACTCAGAATATGGAGTGGTGTGTAGAGCCCAAGTTTTCTATTAGAGGGCTTTGAAACAGAACACAACACATAACCCTTTACAAAGCAAGTCACAATGTTTTTCATATGAGGCCAAAAACAAAACCTCTGCAAATGGTATAAATTTTTCTCAATGCCAAAATGACTAGACACCAGAGAGGTATGAGCCTCTCGTATTACAAGAACCCTTTCATTATTGGATATACATAATTTGTCAAGGTGGTACAATAGATTTCCTTGCAAGTAATAATTGTCCACGTGTGATCCATGAGTCAGTTTTGCATAGATTTCTTTAAAATCATTATCATTAGCATACTATTCAGCATAAATTTCTAACGACAAAGAAACATTTCGAAAAACTACAGATGTAGAAATAGGAGGGCAAGAAAGCATATTTGCTACTTTATTGCTGGCGCCCTTCTTATATTTTATTACAAAGTGTAATTGTTGGAGGAATCCCATCCATTTGAAGTGACGGGCTTGCTGAAGCTTGGTCTATGACTGAAGATACTGCAAGGGTTGATGATTCATGTGGATGACGGCCTCCTTGCTGATCAGATAGTGTTTCCACTTCTTTACCCTCTGGACCAAGGCGTACAACTCTCGGTCGTACGTAGGATAATTAACAACAGCCTGGGAGAAAGTCTCCGATTGGTAACAAACAGGTTTTCTTTGCTGCATCAATACAACACCCATGTCATATCCGCTGGCATCTGTTTCAATTTTGAAAGGCTACTGAAGGTTTGGTAAGGCAAGCACTGAGGCTGTGCTGATCTTCTCTTTTAGTGTGTTGAAGTATTTATGCTATTTTCCTCCCCACTAAAAGGCATGCTTCACACTAGTCAAGGTGTGCAAGGGGGTTGCGATAATGGAAAAGTTCGCTATGAACCTTCTCCAATAGTGCACCGTGCCCAGAAAACTTCAGACTTCTGTGAAATTCGTGGGCTTAGGCGACTTCATTATCTCCTCCACTTTAGAGGGATATATCCTTAATTGCCCATTACCGACAATATGGCCTAAATAAATCAGAGAAGTCTTTCCAAACTCACACTTTGAAAATTTCAAATATAATTTCTCTTTCTTCAGAACATCAAGCACTTTCTTTATGTGACACATGTGTTCCTCCCATGTCCTACTGTACACAAGAATATCGTCCAGATACACAAGAACAAAATGATCAAGAAATGTCTGAAATAAGTCATTCATTACCCTCATAAATGTGGCTGGAGTGTTGCACAGTCTGAATGGCATCACCATCCATTCAAACAACCCCTGCTTGGTTTTGAACACAGTTTTTCAGACGTCCTACTTTGCAATTCTAACATGGTGATAACCACTATGCAAATCCAGCTTGGAAAAATAAAACAATTTTTTTTAATTGATCTAACAATTAATTGATGCGAGGAAAAGGGTATATATTATTCACCGTGATCTTGTTCAGTGCCCTGTAATCCACACACATTCTCTATGTGCCATCTTTCTTAGGCACCAACACGATTGGTGAGCCGCAAGGAGAAGAACTTGGTCTGATGACTCCCTAATTTAATAGTTCCCGTACCTGTTTCTTGATCTCCTCCATCTCGATAGAAGCCATCCTGTACATGCCAACATTTGGCAAAGGGGCATCCTGCTCCAAATGGATCTCATGTTGGATTTCCCTTTTAGGGGGCAATCCTCTCGGTTCCTGAAACAATTCATCATACTCAGAAACAATTTAAAATAATTCCTTCTTATGGTCAGAATCACAACCTCTTAAAGCGTTAGACGTCTTGGCTTCTTTCATCCTCACTACCGTGAGCATGCACCCTTTACTGGAATTCACCAGTCTTTTAATCTGTCATGCACTAACAATTCTAGCACTAACTTTTGTGTGATGAGCTCTAATTATATACTCTACCCCATCCTTGGTGAGGTGGTATTTGTTTTCATGCCAAAAGAAAATGACCTTTTTGTCATATAATTATGGGCTTCCCAAGATGATTCCATAGATGTCAAAAGTTACTACATCTAACTCTACCTCATCAACTAATTTAGAAGAGATTATAAATTTGGCCCTACACTACTTGGTGACCTACAATTTGGCTTTATCACTTACACAACCAAGTGGGTATGGACTCAAATTAGGTTTAGTTTCAAGGCCTAGCCTTTTCAATAAGGACTCTAAGATTAAGTTTTCTTGGGAACCTGAATCAAACAAATTTTCCACCTTTGTGTGCTTTATGACAACTCTAATGTGGAATAACTGAATTCTCTTTCACTCGCGACTCATAGGCTCATTCAAATAAATAGTGCTTGCAACCGAATGAAAACTACTATTAAGAGAAAGAGTACCTCTTGCGCCCACGACTGTGATCAATGTTTCATTGTCGGAATCCGATCCAAGGTCCTACGCTGTTGCAACTGTCTTTTGCTTCCCCTTTCCACCGAATCTCTTCAATCTTAGTTCTAGATGCAACTTCCAGTAGTGGTCCTCATCATGCCCATCCTTCTTGCAGTGAGTGCACGACGATGTTGCTCCCTCCCCCTTCTTGGTAGTGACGGTCTTCTTATCCTTCCCTTTTCCTTTTTTTTGGAATTTTCCATGTCGAGGTTTGAATGAAATCTTCTTGGTTTGGTCGTCTCGATCATTCTTGCCTCGAATTTCAATATGTATAGCTTTAACACTGGCCGTATTAATTGAAGTAGGCTCGGACAGTAATAATGAGTGTCTAATGTAACTATGTAGTGCACCTATGTACTTAGTTACATTTTTGGGTGCATCTAATGAGATGCCCAGATTCAGTGCTTGTTTCTGAAATTCCTCCATGGAGCTTTGTACATTCTGGCCCTTACCTTGCCTTAAATATTTCTAGTCCATAAGTTCCTTTTGGTTATAACCCAAAGCATAGAACTGGTCCTTTAATGTAGAAATAAAACTAGACCAAGAGGACAAAAGGTTACCTGACTTTGTGCTGCCCTTCTATAGCTTGCTCTCCCACCAAACAAGAGCAGTGCCGCTCAGCCGAAGAGATGGTAACTGGACTTTCACCTCATATTCTTTGACCTGCTGGATTCGACAGTAAACCTTTATATGTCGGAACTAGTTATTGAGTTTTTCTGCACTACATTCTCGATTGTACATGGGAACATCGAACTTCACGTCTAGCTTGAAGAACAATTTCTTAGAGCTCTATTTGGAATTTCTATGAGAATGATGATAACTATCACTAGAAGAAGGAGAGGGAGGAGGATCTTCTCCACCATCTTCCTAATTTCCTAATCCATCATCATTAGCATCCTTCTTCTCATGCCCAAGTTCCTTCTCATACTTTGTGAACAACTGGTCCACTTTTCCTTCCATATTTTAGAATACCTTTTAGAAATTTTGTTCCTCTTCCCAACGAGCTTCTTCATTGGCCATGTTTCTTCTTCATTATGCACGTCCTACTTTAGGATCAAAGGAATTAAGTATTCTTTCTCCTCTTTACAGCTTGTTCCACGTTAGCATAAACTCATGCAATTCACATCTACAAAGACCTGCGTTGATACCAAACTTGATCAAAGATATTTTACTTACAAATGCATTAGAATTACATATAACAAAGTTAATTAACCATGGAACTTAAAAGCACATAAAAAATGCAGAAATAATTAGAAGAACACAAAACCATGACACAATGATTTGATCATGGAGTTCATCCAGTTTGGATTACGTCTCTGGGCCCTGCTCAATAGTGGGGAGGCCTTCTTTTTATTAGTGGCATAAAGAGATAAAAGTAAAACAATAATAAATTTCAACCCTTATACCTCCATGCTAATAGATGGGCAGAGAATGGAGAACCTAACTTTGAAAATAGACAGAACCACTGAACTCCTAATGAAAAATAGTGCAAAAACGCTTATCCAAACTCTCAATTTGGATAATCGGGCCTTCTACAACCTTCTCGGAACCTCCCTGCTACTCAAGGCAAGGTTCTGACCTGCTGCCAGGGTCAAGGACTGCTATACGTAGTAAAATATGTGTATTCGACTAGTCCTCCCCTGCCTTTCTCCCAACACAAACAATCATATATATAAGCATGATGACATCCCTCAAAATCGGGGCAGTTCTAACATAAGAACCTAAGTTAGCAGGCGGAATCAGGTCGGAAGGATTCACGGAAACAACCTTACTGCAATAGTGAAGCCCCTTTCCAACAAGGCAACCCATTTCAACTGCGCATGAGTCTCGATGATGGGTTTATCAACTCTTCCAGCTTATCGGTGGATAGTCCAAGCCAAGGACACATGAATCCTGCGATAACCATGGACTTGATAGGAGTGTTAACCATAGAACATAATATTTCACGTCTAAAAACCCCATCGAAATCGCAATCGGTGTGGAACCATCGGCGTACTGATCTAGCGTTCTGCAACATCTGCGGACCCAACGGGTTTATTAATCATAATATATAACATTTCGGGTTTGGCCTCCCATCGCAATATCGCAATCGGCGCCTATCGCAAAATCGCAATCGACACTTTCTGCCGGGGCCTTTCGTAACACCATCCTTGTTCCTACGATTTGCGATATGCGATAAAGTTGCATTGCAACCGGGTCTTCGCCGAGGCCGATATACCCTTTGTTGTTCCTCCTCTGGCCTATGATATGAGATATTGCAATCGCAGCGGGCAAAGCCAGGGGCCAATTCTCCTTAAGCCACTCCTCCTTTTTGCCGATATGTGATATGCAGGGCCCAGTGGAAACATGCCATGTGGCACTCCCTCATTAACTGAAGCTTTTCCATTTCATCTTCTCCCTGCTACCTGGATAAGTCAAGCTCAAACTTTGACTTTCTCTAACTTTTTCATCTGGACTCGGATTTGAGTGTCGTTCACACCGTTGGAATCAGGATGACGAGCACTTCGATCCGATGCTAAGTTTATCTAGATTCTACCACTTTGAGTTTTGAGCCTTTTACCATGCCACTGGTTATTTTATGAAGATCCACCTAGATCACCTACTGCACTAGTAACAGCCATATTTATAACATAGATGCAAGAGGGAAAATTAAGTAACTAATTGATAACAATGCCAATTCCATTGGGTTGATCCATATTGAATTTTCAAGTGAGCTTTACAAATACACACCACAAATAATGTTCCGGCAAGTTTGTGGGATGTGGGAATGCAGGAATGTGACTAGGGATGTATGTTGACGTATCATATTTGATGAATTGTAGAGGGGATGTGGGGGTCTTGATATATGGGACTTTACCGTATATCTATATATATGTGTGTGTGTGTGTATGTGTATGTGTATATGTATATGTATATGTATACACACACACACACACACACACACACACATATATACATATACATATACATATACATATACATATACATATACATATACATATACATATACATATACATACATACATACATACACACACACACACACACACATATATATATATATTGAACCATGAATGATACATAATATCAACTTGTAATCATCGACTCTAAAATAGAATAGACGATATTCAAAAGCATTGATCACCATTTCATTTTTCATCCCTTTCCAGTAATAGACATGTTAAGAATCAATTTTGTTCATACTTTGACTGAAATAACTATGGTTGGGTGAAAAGTGCAATGTTTCTCTCCACTGTTATGCTTGTTGTCACAAAATGCACACATTTTAGTAGCAAGGCTCTAGAGTAAGGGTTCAGTTCTCAGAACACAATCCATGTAGAGTTCATTGTTCACATTTCAAGCTCTAGTGAAATCACAATTAAATGCAAATGAAAAGTGAATTTGGGTTGTATTTTTGTGAATTTATAAGTTGCGAATAGGGTTTAGGAGGTAGGAAAATCAAAGTTATTTTTTTCATTAATCCTTTTTCCTTTTTTAAGTGTTATGACATGAATGTTTCCAAAGGGAGTGTCTTGTACTACCCATTTAAGAGAGAAGGCCCATGTTTATTGGGGAAAAAATTCCTATGCATTTCTTGATTTATCCTCAAAAGGATGTGCATGGAAACATCTCTAGTGGAGTACCAACATCCAATGAACATAGGGAGAGTGCACTTTAACTTGGAGAAAGAAATATTGATCACAAGTGTCGTGGCGGAAAAAGTTGTTTGTGCGGACACAACTGACCTCCCTAGGAGTCTAAACTCTCTAGCGACAAACAAGACAAAATGGAGCGATCTTTCTCTAAATACACCTTTTAAAACATGAAAACTACAAGTGTTTAGGCTTACCTTATTCCGAAACGCTGTTGTTGTAGTCCGTCCTTGCCGATCCGGATGAGCTCCTCCTTCACATCAATTCCTGCAACCACAAACAATCAAACAATTACCAAGCACTTGCATCTCATATAATAAAACATATATTCAACATGCAGACCAAGGAACACATGAAATAACTCATTAACACAAGCTATTGAGAAAAATGAACCAGTTTGTATTAATAACGAAACAAAGAAACTCTTACAACCTGGCCTTGGTGTTGTGCAAGTTCCTCCCAGGGTCCATCAAGGGTTTTCCTCTACTTTGACAAAGCTCACCCACTTCCAAGTAGAATCAAGCAAAGACAATCTCTCCTCACAAGGTTCTAAATGGGAGTCCTAATTCCTGCAGCATTTACCCAAAGAAAATGTATAGCTTCAACCTCCCCTCCCTCTGGCTCAATGCCTTTATTTATAGTGCTGTAAAGAGGTTATTCAGGTCCACCATCAATGGGATAATCCCCCTCTTTGGGTGGGATAGCTCCCTTATTGATGGGATAAGTTCCTCCTTAATAGGGATACATGAACCAACTGGAGGCGCATCCATTTCATCAAACCGACCTCTAGAAAGTTCTAGAAGTAACCACAAGTAACTTTTTTAAGATGAAACTTGCGCATTTTGCCTTTTACAGAAGGACGCACCTGTCCCTTAACATACAGAGCGTCCAAAGACGCAGCCTTTGTGAACATTGTGAGCGTCCCCGCAGGTAAGGCTTGAGAGAACCTGCGTCCCCAGAGATAAACACATTTTTTACAAGACTTTCTCTCTTCTTTGAGTTTGAGATGGATAGCAGAGGCATAAGACTTGCCTAAGAGGGTAGCATGACTGTTGATTGAGCCATACTAACTGTAAATAGTCATGGTGACATTTTTTAGTGTAACAGATTGCCCCCTAAAGTGCGAAGCCTGGAATAGATTAGGGTTTTGTAATTCTAGGAAGGGTGAAGCGCTTTATCATTTCAAGGATTGTCTTGTGGATGACCTGGTTGGAACCTGCAATTTTCAACACAAAATACATGTATAATATTATATCATCACTGAGGTAGGCATTCCCATACTCAGATTCAAAACTTTAACTAATGGACTAACTACTTTGATACAGGAATGATCTCGCAGTACATCATTTTTATAGACTTTTGTAGACACAGTATGGACGCAGCCATCTGTTTATGATTAGTCTACATAGATAATGAATACAAAACTCCTCGCAGCCTAGATGGTAGAAACTAGATCCAGGGTCTTCACTTCTACTTCCCGAATTGGTACGATTCTAGCCATGTGATTAAATGATTTGATGTCGAACATGTTAGAAACCACTTGATTACCAGTCGATGATGTAAACTGTTAACAAGCGTGAGAGAGACCACCAGTAATGTCAATAGTTCTCAAAGTACCAAGCACAACCCGTGAAATGTGAATAGATGTTTTGATGTCGAACACTTCACGGAATCCTTTGATCGAAAGTCAATGATGTAAACTGACGTCAAAGGCGAGAAACCTGCCATTGATGCATGCAGACTTCAAGGTACTGTCGATTCCTAAGTCATCTTTCTAGATAATGTGTCGATGTCGATAGAAAGCGACCCGTTGCAGGCAAGCCCGCAACACGAAATCATTGTTCAAGTTGAAGAAATGTTGCTGTAAGGACTGACTCAGGGATGGTCAAATGGATGACAAGTATTTTGCAGATGAAAGTTTTGCTTGCAGACCTCTTGAACACATAACGACACGACAGATGGATTGGTGACGAATAACTCAAAGTTAATCCCCGGAACCCGGTTAAAGACTTTCAAAGTGGTTTGATCAACTGTGAGGTAAAAGATTTCCCAACCCGGGTGAATGAAACAGTGTCGTGTTCAAGAGTGGTAATAAAGTTTCTTTTGAGACAAAAGGTAACAAACAGGTTCATTCTTCTCTCTTTTCCCCCACCATTTCTGGCAAGTACCTCTTTATTTTTAACAAGCTTGAGGAGGATAACATATGCTTGATTATAAGCTCATCCTTCGGACGAGTCCAACCTAGTTTAAATTTGAACCCTAGGAAGGAGTGGTTCGTTCCTGTTTGTAATTGAACAGGTCCTCTACTGTAAAAGTTTAACGAGCCCAGTATAGGAGAAACTCGGCGTTTTTCAATTTTAGAGAGTCTGAAAAAACTAAAGGAGACTCCACGTTGAACTTTTTCGTACATTTGTGTCACTCAAGCCCGAAAAAGTATAAAATAATACCTGGGGGAACCGCTTGATCTTGCGACCAAGGAGTACTTTCATAATAGTGTCGTTGACCTGAAAAGTAAAAAGCGATCAAGGACACGTCGTTTTATTTCCTTATCGAGTTTGAAACGACAAAAACCCGGCAATCTTTTCCTGATTTTGCGGTCAGAAAAGAGCTAAAAGGGGACCGTCTTTTAATTCCGTTTTAACGAGTGTAAAAGAAACGCTCGGCGATCTTTTCATGTTTTAGGAGTCAGAAAAGGGCTTAAAAGATGACTCTGATATTTTTGTTTGTGAAAAATGACAATTTCCCTCGAAATCCCTTTGTCCTGCACAAAAGCAACACATTACTCATACCTGTTTAAAATAGGCAAAAATACATCGAAAAACATCTTTTCATGGTAAAAAATGAGCTAATTCATCCAAAAAACCTATAAAAAGACCTTTTACCATGTCATTTTTACCGTTTGACTGTTGAGGTTGAAAAAGGAGCTTTTGACAAGAAACTTCCCGTGGTCGCTGCGGAAAATCCGACCGTTGGAATCGAACGCCGTCTTATCCAGGTATTTTACACATCCTACTCTGCATTTCTATCCGTTTAGAATTAATTTTTAGGTCTTAGTTTCATTTTTTGGGGGGGTTTTGGTTTTGGAATGCGCCTCTCGGCGGACGCGGGCGCCCTTCGGGTGACCCGCGTCCCCCGACTTTTTCCTATACAGGAAAATGGTCGGAAGACGCAGTCCGCCTTCAGGCCAGCCGCGTCCGGGCGCGCTGTGTTGTAAAGGCGGGGTGCATCTTCCGTGAAACGCGCATTTCAAAACCCCAACCCCCTCAAATAACTATCTAAAAATTCCCAAATCAATTTCTAATGACTATTTCTGGTGTGCAGGGCATTAACCATGTTAGATTGGAGAGAAAGAGAGCATGTAGAGGATGATGAAGCTGCAATAAATCATCAACCTTCCCTGGATGCCCTAAGAGCATGCGGGTTATACAAATACTGGACCATACCGGGCATGAGGGGCCAGGTAAGATTCTTGGAATGGCTGGTTGAGCGATGGAACGTTCAAGAACAATGCTTTTACATAGGAGGGCACCAGCTCGAGATAGAGCCCTCGGATGTATACTTTCTCACTGGCTTGCCGAACAGAGGCGAGCAACTCAGTCTTGCGGGAACTAGGCCGGGTGGCCAATCCCTTGATAGTCTCCGCGACGAGTGGTGCACACCTGGGGCTCACCATTCGAAAGGCATAGAGATAAAACACATCACTCTGTGTGAACTCAAAGTCATAGCGTTCACGGTTACCAGAATTTGCGGCGCGGCCGCTTTACACATTGCTTCCGGATCCCAAATGCGGATGGCAATTGACTGTTACCAAGGCACCATTTTCAACTGGTGTGAAGCTGTGTCGGCTCATATGAAGAGCCAACTGACCAAGGCAAAGAACAGACGACTAAAGACTTTTGGATATGGGCCTCTAGTCGTGAGCTTTGCCTTGGAGAGAGTTCCAATGCTGATCCCTCAGCAACTCACTGTTGATATCTTGGGTCCTCGGGAGCCAAAGCTGATACGATGGGTTGCGGTGATGGCCCGGCATCCTGATGAGGGCACGGCGATGGTTCGATTCTCAGATAGTTACTTTCACTGGTTAGAGGACCAGGTTTTTTCGATACAGGACTTTCCGTATGCCGGAGTGGATTTTAGAGGTGATCCGGACATGGTTCTTCCACCGGGAGAACAATGGGATGACAGAGGTACTTTATTTTTCACAAGTTTTCTAATTATGTATTTTTTTATTTTTCATATATATCGTCTCAAAACTAACAGTAAAATTTTCAAAATGCAGATGTTGGTCCACAGCGTCCAGCCAACCTCCGGCCTTTTGATAGACTACATCCAGCTGCACCGGTACCGACCCCACAGGACGCGGCTGCAGAAGTACTAGCTGAGTTGGAGCATGATCTAGAGCGTCTCACGGCAGATATACCTGAGACTACTATGGACGACATTCCTACCAGGCTTCAGCGCTTCGTAGTCGCGGTCCCTGGACCGTTTAGGAGATTTTTGCGTAAGGTAGCCCGCGCAGTGGTGTCATACAGAGAGCACCACCAGTGATTGACTAGTCACTTTTGTAGTCACATGTGACATTTTGACTTTTTGTACTATCATTTTGCCGATCATAAGGTGTTTTCAACCTATGATCGAAGACGATGTATATATTTTTTGACACACTTCTATCTATATATATATCACTATTACCGGCTTATCTTGTTTAACATATGTGATGAAATGTTTTTAAATTTACTTGCATGATTATTGTAAATGTCTGTCCAACATTCGAGAAGCAATTGCATCTGCTAATGTATTTAAAGACCTTGGAATATGCTGATATTCAATGTAATCAAATTCACGTTCCAAGAGACGCACTCTCAAAAACAACCTTAATAACACAGGATTTCTAATGGCATAAACTCTATTAAGCTGTAATACAACAAGTTCAGAATCTAACCTCACTATCAAACGTCGAATTCCAAATGAAATAGATTCGGATAATAATTCAACCACTGCACTGTATTCTGCAATGTTGTTCGTTGTTTGACCGAGGCTTACCCCATGCATAGAAACTAACTCGTCAGAGGGCGAATAGATAACCCAAGCTGCGGAAGAGATATTCCGTGTACTACGACAAGCACCATCAGCAAATCCAATGTATGTTTGGAGAGGCGTCGACATCTGCAATATCAAGAGTAAAACCAAGATAAGCTAGAATAACGACGAAAAACACACTCTCTAAGCTAAGCACACTGACTAAACTAACAAACACGCTAGCTAGAAAGAAAATCTAACCTATCTAAAGATTTCTCCATACCCACCATTTAAGCATAATACCTCTTTAGGTAAAGTCCATTTCTGGGTTTACCCAAAGAGTCCCCATCAAAATCAACCAGCTCATAAGCCCCTTTTGCTAGCTTTCGCTTTACAATGTAGGGTCCATGCCACATAGGAACGAATTTTCCAGCACCTAGCTTATCGTTAGCTTGATCATATAATAGCACTAGGTCTCCTTCCGAAAAACTTCGAGGTGTTACATTTCTATCATACTGAGCTTTCATTCGTTTCGCGTGAGTCTCGATTGCCAATGTAGCGTCACGTCGAGTCTCATCTAATTTAGCCAAGTACAATAAACGTTTCTCCTCTTCGGAAGTAGCTGGAAGTAATTCGACAGCCATTTGAAGTGATGGGATTTCGCATTCAATGGGTAACACAGCTTCCAAGCCATAAACTAGCTGGAAAGGAGTGAACCCTGTTGAATTTTTCACTGAGGTTCGGTATGCCCATAGCGCTGAAAATAACATGTTGTGCCAATTTGACCGATGAACACCAATGGTTCGTCGGATCATGATAACTAGAACTTTGTTGATAGACTCAACCAAACCGTTGGCTTGCGGATAATAAGGAGTAGAGTTATCGTGGCGCAAACCAAGCTGGCTTGTAAGCTCAGTCATCATGACGTTTCGAAAATGGCTCCCATGGTTAGTAATGATTGCTTGTGGGACACCAAACCTAGTTATGATATGATTGAATACGAAAACTGCAGCTGTTTTTCCGCTTGCGTCGAATGTAGGCATCACCTCGGCCCACTTAGTAAAATAATCAACCGCAAGGATGATATACGCATGCCCCCCGGCCGAGTGAGGGTTACAAGTAATAAAGTCGATACCCCATTTGGCGAATGGACCAACGACAATTATAGGGTGGAGAGGAGCAGGTGGAGCGCGCATCTTGCGATCAAAAACTTGACAGTTGTGGCACTTCCTGACTGCAATGATACAATCTTTAAACATAGACAGCCAGAAATAGCCAGCGCGCAACACCTTCTGGGCGGTGGCATACCCAGACATATGACCGCCACATGCTCTAGAGTGACAATCATTCAAAACCTTCTCAGCCTCTTCGTGAGTTAAACAACGTCGAAAAACTAAGTCTGCCCCCCGGCGATAAAGTGTATCTCCAATAATTCTGTATTGCTGGGATTGAAACCGAATTTTTCGACGTTCCGCTTTGGAAGCTTCAGGCCGAAAGGTTTGGGTTTGGAGATAGATGATTATATCCCCGTACCACGGATCTACAGTACTGATAAGAAACAAAGATTCGTCCGCAATGGACTCTTCTGCCACAGTCTCTGTGTCAGCACTCGGGAAATCACACATCAATTCCGCGAAAACTAAGGATTTCTTAGACTTGGACTTCTCGAACTCCAAGTCGAACTCTTGCAGGATAACGATCCATTTAGAGTACTTGCCCCCTAGCAATTGTTTTGTCAAAATGTAAATCATAGGGTTGCAATCCGAAATAACTGTAGTTTTACGGAGAAGAATGTAGTGACGAAAACGCTGGACAGCTTGAACGGCTGCCAGGGCCAATTTCTCCACATGCGAATATTTTAACTCAGTGGGATTTAAGGTCCTACTAAGATAATATATCACATGTTCCGCTCCGAATTCATCTTCTTGAACTAACACCATTCCAATGGTGGAATGCGAAGCTGCGAGGTATAAGAAGTAGTCCTGGTTGTAGTTGGGAGGATGCAATAACGGTGCATGGGTCAACGCGTGTTTAAGTGCATCGAAAGATTGTTGGGCAATCTCGTCCCAAAAGAATTGTGCGTTCTGTTTCAACAACCGTGTAAAACCTTTAGTGACCTCGGCGTAGTTTGGGATGAATCGGCGTAAAAAGTTCGCTTTCCCTTGCAAACTTTGGAGTTGGCGCAAACTCGAAGGAGGAGGCAATTTGATGATAGCCTCGACTTTCGAGGGATCGATGCGAATGCCGGCTTTTGAAACAACAAATCCCAGCAATCGACCTGTTTCTATACAGAAAACACATTTGTGGGGATTCAACCGAATTTGATAATGCCTACACCTCATAAAGATTGCTCGTAAATGGACAAGGTGATCAGCTCGATGTAAAGAATGAGCAGGCAAATCATCGAGATACGGTTGCACAATGTGCTTGATGTCGTGAAATGCGTAAGACATCGCCCGTTGAAAAGTAGCCCCGGCATTCTTAAGCCCAAAAGGTAATTTGCAATAAGCAAATGTACCCCATGGACAAATGAATGCCATTTTTGGTTGGTCGGCAGGTAGAATATTGATTTGATTGTAGCCCGAAAAACCATCCATAAAGGAAAACATTTCACTTCCGGCACAATCATCAATAATTTGATCGATATAAGGCGTAGGATAGTTGTCTTTTGGACAAGCTCGATTTATATCCCTATAGTCGATACAGATTCTTATTGTTCCTTGTTTCTTGTTGACTGGAACAATATTCGATACCCAATCCGTTAACGGGATCGGATAAATGAAACCTGCTTTCAACAGCTTTTCGACTTCTGCTTTAATCGCAGCCGCTTTTCGAGGGTGAATTTGACGCAACCGTTGCCGGATGGGTTTAGCATCCGGGTAGGTCTTTATTTCATGAACAACAATGGCAGGATCGATTCCCGGCATTTCCTTGTAAGACCAGGCAAACACGTCGCGGAATTCTTGGAATAGGGCCTTGTAAATTCGGATTTGATCTTCTGTACAAGCGGCACCTATATGAATGTTTTCCTCGATTCCGGGCTTCATTGAAATATCAATGGGAATAGTACGAGAAATATTCCCTAAATTCAACTCTGAATCAGAATGTTTCGTTGGATCCTGAGCGTCTTTGACATATTCAGCGGTAAAGATAGATGAAAAATCATTTTCAAATGCATCATCCTTAGGTAAAAACGAAGATCTGTGATGGAGATCCTCCCATGGTAGATCATCTACACTCAGGATTTCGCGAAGTTGTTCGTCAGATGACACGACTTCGGGAAACGCTATCCGTTCTAAGGGTGAGGTGAAAAGTGATTCTTCACTGACCACATTCATTTGGTCGATTTCGGTTGAATGCGAGTCGGTAAAAGACATGACAGCTTCATAAGCAATTTCATATGGACTCAAAGGCATAGCATCACCGAATGAGTCTATCTCAGAGTCAGATGGGACAATCCAAGGATCGTCATAAATAATATTTTCTGATGTAATCATATGAATTGTCGCAAATGAAGGGTCTACGTTGAGTGGAGGGAGAGGAAAAGTTCCCAGTAAACCGGAATCCTTAACTAAACCTACACCAACGTCCCTATAAGGGATTGTCGTCTTACCGACATGCTGGATACTCTCTGAAGAGGCTGGGTCGGATGAAAAGTATGTCAGCTGATCAATAGTCACGATCTTACCGTTATGTGGAAACTTGATTATTCTGAAGACCGATGAAACGACCGCTGTCATAGCATATGACCAACTTCGACCCAAAAGAAGGTTGTAGTCTAGAGGGGCATCAACCACTTCCACATCCAGACTAACGGTTTTACCTTCTACCCCTATAGGCAATTCTTGTAGAATACCAAACGGATGGAACCCACGGCCATCAAAGGCCTTAAGGATGGTGGGGGATTGGTTCAACGAAGGAGAACCAAGGGATCTCCAACATTGAATCGACATAATACACGTAGAAGCTCCCTCATCAATCACAGTCCGATGAATAGGCCTGTTTTTGACTATCACTGGAATTTGGAAAGCCATTTGATGGGGGAGACGCGATGTACTATTTTCTAGATCGAAGATCATTAGATTCGGATCCTGAACATCGACAGCTCCGATAGCCGACAAAAGCAATTTTCGTTGTGCTGGGCATGATTGCAGCACTTCTAACGCCGACATTGCTGAGGGTGAAACAGCTAAGTCCTCAACAATGTTGTAATTCTGGGCTGCTCTCGCATGTGGATTGAAAGCAGACCTTCGAAGTACACCCTTGGCGGGCGGCTTAATCACTAAGTCTGGGTTAGGTTTTTCGATCTGTAGTGGATCGGAACCAGGAGCTGAGGTTGATGGGTTAGAGTGAGAAGATTCTGCTTCCTTACCATCAACAGGATTCTTACTACCATAATCTTGCGATCGAGTCGCAATCCTCACATGAGACATCATCAAAATGGGTTCTTCACTGGCATTCGAAGAAGAACCTATCATCTTATTCTCCTGCTCCGGAAATGGATTTTTTAACACAGTAGGAGTGGGAGCACCTTTGACTATTTTCACAACCTCGGCCCGATGAGGGCAATCTCTCGTAAAATGATCCTCTTCACAAATAAGACAAGGATATCGAGGTTTGCGCTTTTCGTCATTGGTTTCCGACTTTTCTGTTTTCTCCTTCACAGCCTTGTCTGCTTTAGCCTTCTTCTTTCCTTTCTTCTTTCCACCGTTTTTTGATTTGGTCGTAGATGACTCTACAGCGTGAATATCGGCGGTAAGTTCAGGAGAAGACTCTCCTGTCGGAGAATCAGGCAAAGTGATAATTGGAGTAGTTGAAGCCTTGGAAGACTTCTTCTTGCTCTTCGTCGTCACAATACCAATCATACCATCAGCGGCATGAGATCCCGAAGGAGCAGCAGCGATTTGATTCGATTTTGGAAGATCCGGAATCTTCTCGTGTAACGTACCCGACTGAGTGTAAACTAAGTCTAGGTATTGTGCCTGAGCAATGACTTGCTCCTCAGTAACTACTCCGGCCTTAGCTACATCTTCAGTAATCTTCGGTAATAATGATTTGACAAACCATTCAGCTAAGATTTGGTCCGGGATAAAAACTTTCACTAACCTCCTACGACGTCTCCACTCATGGATGTGATCAGAAATGTACGTGGACGTTGATTGTTTTAGTGAAGTTAATAACTCCGTGCCGTTATCGTATCTGACCGGCAACTAAAAGTGAGTTAAGAACGAGGTAGCTAACTGGCTAAAGTTGTAAAAAGAGGCTCGTGGTAACTCAATGTACCACTTGGCCGCGAGACCAATGAGTGTACGCTGGAAAAGACGTAAGCGGATCGAATCATCCGAGATAGAATTTGAAGCACACCAGAGGTGGTAAGTCATCAAGTGATTGGACGGATCCTCTCCAGACTTACCTTCGAACTTGGGTATATCACTGGGCAACTTATTTGGCATTGGCGGCCAGAACTGAAGATATTGAATTGGATCATTAGTTAGGCGCGTCAAGTCGGGTAAATCCAAAGTTGCGATAAACGGTAACTGCCGGTTAGGATCTCTAAAACTCTGGGTCACAATACCAGCCCCAGGAGGAGGATATCCAGGATAACTAGGAACAGGAGTTGCATTTGGGATATTATATCCTCCTGGAAAACCAGGATTAACCGGACTGTACTGGGGTTGTTGAGGTTGTTGATAAGTGTACCCAGGATACGGTTGATACTGGTAAACCGGTTGTTGGATAGCTTGCCCATGTTGGTACTGTCCCTGGTACGGAGGTTGAACAAATTGAGGTTGAGTAGTAACAACCGTACTTATACCAGGCTGACCTATAGGCATCTGGACCGTGGTTTGAATCGTAGATCCAGACAACGGTAAAGATGTCTGAGGTGTGGTAACAGGGACAGTAGAAACTGGAGCCGTCGATACTCCAGAAGTAAGTATGGTAGATGTGGTGGTAGTTGCAGCAGCCGTTTGAGATGGAGTACTAGGTGCAATTGGCGGCTGAGTAACTACCGAAGTTACAGAAGTTTGAACATTTGGCTGGACAGGTTGCGGTTGCTGGGTTGGACCAGAAACAATGGGTTGTCCAGCTTGAGGAACCATCTGTATACTTGGCTGCAACACCTGTTGACCCTGTGATGGATCCCATACTAACATTCCAGGGTATTGACCCGTAACAGGTTGAGGACACTGAGATCCATAACCGGATTGAGGGTAGGATTGATAATTGTAAGGTGCAGTTCCCATACTTGGAACATATGACTGACCTTGAGGCGGTTGATAACCTTGACTCGAGTATTGACCTTGAGGTAAATACTGATACTGGGGTTGACCTTGACCTTGAGGTTGGTACCCTTGAGGTTGATAACCTTGGGGTTGATACCCTTGAGGTTGCCATCCTTGAGGTTGCCATCCTTGAGGTTGATATTGATACTGAGGTTGACCCTGGGGTACATATTGAGGCTGGGGTTGACCTTGAGGCGCGTATTGCACCATAGGTGCATACTGACTTTGAGGTTGCCCCCCAGACACGATTTGTGTACCTTGAGGTTGCCCCCCAGGCGTTAACTGCGGTTGCCCCCCAGGCGGTAATTGGCCACCTTGAGGTTGAGAAACGGGAACTGAACCTGACATCATGTAAATGTCTCCTACACCCAATGGTACATTACCACTGTTTCCAATTAATAACCCACGATCAACAGGTTGAGGAGATGCTCCCGCAAAGGTACCAGAAAGAGATTGATACCCAGTGGGGACAGAAGGACCGCCGTGTAAGAAAGATTCAGGACTTTGAGTAAACACGGACGACTGACCAGACATATTTACAGGAGTATAAATACCTCCAGGTGGAAAAGGAGTACGAGGTGGAGAAAAACCTACCCCTGAGTTGTCTAAATAATTGGTTAACGAAAGGTACCAAGTAGTACTTCTAGGAGGACTGTAAAAGATGGATTCACGCTCCCTTAGATCAATAGTAAGTTGACCTTCAAGGTGAGAGACACCTATATCCTCTTCTGGAGCAAGTTCTTCTATAGCAATCAAACCAGAAGGTAGATTTTCGGTGATAATTCTTTCTATTCTTGGTGAATCTGGAACACTAGAAGTTGGAGTAACAGGTTCAGATATTTCTGGTTCTTCGCCTGTATCACTAGCAGACGAAAAACTACCAACAAGCTCAGAAACTGAAACAGCTTCGGGATTATAACCTGTCTCTAAACTTTGGTAATCTGGATGGACTACCAAGGAAGATTCTCCTTCTTCAGGTGAACCTACTCTACTGTCACTAGGAGGAGTTACAAGGACCTTTAACCCTTCGTACTGACCCGGAATGTCTTCAGGAGATTCACCCCGCGATTTACGGAGTTTTCTTAACAAATCTATTCCGGTAACAATCTCAGGAGACTTGCCCCGAAGTCGACGGGACTGTCTCGGTAATTCCGCCACAATTAAAGATTTTTAACTACAACACACGAAAACAAAGTAAAAATTTCAAATCAAACCACCTAAAGTCTTCTAAAGAAGCAAACAAATTTGAAGCACACGCCTAAAGAATCTAGAGCGTCAAACCAAACACAAACAGTAGTCTTCCGGACCAAAAGCGCTAGTTGGTGATTAGGCCCAACCTCGCTGGATTCAGTACAGAAATGGCGGGTGGAACAGTTACCCCGGCAACCTGCTTAATGAATAGACCGGCACAAGTTCCTCCACTTTAACCGTCTCGAAGTGAAGTGAACCCCCGGAAAATCCAAGTGAGTATAACCGACGTCTGCTCCAGGTACAGTGGGACCTTCCCTCCACCGTCACCTCGGTAGAACCCTAAAGATTATGGTCACTAAAGTTACCAATCACAACAATTACACCTGGGGGAACAGTCTAAACTCCGACAGCACGCAAGGGCAGAGTAACAAGCTCAATCCCCTTACCGGCTCCTTGACAGTAATCCAAGGTTTACCGATAAGTGACCCCTGGCTCCTCGACAATGGTTAATCCGAGGTTTACCGTTTGTAATACGTACTGTCTGGCGTCGTTCCCAACGAGGGGGGAATGATCCCCTCACTGGTTCGGACACGAGCTCATGCTTCTCCTTTAAGAGGAGCTTTCCCAGAGTGCAATTGAAACAATTGGATTTATTCTACTCAAGATAAACTATCTGTTTGGTTTTGTAGTCTTGGAGAGTTAAGTACTCACCTACTCCAAGACCCTAGCCTAAGCTATGTTGGTGTTTCAGAGCCCTAGAAAAATAAAAATTACTAGATTGATTTTAATTTAAGCGTTACTTTTAAGGTTGTTTCTTAAGTCAAAAGGTGATGGAAGTGAAACCAGTGGTGTGTTGACTCGACTCGAAACCACTACAAAATGCACCTAGGATGATTTACCCACTACTTTACTTTTTCGATGAATTGCTTAACTAAAAAG
This sequence comes from Pinus tabuliformis, assembly GCA_031772625.1. NCBI lineage: Eukaryota > Viridiplantae > Streptophyta > Pinopsida > Pinales > Pinaceae > Pinus > Pinus tabuliformis. Next base: position 1,407,543,881 of record CM062819.1, read on the forward strand.
TTGAGAGAATGCAATTTTTATAAAAGCAACTTCTTAATTAAAGACAATCAAAGAAACAATTCGTTTGTCTTTTCCAAGCATAAAAACATGACCGCTCTTTACTTGCACGAAAAAACTCTTTTTCTTCCAAAAACTTTAAATGCTACTTGAAACAAAACTTTTAAAAGGAGATGTTTTTGTATTTTTCTTATTTAACGAAAAACATAAATCTATTTTAATAAAAATCAATTGCAAACTATGAAATCTATGAAAATTCACTCAAAAAAAACAAATCAAAAGGAAATTACCTTAATTAAACCTAATGAGGCAAAGCCAACAATGATTATTCTAAGGTGTTTTACTTGATCACAATCAAATCAAGGACTAGCTTATTGCAGAACCAAAAACTAGTCAAAACAAAACTCTAATCTTTTTGTTCTTTTGTAAAATGGAAATCAACACTTTATAAACAAGTAATTCGAAATTTGACCCAAAAGACAACTTAAATGGCAAGCTGCTCACACAAGGAGACTTTACGACAGGCCCGACTTCTAAGAAGGCTGACAAACCAGAGAGATCTAAGGCTGGACAACTTTCTACCGTCAAAGTCACTACAGGACCTATTCAAAAATCAAACCCTAGGCCTAAACTTCGTTGAAATCCACTAAAACACTCAAAGCTCACAAAAGAAGTTCAGGTGAAAATTTTTGACAGGGTACTAAAGGATTTGGGCAGAAAACACTAAGAAAAAACAAAATCTAAAAGCAATTAAAGCAAAAATGGAGTTTTCCTAAATTTTTACAGGAAGACGCAGGCAACCCGTTAGAACAGGCGCGGGCCCGCTCTGTGCAAACAGCAACAACGCGTCCAAAGACGCACTGTGCAGTTTTCAGAGGGTGCGTCCTTCTGGAAAAGTTAAGAAAAACCAAATCTAACTAAATCTAAAGCTAAGCCACCCAAATACTAATTCTCACAGTCAAAAACCAGAAAATAAAAATGATTTTCTCAGAGCAAAGTTCACACAAAGGAAAAGACTTTCACATTAATGGATTCCCCAGCGGAGTCGCCAATTTGTCGTGGCGGAAAAAGTCGTTTGTGCGGACACAACTGACCTCCCTAGGAGTCTAAACTCTCTAGCGACAAACAAGACAAAATGGAGCGATCTTTCTCTAAATACACCTTTTAAAACATGAAAACTACAAGTGTTTAGGCTTACCTTATTCCGAAACGCTGTTGTTGTAGTCCGTCCTTGCCGATCCGGATGAGCTCCTCCTTCACATCAATTCCTGCAACCACAAACAATCAAACAATTACCAAGCACTTGCATCTCATATAATAAAACATATATTCAACATGCAGACCAAGGAACACATGAAATAACTCATTAACACAAGCTATTGAGAAAAATGAACCAGTTTGTATTAATAACGAAACAAAGAAACTCTTACAACCTGGCCTTGGTGTTGTGCAAGTTCCTCCCAGGGTCCATCAAGGGTTTTCCTCTACTTTGACAAAGCTCACCCACTTCCAAGTAGAATCAAGCAAAGACAATCTCTCCTCACAAGGTTCTAAATGGGAGTCCTAATTCCTGCAGCATTTACCCAAAGAAAATGTATAGCTTCAACCTCCCCTCCCTCTGGCTCAATGCCTTTATTTATAGTGCTGTAAAGAGGTTATTCAGGTCCACCATCAATGGGATAATCCCCCTCTTTGGGTGGGATAGCTCCCTTATTGATGGGATAAGTTCCTCCTTAATAGGGATACATGAACCAACTGGAGGCGCATCCATTTCATCAAACCGACCTCTAGAAAGTTCTAGAAGTAACCACAAGTAACTTTTTTAAGATGAAACTTGCGCATTTTGCCTTTTACAGAAGGACGCACCTGTCCCTTAACATACAGAGCGTCCAAAGACGCAGTCTTTGTGAACATTGTGAGTGTCCCCGCAGGTAAGGCTTGAGAGAACCTGCGTCCCCAGAGATAAACACATTTTTTACAAGACTTTCTCTCTTCTTTGAGTTTGAGATGGATAGCAGAGGCATAAGACTTGCCTAAGAGGGTAGCATGACTGTTGATTGAGCCATACTAACTGTAAATAGTCATGGTGACATTTTTTAGTGTAACAACAAGTACAATTCACTCTTTTCAATAAGAGCACATGGGTTGCATTCATCAATTTAATGAATAAGAAAATATAGGAAGTTTGTGAGTTTCTAACTGGTTGCGAAGGCCATGCCCAAACACCTCTTCTTCCTACCCAAGAAGACTAATGAGATAGGAGGGAGAAACCCAAATTTCGAAGCAAAGTTCAACAACTCATGAACAAGGGTTTGAATCCTCATAGCCACCACCACCTCCTTCTCCAACACCACATCCTACCCTCATTAACTTAATGATTGAGGTTCCAGTCCTCCCAATGTCTATTCGAGAGGGTAAAAACTTTGATAACAATATCACCAAAAAAGAAAAAATAAAAATTTAGAGAAATATATCCAAAAAATTGAAACAAACCATACTCAAACTGTAGTTGTAAAGGGAAGGAGAAATCTAATAACTGACCGCCGTGATCTATTTGAGGCTTCCATTTTTGTTGCTTGATGCAAAACTAGGGTTTACCAAATAGCCTCTGTGCCACCACCTGTAATACTCTATTGGTTCTCATCTTGGACTATGAATAGGTTTGATGCCAATGGGGAGAGATCTTAGGGATCATGGCATTTCCTACTTTGTATTATTTTCATGAAAAACTAGTAGTCAGGATAGGAATGAAAAAGAGAGAATATGTTTATTGACTCTGATGTTTTAGGCCTTCTATTCTAGTTTCAATCTTTTAGATTTGTCCTAAGCCTTTACTGGGTTTACAGGGGCTTTGAGAGTTTCGACTTGTAATGATGTCTCTGAGGCCAAATGGGAGGATATTTTCAATCAATGTTTCCTCCCTGTTGATCATCTCCTGAAGCCTTTAATGGGTTTACCGGGGCTTTGTGTTACTCGTACTCATTCCATATTTTTAAGAGGTCAGGTTGCTTAAGGCTCTTAATTCTTCCATATTATTTATTCTCTCTATATATTATATATAATATATAATGTATTATATATTAGTATTTTAAATTATAATTATAATTTTAAATATTTTTTCATCTTACTTTTATAATTAGAATTTATCTTTAAATGGATTATATCAGGAGATACAATGGTTAGGAATGAGGGGGAAGAGGGGAGGGGGTAGATAACATAGTGTTAAGGGGTTATATATCTTATATGTTTTACAAGGTTTAAAGGGTAATTATTATTAGACTTTGAGGTTATTTATAGTGGTTAGGTTGATATGGTATATAAGGTTTAAAGGTTATAAAAATTGTAAGGATGTGATTATGCAGGAATTGGAGAAATTTTGAGATTATTTGAGTGCAAGAAATCAGAGTAGAAAAGCGAGAGAGATTATTTGAGATGGTCCACCTCCTTAATTCCTCAAATTAGTCAAATATCCCCCACTCTATCTCATCAACTCAGTGTCATTGCCATCCAAGCAGGCTAAGTTCATTGGCAACTGAGCTAGTGCAAGGCAAGGAAGAGTAGATTCACCTATTCTTGAGTTAGGGAGGCAAATATCCCTATTTTCTATGGAGTTTTTAGTAGCTCCATTTTTGTATAAATAAAATAGCTAAGGGAATCATTAGGATTCAAATTTTTATGGTAGCCAAGAGGCCATCAAGCTGAAGCACATTTGACTGTTATTGTTATGATGTATTTGCCACTTTTTGAATGATAATGAGAAGTTTTGTTTTGATCCAACACTTACTTAGAGGGTTGAAGCTCTTGGGTTAGGGCCCAACCCTAGAAGCATAAGTTCCTCTCTTGTATCTATATTCTTAGTTTATAATGATTGATTAGTTGTTGCAGTTTATTTATGTTTCTTAGCTTAAAAGTTTGATTAAGCTATTGGTTTATTCATGCTTCCATTAGCTTAGAGGATAAATTAGTTGTTGTAGTGAAATAGAGTAAAATACATCAAAAATATCGTGATAGTGACCCTTATCTCATCTCCCTCATGGGATCATGATCAGAGGACCCCACTCTCACAACCCAAAAACAGAGTTTGATCTCTTGTCAATTGCATAGATCAAGTTTTAGCATTAGTTAGATAGCTACTTATGATTTCTTGGAAAGAGTTACACTTGTTATTTTTCTTCTCCTAATTTTCATAGCTTAGAAAATATTTCATTTTATAGATCAAGTTGTTAGCAACAGTTATATTAGCTTTTCCAAATTCAATTCATATTTTCCACATTGACATGAAACAATTTGCAAAGGAAAAGGAATAAGTGTAGATGTTATGCCACAATTGTTGATTTGCAGGTAAGGACCCTTTCCACCAGCTCCATTTAGGTCTTCTCCACCTTCTGTTGATTCATGCCAACACATGTTCTAACCCTCTATTTTCAGGTCACTGTGAGTAAGCCGTCTTTACCAAACTCGACCTTCTTGAAGTACCGGGCTTGACCAAGGGTGAAGATCACCTTCCCCATACTTTCCACGTTTTTCATACAACCTTCTAACACTTCATCTCACCATTTTTACCCTCCAAACCTTCTCATCCAACTTCCTGTAGAATTTCAGGACGTCCTGGAGCAGTATAGGACATCCTATATCAACATCCTATAGCAGTACAATACATCCTATAGCAACATCTTGTAGGTTACCTGTAGCAGCCTATTTTGACCTTGCTTTAACCTGAAATGACAACCTAGCCTATTTTAGGAGTAGTTTCACCCATCATCTTGGACTCCATGACCAGAAGTGCCACTTAGACCATTCCTTTCACTCTTTTTCCCTTCCTGCAAGATTCAACAGCATTAGTCCTTTTTTTGTCCAAATCTAGCAGTTAGAATAATTTTCTTTAATCTGCAAGTGTGAATTAGGTGGACAACGCATGCACTTTTGAATTATGAAATGATAAGAGTAATCTGATGTTTTCAAGCAACCTTAATAGATAGATGATTGAGTGGAAGTTAGAATTGTTTCCTTTATGCAACCTAGCATAAGATTATATCCTTGATAACATTTACAAGTTGACAACTTTCATCTTCTGAGTGTAAAAGCATTTACTTTCTCTGCACTAGGACTAGATTTCACACTCTTCGTTCAGTAGTTAGATTCCTTTCAGTTCAACAGAGGAATGATCTGGAACCCTAATGAACAAGTGACCCAGTTGAGGATGGCATGGGTAGAATGATGCATCTACTGTGTATACAACACTGTCACCTCTAAGTTTGTAAAAAACCCCGGTTTGATAAAGTAAATTTGGTAGCCTTGGGATTTGCAACACTCTTGTTGGAATACTAAGGCTCATCATGTTTTGGAACAGTTGTTGGGGAGGTGTTTAGGTAGATGTAATTTCTTCTTTTCTTTCTGTTTTTCATTCAGTAGGTAGATGTTATTCTTGCTTTCCTTTCTGTTTTGCAGTTGATTTTGAAAAAACACATAAAAATAAAAAAAATATTTTTCATGCCTCGTAGGAGTAGAGACACTTTAGGGAAATTCTTGCCAAATACCCCCACACCATCAAACAATCAACCTTCACTCTTCTTCGATGATTGTCAACTTCCCTCTCTGACTGTAGGGGAGTTAGAGGACCCCTTAGGTGAACAACTTGAGATATTTGAAGAGCCTATTGGGGAAGAAGAAGAAGAAACCATTCCACATACCCACACCATGGCTGAAAACAGAAATGAGGGTGATTTTCCCATCAGAGAAACTAATGGAGATGCTAGGATGAAAAATATAATCCCTTCTTCCCTTCCTCACTTCCATGGCTTAACCTTAGAGGACCCTGATACCTTTTTGTTTTAGTTTGTTGTTGTGTGTAGAACTTATGATTATACCTCTAATGACTAGAAGTTGAAGTTGTTCCCATCCACCCTTAAGGATGCAGCCTTGTGCTGGTTCATGGGTCTACTTGGGGATAACATCACTACCTAGGCTCAAATGTAGTAATCCTTTAACAACAAGTACAAGGACTATTGTAGGTCCAAGGACACCAAAGAGGAAATATTTAGAATGACTCTTGGACTAGATGAATCCCTAGAAGACTATGAGGAAAGGTTCCATCTCAGTTGTAAAAGGGCTAGATGCACCCTTGATCCTGAATCACTCAAGTTAGTCCTTCTTAGAGGAATCAGGGAGGACATATTGGAAACCCTAAACATGTTGTCTGAAGGAGACATTTATTAGATATCTTATGACAACATCAATACAATGTTCAAAAACCATTATAGGGCCGTTAGGAAGAAGGGTAGGTTTAGTCAAGCTTTGGCCAGTTCCTCTTCCTCCAACACATCTATCAAGAATGAAATTGGAAACATGTTGGAGGACTTTAAAAGTGAAATGTTGCACACCTTTTCTCTACAAATGGACACCATGCAGGTCAAGAGGAAGCAAGAAGAAGCAGAGAGAGCCTTAACTATATTTTTCCCTAAATGCACTAGAAGGCACCCCAGAAATGAATGTCCATTAAATGTTATAGAGATTTGCTCGGTCTGTGAGGAAAACCATTCCATAGATAAGTGCCCTTCCTTGCCTAGATTGATAGTTGTATACCAAGGGGTAGAAGGTGGGGTTTAAAAACTCTATTACATCAATCAAAGAAGACCTCAAGGACCTTGTCCATACTAGCAAGGCATGCAAGGTGCATCCTATTCCTATTACCATCCAAACCAGAATACACGCCTTCCCCCTTGGTATTCTCCTACTCATCCTTCATGGTCCACACCTTATCCTTGGCCTTATGCACCTCATTATCCACCCCAACCTGCCAATCAACCATTTCAGCCATATGCTTCTACACATCCTCAGTGGAATCCCCCATCACAAGGTTGGAGGCCTCAATTCAACCAACCACATTCTTATTACCTCGACCTCAATCTCAACCACAACTCATTCATACTGATCCATCTAAGCAATCCCAGAGATCTGTTCAACCAAATATGAACCCAAACAACAAGAAGGCACAACAGGTTTATAGTGGAGAGACATATTACCCTGCCTATGTTGTGGAGATTCAAGAAGTCAACCTTAAGTCTAGAAGATTGCTCCCAAATAACCAACCTCCATCTCCACTTGAGGAGCTTGAAGAGGAAAAGGAAGAGAGCATTCCTAAAGCCAATCCACCTCCTTTTCCTGAAAGATTGATCCATTCTAACCAACACACCCCATAAGAGACTGAACTTTTGGGAGAATTGAAAATTTTGTGTGTTAAAATCCCACTCCTCCAAGCTATCAAGGATGTTCCCATCTACAACAAGCTTATAAAAGAGAAATGATTCAAACATCCTGGGAGAAGAAAGAAAGACACCCCTACCATCAATGCCATTGGTCAATTATTTGATCTAATGCCGGGGAGGGTGATTTTCCCAAAGTATCTAGACCTTGGAAGTCCTGTGGTAGATGTGCAAATTGATGGCATCATTGTCCCCCACACCTTGATTGATCTTGGGGCTGCCATTAATGTGAGGACTAAGGAAACCATGCTCAAGCTAAACCTCCAAGTATCTTTGAGAAAGACCACAAGTGTGCTGCAACTTGCACATAGGTTGTTGGAATGGGGTCCCCTGGGTCAAATTTTGTAAAGTTTTGTTAAATCTTGTAAAGTCTCTGCATTTTGAGGAGCAGAGCGTGAGTAGCACAAGTCAATAGGAGTCAAAGGGGATTTTAGAAAGACAAAGCCCCTTAGTTTGTTAAGAGTCAAGCTATTTTGAGACCTGTCCATGGTTCAGGGACCATGGTATTGTAATGAAGAAGGATATAAAAGGAAGTCATAGAAGAGTCATAGAAAAAGCTAAGCATAGAAGTGCATGATTTGAGTCCGTTTTGTCTATTCTATACTTGGCCGAAGGGGAAGGCTCCTACAACTATGTGCGCGGAGACCTTGGTAAGTCTGTAATTGAGTGCATGGGCCCTTGCAGCTGTGTGCGCAGGGTTGGAAGGAATTGTAATTGAATATCTGAAGCATAACAAAGGCTTGTTTTGAAGAACTATCTATGTAGCTGCATATTTCTATTTATCTATGAAATTACTGTGTTTATGATCGGTTGAATGCAATTAACAAGGAAAAATACTTATTAGATTCGTGAAGACATAGATCCATTTATTTATATGATGTTATGCATGTTTAGTGTAATCGTCGAAGGGCATAAATATGCTAATTGTTAAATACTGTAATTTCCAGGTCTTAAGGGATAGGGTTCATGATGGTCAAGATAAAGCCCTAAGTTTGACATAAACACATCACATAGTCCTCTGGATGCAGAAACTTGGTTCTAGCATCCCCCAATACTACCTCGGGTGAGACTGTAGCCTGCGTTATGTGGGTTATTGTCAAAAGGGTTGGTAGTGTAGGGTTTTGTTGTTTAGCGCAGCTAACTATGAACCTGGGTCCAAGCCCCCTCAAGCCAACAAATGGTTTTGTTTATGGGACCGTGATATATTTGAGGAATGTGTGATGTGGCATAGGTGGTTACCGACTAAGAAGGAGATCAAAAATTGGATAGATCGGAAGCTGCGCGAGTTTGCAGCCCAAGAAAAAAAGAATCCGCGCCTATTGAAAGAAGAGTGGTTGCAGAGATACCTGTATACAGAGGAACACGAAGTTTTATTATGCTCTTCTCAGTGTGAATTGTACGAATGGTTGGATAAAATGGCCGATGGTCAACCTACCTGGAAGCTGGGTAACCCTATTGTGTAGACCCCAGAGCTAGTGAAGCCCCTGGAAGGATTAGAAAACAAGGTCGTGAAGGCTGTCAATTATTGGATCGATAGTATTTTGGGTGAATTTATTACCGAGTTCACGTTTGACATGACTTCCAGTTATAGCGAAGCAGAACGCTAGTTTTTCAAAGGACTAAGAGGTAAGTATCTAAAGTCTCTGAAAACTTGTATTAAAATGCTATTGTGTGGGAAACAAGTTATGCCACTAAATTGATGTTTAGATGAGGCTCGATAGGAGCTACACGAAGTGGGAAACCATTCAGAAAATATCTAGATACAAGTGCTGAGTACAGTCCTTTGTTGGGAGCATCTGATAGCGACAAAGAAAATAATAGCCTGAAGACGCCTCAAGGTGCACCGCAAACGATAAAGCAGGGTATCACAGGAATACCACATCCATCCACTCCACCTTTGCCTTCACCTCTGCCTCACACACCTACACCTCCATCTCCACTTCCACCTCCACTATTTAGTATGGTGAACAATATGAAGATGCCTATATTCAAGGGTCTGGGGACAAAAGACAATGATCAATTTTGGTTTGTAGCAGATGTTGTGTGGAAGTCACAACAGATAACAGATGACGATTTAAAGAAACCGCAACTGGCCACAACATTGCAAGACAGGGCACTGAGTTGGTATATTAAGTACAGTACGACTCATCCAACTACTTCATTGAAAGACACTAAAGATGCGTTGAATAATGAATTCAGGAAGCCTAAGTCTCAAGTCTAGTCTATGACTGAGGTCAAAGAAATTAAGTAGAAGGTGATTGAATCTGCATGGGATTTTGATCAAAGTTTGAAATGTATGCTACAACAGGATAATCTACAGATCGTGGCTGAGCAACATAAGGATTGGTATATTTATTCACTTTTACCTCATTTGATATTACCCTTGTCACAACAGAAAGTTGGATCGCAGGTTGAAACACTGGAAATTTCTATGAAGTTGGAGGCTTTGACTATTTAGGATAAGAATCTGGAAGTACAAAAGATTTAGTTGTAGTTGGCCAGACTGCATATGGAGTTACAAGATCTCAAAAAAGGGAAAGAGGTCCAAAATGAGACTCGTTCTAAAGTATGGTTCTTAAAGTGCAAAGGGCATAGTCATGACAAGGATCATTACCTATTATATTAGAACTATATAATTGGGGGAGGTCTTATCCCGCTAAAGCTAGGAAAATTAAATGCTGGACCAGATCACCTTTTGCGAGTTGAGAATGGAGACAAACCTACAAGTCTTGAGGAAGGATTGCCTGATGCGCAACTCTTTATTGTGCATGTTGCAGATGAAAATTTTGTAGATATAATCCAATTCCTGACTACTGACTACAGGTACAAATCCTTAAGGATATACGATGCAGCAGAAGAAGTAATTGGTGGCCAGGGCTGCGAATATCTCTGTCATTGCAGGACACTTCTATAAAATGGGTTGAAATGAAGTTCTGCATAGGTATGTACCAGATTATGAAAGACAAAGTATCCTCACAGAAGCACATGGAGCAGTTGCTGGAGGACATTATGCTGGAAGAGTGATTGCGCAGAATATCCTACGTGTTGGGCTATGGTGGCCAATCGTGCACAAGGATCCCAATAAATATTGTAGGGCATGCGATGTCTATTAGAGGACCGGGAAGCCGTCGTGTAGGGATGAATTTACTCTGACATAGAAAGTCTCGTTACAAGAATTTGATAAATGTCAATAGATTTTGTGGAACCTATTCATCCACCAGGAAAGAAGACAGGAGCATGATACATCATCACAATGAGAGAATACTTGACCAGGTGGGCTGAGGCATAGCCCGTGAAATATTGCAGCGTGACTACGACTGTGAAGTTTATATTTGGGTACATTCTATCTTGGTTTGACTATCCTAAGATTTTGATGAGAGACAAGAGTTCACATTTATTGAATGAAACAATTTTTTCTTTGCTTGAAGAATTCCATATGTATCATAAAAAAATAACCCCGTATTATCCTCAAGAAAATGGCACAGTTGAAGCCTTTAATAAGATCCTAGAGAATTCTTTGACAAAGAACTATGACGTGAATAGGAACGATTGGGATGCGCACATACCATCTGTTCTTTGGGAATATAGAAATACATATAAGAAGTTGATTGGACAGACACCATTTAGGTTGGTTTACGGAAAATAAGCAGTGATACTAATGGAGTACATCATGCCCAATTTGAGGATTGCTGCAGTTACAAAGATGGCAGATTGGGACATAATGGAGGAATGCCTCACGTAGATACTTGAGTTAGAAGAAAATCGCTTCTTGGCATGCTTTCATCAATAGGTGAAAAAGGCTAGAGAAAAGGCATGGCATGATCACCACATTAAGCAGCGCACCTTTAAAAATGGATATTTAGTACTGACGTATGATATCAAGTTTATGAAGTTTCCAGGAAAATTTTGGATGCATTGGTTGGGACCATACATCCTCAAGGAGATTACGAATGGAGGTGCAGTTCAGCTCGCGAAGCTGAACGAGGAGCTATTTCAAGGAAGAATCAATGGGAGCCTGTTGAAGTTGTACAAGGGTTATCCCACCCATGCTCAATGACTATATGGATTTAGGATAGTCTTAGTACTTCAAGAAGTTGCAAGTGCGGGACTATAAACTACACTAGTAGAAGGATAGTTTGGCGAAGTGAATGGGCTGCGCGACAGTTAGGAGAAAGGCGCAGATGGGAGTTAGAATGAAGGAGTTGCGCTAGCATAGTCGGTCCCACATAGCTTGGCCAGAAAGTACCTATTGGAAACACTATAGATGATGGGATGGATATTTTTCCGTTAAAGGGAGCACGGGGAAAGCATTTAATGAGCATACATTTGGAAATATGATGCCAAAAAAGAATTAATGAAGGAGATATGGAGGCAGCAGATGGATTTGAATTCAAAATGGGTTATAAATACAACATCCCAATCCACATTCGAACTCTTTTCTTCCATAAGGATTTCCTTGAGCTTTTGTGTTTGAGTTTGAGCCAAGATGATTGTTGCATGTATGGTCGAGATTGGCAAGAGATAGAGAATGGGTTTTCGCAGCAAGGGTTTGGGTTTGAGGCAGATTTATCTGAGTGGCAGAAGAAACTATTTTTGGAAAGCATTGAAAAAATGACTACAACACCACCAGTCCGTACCACCGCACCTAGGTCACCAAGGCAAAAACCTACTACCTCTGCAACAGGAGAGAAGAAGCAAAAGAAGCCACAAGAAGTGTTGGTTCGGAAATCGCCGCGCAAAAACCCAACTGAGATTAGATAGAAGGGTCGTATGGATAGAAGCAAGAAATTGATGGAACCCCTGAACTTGGATGAGGAATAATTGAATATGGGGGTTGAAGATATCAACGCAAAAGAAGCTATTGTAGTTTTTTCTTCTCAATGCTGTACGAAAACAACCCACTTAAGATTGTAGATGACAAATAATCTCAACAATATAAATGGCTGCTAAACATTGTAGATCTGCAACAACTAATAGAAACAAAACCTGTCAAAGTCTGGATCTATGCTACAATCATAGTTAAACAACAAAAAGAAAGAGTAATAACTCCAACCATCTAATGGAAACCAGATATGTAAAGAATAATTTTATTATAACACATGTGAATAGAACAGATAAATGTTACGAGTACCCCTCTATGGGATGGGTTCTTGGCTATCCTCAAACGTCTTCAGCTTGTGTAGAGTCTCTCTCCTCTATAATGTGAAAACCCAACAAAAATATGGCGTGTGACAATGAAAATAATAAGAGTTACAACAGTGGGGGCAATAATGAAAATGATCAAAAGTGAATAATGAATGGAAAACCATTCTATTTATAACAAAATATTGAGTTATCCTCAAATAATGAGCAATAATAAAATATTATTGATCCCATTCTTGGAATAACCACTTGGAATATTTTATTATATTTGTTTAGGAGGGAAAAAGTATTTAAACTTTTATTTAGAAATAATAAATAAATAAATGATTTATTTATTATATCAAGGAATTAGTTAAGGAATAATAAACAAATAAAGATTTATTTAATTATTCCTAAGGGATTTAATCAAATTTAACAAAGAATAATAGTTAATTAGTGATTAATTAATTATTATTATAGAAAAATAAGAAAAATAATGATTTATTTGTTTATTTTTCATGATTGGGTCAAATATGACAAGGAATAATAATAAAACAACGGTTTAATTAATTATTCCTAGAAGAAATAAAATAAATAGTGATTTATTTAATTATTCTTCATGGGTTTAACTATAAATTACTTAACAAAGGTGGTTTATTAAGTAATTTATCATAGTGAAAACAATTTTACTATGGTAAAATTGGCTTTACATGGTGTACATCAATCCATCTAGTAAATTAGGCTAGATGATCAATTTTTTGGTGATAACAGATTTCCCCCCAATGTACGAGTGTTAGGAGAAAAATGTATGACTGAAGTACGTTGTAAAGACACAATCACTTAGACAACACATGAGATTCAAGTAGAGAGAGAGAGACCAATGAAGCTGAATTGAAAGAGGATAGGGACAGAGGGGGCGAGACTAATGTAAGTCTCCTTTTATGTTGTGGTACCAAACCTCAATGAGGCAGGGGAGGCATACCCATACCTGCCGAGATAACTTAGTACAAAAATAATGGTTCGCCCAGAAATATAAAACTGAGCAATGAAGTACATGCTGAATGGTACATGACATGCTGGCATAACAGAGCCAGAAAATAATACAATGTGTCCCATATACATAATGCACCTGGTAAAAACATGAGCTAGGACTAAATACAATAATATTTGAGTACATGAGATACAAATCCCCTTCCCTAAAAAAAATGGGTGGGAGGGAGGGTAGAACAACTAGAGAAGCCCTGCTGAACAAGGAAGGGCTCTGCAAAACTAAATGGATCATTTGGAGGAGACATGCATGCTATGAACACTGCGATCGGTAGGAACCGAACCCATCAACTCTGCGAAACTGCATCTGAGACTACAACATAGTAGGTATGCATTCGGGCATGTGGGGGGCTACCTGAAGGGCCACCCCCTCATGAGGTCTCAAACATCTCACACACACCCGGGAATCACTAGTACAATCTACTGCATCACTAGACCATCAAGTGTATGGATCATGAATGTGAAATGACCAAATCAAAGGGAAATAATGAGACCCTCTGATCGATCTAAAGTGTTGAACAAGAATGGAAGCTGGAACTGAGATACATTGCCCTTTAGGCCATTCTTATGGAATAAATGAGTTGATGTCGATAGAATAGGGCCCGTGATAGATGAGGCAATGAGGATCCTCAACTAAAGCATGAGGGAAAATAGTAATGTGACTGATGGACTAACACTAGGGATAATGGGGAAATGGGACTGAGGGACAAAGATATGACTACCCTTATTAGAGAATAAAGTGCATGGTTGACCTGGCAACAACTGACTCAACTCCGGAGGGGATGGGGATAGTATGACGAGAGGCCAAAATGGGCAACACTGGATGGAAGGTATGAAAATATGGATGGAATACTGTGACATTATATGATGGGACATGAAATAGACTCCAAGAATGCAAGGGTGACTCATCACGAATGCTCTGAACAGGGGTGATTCGATGATGCTGCCACACAGACGAGGCCTGGTGGGGACCATGAAAACATGAGTAAATGATGGTTACTCACAACAAAAATTGACATATGGTACAACAAGTAGTAAGAGGAGGTGGACCTCAAAGTACAAGTGTCGCTTTATGATGAAATTCAATTTTGAGAGACGACGAAGTGACCTTCTTGGAAAAATGGTTTCTGGGTGAAGTGTTGAATCATCAAAAACTGAGGAAGACCCATTTTAGAGGTCAATGAGAGCTTTCCAATGGTGCTGATGGTTCATCAAACTGAGCTACAGTCTAGTCGCAATGGGCGATAGAAAAATTAGGGATTTTTCTATGAAAGGATGTTTTCCTTCCAATTTGGATTCATTTTCTAAGTGATATGTGGTGAATTTGGAGAGGAGGAAAAGGCCCTAAATCTTGTGGAGATCATAGCGAAAAAACCGACCATTGGAATTGGGGTCTATGACTTTCAGGCGAGTGGCCTTACTTGTCTAAAGATGGCCTTAATGCTTCTTGGAATGATGGCTCTTGGTGAAGAATTAAGGGAAGAAGAAAATGAGAATGAAATACTAGAGTAGGTCTAGAATCATCCTCACCCACGAAGTCAAACATGGGGACTACGTGGACATAGAGTAGAATATTTGAAGATATGGTATCAAATTTCTATGATATGCGATGTGCATATGGCTCGCCGGAGAGGTCAGTAGGACAAACTATCCAAGGAATGGGAGGATAATCGACCATACCTAGATCTAGTGGGATTTAGGCCGAGACTTATGTTAATCAATTGAGAAGATATCCAGGGAAAAACCATAATGCCCCAAGCATGGGATATTGATGTGGTATGAAAAGGTGGGAATGATGCCCCCTAACAAGATGAGTTTGTGGAGCGCCATTGTGTTTCAAGTGCTTGAAAAAGGGATTCAAGATTCTTGACCCAACTTGGCACGAGATACTCCAAAGGATGATGTAGGGGCCTATGTGCCCCCTAGTATGTTAAGGGCATGCTGGATGTATTTAGAGTTATGGGATCCAAACATTTTTATGATACATAATATGATTATGCATTTTACATGATGATGATGGTTCACCATTTGTTTTGTTTATGGTTATCTTCTGTGGTATACATGTGATAAATGCAAATCTAGAATGTTGTTTGCAATGGTATCTACATAGTGATTTTGGGCTCGAGGCACATGACTAAAAGTAATGGTTTCAAATTCACATACCAATAGCTTCACTCGTAGATATTTTCTAAATAGGACTTGGTTATGCACATGATACATGCCATTCAATTGCATGACAAGTAGCAAGGAATCTAAATGAACATGAAGATGAAGGATGCAATGAGCGAGGGAATCGACTAACAAACCTATCATTGCATCATATTCAACTTGATTATTGGTGGCAGATCCAATGCACACACCGTTTGAAAGGACTAATGTATGTAAGGGGGTAAAAATGGCCCAGGCTGCCGAGGCTAGATTCTAGGAGAAGCGACTTGCACTGTCGGCATGGACGATATATGGTGTGGATGATGGATCCATCTGAAAGGTGCAAAAGACAACATATGAGATGATGCAACCTACCTGACTTCATGGCAGAAATAAAGACATTTAAATCAAAGGGATGTTCTATGAATGGAATTTCTTGAGGTAGAGCGCAAGGAGAGAATTAGGAAGGAAATGACCTTCAAAATCCTCTAAAGAAATGCACCCTTACTTAAGGGTAGGGGTAATCAGGGGTATACATAGCTTCCATGGTGTCCTCATCAGGCTAGGAGATGGGTGCACAGGAGGAATACTGACTACATGACGCGATGAGATTACCTAGTGCATCAACCTGAGAGAGAAGGTTCACATATGCATCGTCTTGAATGGTAGATGGAGGGTATACTATTGTTGAGACCTAGGATTCTGTTGAAGGAGGGTCGATAGAAACATGCATAGCAACCTCAGGAAGGTTTGTCGACAAAGAACTCAAGGATGACGACAAGCAAAGCATGGGGTCTGTGGTGTCTGTCATCTCAACATCAGGGGGAGGGATCACAATAGTAGGGCCAGAGTTTCCCTATTTTGGTTGACTAGTGGTGCCAGAATCCACAGGTAGAGGAGTAGATCTTCCACTACGAGTGGCCTCATATTCACGAATTTCCCCAAGGCAATCATGAAATTCATCGAGATGAGGGCAACAATGGGAATAATGACCATGAAGATCACACAGGGCACAAGGGTGGTTTTTGTGAAGAATTTTGAGTTTCTTAGGTGGGACTAGTATTTTAACATGGACTTTCAAAATATTTGACTCAGGGAACACTTCACGAACCAACGGTTTAAGTTGAGGAAGTTTAGGACAATTGTTGGTGGCGTGCCCAACGACTTCACACAAAATGCACGGGGGTGTCGGATTTTGGGTCTTAGGGGTTGAAGGAACTTGGGGAGCCTTGTCCTTCGAATCTTTCCTTTTGGATTTTCCCCCCTGACTAGATGCTTTCGCAACTGGAGTTGGTTCTTGTTGAGGTGGTAATGGCATTGAAGCAACGATAGGGGTCATGGGAACTGGTTGAACCAGGGTCAAAGCGTGATATGGTATTCGCTGACCAGGCAGAATGTTTGCAGGGGGATCGATATACCATAATGGGATCCCAAGAGTCATGTTAGGAAGGACCAATGAAGCCATGACAAGTACATAAGAAATTCCCAGAGGGGGGAATATGAAAGGTAATTGGCCAACATGATAATGCCCTGATGAAATAGATCTTGGATGGTTAAGACGTGGAGGAACAGTTCTTGGAGGGAACATAGGAGAGGCACCCACAAATGGAGGAGGTCTTGGGAGAGTGGGTCCAAAGGCTTTAGCTGGAAGAACAACAACAGGATGCTGAGGAGCTAGCTGTTGATCAGGTGTACCAGACTGCTTAAGGGCAGTCCGTGACACTTGTAACATGTAAACACTTATGGAAGTAGGTTTAGACATGAGAGGGGGAGGACCAGGGAAGGCACCCAACAATGAGGAATATTTATAGACTCCAGGTGAAACACTGATGGAAGGAGTTGAAGACTGTTTATCAGACATTAACGAGATAATGGACTCGAGGGAGGTCACGGATGCTGATCATAGTAAGACAACTGATCGATGGTAACAATCTTCCCTTCATGGGGGAAGCACATCTTATGGAACACTGCAAATGTGATGACTAACATAGAATATGTGTAACTATGACCTAAGAGAATATTGTAATCCAAAGGGGCATCGATGACTTCGATATCAACATGGACAGTCTTACCCACAAGAGTCACTGGACAGTTGCGGTACATGTCGAGGGGCTGGGAGGAGTGTCCATCCCAAGCACGCAAAGTGATGGTGGAGGGGGACAACTCAGGTGACTTTAGCTGTTTCCAAATAGCAGCGGACATCACACAGGTGGATGTGCCTTCATCAATAATGCATTGGGAGATGATGGCATTACGGATTCTAACTGGTATCTGGAAAGCAACCGATGAAGGCAATGGGGGATGCTCTGATATATCAATCGGGAATACAAGCAAATGATCGTCGATAGGATCCACTAGACCCAAGGTAGTTATTAGAACTTTCTTTTGGGAAGGGCATGATTGGAGGTCTTCCAGTGTCGACATGGCAGCAGGTGATTGTGCCAATTCGTCTACTATACTGTATGTATGGGAAGCTCTGTTAGAAGCTGCATTACGATGTAATGGTCCCTTTGGGATCTTGGGAATGGCCTCAAATTTAGGTTGAGGGATCTGTAAAGGACCATTTGGTGTCGTAAGAGGCTCAGTGGATACTTTGGTTTTGGACTCGGTAGTTGATGAAGTGGAGGGCTTGTCATACTGGCGCGACCGAGTTTGTAGGTTGATATGGGAGGGGTTAACCTCATTAGAGTTCATCATGAGGATCTGGTAGTCACCGGGACCAGAAGTTTGGGGGATGTGGGCCGCTTGACCTAGTTGAGGTTGAGCAACAAAAAATCCTTGCTGAGGGAAATAATTTGTGAACACTATCGGTGGAGGTGGTGGAGGATTTTGAGGCGATTGTTGACCTCGAGAAGCTACTTGAGCTTCCCACATTTGGCGCATTTGGGGTAAAAGAGGACACTCATGTATATAGTGGCCATGTACACCACAACATGCATAAGGCTTATTCGTACAAAAAGCCTTGTCTTTCTTGGGCTGGCCTCCCTGTTGTTGGTTATTGGTGTTAGGCTGGTTCCCCTGGGGTACACTAGGCTGGTTACCTTGGTTACCCTGGTTACCCTTGTTACCCTTCCTCTTATTATTTTTCTTTGAATTTTGGAGATTGGTATCACTCTGTTGTGCAAACACCTGACCCTGAGAGGGCGGTGGCTGCTGGGGTTGAGGATGCATGGGAGGCTGCAACGCTAATGCCTGAGGGGATGGAGCGCCAGAATGTGCATAAGAAGGAGCAATAGTTTGGTAGACGAGTTGGGGCCTAGGAAATATGTTGCTAACAGGAGGGGCATAGATGTTGGAGGAACATGAGCCCCCCTGCGGGTAGCCATAACTATGCTGAGGGTATGGCGAAGAGTGTGAAAGGGATCCAACGATACTGTCGGCAGCATGAGATGCCCCCGATGCATTGACACTTCCAGGATGAGGGAGGTTTAGAATGATGGAATAGATATAACCAGATTGGGCATAAATCAGATCATATCTTAAAGCGGTCTGGAGAGCTTATTCCTCGGTCTGAGGAAAATGGGATGTGACATATTTCTCGATGGGGAATAAAAGGCTCTTAAGAAACCAATATAGACAGACACGGTCTTCGAAAGGCAGGGCACGACATGTGCTCCTCCTTTGACGCCACTCTTGAACATGGTCAGAAAGGCAAGTGGTAGAGGATTGATGGAATGTGGTCAATAGCTCCGTACCAGTGTCGTATCGGAGAGGTAACTGAAAATATGAAAGGAACGCTTTAGCAAGCATCGTGAAAATGGAATGAGAGGTGGAGGGTTGGTCTAAATACCATTTTGGATCATCTCTAATGAGCGTGCATTGGAAGAGCCGAAGACGAATGGAGTCATCGGTTATGGAGTTGGACGAACACCACATGTGGAAGGATCGAACATGGTTGGTAGGATCCTCTCCAACAATACCCTCGAACTTTGGGATGTCTGAGGGAAGCTTAGTCAGCATAGAGGGGCAACCAACATCATGGTGTATGGTGTCGTTATCAACTGGTTAAGATCCGATAGACTTAACTCAGCGATAAAGGGGAGCATGGGGGCTGCCAGAACGGTTCCTGAGACTGTTTCGCCTGATGTGACCACCGATATAGAGCCGGAGCCACCACCAATTTGGGTTGCTGCACCAACTGTGGGTCCAGACATGGTGATGATATGCAGTGAAGGAGGCTTAGAATTAGAAGGACCAAGAGAAGAGTTAGTATGGGGACTCAGAGGGCTATGAACTCGAACCCGACGGAGAGGAGTAATACGCCCAAGTGGAAACTGGGGGTGAAGGCCTAATAGTCTTCGCGACACACGCCTTGGTGGCATAATGATGGAAGGACACACAGGACACATAAATGGTGAAGGGAGATCAACAATATATCTTTTGTCTCTCATGCAGGGAGATAAATTTATTATGTTAAGTCTTGGCTTGGCGGTGTAAACCAAGCGCCCTTCGCTTAAGGTGTGCTTGTGTGTGTAAGTGTATTAATTGATTAAGCCCAGATCGTGTTTGTAAAAAAGAAAAAAGCTTGCTGAAATAACAAATAATTAACTAAACCCCACCTAAACTGGGTTTACAAACACTGTACTGCTTGGTGGCTAAACCGATGGGAAATACACTGAAATGGTCAAGAGATCTGAATGTCAGTGTGACTAGGATCAAGTGACTCTAAGCTGCTGGAAAGTGGTGCAGCAACAACAAAAAACTAGAGAGGAAGATCGCTGCAAAAAGATAAGGAGATGGGTGTAACACTTAGGGAAACCGATGGGACCCTAAGGGAATGACCAAACAAGTTTAAATGTGAAACTATGGATGGTAGCAACCTATCTTAACAGATCTGAAACAAAAGATTACAAATCTGGAAAATGTGGCTAAAAGTGTTGCAAAAACTTAGACTACTCACTCAGCTAAACTCCTCCTAGAAAGGTGGAAGTGTACTAGAATCCCTAGGGTAGGCTAAATTTGACTTCGACGAGTAAAAAAGAGTGGATCAAGGCCTAAGAAGGATGAGACAAAGGCCAAACACCCAACCGATAGCTCTCAGCAAAATCCAAAAACAGATCTGAGAAAAACCCTATAACCTAGAAATCGCAGGTACTGATCTGTTTCTCTGCAGGAATCACACTTTTTGGGTTGAAAGGTGCGTTCTGAAGCCCAAATCGCACTTTTTGGGATGAAAACTGTGATTTTTGTTCTGAGGATCGCGGTCTACAAATTTTAGAAAAAAATGTCGCCTTTGTCACGACTGGTTCCTGTGACTTACGGAAATGACCAGAAAGCTTGTGGAAGTTGAAATTTATTAGATCTAGGGTTAAAAGACTAGGAAACATTAAGAGAATTGAAAAAATAAGAAACCCTAAGTTGAAAACCAAAGGTCACCTAGGTTTCTGGATATGAAGTATAAAACCCAGTGGAGTCGCCAATTTGTTGTAGTGTTTTCTTCTTAATGATGTACGGAAAAAACCCACTTAAGATTGTGGATGAAAAACAATCTCAACAATATAAATGGCTACTAAACATTGTAGATCTGCAGCAACTGATAGAAACAAAACCTACCAAAGTCCGGATCTATGCTATAATCATAGTTAAACAACAAAAAGAAAGAGTAATAACTCGAACCATCCAATGGAAACTAGATATGTAAAGAATAAATTTATTATAACACCTGTGAAGAGAACAGATAAATGTTACTAGTCCCCCTCCATGGGATGGGTTCTTGGCTATCCTCAAACGTCTTTAGCTTGTGTAGAGTCTTTCTCCTCTATAATGTGAAAACCCAACAAAAATATGGTGTGCGACAATGAAAATAATCAGAGTTACAACAATGAGTGCAACAATGAAAATAATCAAAAGTGAATAATGAATGGAAAACCCTTCTATTTATAACAAAATATTGAGTTATCCTCGAATAATGAGCAATAATAAAATATTATTGGTCCCATTCTTGGAATAACCACTTGGAATATTTTATTATATTTGTTTAGGAGGGAAAAAGTATTTAAACTTTTATTTAGAAATAATAAATAAATAAATGATTTATTTATCATATCAAGGAATTAATTAAGGAATAACAAAAAAAAAGATTTATTTAATGATTCCTAAGGGATTTAGTCAAATTTAACAAAGAATAATAATTAATTAGTAATTAATTAATTATTCTTATAGAAAAATAAGATAAATAATGATTTATCTGTTTATTTTTCATGATTGGGTCAAATATGACAAGGAATAATAATAAAACAAATGTTTAATTAATTATTCCTAGAAGAAAATAAAATAAATAGTGATTTATTTAATTATTCTTCATGGGTTTAACTATAAATCACTTAACAAAGGTGGTTTATTAAGTAATTTCTCATAGTGAAAGCAATTTTACTATGGTAAAATTGAATTTACATGGTGTACATCGATCCATCTAGTAGATTATGCTAGATGATCAATTTTTTGGTGATAATAGAAGCATCGTCAATTACCCAGCTACCAAATTATGTACCCACTAGGAAATCAATTTCCAAAGTGACTAAGGACCCAGACTCGGTGAAATACAAGGTCTTCATGCCATTGCTACCAGAGGACATACCTATGGAAGGCGACTTGCTGGCTTGGGTACCATTTCTGAAGATGGAGGATTGGGATCTGGGTGATCATGTGAAGTTCCCACAGTTGGAACCCAACAAATATTTTAAATTAGTCTACTATGAGGAGTTGGGTGTTACAAGGCTTGAGCCAAAGAAGTGGGCGGCCAAAATTAAGCGTGAAGAATTTCTCAACATGTTATGGGTTCCACACTTTAGTCGCATCATAACTAACACTATCTATGTGCATCAATTGTTGGCACTGGTTCATGATGGGTGCCTCTGGCTGGGAGGGCCCATTCCAATAGACGTTATGTTGGTCCATAGAATCACCTTGTTACCTTATAAGGGCATGGACCCCGCAGATGCCTTTGTGGGCAAGTTGCACAAGAAGAAGCTCGCGGATCAGATGAAGAGTAACTTCGGGCTGGTGAAGAAGTCGTGTGGCTACGCCATTAGCTCCATATTAGATGGAGCTATGCAGTTTGCTGCATAGATTTTGGCAGGAAAAATATTGAGGAAGTTTCGCGCCGATGAAGTGTCGGCAACAATAGTATTTTTAGCTGCGTAATGCAGCAAAGGGGTCCAATACAATTGGTCCAAGTACCTCTGCCACGAGTTCCTGGAGGATTGTCGTGATGCCTAAGAGGATGGAAAGGCATTCCATTGTGCATGGTTACTTTTGTTGATCATGATGGTAGCTTGGAGGATGCCTGAGGATAACCAGTTCCCTACACAGGATCCAGACTTGTGTGAGGCTACAAAATTCGCCTCGCTATGGGCGACGAAGGATCCTTACCGTATCATTAAAACAAATATGTTCTGGGTCTTGTTTGAATCACAGTTGCAGATGGTGATTAACCAATAGCTACGGTTGTCACCTAGTTTGCATGCGCAGTACACAAATATTATTGATTTTAAGGCAGATTTCAGAATCTGTCCATATGAGCAAAGAACATGGCATACATTGCCATATTTAGTCATAGAGGATGAGATTCTAGGGGTCATTAGCAAATGGCCAAGCTAATAGATCACCTCATCCGATTAAGGCGCAGGAACAAGTAAGGTTGCAGAAGACGAAATAGGGAAAACAACAGCGACCAAGAAAGACAAAGAGAAAGAAGCAAAAAAGGCTTCTACCAAAGGAAATGAAACATAGAAAGAAAAGGCATGTCAGAAAGATAAGGTAGTGCAGAAGGAACAGGTAGCACTATAAGAAAAGGCCTCTACAAAATAGAAGGAAGTTCTAAGAGAAAAGGCTTCTACAAAAGAGAAGGAAGTGCCAAAGGAAAAGGTCGTTGCAAAGGAAAAGGAAGTGCTAAAGGAGAAAGTTTTGCAGGCAGAAACATTGCAGGTCACTATTGACCTCGAAGAGCCTGAGACCACGCACACTGATGTCGAGGTTGAAACTAAAGGTGAAGAGGAAGGGGGCGCAGACTTAGAGTCCCCCTTCAAGGTCAGGAAGAGGTAGAAACACAGTGCCACGAGACCTCGCAAAAAGCAGAAGACTGATAAGTCAATGAGTACGACACCATTGGTCCTCACAGAGGGGTACCTTAATTAGATAGGAGATATTGTGCGCTCCACCACTGAAATTATCTAGGGACACATTGAGGACCAGTATCAATAAGTATTGGACAGAGTATAATAGGGCCTGAAGGAATTGTAGGTCTAGACAAGGGTGATCCTGGCAAGCGTGGGACAAGCAAGCGTGGATCAAGTGAGTGTGCCGAGATTTAGTACAACATAAATCACATCTGGGCTCCACCCAGTACAACTTCGAGGGGGCTCTATCCATTTTGAGACAGTCGAAGACCAGGAGCACGCACAGTTCTGAAATAATCTTAGTATCGACCTAGCAGAACTGCCAATCTAAACTTTGCATGAGCTGCACCAAGGAGTTTCTGATGAGATCCGTGTCTGGGAGAAACAAGAGATGTTGATTATGAACGAGGTAAAAACTAACAAACAACAGATTTTTGAAGAGAAAGTGCAAGTCTTGCAGGACCGCGATGAGGCGATACAACAGAATCAACAGCTAGAGACCGCCCTTACCCAAGTCTGCAGCAAGCTCCCTAAGCTCCAAATTCTAGCAGAAGCGGCCTGAGCAGAGAAAATTAAGAAGTTAGCTACTGCAGTAAAGGAATCCAAGGAGGAAATTAGAAAGGTCTAGTTTAAGCTGTAGTTGCAGATTTCAAAACTTCAACATATGCTGCAGCCAACCACTCCTCCCGAAGTCAGAGAGCAATGCAAGGATACTATTAAAGAAGATATGACCACACTGGAAGCTGTAGACAAGGACTGTAGCCAATTGTTTGAGCAGACAATGGAGATGTGGACCTCGCTGCAGGGGGATCCACACTTGCAGACAATCGAAGTAGACATCCGTGAAAACTGAATGCATTTTGACAAGACCAGAGCGATAACGTGGACCTTAGCACCTGTGCAAAGGTTCACCAGACTTTAGGAAGGAAAGTTCATCCAAACCCAGATTGATGAGCTGCGTTAGAAGGCCTCCATTATCTCCTCAAGGATGTAGCCATGGGCCGATGAGGCAAGCCAACTATCACAAACAATCCAAAGCAAGTTAAAGGCTATGCAATAAACACAAAGAACCATGGGACTTGAAGTCAAAGGTCCAACCACGGAGAAATTGGTTGAAGAAATTCGTCACGTCCCCGCGAAGGTCATCATAGATATTCAAGCATTGAAGATCGAGTTTAGTGGTCTGCAAGCAAATATTGAGGCAACACCAGCAGAGTGACTCAGGACGAGTCATGACTTTGTGTTGGGGGTCTGTTGGGACGGGGTCCCCTAGGTCAAATTTTGTAAAGTTTTGTTAAATCTTGTAAAGTCTTCGCATTTTTTGGAGCGAAGCGTGAGTAGCGTGAGCCGATAGGAGTCAAAGGGGATTTTAGAAATTCAAATCCCCTTAGTTTGTTAAGATTCAAGTTGTTTTGAGACCCGCCCATGGTTCGTGGACCATGGTATTGTAATGAAGAAGGATATAAAAGGGAGTCATAGAAGAATCATAAAAAAGCTAAGCATAGAAGTGTATGATTTGTGTCTATTTTTTCTATTTTGTATGTGGGCAAAAGGGAAGGCTCCTGCAACTGTGTGTGTAGAGACCTTGGTAAGTTCACAGCTGAGTGTGTAGGCCTCTGTAGCTGTGTGTGTAGGGTTGGAAGGAATTGTAATTGAATATTTGAAGCATAATAAAGGCTTGTTTTGAAAAACTATCTGTGTAGCTGCATATTTCAATTTATCTATGAAATTACTATGTTTATGATTTTTTGAATGCAATTAATCAGGAAAGATATTTATTAGATTCGTGAAGATGTAGATTTGTTTATTTATATGATGTTATGCATGTTTAGCATAATCGACGAAGGGAATAAATATGCTAATTGTTAAATACTGTAATTTATGGGTCTTAAGGGATAGGGTTCATGAAGGTCAAGATAAAGCCCTAATTTTGACAAAAACACATCACATAGTCCTTTGGATGCAGAAACCTGGTTCTGGCAACCCCCAATACTTCCTCGAGTGAGACTACAGCCTGCGTTACACAGGTTTTTGCCGAAAAGTCTGGTAGTGTAGGGTTTTGTTGGTTAGCACAACTAACTCTGAACCTCGGTCCAAGCCCCCTCAAGCCAACATAGGTCCACAATGGCTCCTGAGGGAGTTTTTGAGGATGTAATGGTCTCTATTGATTCTTGGGAGTATCCAGCTGATTTCGTAGTTCTCTAGCCCAAAACCAAATTCAATGGCTATCCTCTCATCCTTGGAAGACCATGACTAGGCACTTCTGATGCTTACCTAAGTTGTAGAGTTGGGAACATGACCATTAAGAATGGGAATTTGTCCATGAAGTACCAAAGAAGCACCAACAACTAAAGGGTCTCCCTAGTGTGAAGTCCCAATTAGACCTTACACCGTTTGGGATAGGAGCCCAATCCTGTATGTGGGCCCGAATGCCACCATTAATGTTTCTGCCCTTGGTTATGAAATGAGAAGGTGTCAGAGTGGGACAAGAATGAAATGCTCAGGCAGTGAAACAAAATCATCCCAAGATTGACAAATTACACAATGAGGTATGAACAAGTCTCAGTGACAATAAGAAGGGATATATGATGAGAGGGATTAGTGAGCTAAAACCCCATCAAACATAATAAACAGGAACATGCCAGAAGTCAATTGCAAATTAGTTCACAATAGTTCAATGACATGGAAAGTAACAAGTAAACACATATTCAAAAGCGAAACATACATGCAACCACTATGTATCAGTCCATAACATCTTGCGTATATGAAAGCACACATACAAATTGGTGAAGTACCAGGCAGATAATATAACCACCATGAGTAAGCATGGGAATCAGTGCCAAAGATAAAAAACATCTTATTAATATCTCTAAAACTTCAATTACATATCATGCAATTGGTTAGTACCCAATAGTGGAACATGGGCTTTTCATACTGTTTCCCAAT
The DNA here is from genome assembly GCA_031772625.1 of Pinus tabuliformis. Lineage (NCBI taxonomy): Eukaryota > Viridiplantae > Streptophyta > Pinopsida > Pinales > Pinaceae > Pinus > Pinus tabuliformis. Next base: position 1,407,570,519 of record CM062819.1, read on the forward strand.
GCCAAAACCCTAGCCCCCACTGCAAATCCACTCTACTAGCTTCCAAGAGCTGAGCGGCTCTAGCTCTCAAGCATAAATAAGATATCTATCTTGGCCTCAACTCAAGTTCTAAAGTCCCTTGAAAATGAGGCCTGAGGGCACATTTAAGGAGATGAGGTGACTGTTCACCTGTCGTGACCCTTGGCCTCCCCTCATGACCTTTCAGTTGCCCTCATGACTCTTGAGCTTACGTATTTCTCTCTCATGCCTATTCCTTGCTGTATGCTGAATTGATCTCAATAACGAATGATATTATGGTGAGATAATTTGTACATTGATCGAAGAGAGAATGTGAAGAGAAAAAAGGAGTTTTAAGAAACCCTGGGGTTGATCCATTGTTGTTGATATTACTGTTGTGTTCTTCATTGAAACCCTAGTTGCTTGGCATCTACAAAAATCCTAAATCCCCTCTTCTAGGTCACATTCCTACTTTCTCCCATGATCTGCAAGCAAAAAAAATATATTATCCACATAAATTTTGGTAGTCAAAGAAAAAATACCAGAAAGAATAAAATAATGATTACGAATGAAACACCAATTTGGACCCCTACATAGTCTCTTTTGTGACACAATGTTGTTTTGACACATAGTCCATATCAGATGACGATGAGTCGTAATTCAAAGATGAGTTCACAACTAGTGTCATAGTATATCATAATACTGGACTATCGCCACATTTTTTGACATGTTTGGCACAATTCCTTATTTAGGATACTACCATGACCACATTGTATGATTGTCTCTAGGGTGATTGTCAAGAACCACATTTCTCTTGCCTACACTTTCTTTAAAGAGTCTTAAATGTGTAGGTTGAAAATCATTCCCACATGAATTATTCTATCATGGGTTTTCCAAATCGATTGGTGCCAAATTTTAAATGTTTGCATCCCCAGCTGCTCATGAAAAACACACTTGAGCTTACTAAAATCATTAAAGCGATTCGAATCAAAACTGCATTCTTCGAATTAGACCTTGCTGTCGAAACTACTCATGTTTTATGTCCTTTTCTAATTGATGGACTAGCCTCCATATTGTTTGGCCCTTCCCTTTCCCAAACAAATTAATGTTAAATAAGGAAAATGTATGTGGTCTTGTTGCAACACACAGGTTCACATAGATGCATTGCAGATTATACTGCAATTTCTTTGTGTTTTAAGAATGTGATCACCATCACATTACCATCATCACATCATGTCGTTGTTTTACAGAAACTATGCTTTGATATTTCCATACTCCACATACACCTAACACTTCTTCTCCTTACACAATCTCTTTAGTTTGGTGACCATTACTCATGTATGAAATCTGTTTTTTCCATTTCGTGATAAAAGGTAGATCATAGAATTTACACAACAATTTCGAATGATGGTCACAACTCTCCCATCTAACGTGTCAGGGAACATAAACACTACTATATAATATAACAAACCCAAAAGGCCAGCACTGCTTGTTTTCTTATCATGACCATCACTCACCAGCACCCTTTACCATTTAGATTTTATGCTTCACTTTGGAGTGTGCGTTGGTTTTATGGTGGCCACATGACCCTGACTTATTCCTGGCATCGGTTCCCTTTAGAACATAAAAGTATGGATCATGTTCATTTTAAATTCAATACCCACCACATCATGTACCAAGAATATGCATTATCCCGTGGCATGTTGTTCTTCACAAGGCCTCATGAAGTGGATATTATTATTAGATGATATTTTCTCCATAAGCTGTGTTTATCATCTTATTTGTTCAATTTCATCCCTTTTTTGTTTGTTTAATATGTGCCTAAAACAAATTCATTTAAATCATGCAGGTCATATCTTCAGGCACAAGTCACATTATGATAATAGCCGCATTTGTATGGCATAGACTAGGTTTCAGAGTTGTGACTGGTGGAGGTCATAGTGTTGCATTTTGTAGACGTTGCAACTCTGAAGGATTGCTAGAGGTGCCACCCATCGATCTGGATGGGAAATCAACTTGCTGGAGGTCGTATTTCGCAGAGGTCGCAACCCTAAAGTATTGTTGGAGGTGCGACCTAGCAACCTGAATGGGAAATCGAATTGCTGGAGGTTGCAGAGGTCACTCATTCGTGTTGTCGATAAGTCGCTCAACTTGGCTGGTTCTAGAGTGTGACTTTGCGACTTCGGTGAATGCGTAAATTACCAGGGGTCACATGGTCGCATGGAGAAATGGGTCACATCCTTTTTCTGCTAGTATGAGTCCTTGAGAAACGGTGTTGCGACCTATAGCGCTGAAAGGAAGGAGCTAGTCGCAGACCTTGAATTGAAATACTCCATTCATCCATCGCACTCACATCTTCCATGTCTCTCTTGCAGATTGTTTTGGTTTTTCGTTCATGCATACAGAGTTATCCAACCTTCACACATGTTGTTTAGTAGCTGCTGTAGCATCGAGCATCATTATGTAAGATGTCCATGTGGAGCTCCTTGTAGTCATCGCTCCTCTAGAATAATAGCAAGGCAAGTAGCACAATTTTTCATGCTTTAGTTCGAGGTGCAAGCCATATCAATGATCTTCTTATGCAACTACCTACATTGTTGCAATATGTCATGAAATGATGAATCACAACTGCAACTTATCATGGGCGTTGAATGAGTAATAAAAACCACTTGAGATAACCCTATGGGGAATCCTTCCAGCGCATAAATTGTCGCCATTACCCTTCCTCGCCCCTACCATTTCTCAAAATAGGGTAGCGCTATTAACAGAACGCATCACTTCAGAGTTTCCAACGCCTGCGCTAACCCACAGGAACACTAAATGGCATTGGATGGCTTCAACGTTCGGTCAAGCCTTATGGGTGTGCTTGTGTTACATCATATAAAGTGAACATGCAATCCATCGATTCATGTTGCACACTAACCTCAACAATATGATCAGATAATTCCTTTTTGAAACCAGTAATAATGGGATCTATTTTTGTGAGAAAAGGTGCAAATCGAGGAGTTCGGGAAAGTAGGTCCAGCCAAAGTTTTACATAGGAAGGATTCACAACCAAACTACTCCCATCCGCAAAAAATTCAATCTTCCTTCCTTCATTTGAGCTTCGACGTGCAATCAATCCCATCTTTGCAATGAGTCATTCATGACCAACATCTTGCTTGCATTTTCGAGCAAAGAGGCGTGAAAACCTTAACAACTCAATGCCTTTATGTTGAACACATTGTTGTGAAGACCTTCCTTCCCCAAACTGAGGCCACTTAGTGCATGAATTCACCGTCATATGTTGCCTACCATGGAAACACAATTATAGATATAACATAGATTGTTAGACTTCTTATAATCACTGGCATGGATTAATACCTTTCATTCGATGGCTCCTTCAATATTCAATTAGGCATGTAGGTGAATGGATTTCATTTTAAGCCCATAGTTGGATTATTTCCTTCAAATCGTTTCACCATGTATAACCATTAAAATACGTTTAAACTCCATTTGTATGAAACTTTTGAAAGGGTCACCTTCATTTTGAGCTTCAACTTTTAAGCATACTACTCATACCCTTTATCATTGATGTCCCATGCCTCACTTAGATGTGTGTGCTAGTTTTTTTATGGTAGCTAATCGTATGGGTTTTGATTACCCTCGGCAAGAACTCTTTGAGAACTTGAAAGCATGAACCATGTTCATGTGTAATACATACCCGCCACGCCACGTATCATTAATACACCATGTCTTGTAGAATGTCCTTCTTTACAAAGCCTCATGCTATCAATATTATTATTAGATGGTATTTCTTCCCTATGCGGTGTCTCTCATCCTATTTTTTCAATTTCATCCTTCTTCATTTGATATGCACCGAAAGAAGCTCCAATTAAAGTCCTGCAAAGAGAAGGAATAAATAATTAAAACACTAAAAGAAATCAATTTAAGACGGTTGGGGTGATAATATAATTATAAATCAATTCTGTGTAGAGTGAGAGATGATTGCACTTTAAACCAACTCAATATTTGGGCATTTTAATGGGCCTACTTATTGCAAGGAATTTCGATATCATGTGCTTCTCGGGGTGATGAGGCAATTATAATGTGAGTGCCTCGAAGTGAAGATACATTATGGAGAGTGAGGGTTAATTCAAAGCAGGGTTGGATCCTTAATCACATGCACATAGGGTTACAAAGATGCTAAGGGAAAGTCATGACACTTACAAACCCTAACGCACTTGCTGATATGGGGAACCAACCATGAACCTAGGAGGATATGACACACAATGATTCTTACCATAATTCCAAGCGGTTTCTATGAGAATGCAACTCTAGAGGTAGATGAATTAGGTTAAATCATGAAGGGAATCATTCTTGTGCCAATTTAGGGTTTCTCCCCAAACCCTAGTAAGGTCAACATAATGAAATCTAGACTGGAGTCTTGTTTGCCCACACACAGTGCCACCACTGATTGAAAGGCACATTAAATAGGTATAATCTCTGAAGCCATGGGAAAGAAATCAGACTTCCAAAATCCTAAGGAAATGGTAGGGTAGATGCGTGAGATGAGGCATGACAAAAGAATGAAATATATATCGCACGATTGCATGAGTGAGTGCATCGATAAGGTATGATAAGAACAAGCCATGGGGGAATTAGCCAAAGAACAATTGGAGTGTCCCTTAATGGCTTGAGGCAAGTAGCAGGGGACCAAAAATTTTAGATATGCCCAAAATTTTGGGTGGTGTTGTAGCAACTACAACAATTGGCGAACCACTGGTAGAATCCAGTATCTCTGTCAACATCCCTGTAATAGTCTGAGTCTAGATATTGATGCAAGGGAATATTGAATAGTTGCTATGGGCACCTCTTGCATTACCTCGACCTTTGCAGATATGCCTTCCCTTTGTGTCTCAGATAGGTCTTTCTAGTCAGTAAACACCCAATTAAAAGTTCACACATGTCGGTAGTTGATGATGATGAAAAGAACAGGTAAAGAGCTTATTGTATTCAGAATTTCAAAAGTAAGTTTCTGGTGTTGCTCCACTGCCAGTGGGCCTGGACAGTACATCGGTGGAATCACTCCAAGAAATCACAAACGTTGCTTCATTTCCAGTGAGCCTGGTCAGTACCCGGACGGAGTTGTTGCATTGCCTCTCTACGCAGGAAGCCTTTCTCAATCCTTTACACTTTATTTAATTTCATTTTCTTTTATGTGTGCATTTTCACTTATTACTAGGCATTCATTGCGGCAGGGTGGATGAGGGATCCCGATTTATTTTATGAGCAAGAGAGTTTGTTTCTTGTTTGACAGAAACTAAGAGATATCCTGATTTAGGTTTGCCCTTATGCCAATATTCCACATCTCATTTCCAGTTAACAAGTGAACAAAGAACACAAGTCATTGAAACAATCGAGACCATGTTGAGCATGATGTTCAGGTTATGGGTATAGGTCATTCAAACTGATTAGGGTTCCCCATGAGCAATTTGTTCTTATCTTCCTTGTTAATAAATTAGACTTGTAGGAGAGATATCCAGGATGCAATTTTGATGACTGGTTCTAAGAGAAGCTACCCATTGGCGTAACCATCACAACTTCACACAATCATTAGGGCTAGGGTTTTAGTTCTAGGGTTAGGTGACCAAGGAACTCTCCTAGGGTTTCAACATGTGCGAAGAGGTCAAAGAAATCACTTTAAGGTTTGAGAAAGCACAAAAAGGTGTGAGAAATCTATTCACAGTACCAAAGGTTCGAAAGCTTTAGGCTCATGGAGGCTCAATCAGGTGGTATGAAAAATAGAGGGAAATGCTAGGATAGGTCCAAGGCAAGTGTATGTTAAGCAAGAAAAGATGTATGATGTAATGCAACAGACAGGGCTTATGATGCAATGTAATGCTATGTGCAGAAGAGATCAACTAATTGCAATTAAAAGATCAATGCAATGCATATGCAGAGGTTTCACAGATGCCATGTAACAATAAACAAATGCAAGGACATGAGTGCAAAATAAACATGTAGGGAACTAACTGCCTACAGTAAGGAAAATGAAACATGACAAATTTAAATCATAAAGAAAATTCTAATCAGAAAACTAATAAGAAAAAAAATTAAAACCTAACTAGTATAAACCCTAAATCCTAATTTAACCAAAGAGGAGGTCGGGTTATGTGAAATCAAACTTCCAATGCAACCACCACAGCAATTCCCGACCTGCAAAAACAAAGATGACAACAATTAGAATTTGTGAAAAGAGTTGTGCAAAAAATAAAATGCTTACCTGTAAAGCATGCACAACAGAAAGAAAATCTCGTCTACTTACAGGGAAATGTGCTAGAAAAGACCTTTCAAGGAAAAATGCAACCCAATCCTGGTAAACCAAATCACAAGCATGAAATTTATAATCATCCATCCATGACATACATCTGTTCATGCTTAACCCTAAATCCAATGCAAGTAAGGAAAGATGATGCCGACTAGCAAAGGAATCCGCCAGATTAATCCAATCAGCAACCCTATCATGATGTAGAGGATGATCAACTTGATGACTCTGAAAAGAGGAGCTTCTATCGGGTGTAATTGAGATCCCTAAGGATTCAAACATAGAAACCCTAATCTCAGGAACCCTAGTTTGAAGTTGTTCATAGACTTCGTCAAGGGCATGAGGACCTGAAATAACCATTAGTGGAAGCTGAAGTGCCTCATCGTCCTGACCAATCTCTGAACCTTCAAACGACATGCCATCAAATGTTGGTAGCTTCGCAAGGTTTGTAGGTGGATGTATATGGTTATCATTGGTTGTGACCGAACAACTATCAGTGAAAATATTGGATCTGATGTTTGAATATTGATAGATTGGTAGCTCGACAGATTAGATTCTTTAGATTCCCAAAAATGAACTGAATCAACCGAAGGAGTCTTAGGCAGGGGAGAGATCAAGCGATTGGTACCTTCCCATATAGGAGATTGTAAGACATCATCTGATTGTGTATGTTGACAGATTGTACTGGCTGGGAAACAATAAAAAATATTTGAGACAATGGCCAGAGCATTCCCTTCAACAAATAAATTAGGGTATAGAGGTTGATGCACATCAGCTGAAAGGTGATGGAAATATTTTTTGAGAGAGACATCGCTCGAATCTGAGGATTTAGATAACCTCACATCCAACAAGATTATGTTGAGAGGAGCGTGATGTGTAGAAACCCTAATTTCAGAAACAATTTGACTTGGTTTAGGGGTCTCATCAAGAACATGAGAACCTGACATAACCATCAGTGGAAGATGAAGTGGCTCAACTTACTGATGAGTCCCTAAACATTCGAAAGGTGGATTATCAAATTTTGGTGGCTTCGTACGATAAACAGATGGATATGTAGGATAATCGTCAGAAGCGTGAGTGAATATATTTTTAGTATAATGAGAATATTCAAAACCACGCGTTTGATCAATTTGGGTATCTGGCACATAAGTCTCTTCTTGGATTGAGAGTGAAGAGGGATTAATGAGAGAACCAGCTTGAGTTAGGTGAGATGCAAGGCCCTCTTCTTCACCTATTAAAGACTACGAGTGGAAAAGATGAGGCATAAGAGATTCAAAATCCGCATCCCTTGACTATGAAACATCACCCCCATGTACGTGATTGCAATCAACGTGAGCAAGATAAAGATGTGAATGATTTGTTGGAACCGTCGGTGTAGTAGATCCATGGACTAAATTAGGGTAGAATGGATGCACAGGGTTAGATGAAGGGGCACCAATTGGACCCAGACTCGCATCCTTCCCATTTATGTTCACCAAAGGGGGAGATGGATTTGCAAGCATGATGTGGTCTATGGATTTGATGGGACAGTCAACTTTACCTGAGACAAGATCAAGGCCATCATGGGTAGGTGAAGTGGATATAGGAATAGAGTGAGACATATGTTGAATGGACTCGATCTGGGTTTTATCAGCAGGAAGAGATGTTATATAATTTTCATATTCAAGATCAAAAGGATGTACGAGGGATTTAGAGCTGAGACCATTAGATTCATTTCCTAGAAAGCACTTTTCATCATCTAAACCATTTACAACCAAAATCTTATTATGTAACAAGTCAAGAGGAGGATGAGAAATCCCACAAGCAGTAATCTCTTCCTCAGAGGCTTGAGGTTGTTCCAGATTCTAGAGATAGGCAAAAAAATATTAGGGGTAGAATTTGGACACTTTGTAATCTGCAAATTATGATGATACTCATGTGAAACAAGATTTGTTTCTAATTGAAAATGTTGTAAAGAAATGAGAACCAATAGTTGAAAATTTATATTCAAATACACCTAGTCGACATCTCTTTCAAGAAATTCAAAACAAAGATGTACAAATCTAAAAGCAAAATCCTCTAAAGATTCTTTAGGTTTCATCCTAAGCTCATTTATCCTCTTTAACACATCTTGAAAATCATACCTGTGAAATTCTTGTTGGAGCTTACCGATGAGTTGCTCGAACAAATGAATGGATGCTATTGGCAACGTGTGGCACCATTACTTAACACAACCGTCAAGGGTGAGGGAGAAAATCATGCAAGCAAACTACTCATCATCAATCTCAAAAGATTCGCAAAACTCGAGGAAATAAAAAATGTGCTCGGTTATGGATGTTCCATCCTCACCATCAAACCTTAACTGAGACAAGTGATAAACCTGTTCCTCGGGGATGGAAAATTGAAAAATGGACAAACCAGATAAAAAACCTGGGAGCAAAATTCGGGTCAGAGCCATTTACAAATATGAGACTAAACTGTAGGCTCCAAGGGCTCAGCTTGTCATATAGCCCTCCTTCTAGTGCCAATTTGTTGACAGATCAAAATGTACCACCAATAACTAAGGGGTATCCCTGTTGCAAAGTCCCAACTAGACTCACACCATTTGGGATAGGAGCCCCATATGGTATGTGGGCCTGACTACCCCCCATGAATGTTTCGTCTCTTGGTTATCAAATGAGAAGGTGTCAGAGTGGGATAAGAATGAAATTCTCAGGTAGTGAAACAAAATCAACCCAAGATTGACAAATTGCAGAAATAGGTATGCACAAGTCTCAACAATAATAAGAAGAGATATACAATGAGAGGGATTAGTAAGCTAAAACCCCATCAAACATAATAAATAGGAACATGCCAGAAGCCAATTACAAAGTAGTTCACAATAGGTCACCGACATGGCAAGGAACAAGTAAACACAAATTTGAAATCAAATCATACATGCAACCACTATGTATCAGTCCATAACATTTTGCATATATGAAAGCACACACACAAATATGGTGAAGCACCAGACAACTAATACAACCACCATGAGTAAGCATGGGAATCTATGCCAAAGATAAAAAAACATATTATTAACATCGTTGAAACTTCAAATACATATCATGCTATTGGTCAATACCCAATAGTGGAACACAAGTTGTTCATACTATTGCCCAATGCCAAAACCCTAGCCCCCACTGCAAATCCACTCTACTAGCTTCCAAGAGCTAAGTGGTTGTCGCTCTCAAGCATAACCCAAATATCTATCTTGGCCTCAACTCAAATGCTAAAGTCCCCTAACAATGAGGCCTGAGGGCACATTTATGGAGATGAGGTGACTGTTCACCTGTCGTGACCCTTGGCCTCCCCTCATGACCTTTCAGCTGCCCTCATGACTCTTGATCTTACATATTTCTCTCTCATGCCTATTACTTAGTGTATGCTGAATTGATCTAAAAAATGGTTGATATTATGGTGAGATCATTTTTACATTGCTAGAAGAGAGAATGTGAAGAGAAAAAAGGAGTTTCAATAAACCTTGGGGTTGATCCAATGTTGTCGATTATACTGTTGTGTTCTTCATTGAAACTCTAGTTGTGTGGCATTTGCAGAAACCCTAACTCCCCTATTCTAGGTCACGTTCCTGCTTTCTCTCGTGATATGCAAGAAAACAAATTATATTATCCACATACATATTGGCAGTCAAAGAAAAAATACCAGCAAGAATAAAATAATGATTAAGAATGAAACACCAATTTGGACCCCTGCGTAGTCTCTTTTGTGACACAATGTTGTTTCAACACATAGTTCATATTAGATGATGACAAGCTATAATTCATAAATGAGTTCGCAACTAGTGTTACATAATATGAGAGTACTAGAAGTTTGCCACATTTTTCGACACGTTTAGTACAATGCCTTATTCAGGCTACTACCATAAGATGTATGCATGACCACATTGTATGATTGTCTCTGGGGAAATTTTCAAGAACCACATTTATCTTGCCTACACTTTCTTTAAACAGTCTTAAATGTGTAGGTTGACAATCATGCCCACATGAATTATTCTTTCATGGGTTGTCCAAATCAATTGGTTCCAAATTTTAAATGCTTGCATCCCCAACTGCTCATGAAAAACACACTCGAGCTTACTAAGATCATTAAAGTGCTTCCAATCAAAATTGCATTCTCTGAATTGGACCTTGGTGTCGAAACTGCACATGTTTTATGTCCTTTTGCTAATTGATGGACTGACCTCCATATTGTTTGGCCCTTCCCTTTCCCAAACACATTAATGTCCAGTAAGGAAAATGTATGTGGGCTTGCTGCAGCACATAGGTTCACATAGATGCATTGCACATTATACTACAATTTCCTTATGTTTTAAGAATGTGATCACCATCACATTAAAATCATCACATCACATTGTTGTTTTAGAGAAACCATGCTTTTATCTTTCCATACTCCACATACACCTAACGCTTCTTCTCCTTACACAATCTCTTTAGTTTGGTCACCATAACTCATGTATGAAGTCTGTTTTGTCCATTTCGTGGTAAAAGGTAGATCATATAATTTACAAAACAGTTTCAGATGATGGTCACAACTCTTCCATCTAACATTTCATGGAATATAAACAACGTTGCAAAATATAAAAAACCCAAAAGGCCAGTACTGCTTGTTTTCTCGTCATGACCATCACTCACCACCACTCTTTACCATTTAGATTTTATGCTTCACTTGGAGTGTGCATTGGTTTTATGGTGGCCACATGACCCCAACTTATTCCTGGCACTGGTTCCCTTTAGAACATAAAAATATGGATCATATTCAGTTTAAAATCAATACCCACTACATCATGTACCAAGAATATGCATTATCCTGTGGCAAGTTGTTCTTCACAAGGCCTTATGAAGTGGATATTATTATTAGATGATATTTTCACCATAAGCGGTGTTTATCATCCTATTTTTTCAATTTCATCCCTTTTTTTTGTTTAATATGTGCCCACAACAAATCCATTTAAATCCTTTAGGTCATATCTTTAGGCACAAGTTGCATTGTGATCATAGCCGCATTTGTATGGTGCAAACTGGGTTTTAGAGCTGTGACTGGTGGAGGTCGCAAAGTCGCATTTCGTAGAGGTCGCAACTTTGAAGGATTGTTGAAGGTGAGACACAACGACCTGGATGGGAAATTGACTTGTTGGAGGTCACAGAGATCGCAACATCAAAGGATTGTTGGAGGTGTGACCCAACAACCTAGATGGGAAATCAACTTGTTGGTGGTCGCATAGGTCACTTAGTCGCGTTGCCAATAGGTTTCTAATATTGATTGCTTCTGGAGTGTGACTTTGCAACTTTGGTGAATGTGTGACTTGCCCAGGGTAGCATGGTCACATGGAGAAAATGGTCGCATCCTTTTTTTGCTGGTATGAGTACTTAAGAAGCAATGTTGCGACTTATAGTGTTGACAGGAAGGAACTAGTCGCAGACCTGGAATTGATAGACTCCATTCACCCATCACACTCGCATCTTCCACGTCCCTCTTGAAGATCATTTTTGTTTTATCATTCATGCATACAAAGTTATCTGACCTTCACACATGTCATTTAGTAGCTGCTGTAGCGTGAAGCATCATTTTGTAAGATGTCTATGTGGATCCCCTTGCAGTCATCACTCCTTTAGAATAATAGAAAGGCAAGTAGCACAATTTTTCGCACTCCAGGTCGAGGTGCGACCCATAGCAACAATCTTCTTATGTGACTACCTACATTGCTGCAATGTGTCATGAAATGGTGAATCACGCTTATCATGGGAATTGAATGAGTAACAATAACTACTTGAGACACCCCTGTAGGGAATCCTTCCAGTGCATAAGTTGTCGCCATTACTCTTCCTTGCTCGTACCATTGCTCAAAATAGGGCAGCATTATTCACAAAACACATCGCTTCAAAGTTTCCAACGCCTATGCTAACCCACAGGAACACTAAAGGGCATTGGCAAGCTTCAAATTTCGGTCAAGCCTTATGGGTATGCATGTGTTACATCATAGAAAGTGAACATTCCATCCATCATTTCATGTTTCACACTAACCCCAACAGTATGATCGGATAATTCCTTTTTTAAACCAGTAATAATGGGGTCCTTTTTTGTGAGAAAAGGTGCAACTCGAGGAGTTAGAGAAAGTAGGTACAACCAAAGCTTTACATAGGAAGGATTCACAACCAAACTAATCCCATTCACAAAAAAAATTTAATCTTCCTTCCTTCATTTGAGCTTCAGTGTGCAATCAATCCCAACGCTGCAATAAGTCATTCATGACCAATGTGTTGCTTTCATTTTTGAGCACAGAGGTGCCAAAGCCTTAACAACTCAAGGCCTTTTTGTTGAACGCACTATTGTGAAGACCTTCCTTCCCTGGAGTGAGGCCACTCAGTTCATGAATCCATCGTCATATGTTTCCTGCCATGGAAACATAGTTGTAGATATAACATAGATCGTTAGACTTCTTATAATCGTTGGCATGGAGTAATGCCTTTCATTTGATGGTTCCTTCAATATTCAAGTAAGCAGGTAGGTGAATGGATTTCATTTTAAGCCCATCATTTTCTTATATCCTTCAAATCATTTCACCATGTATAGCCATTAAAATCCACTTAAACTCCATTTGTATGGAACTCTTGATAGGGTCCCTAGGGCTAGCTTTGGGGTCAGTTAACCAAATTTTTGTATAAGTTTTTGTAAAAGATGTAAAGTCTTCACGAAATGAGGATGCAGAGCACGCAGGTAGATAAGAGTCAAAGGGGTATTAGCCCCTTGTTTGGGTTGGTTTTAATATTCTCCCATGGTCTACGGACCATGGTATTGTATGGAAGAAAACTATAAATAGTTGAGTCATAGCGAGTCTCAGAAAAAACTTGGAATGAAGAATTGTGAACTTTGAATGAGTTTTGTTGTTTTGGGCAAGTGCTAAGGCAGGAAGGCTTGCTTCCTATACTTAGGTGACAAGGGGAATGCTCCTGTAGCTGAGTGCATAGGAGGCTTTCGTAAGTCTGCAACTGAGCGCATGGACCCCTGCAGCTGAGTGTGCAGGGTGGAGAAGTCTGTAATTTGAATGTTGGGATTGAATAAAGACTTATTTTGAAGAATTATCATGCATTTGAGTATCATTTTCAATTATGCTTATGTTATATTCTATTGCTCAATAATATATTTTCATGGAATAATGTATGCATGATGCACAAAACTACTGAATCTATCTTATTTATGCATGTTTTAAGTAATTATCTGTTCGTGAAGTTAAGGATTATTTCTGTTATGATTTCTCATGAGTTGGATAGGTATGCGCGAAGGTAGATCTAGGGTTATTTATTGATGTGCGAAAGTGGATAACCTACCTATTTAAGGTCTGTAGAGACTGATCATAGACCTTCGCGAAGGTTTAGAAGCCATTTTTCCTGAATTACGGTAACGAACCCTAGAAGGATATTGATCTACACGAGGGTAGATTTGAATTGTTAGAGCTTAAGAACCACTTATCACTTGTCCCTAGATGCAGAAACCTGGTTCTAGCATAGCCCAATATTGCTTCGGGTGAGACTACAGCTTGCGCTATGCAGGTTGTTGCTGAAAGGGAGAGTAGTTAGGGTTTTGTTAGTTGGCACGAACAACTCTAAACCTGCGTTAGGACCCCTTAAGCCAAGAAATGGTTCCATTGCCGGGATTGGGATCTATCTGAGAGATGTGTGATAAATGGTTTCCTATGAAGAAAGAACTTGATAAGTGGATAGATCGAAAATCACATGCATTCGCGGCTTAGGAGAATAGGAGCCCTAAATTATCCAAGAAACAGAGGTTACAGAGATTTTTGTACACAGACGAGACTGGCACGCTTTTTTGGCATTATGATGCATGTGTTGTACTTGATGGCAACCGCTTGTAGAAGAACAACTCACTTATATATAACTAGATGAATCTACAGAAGAGATATCAGATGTGACATAATACATGGGATGCAAGACAGCTCAAAGGAATCAGTTTATATGTAATGAACAATGACAACTCATTAAGATGACAGTTCTCAGTATGACAAGTTAGCTTTGCCATCAAGTTCAAAGGGGGAGATTGTTGGCATTATGATACAAGTGTTGTCCTTGATGGCAACTCACACAGATGACAGTGCAGCAGGTCAGTAGCAAAGAATTGATGATCAGACTACAAAGAATGAAGAAAGAAAAGTATATACACAGGTTCACTATATACCAAGTAGTGTATACACGTAGGTTCACTATATACAAAGGCTCGTATACACACGAGATTGCCGATCAAAAGTCGCGTATGCGTATGCACGCACTTTCATGCACGGAAAAGCGCGTACATGTGGGAAAGCTTATTTTTGGGTCCGTGATATTTAGACCTATGGTTTTGGACCTTGGTATTGCATTCGAAGTGTTGAACCTAGGTATTGGGTCCCTAGTATTGGTTCTAAATGGTTTTGGACCATGGTATTGAGTAAGGCCTAAGACTATAAAAGGAGAAGAAGATCATTAGGCAAATGCAATTCAGAAAGTCTTGAATATCTGATGAAGTATGAGATCTAGTATGCAGGTTATGGGTTCATGATGCTTTGCTTGATCTGAGCTAAGGAGGAATCTCACCGGTTGATGGAGAACAAGATCTAAGGATAGATCGGGATCAAATGGTTTGGAATGAATCATCTCTATATGGTTTGATTATGCTTATTCTAGATCTGTATACTGATGCATGTAATGTTCTGATCTAGGTATAACTTAAGGTTGAAATAGCTGCAACTCATGAATGAATATTTACAGATGTATACGCTAGTTGACTTTGATAAAAGCACGTACATACGCAGGTTATATACATCTAAGTAGCGTATACCATATACTCTATGATATTTGAAGTTATAGGTGGTTCTGATAGTTGATGCAAAGTCTGAGTTCTAGTGACTGTTTACTAGTGTCAAATTGGTTGATTATGTTTAGCTTTAGTATTGATGGATGAGATCTATAATGGATCAGGATCATAATGACTTATCTTTATGAGATCTGATGGACTAGATCTGGTTGCTAACATGCGTATTATCCTTGTATATGTAATGATCTGGTTATGTCTGAAGTTAGGAAGTGTAGCGAAGACATAAGTAAGTAATTAATGACATATATGCTGGTTCGCTTTGGTGAAGTTACATATACACGCTGGTTCGGCTCTTCCAAGTAGCGTATGCACTCTGATGCATGATTTTTGATGATACAGTTAGATCTAAACATTGTTGCAAAGTTCTGTGATCTGCTCTGTGTTCTGGTGATTGCAGTTTGTTGACAGGGTTTCAGTGTTTCAGTATTGGGTGATTCAGAGATTGATGATGCTAGTGTTGATTGATTGTGTGCTTCAATGATATTGATGGGTCTAGTATGAAAATTGGATGAAACGTGGCCTTTAGATTATAGTGTTGTGCTTAAGGAGTATCCAATCTAAAAATTTATGAAACGTGGTACTTGGAGATAGAAAGAGAAGGTTGTAGCCTTCTGTAGGTCGACACCTACGTACTAGTACATCAGCTAGTACAAGAGCTAAGGGGGTGGTAGCAGCTGGAAAACGAGTGAAGGTTGGAGCATTCAGTAGGCTGGCACCTACGTACTAGTAAAAATATCAGCTAGTACAAGAGCTAAGGGGGTTGCAGCTCCCTTCCAGGAGAAGCTAGAGAACGAGAGAAGGTTGTAGCCTTCTACAGGTAGAAGCCTGTGAACTGGTATAAGACTGCACTAGTATAAAAATATTGTAAAAAGAAGTTTCTTATTAAAAGAAGATAGAGACGACTTGCAGCAGGTGGTTTTCACCCACATTGGGTTTCCACCTTATATCATGGTGTTCATGTGTGCTTCTTGTGTGTGATGATCTGTTCTGTTTTACTGCTCCTGTTTACTGTTCATATGGTTGATAATGTTCTGATGCACTCATTAAGGATAAACTAACTGAATCATAAGTTTACTGAATATACGCTTGTTGCATTAAACACAATTGCGTATACATGCAGTTTGCCTTAATTGAAGTAGCGTGTATGAATCTGAATATGGAAATGAAAAAGTTATATTGATTTGATAATACTAATTCACCCCCCCCTCTCAGTATTATTTCCAGCAATTGGAATCAGAGCAGGTCCTTTGGTAGAAGCTTGATCGCTTGAAGGAGATTCGTAGAACAATGGGAAAGAAGCTTAAGAAGAAAGCACCTAAGAAGAAGAATACATCTCAGAAGAACTATGACAGTGGGAGAATCGATTGGGGAATATGTGGAAGAAGCACTTTAGAATGAATATGAACAAGCAAAAGAACTATTAGGTATGAATTTGTTATCCTCTGGTGACACATTTATCCATCCATTTGAAGATGATGAAAGTGATAGCGAAACAACTGAATTTTCTCTTATGGGTGAGAAAGAAAGATATCAAATAGAGGCAGAATTTAAAAGGCTTACAGACAAAATTAGAGATCAACAAGATCTATTGCACAAAAGGGAATGTATCTCCAAAGAAGAAGTTACCAAACTAAAAACTCAACTAGAGGAAGGAAACAAGGTAAGGAAACTATTCAAGGAAAAGAAAGATCAATGTCAAAAGTTGCAGGATGAAGTAACATTATTAAGAAATGAAGTAAATGAAAGGAGCACAACAATCAAGAAACTCAGAGAAAGATCCAGTTACTATGAAAGTCTTGAAGCTACGATCCTCTCGCTAAAAGAAGATCTTGAAGAATCAAATAAGCAGAATAAAGAACTACTCCAAGCTCTTGAAAAACAAGAAAACGAAGTTCTTGAATTAAGACATCAGTTGGAAGAAGGAAGAAAAGTTGAAGAAAACATGAAGAAGCAGTATCGTGAAAAGGAAGAGCAACATCAGGTTGAGGTAAATATTCTAAAAGACAACTTAGAAGAAAAGGATAAGCTCTTATGATTTCAAGATAGTACTAAGATCTTGGATGATATTCTTTGTAGTCAAAGGTCTCCTGCTATCAAAACTGGTCTTGGTTTTCATGAATATGTTGAAGGTGAATCTAGTGCACAATCTGAAATACTCAACAAGGAGATGAGAGGTCAATCCCATCAACAACCAAGGAAAGAAATTCTTCAAAGAAAATCTGTTACTCCTCCGATGAATAATATGGAATGTTATGTATGTCATAATATTGGACATGCTGCAGCCAGATGTAGAAGCAGAATGGTTCAAGACCATCATACAGAAAGATCATAATGTTCCAGGTACTTTAAGGGATATTGTTTTTCTTGCAATATGTTTGGTCACAAAGCTGTTGATTGCTACAGAAGGAATATGAAACATGTAAGATGTTATGCATGTAACAAGCTGGGACATATAGCAAAGGAATGCAGGAACAAAGTACAGGCACCATACCAAAAGGAGAAAACATCATCACACTTGAAGATATGGAAGAAGAAGGAAGTACAGTCAGAAAGATGTGGCACTGCACAATGTACAGACATAATAGACTCAGAGGGAGCTGAAAGTGTAAAACTTCAGTGTCCTAAATCTCATACGCAAGTTTCATAAAAGGAAGTTGCGTATATACGTGAGTTAGTTACTGCATAGTCGCGTATATGTTAGTTTGAGGAAAAGCAGTAGGGACAGGCTCAGGAAAAAGGGTCTGATATGATTCAGTCCATTATTTTCTTTGTTTGATAATGGTTACAATCTGCTGATGATGTGTGGAAATGTCTTGACACTTGTAAGATGTTTAAAAGTCTTTTGATCCTAAATTAATGTTGATGATGCCTTGATACTTCTTGTTGATATATGCATGATCAGATCTGACAGTAAGCAAGATGGCACAGGTTCAGGGGGAGCATATGCTTTTAATATTGCATTGTTGGCATTATGGTTAGTAGTCCTTAGTGATGATGCTTATATGGCTAGATGACATATCTTGCTACGATATCAGGTTATGAGTTGTCCATGACAAAATCTCATATGATTCTTGGGGTTACATAGTTGATGTTCAGATCAGATTTGTGGTTGATTCTCTGATGATGCATATATGGTGCTTACATGGTGATCTTCATAAGGATAAGGAGAAGTACAAAGCTTGAATACACAATTTCATTACTTGATGATGAGTCACTTATATGCTGCTGTCGACATATAATACAGTTATGATGGATGATTCCTATAGTTCTTGGCGTTCTCATGGGTGAGGATTGTTGCTGTTAATGATATCAAGAAGTCTTGACAAAAGATCTTGAGCTCAAGATACATAGTGCTATGCTGGATACATGGATGATTACTCAAAGTTGCATTGTTGGAGACATGATGATGATGAGTTCTTACCCATATGATGACAGGATGATACTTACATATGTTGATTGATACAGATGAGGGATGTCCCCGAGTGATGATACATGGATGATATATAAGATCATGTAGATCTTGATGTTGATGAGATGGCTATGGTGTCTTTCGCATATGATATAATGTGAATGATTTTATAATGCTCAAGATCAAGAGGATGAATTGATGTCTATATGCAGACATATCTTGTCACATGTTGATGCTATCTACACTAATGGACATATACATGTTGCTGGTCTAGATGTTGTTGACAGATGCTTATGGAGTAGATCATACATTGTGTATGATAGTTTTTGATGACTATCATGATCTTATTTAGATGTTTGGTCTTTGTTATAAATGTTATGTATATCATTCAATGTAAAGGTCATATCAAGACTCATGTTGTAATAGTTTGTCTCTATCTATTGTAATCATTTGCTGAATCCCTTTTGGTCATATGATGTAAATTGTACCCCCACTATGCATGGGAAGAATGATGTAATATTTCAGTCATGTATAAACAATTGGTATCTGGTATATCCCCACTTGGTTGGGTGGATGAGTCAATATTGGTATATCCCCACTTGGTTGGGAGATGGATGTATGTACGAGTCTTTGGTGGTAGGAAAGTCATTTATGATGTATAAAGTTATGTTCTTTTTGTAGAACATCTTTTTGCAGACCTTGCTTATAGTCAGGGGGAGCACGAACAACAAACTTCAGTAGAGCAGAGATTTCAGCATGTACTCAGAGGGAGCATGGACAGATTGCTACACCTTGGCATATACAAAGGGGGAGCTAGATCAGAGATTTCAGCAGGTACTCAGGGGGAGTATGGACAACGTAATGTATATCAAGAAAGAGAATATCTTGGTTCGCCCTTTGCCCTTGATGTCAAAGGGGGAGAGTGACTTGGTATGGTTGTTGCCATCAAGTCCAAAGGGGGATATTGTTGGCATTATGATGCATGTGTTTTACTTGATGGCAACCCCTTGTAGAAGAACAACTCACTTATATATAACTAGATGAATCTATAGTAGAGATATCATATGTGACAGAATACATGGGATGCAGGACAGCTCAAAGGAATTAGTTCAGATGTAATGAACAATGACAACTCATTAAGATGACAGTTCTCAGTATGACAAGTTAGCTTTGCCATCAAGTTCAAAGGGGGAGATTGTTGGCATTATGATACAAGTGTTGTCCTTGATGGAAACTCACACAGATGATAGTGTAATAGGTCAGTAGCAAAGAATTGATGATCAGACTACAAAGAATGAAGAAAGAAAAGTATATACGCAGGTTCGCTATATACCAAGTAGTGTATACACGTAGGTTCACTATATACAAAGGCACATATACACGCGGGATTGCCGATCAAAAGTCACGTATGCGTATGCATGCACTTTCATGCACGAAAAAGTGCGTACATGTGGGAAAGCTTATTTTTGGGTCCATGGTATTTAGATCTATGGTTTTGGACCTTGGTATTGCATTCGAAGTGTTGAACCTAGGTATTGGGTCCCTAGTATTGGTTCTAAATGGTTTTGGACCATGGTATTGAGTAAGACCTAAGACTATAAAAGGAGAAGAAGATCATTAGGCAAATGCAATTCAGAAAGTCTTGAATATTTGATTAAGTATGAGATCTAGTATGCAGGTTATGGGTTCATGATGCTTTTCTTGATTTGAGCTAAGGAGGAATCTCACCAGTTGATGGAGAACAAGATCTAAGGATAGATCGGGATCAAATGGTTTGGAATGAATCATCTCTATATGGTTTGATTATGCTTATTCTAGATCTGTATATTGACGCATGTAATGTTCTGATCTGGGTATAACTTAAGGTTGAAATAGCTGCAACTCATGAATGAATATTTGTAGATGTATACGCTGGTTGACTTTGATAAAAGCGCGTACATACGCAGGTTATATACATCTAAGTAGTGTATACCATATACTCTATGATATTTGAAGTTACAGGTGGTTCTGATAGTTGATGCAAAGTCTGAGTTCTAGTGACTGTTTACTGGTGTTAGATTGGTTGATTATGTTTAGCTTCAGTATTGATGGATGAGATCTATAATGGATCAGGATCATAATGACTTATCTTTATGAGATCTAATGGACTAGATCTGGTTGCTAACATGCATATTATCCTTATATATGTAATGATCTGGTTATGTCTGAAGTCAGGAAGTGCAGCGAAGACATAAGTAAGTAATTAATGACATATACGCTGGTTCGCTTTGGTGAAGTTGCATATACACATTTGTTCGGCTCTTCCAAGTAGCGTATGCACTCTGATGCATGATTTTTGATGATACAATTAGATCTGAACATTGTTGCAGAGTTCTGTGTTCTGCTCTGTGTTCTGGTGATTACAGTTTGTTGACAGGGTTTCAGTGTTTCAGTATTGGGTGATTCAGAGATTGATGATGCTAGTGTTGATTGATTGTGTGCTTCAATGATATTGATGGGTCCAGTATGAAAATTGGATGAAACGTGGCCTTCAGATTATGGTGTTGTGCTTCAGGAGTATCCAGTCTGAAAATTTATGAAATGTGGTACCTGGAGAAAGAAAGAGAAGGTTGTAGCCTTCTGTAGGTCGGCACCTACGTACTAGTACATCAGCTAGTACAAGAGCTAACGGGGGTTGCAGCTCCCTTCTAGGAGAAGCTGGAGAACGAGAGAAGGTTGTAGCCTTCTGCAGGTAGAAGCCTGTGTACTGGTTTAAGACTGCACCAGTACAGAAATATTGTAAAAAGAAGTTTCTTATTAAAAGAAGATAGAGACAACTTGCAGCAGGTGGTTTTCACCCACATTGGGTTTCCATCTTATATCATGGTGTTCATGTGTGCTTCTTGTGTGTGATGATCTATTTTTTTTTACTGCTCCTGTTTACTGTTCATATGGTTGATAATGTTCTAATGCACTCATTAAGGATCAACTAACTGAATCATAAGTTTACTGAATATACACTTATTGCATTAAACATAGTTACGTATACACGTGGTTTTCCATAACTGAAGTAGCGTATATGAATCTGAATATGGAAATGAAAAAGTTATATTGATTTGATAATACTGATTCACACCCCCCCCCCCACTCTCAGTATTATTTCCAACACACTTTTTAGTTTCTTCCTTGGAGAACTATACGAGTGGTGGTCTAAATTGGCTGATAGTCAAGGGACATGGAGGCTTGATGGCCCTATAGTGTGGATTCCTGAGCTGGTGTGATGTTTGGAGACATCAGAAAGCAATATCATGCGGGTTGTGGATCACTGGATTGATCGCATATTGGGAAGATTTGTGACTTATTTCGTGATCGATAGAAATATCAGCTATAGTGAAGCGGAATGAAGGATCTTTAAAGGACTACGAGGTAAGTATTTGAAATCATTGAAGACTTGGATTAAAATGTTGTTATGTGAAAAGAGGGTTATGTAGTTCCCTTGATGTTTGCGAAGTGGGAGGTTCTTTAGAAGAAACGAAGGATCCAACCCAGAATATAGTCCGCTCATTGAACCCTCTTCAAGCGACGACAAAGGTGAATTTCAGTTAATTACAAAGGGTATTATGAAGATATCTATCCATCCACTCCACCTCTACCTCCACCTCTGCCTCATACACCTACACCTTCACCACCTCTGCCTCCATTTCCACCATTAAACATGGTGAACGCAATGACGATGTCAATTTATAAAGGAACAGGGACCAAAGATCCAGAATAGTTTTGGTTTGTCACAGAAGCTGTTTGGACAACACAACATATCATAGATGATAATATTAAGAAAGCGCAATTGGTTACAACCTTATAGGATCGTGCATTAACATGGTATATCAAGTATTGCACTAATAACCCCAACGCGATGTTGTCCTATACCCATCTAGCTTTGAACAAGTAGTTCAGTAAGCATAAGTCAGGGGTGCAGTCTGTAATTGAATTTAAGAAAATATGACAGAAGATAGATGAGACACCTTGGGACTTTGATCAGAGGTTGAAGTGTCTAATCAGGCAGGCTAATATGATAATCTAAGATTCCCAACATCATGACTGGTTTATAGCATCTCTCTTGCCACATTTAAGAATACCTCTGTCTTAGCAGAAGATAGCAACGCAAGCGGAAGCCTTGGAGACCATGATGAGGTTGGATGCCTCACCTATCTAGGATACGAACTTGGGAGTGCAACAAATTTATCCATAGTTGGAGAGCTTGCACTTGGAGTTGCAGAGCCCGAAGAAAGGAAAATAAGCTCATCCAGAGGTGCACACTGAGATTTGGTGTCTGAAGTGTAAGAGCCATGGACAGGATAAGGACCATTTCCTAGTATTTAAGAATTATAGGGGGAGGGCCTCTACCCCTGAAGCCAAAAAATACTGTTGGGACGAGCACGAGAGTTGTGCTGTGGTGCGTTATCTGTCACGTTACAGGAAAACATGCTACTAATAACTGCCATCTATTGCAGAAGTTTGTACAGACCCCTCAACAGTTGTTTTGAAATTTCTGTAAGTCTGTAGGACACGATGAACACCATTGTAGAAGTCATGAGCTGACGATGGATAGAACCCCTACCTATAGAATGCAGGTAGGGAACTGGTCTCAAGATCAAGGTACGAAGGATGCCAAGGCCGAGGAAGAGGCGTTGGACCAGGCCAGTGTTGGGTTGTGTTATATTCTTTCCACCACTAGCTTCCCTAGTGAACCAGGGGGTTAGAGGGGGGGTGGAGCCCCCCTTCATTTTGCAGCCGGGGGGTCACATGGCCACCCCCGTCTACGAGGTCCGGGCCAACACCCCAGGGAAATTTTTTTGGACCCTATATTAGGTGGGCGTACCTACCTATGGTTTTGTGCATGGTTTTCGCATATGGTTTTGGGCATGATGGTTTTCATTCCATGGTATTGGATGCTTCGACATGTATATATATGTATTGTAACATTGAAAGAAAAATAATGAAAAATCAATTTGATTGTCCCGGTTTTGGGATCCAGGGGAAAATCTCTGTGTATATTTGTTTATGTGTTATGGTCTGCTATTGTTTATTTTCTACGTTTTAGAATTTGCATGCAAGTAATTTCTAGGTGGGGTTAAAGCCTACATTTGGTATCAGAGCTATTTTGGCTTCAAGGGGATGCCTTTGTTGTTGAGGGGTTTCGCTAGGGCTTGTGGTAGACCCTGTTTAGTGGGAGATCTACGGGATCAATTCTGGTGGTGAAAGAAGATGGCGAGCAGTGGAGAGATAGAGATTGAGAAATTTAATGGTCAAGTTTTGAGTTGTGGAAACTTGAGATGGAGGATCTGTTGGTGGATAAAGATCAGTGGATCACGGTAGATCTAGGTATAAACCAATGGGACTATCTGATGAAGAATGGAAGAAGTTGGATCAGAACGCTAAGAGCACAATACGATTGTGTGTCTCAGATTCAATATTGTTGAATGTATCAGGGGAAGCTATGGCGAAGGCTTTGTGGGACAAGTTAGGGACTGTATACCAATGTAAGTCTCTGGTGAATAAATTGTTCCTATGGAAAAAGATGTATAACCTGAGGATGAAAGATGGAGACACAGTGATAGAGCATCTGAACGCATTTAATACTGTGGTAAGTCAGTTATTTTCTATCCATATTAAAATTTCAGATGAAGATAAGTGCATTAGTTTGTTGTGTTCTCTACCAGATTCATGGGATAGTCTAGTTATTGCAATAGGTAGCAATGAAACTACCTTGCAGTTTGATGAAATAGTGTCATCCTTGCTAGTAGAGGAGATGAGATAGAAAAATATGGAGAGCCAGAATGGTGATGCCTTGTCTGTACAAGGATGGTCCCAGAACAAAAACAAAAATAAGTCATCGAGTGGGAGATCTAAATCTCCAGGAAAACCTGTAAAGGTGTGCTGTAAATGCGGAAAGGAAGGGCACTACAAAAGGGACTGTAAATCTAAAACTCTTGACAAAGGAAAGAGATTTGATGATGCTCCTTCTGCAAAGGTGAAAACCACCTCAGATGAAGGTGGGGATGTGTACTTGGCTTCTTCAAGTACACATGTAGATCATGAGGCATGGTTGATTGACTCAGGTGCATCCTTTCACTTCACGCCCCATAGAGAGTGGTTCTGTGAGTATGAGAAATATGATGGTGATAATGTCTTCTTGGGGGATGACAGGAAGGCTAGAATCGTTGGTCATAGAAAATTCAAGTTGAAGTTGCAAGGTGGGAGGATTAGAACACTTCCAGGTGTTCTGCATATTCCTGCATTAGCTAGAAATCTAATTTCTATAAGCAAGCTGGATGATGCAGGTGTAAAAATAGTGTTTGAGAAAGATACCTGCAAGATGGTTTTGGGAGCACTGGTATTGATGTGGGGAGTTTAGATTAGAACTCTGTACAAGCTGCAAGGTAGCACTGTTGTTGATGGGTGCAACAGTTCTATGGTTCCTGAAAGTGGAGCATAAAATCTAGTGGTCTCTGGAGAAAAGACCATGCTATGGCATCAAAGGCTTGGACATATTGGAGAGAAGGGCCTTTGAATACTTCATGGTAAAGAAATGGTAGAAGGTATGAGTAATAGCTCTATGGATTTTGATTTCTGTGAAAATTGTGTATATGGGAAGCAGAATCGGGTGAGTTTCCCCTCTAGTGGTAGGAGGGTGAAATAGATATTAGAGCTTGTGCACAGTGATGTGTTTGGAACTGTGAGGGTTCCATCACTGGGTAAGTCTTTGTAATATGTATCATTTATAGATGACTTCTCAAGGAATACATGGATATATTTCCTTAAGAAGAAATTTGAAGTCTTTGACAGGTTTAAAGAATTTAAGGCTCTAGTGGAAAACCAGACAGAGAAGAAGATAAAGGTGTTGAGGACATATAATGGTGGAGAGTTTTGCAAGAAGGAATTTGAAGAATTCTGTAAGAAGTGTGGTATAGCACGAAAGAAGACTACTCCATACACACCTGAGCAAAATGGAATTGTAGAAAGAATGAACAAGACGTTGATGGAAAGAGTAAGAAGCATGCTCAATGGTGCCGAGTTAGGACAAGAATTCTGGGCAGAGGTAGTGGAGACTGCATGTTACCTGGTCAACAGATCACCTTCATCAGTGTTGGGGGATAAGACTCCACAAGAGGTATGGAATGGTAAGAAACCATCTCTTTCACATTTGAGGGTATTTGGATGTGATGCATATGTACATGTTCCAAAGGATAAAAGAACAAAGTTGGATAGTAAATCTAAAAAGTGCATCTTTATTGGGTATAAGGATGGTTTAAAAGGCTATAAGCTTTGGAACCTAGTAACAAGGAAGGTTGCGTACAGCCGAGATGTGGTGTTTAGAGAGGTGAAACATGTTATTAAACATGAAGTTCCATCAAAGGAGCCTAAGAAGATAGAGTTTGAGTTGAAGGAGGGAGAATCAGACTCTACGCCAGAAGAGGAATCATAAGATGAAGAGCCACAAACTCCAGTTGTGAGAATATTAGTTCGAGAAAGAAGGCAACCAGAAAGGTATAGTCCATCTGCTTTATGTTCAAATTTTGCTTTATCTATTACTGATGATGATCATAGAGCTATGAAGGAAGCAGTAGATTTAGAGGATGGAAAACTCTGGAAAGAGGCCATGGTTGATGAAATGGAATCTTTGCACAAAAATGAGGCTTGGGATCTGGTGGAGTTGCCGGCTGGAAGGAAACCCATTGGCAGAATATATATGTTCAAGAAGAAGACAAATGTAGAAGGAAAGGTGGAGAAATACAAAGCTTAGTTGGTAGAAAAATGTTATTCCCAGGTGTCGGGAATTGATTTTGATGATATTTTTTCTCCTATTGTCAAGGTAGCTTCTATTAGATTACTTTTATCTGTTGCTGCTGCTTTTGATTTTGAGGTAGAATAGATGGATGTGAAGACAACATTTCTTCACTGGGATTTGGAAGAGGAGATCTACATGAAGCAACCTGAAGGCTTTGCGGTGAAGGGTAAGAAAGAACTGGTATGCAAGTTAAAAAAGTCTTTGTATGGGTTAAAATATTCACCAAGGATGTGGTATCAGAAATTTGATACATTTATATAGGGACTTGGCTTCACCAGAAAAAAAGTAGATCACTGTGTGTATTTTAAATTAATTGGTGACCGTGTTATTTATCTGGTCTTGTATGTGGATTGGTTGGAAATGACAAAGAAATTATGCAGGATTTGAAGACCCAATTGTCCTCCAAATTCACATGAAAGATCTTGGTGTTGCAAACTATATTTTGGGCATGGAAATTAAAAGAGACCGAGCAAAGAGGAAGCTCTAGTTAAACCAGAGGAAGTATATCGAGACAATACTGCAGAGGTTTAATATGCAGGATAGTAAACCGGCGAAGGTTCCTATTCCTGTAGGTGTGAAGTTATCTGTTGAACAGTGTCCCAAGACACAAGAAGAGGAAGAGGACATGTCCCATGTTCCATATGCAAGTGCAGTTGGTAGCCTAATGTATGCGATGGTCTGTACTAGACCAGACATTGCACATGCAGTGGGAGCATTGAGTAGGTTTAAGTCAAAACCAGGGAAGGAGCACTGGATAGTAGTGAAGCGGGTTTTCAGGTATTTGCGTGGCACTAGTGATTATGGTTTGTGCTACCAAGGAAGACCAGGATTGGACAAAGTGTTGGATATTCGTGGCTTTGTTGATGCAGAATAGGTTGGAGATCTGGATTAGAGAAGATCTACAAGTGGATATGTGTTTAACCTATTTGGAGGTGCAGTCAGTTGGATGAGTAAGAAACAATTTGTAGTGGCACTATCAACTACAGAGGCAGAATACATGGCAGCCACTCATGCAAGCAAGGAAGCAGTTTGGTTGTAGAGATTATGTTCAAGTATGGGGTTAGTACAGGGAGCTATAAGGATAGACTGTGGCAGCCAAAGTGCAATTTTCTTGGCAAAGAACCCTGCTTACCATTCAAAGACAAAGCATATTGATGTTCAACATCACTTTGTGAGGGATATGATAGAAGACAAAAAGGTGTTGTTGGTAAAGGTGGACACTTTGAAGAATAATGTAGATGCATTGACAAAATATGTGACCTTTGAGAAGTTCTCTTGGTGTAGAGAAACAATGGGCATTGCAGGGATGGATAAATGACTAAGCTCTCCTCTGGCCCCCTGTGGAAAGAAAACAACAATTGGGAGAATGTTGGGTTGTGTTATATTCTTTCCATGACTAGCTTCCCTAGTGAACCAGGGGGTTAGAGGGGGGGCGGAGCCTCCACTTCGTTGCACCGATTGCGCAACGAGGGGGTCACAGGGGGTTTTAGGGGGACGGTTAGCCCCCCTCTACGTGGTTGGGGGTAGCGCCTCAGGGAATTTTTTTTTGGACCCTATATTAGGTGGGCGTACCTACCTATGGTTTTGTGCATGGTTTTTGCACATGGTTTTAGGTGCGATTGTTTTCGGTCCATGGTATTGGATTCTTCGAAATGTATATATATGTATTGTAACATTGAAAGGAAAATAATGAAAAATCAACCTGGTAGTATCGGTTTTGGGATCAGGGGAAAATCTCTGTGTATATTTGTTTTATGTGTTATGATCTCGCTATTGTTTATTTTCTGTGTTTTAGAATTCGTATGCAGGTAATTTCTATGCGGGGTTAAAACCTACAGTCTTGGATGTGGGAAGGTAACCTGTTATCGCTGTGGTGAAGCAGGGCACTTCCCGTGAGATTATACAAACCCCACGCATCCCTCATATCAGTATTGTCGACAGTTTGACCATGTCATAGAGAAATGTTTGGTCCTTATGGCAAAGATGCAAGAAAAGAAGGCATAGCTCCAACAACCTACACAAAACCTTCAGATGATGAGGGTGGAGCCCCACGAAGAGGATCAGAGTATAAATATCGTGTTGAGAAGTGGTATAACAATTGGTGTAGATAAAGGTAAGCAGCCTAAGGAAGACGGATGGGTGCGCAAGGCTGCTGAGAAGGAAATAGATTTTGATCTCAATCGAGCTAAGGAGACCTTCATGGAAGCAAAGAAGAACTTTGCTGAGGCCTCCACCTCAGGAAGTCATGAGAAAACACTAGAGACTAGTGCGACACAAGAAGTAGATCCTTCAATACTAGCTACTTTCCTAAAGACTTGTATGAAGTTATTGCACGACTAGAACGCAGTAGAAGGGTTACAAGAGTTAATAGATAAATGCATTAATAAGGAAAAGAATCTTACTGAGCAGCGCATGGTAAGCATAAAGCGCAAACGGGGCGCGAGATGTGGCTAATTGCATAGATAGGTGAGTATGAAATGGACTAGGTAATCTTAGATCTGGGGTCTGATGCGAATGTCTTGCCGAAGCAGACATGGGAAAGGATGGGGAGACCTGCACTGCAGTGGTCTCCTATTCAGTTGTGCATGGAAAATCAACAGAAGATTATTCCAATGGGGCACTTATATGGTGTAACAGTGGACATTGAAGGTGCGAGTGCGTTGGATGACTTTGAGGTCATTGAAATAGTGGATGATAGTAACCCGTACCCCACGCTGCTAGGAATTGACTGGGCTATTGATATGAACAGGGTAATCAACTTGAAGAAGCAGAAGATGTCATTTGGGAAGAAGTCGCTTAGGGTTGTAGTGCCACTAGACCTTGTAAAAGGGGCACGTTATACTGAGCCTGTGCGTGACAATGTAGAAAGTGACAATGATCTAGATCAGATATATAAGATAACAACGCGAGATGAGGATTGGGTCAATCCTACAGCTCCTGGCATAGGGATAGCTACTGCACCTCAGATTTAGATGAAGAGCTTGAACACTGGCAAAATCGGTTGCATGAAGTATCTACACTTTGCTGCAATATGATGACCAAATCGCTAAGATGTGTCTCGACTGAGGTAAGAAATCTTCTGCATTATGATGGTTTGAATGATGTGGAGTTATTTTTGGATGCATTTGAAAGGGAAGTATCAAAAGAGCCTCGATTCTAGGCACTGGAACTGGCGCTGCACGCTACACCTGCCCATTGGTGGGGTACGCACAAGGATAACTTTGCTGGATGGAAAGAATATATGACAATGATGAAGTTAAGGTTTGGGTATGCTAATAATAGAATGACAAAAAAATACAGCTGGAAGGATGATCTGCACGATCATTTAGCACGATAGAATAAGGCTTGGGGAACAAAACCACAACTAGAATGGGTGCATATTTTCTGTCATACGTTAGATACAATCCCAATGAATTGGTATTTGGAGACAGAGCTTCGCCATGGGACTGTTGAATGGGACATTTTAAGGGAGAGTTTTCTATTAACTTTCAACTTTGAGGATGGGTTTGAGAGCATTGATGAGGTGCTACAAGTGATAAAAACAACTATATTTAGAACGCCGAAGGAACCAGTAGAATCGAATAAGCTAGATTGGAGTACACAGCTATGCCATGCACTGGAATGTTATAATGTAATTGTTGCAGAAGAAGAGGATGATTCGCAAAATATTACCATTCCAGAAACCGAGGGACAACGCGAGGTTGAAGGACCAAAGGTGGCGAACCCCGATATATTAGAACCTCTAAAAACTCGACAAGTAAACATTGGATCTAATGAAGAACCTAAGTTCGTGAAGATATGCTACTATTGGGATGAAGATACAGTGGATAAGGTAGCTGAGCTGCTGCACGAATACTAGGATTTGTTCCCAATAATGTTTTTTATATTTGAAAGGGATTATCAAAGATCTAGGTGTTATGAAGATCACATTGAAACCGGATGCAAATCCTATTAAACAACCACCTAATCGACATAATCCAAACTATAAGGAGAAGGTGTGTCATGAACTGGATAAAATGTTGGAAGCTGGTATTATTGAGATGATAGAAGAATCAGATTGGGTAAGCCCAATGGTGGTCCAAGAAAAGAAATAGAAGGGTGAGATTCGCATATGCGTAGATTTGCAGAAGTTGAACGATGCCTGTGTGCATGATCCAATTCCAACAATAATGTTTACTGACGAAGTATTAGATAATGTTGGCAGACAAGAGGCATATTCATTTACTAATGGATTTTCGAGCTATCATCAAATAAATATTGCGCCGAAAGATCGAATAAAAACAACCTTCACGATTGAGTGGGTTTGCTTTCAATATACAGTTATGCCATTCAGATTGAAGAACGCACCTGCAATCTTTTCTCAAGTAGTGATTGCGGCATTCAAGGAGTTTATTCATAAATTCCTGGAGGTATATTTTGATGATTGGACTGTGTTTGGGTTGGTGAAGTGCCATGTTGCGAGTTTGCGCCTCATGCTAGATATGTGTCGAAGGTATCAGATCGCACTGAACCTAAAAAAGTGTATATTATGTGTTCCTTTTGGGATTTTTCTTGGCCATGTTGTATGTAAGCAAGGATTGATGGTGGACCCTGCGAAAATCATGTAATTGTGAACTTGGAAGCACCTAGGAATGTGAAATAGCTAAGCGTGACATTGGGACACACTGGTTACTATAGGAATTTTATCAAGGCGTATGTCCAGTTAACCACACTAATGGAGAAATTGTTAAAGAAAGCTGTGATGTTTTGCTGGGATGAAGAATTTTAGTGCTGTTTGTATGTCTTAAAAGAGAAAATGGTGACAATGCATATTTTGGTATTTCTCGACTGGAATAAGTAGTTTCATGTGCATGTAGATGCCTGTTTCATTGCGCTAGGAGCAGTATTAACACAGGTAGGTGAGGGAGAGATTGATCATCCAATAGCTTTCACGAGCAGGAAGTTATCCAAAGCCGAGAAGAATTACTCCATCATAGAGCGCAAAGGGTTGACGATGGTCTATGTGCTGCAGAAGTTCAGGCATTATTTGTTGGGTGGACACTTTAAAATGTATACTATCACTCTGAGCTGAAGTACTTGGTAAATACGCCTGTGTTGGGGGGAAAGATATGTCAATGGCTATTATTTTTACAAGAGTGTTGGTGTTGGCTTGATGGGGCCTGAACTAGGTTTAGAGTTAATTAGCCAAACAAATCCCTGTACTACTAGCCCTTTCGGCAACATCCCATAGAGTGCGGACTGAGGTCTCACCCGAAGCAGTATGGGGGGATGCTGGAACCAAGTTTCCGCACCCTTGAGATGTCTGAGGGGTCGACTTAGTCCAACTAGGAATGTCTTCACGCAGGTCACTTCGCACACTGCCTTGACCTGCGGGACCTTCGCGCTCTTTTATAATCGCTTTTGCGCAGCCCTAATCAGGGGCTGTGGTGATTTCGCGCTGCTTAAGGCGGCGATCTGTTCTCTTTCCCTAAGTTACACTGCGGATCTTACTTATCTTCTTATAATTGTTGGTTAACTTCGCGTAAATAAATAGTTATCTTATATTCACTTATTCAACACATTCATATAAGTTCGCGCAGCAAAGAAATAGTAAACTTGCAATTCATACCCAATATACTTCAATGCATAAAACAGGAAAAAGACACACATAATGATAAGAAACTTCTCTTTATTATTTTCTCCAATGGTTATAGACTCTACCCCTCCCTACGCACTTAGCTGCAGGAGTCCGACACTCAGCTGCGGACTACTAGGCTTCTACACACTTAGCTGCAGAGCCTTATCTTACTCTACAACCCAAAGACACGACTTTACACTTCCATTCAGACTCACTTCTTCTTCATTCTCTTATATTAGATTAGATTTCTTAGATGTCTCTTTACAACTTAGAGCCTTGCTCTATTTATACAATCCCATGGTCTGCGGACCATGGGTAGAACTCTCAAGCCGACATTACATTACAAAAGTAAGGGCGAACAACCCTATGACTTAATTACAACTTCGCGCTCCACACCCACAAATCGCAGAGTCTTTACATCGAAATTAGTTAAAACTTGGGCTTGAAGCCCCAAAACTTGCCTTGGAGGATCTCGTACCCAACAAGCCACCAACACAAACATTGTGACTACCCTCGAGTCACTTTTTCGGTGCGGAGATCTTCATGCAGAGACCTCCCAATTCTGCTCGGACTGCTGCAAGGTCGGCAACGCACTGAGCAGCTACCTATTGTATCTCATGGACGTGTTGTTCAGAGACTGCGGTGTCTGATCTATATCCCTGTATCTGTTCATGCGTCCCCTGCATCTGTGTGAGCTTGACTTTAATCATTGTTGTGGTGACAAAGGCCTCGTCAATCCATGGTTGGACATGCACCTTTAGAACCGCTTCTTTGTGTCATGCTGCATTTACTTGCTCCTTAAACGCTTTTGCCTGTTGCATTCGTGCGAGCCTCTGTGTAAGGGCCACCATCTTTGTAGTCCCTTTGATGTCGTCATACTGTTTCTATAGCTCACATACCTTTGTTTCCAAGTGCTGTATGTTCGGGTCGTCCTGGAGAGCGGAGAGGACCTCAAACGATTCTTCCAACACTTTGGTGCAATCCTTCACTACACTGATGATCTCTTCTATTATCACCATGATGGCTTTGGCGCACTGTTCCCTTACCTCTAGAGGAGTTGAAGGTTGCACCTTCAATCGCAGCTCTGCTATCTAAAGGTTGACCTCCAGCTGAACCTTGGCCATCTCTTCTCGTGCCTCACGCATCCCTACTGCTAACCTTTGGATGCACGCCTCTGCTAGTGCCTCTGCTGGGATGGCCAACTCAAGGACCATCTAGCAGGCCTCCTCAACCACCTACACCATATGTCAGTTTTGCGCGACTACTTCGTCACGCTGCAGGCTCAGGTGCTCTATGTTGATTCCTTGTTCGCTTAACACCTGTAGCGCGCGACCCTTCCTAGCTTGCAGTTCTACAGTCACTCTGTTCTGCAGGACATAGAGTGTGCCTTGAGGGAGCACAACCATGTTGATCCTTACTCCCTTCAACGCACTGACCGTAGGCCTATCGACCTCGTTTTCTGTAACCAGTGCCCCCTCTGGCAGTACTATTGTGTTGGTCGTGTGGGCGCGCAACATTTCCTCAGCCGCGATTGTTCCTACTGCGAGGCTGGTCAAGAGAGTACCTACCTAGGGAGTACGCACCTGTAACTCCTGAATATGTGCTCGGAGGGCCCCCAAAAAAATATGATTCTCCTCTGCCAACTGCTGGAGGGCCTTTGTGGTGACATTGTGCACTGTCTCCCCTATATCGTGCAGATCTCCCTCAGTGAGGGTGATCAGGTTGAAAGAAGTCTTAGATGCTTTCAACTTCTTTCACGACCCTACCTGCTCTCTTGGGCGCTGGCGCTTCAACTGTGTCGACGTTGTTTGTGGGTCTGCGCCACCCTCCTTTGTCTCTGTCTCCATCTCTTGTTCCTGCTTAGGTGAAGGCAAATTTTGGCCCTCGCACTCCTTCTCTGTTGCCTTCTGTTGCTCTGCTGCTGTCTTCACAACGACCCTCGTCTCCCACGCCTTTGTTGTTGCTACCTCTTTTCTTCTCTTCTCGGCCAACTACGCCACCCTTAGTTTTGCTTCCTCCTTCTTTTTATGTTCAGTAGACTTATCTGCTTCCACCACGAAGATGGCTGGATCGCGCCACTCTGACAGCCACGACTCAAGTACGTTAAAGATAACATCATCCGTGGCCAGGTAGGGTAGTTCATTCCACTTCTTTGTGGGGTCCTTGCGTGCCCTGATGTAGACGTGATGGAAGTCCACCTTAAACTCCACGAAGCTTTGTAAGCTGTTATAGACAGTGGGCGATAACCACGGCTTGCGGTTAATCCCCATTCTGATGTTCATCTCCATGAACACCCAGAATATTTTACTGTCTCAGATCCTGTGTGCGTCTTTAGTGGTCCACAGTGAAGCATACTTTGTGGCCTCCGGGAGATCTCTCACAATTGGGGGGAACTGGATATCCTTAGGCAATTCCCCAGCCACCAGCACTATGGATAGCAGAAGGCATGCATAGTGGAATGTTTTCCCCTGTTCCTGTGCCTCACGACAATTCTCTAGGAACTCCTAGCACAAGTATTCAAACCAGTTAAATTGGACCCCCTCTGCGCACTGCTCTGTAAGTGCAACCACTAGCGCGGGCACCTCATCTGCGCGACATTTCTGCATGACCTTACCCACCAGTATCTGAGTCGCAACTTTGATTGCCTTATCGTTGATATTGGAGATCACGTAACCCCTCTTTTTCTTCTCCAACTTATATTTCTTTTTCATGGCCTCTTCAATGGCCAAATCACTTCTTTTACCCTCTGAAATGTCTGTTGGGTCTTCCCCTTTCCAAGGGAGTTGGGTAATTCTATGGATCAGGTGGTCCATGATGGGGATGGGCTCCTCCAGCCACAAACACCAATCATTCACCAGGCAGAGCAGCTGCTTGATGACGAAGATAGTCACTAGGGAGTAATGGTAATGCGACACCCAGAGAAGGTTCAACAACCCTGCCTTTTACGACTCCCGCCACAGTGTTTTTCTTCGGCTTCATGAGCTGCGCGGTCGCCAAGTGAGATAATTTCTCATGGTTGGCGAGATCCCAATCTTCTAACTTCAAACTTGGCACCCATCCCAGGTGCGCTCCTTCGAAAATGATATCGTTTGGTAGCAGCAGAGTTTGTAGAGAGATTTTACTCTCATCGATATCCTTGGGCACCTTCACCTTCCCCTTCCACGGAGGAACATACACGGACAGCCTGGTTAGAGGTTCTGAGCCCTCGATTTCTTTCTCCATGTCTTTGTCCTTGCCCTCTTCTATCAGGATGTCCTCAAGGTCTTCCTCCTCCTCATTGGTTTCCAAATTAACTGCTTTCCCCTTTTCTTCCATGGTCAATTTAGTTCGCAGCAGGTTTCGAGGGGACACGTGCATCGGAATCATGAGCTGCTTATCTTTCTTGGGTCTCGGCATGCGTGGTGATTTAGGGATTTCCACAACTATCTCGACACTCTCAGGGGCATCTTCTACTATCATGGATTGTGCAACCTCTTCGACAGTCATTTCTCCGATTTCCCTAGCTTCTTCATACGTTGCCATTTTGTTTGTCAAATTTTTTTTCAACTGCTCAACCAGGTGCTAAAACAAAACTCGCAATAGGTTAAACAAGTCTTGGTTTAGAATACTCTGGGCACATGACAACTCAATTCTCAAATGACCAAGTGTTGTTTGCTGGGCAACCCTTTGTAATTTATTGTGCCTTTTGAATTCAAGTTCAACTGTTCCCCCCAAATCTGGCCCATTAATTCTCCCTTGGTGGCAGATTTTCCCAAATCTTTCCCATAAAGCTCGCCTTAAATGCCTGCCACCCGCTCCATTTGGTCTCAAACCAAGCATCATGTCGTGAATAGTGACTATAATGGTCACTTTCCAGCCAACCCGCGCGGTAGTGCAACTACCCTTGCACTATCATGGACCCTTTGACACTGCACTCCTGTGCGTAGCCTTGACATCACGCAGCTCTCAGGTAGAGTATTTTATAGTCCCATGCCTCCTTTCAACTACCTGAAGCGCTAAGACTGTGCTTCCCATGGCTAGTCAAGTGGTCGCGCCACCTGTATATGGTTTCGACTGACTATCGGTTACATTTTCTTGGAAAAGTTTGCCTTTTAACTTTAATACCCGCATCACGCCACTATCTGTGATCCCCTTAGTAATACACGGTCAAATCCAAGGCATCAAACTGATCAACTCTCGGTGGTAGTCTCCAAATTTATCATCGTAATCGCGCGCATCCTTTTGTATCACCACAATCTTTTTATCAAGAAATTCCCTTTTAATTCCTTCCTCCAGCTTTTTGACTTCTTCTTCTGCCATAGCGCTTTCCTTCCTCAAGCAAACTTTTTCCTTCATAAGTTGTTGAAGCCTAAGATCACCCTGCTGG
Source organism: Pinus tabuliformis (assembly GCA_031772625.1). Classification (NCBI taxonomy): domain Eukaryota; kingdom Viridiplantae; phylum Streptophyta; class Pinopsida; order Pinales; family Pinaceae; genus Pinus; species Pinus tabuliformis. Next base: position 1,407,606,944 of record CM062819.1, read on the forward strand.
ATCTCTTAATCAGGTCCCACGCATTCCTCTTCTTTCAATTGCACGATCCCTTCCTTCAAGGCTCCGCGATCCGTGGGCAATGTTATGCGTGGATTAGGCATGATATATTTCTTCAGTATTTCAGTGTTTGTTTCATAAACCAGCCTAGAAGGCATCTATTCCATCAATTTCTTGCACATCGCCCTATAAGCCCATAGGACTGCTGGTAAGCGCAGGTCCCAATCACTTCGCTATGTATTACATACCTTGTTCAGTGCTTCACACACTTTATTAAAGGCTTCCACATGGATAACCTTTTGCGCACTCATTCTTTCCACATTTTGTCATTCCAATTTGAGGAGCCGTTCATGCATTTTCCCCCCTAACACATGCTTATTGATTGTGTTTACCATCATGAAGTTCATGTGCATCCGCATAGGTTGTTTATCATATGCCTGTACCCGTCTGGAGAGATACGCACGTGGACTATCCTGACCATTGTATCTACCCACTGACCGCCCTATAGGTTTCCCAAACCGTGTGCACATCATCCTCCTATAGGCAAGCTAGTCATCAAAGTTTCCTTTGTGCGTACCCCACCACCTCATAGGCGTAGCGCGCAATACCCAATTCAAGGCTTCGAAACATTGTTTTTCTAGCACCTCCCTCTCAAATTGGTCCAGGAAAGCATCCACCTCACCTAATCCATTATAAGTAGGTAAATCCCTTATTTCCATTGATACGTAGTGCAATGATCTTGTCATCATGTTACAGTTCAGAGTGGTTACCTCGTGTAACCGGTTCTGCCATCACTCTATCTCTTCATTTGAATCTAAAGTACATGAGCTTTCGTGCTCCCATGAAATTCGTCCATCCACGGTAGGATTTACCCAGTATTGCTCCCATGCAGTTATCTTGTAGACGCAATCCAAATCGTCATCACTTTCATAGTCGCACACTAGCTCTGTGTAGTGCAATCCCTCAGCAGGGTCCAAGAGTATAACTATGCGTAGAGACTTCTTCTCAAAAATCATCTTGCGCTTCTTTAGATTAATCACCCCATTCATGTCAGTGGCCCAATCAATTCCTAAGAGCGCGGGGTAGGGATTGCTGTCATCAACAATCTCTATCACCTCAAAGTCAGCGAGCGTGCTCCCTCCCTCAATATCCATTGTGATTCCCTGCAATCACCCCAGGGGTATTATCTTTGGCTAGTTTTCCATAAGCAGCTGAATAAGGGACCACTACAGCGTAGGCCTCCCCATGTGCTCCCATGTTTGCTTTGGCAGAATGTTCGCGTCCGACCCTAAATCCAGAATTACTTGGTCCATCTCATATTCTCTAATATGCGCGATTAACCTCATTTCTCTTCCTATTCTTGTCTTATGTTTTCCAATCTTCCAGACTACGTGCAGTTCTCCTGGCACAGTCCAAGCACATCTGTAAATGAGTTCTTGTAATCCCTTTACAGCCTTACTGTCACGTAGTAACTTCATACATGTTTCCAGGAACATCGTGAGCATCGATGGGTCCATTTCCGGTTCTGGTCTGTCTTTGCTTCTTGAAGTGGAGGCATCAACGAAGCTCTTCTTAGCTTCCATAAAAGTTTCTCGAGTGCTCTCCAAATCAAATTCCGCTTCCTTTGCTGGAGCTTTGCAAACCCAAGTACTTTATTCAAGCTGTTTGCCTTTATCATCTCCTATCATAATTCCACTTCAAAGCACAACATTCACATTTGGCTCTTCCTCGTGTGGCTCAGACCTCATCATTTGCAGATTCTGAGGTGGGGGAGGTGGTAATGCTCCCTTGTCGCGTATCTTAGCTATCAGCGTAGGACAATATTCCATCTCATGATCAAACAAGGTACAATACAAGCATGATGGACACATTGGATTCATACAATTGCGGGCATAATGTCTTGTTCCTCTGCAATTGTGGCATATTAGTTGTCTGCGGCCTCTTCCAGGTCCTTGTCCACCTCGGCCTCTTCTATGCCCCTGGAATCTGGTTCACGCCATCCATGCACCCTAGTCTAGGGGCCACGTTTCAGCCTTAACCCTGTAGGTGGGGGTTCTATCCATCATCAGCTCATAACTTCTACATGTGCGCTCATCGTGTCCCACCGATCTATATAAATTACAAAACATCTATTGCGAATTCTGTGTGTACTTCTGTAACAAATGGCAGTTGCCCGTAGCATGATTTCCTCCTATTTGAAAAATTGAGCACCACAGAGCAGGCGCCACGCTCTATCCTGCTTGTGCTTTCGATCTTAATGGCATCGGTCCTCCTCTCGTGAGGCAGTTTGTGAACACCGGGCAGTGGTCTTTGTCATGACCCTGAACCTTTCATTTCACGCACCACACTTCTTCGCGCACTTCGGGTCAAGCTGTCCTATCCTGTTTCAGACTCTGCATCTCAAGGCATAAGTTTTTCAACTGCACATGGATTTGCTAAACTCCCAAGTTAGGATCTTCTATTGAGGTCTCATGCAGCCTCATCGTGATTTCCAAAGTTTCTACCTGAGTTATTAACCTCTGTTGTGACAACGCGTTCCTTAAATGTGGCATTAGTGATGATACAAACCATTCACGGTGCTATCCATCCATCAAAGTCATATTAGCTTCACGAATCATACACTTCAGCCTCTCATCCAGCGCCCATGTAGTCTCGCCTAGTAGCATCATGATCTCCTTGAACCAAATGATCGACTACGCCTCTGACTTTGGTCTGCTGAATTTTTTAGTTAGCACAGCTTGGATAGTCGATTCCTGCAGTTGTATTATCACTTGAATGCTTAATGTAACAGGTCAGCGTGCGATCCTGCAGAGCACTAACCAATGTCGCTTTCTTGATATTATCATCTGTAACTCCCTACGCTTCCCATACAACCTTTACAATGAACCAAAACCGGTCTGGATCTTCATTTCCCAATCCCTTGAACATAGGAAACTTTATCGGGATGACCATGTTAAAACATGGTGGTGGCGAAGGTGGTACAAGCGAAGATGGAGGCGATGGTGGTGAAGTTGGCGGTGGTGTGGGTGGAGGTGGTATGCATGGAATCCTCTGCCTTATCAAATGAATCACACTTCGCAGAGAGACCCTCGCGAGCTCTTCCTCGTCCCCTCACGGAGGTGAAATCAAGGGGCTAGTCTCTAGTCCTTCGTTTCTGTAAAATTTCCCACTTCTTGTAGCTGTGAACATTAATGTAACTGCATAATCCATTTCTTGCACAATAGCATTTTAATCCAAGTGTTCAGAGACTTTACGTACTTACCTTGCGGTCCTTTGAGAAAGTGTCACTTTGCCTCGCTATAGTTGACTAAAGTGTCTACCGCGAACTCAGTAATGAATCCTCCTATAATTTGATCGAGCCAGTGATAAACGACGCGTGTGATCTTATCCTCTGATGCTTCCAATTTGCACACCAACTATGGGGTCCACACAATAGGACCGCCAAGATTCCACCTTCCTCAGCTATCTACTAGCTTCGCGATCCACTCGTACAGCTCAGTAGGGAAAGATGGGAAGAAAATTTTGTGGATCTCTGTGTACAGGTAGCAGTATAACCACTCTTCCCTTGATAGTCATGGATTCCTGTTTTCCTGCGCCGCGAACTCGTGAATTCTCCTATCTAACTAGCCTTCAATTTCCTTCTTAGTTGGATTCCAGTGATGAGACATCAGACATCTCTATGCAGATTTTGGTCTCGGCAATGGAACCTTTTGTTGGCTTGATGGGACTTGACCCAGGTTCGGTTTTAATTAGCCAAACAAATCCCTGTACTACTGGCCCTTTTGGCAACAACCCACGGAGCGCGGACTGAGGTCTCACCCGAAGCAGTATGGGGGGATGCTGGAACAAAGTTTCCACACTGTTGAGATGTTTGAGGGGTTGCCTTAGTCCAACTAGGAATGTCTTCGTGCAGGTCACTTTGCGCACTGCCTTGACCTGCGGGACCTTTGCTCTCTATTATAATCTCCTTCGTGCAACCTTAATCAGGGGCTGAGGTGATTTCGCGCTGCTTAAGGCAGTGATTTGCGCTCTTTCCCTAAGTTACACTACGGATCTTACTTATCTTCTTATAACTATTAGTTAACTTCACGTAAACAGATACTTATCTTATATTTGCTTATTCAACACATTCATATAAGTTTGCGCAACAAATAAATAGTAAAATTGCAATTTATACCCAATATACTTCAATGCATAAAACAGGAAAAAGACACATAGAATGATAAGAAACTTCTCTTTATTATTTTCTCCAATGGTTACAGACTTGACTCACCCTGCGCACTTAGCTGCAGGAGTCCGCGCACTCAACTGCGGACTACTAGGCCTTTGCGCACTCAGCTGCAAAGCCTTCTCCTACTCTACGACCCAAAGACATGACTTTACACTTCCATTCAGACTCGCTTCTTCTTCATTCTCTTAGATTAGATTAGATTTCTTAGATGTCTCTTTACAACTTAGAGCCTTGCTCTATTTATACAATCCCATGGTCTACGGACCATGGGTAGAACTCTCAAGCTGACATTACATTACAAAAGTAAGGGCGGACAACCCTATGACTCAATTACAACTTCACGATCCACGCCCACAAATCACGGAGTCCTTACATTGGACTTAGTCAAAACTTGGGTTTTAAGCCCCAAAACTTGCCTTGGGGGATCCCGTGCCCAACAGTTGGTATGGGGTCCACTGGGTCAGTTTTGGGGCAAAAGCCCAAGTTTTGATGTAAAAATATGTAAAGTATCCACAAATTGTGGTCGCGGAGTGCATAGCTAGTTAAGAGTCAAAAAGGGTTTTACCCTTATTTTATGTAACTTGAGTCAGATTTTGAGGATCTACCCATGGTCCGTGGACCATGGGATTATATAAATAGGTGTATCTTAGAGAGTCTAAGACATGTAATAGAATTTTTCTATGGGTACAAGGGAATACATCTAGCGCAGAAGTAGAAGTCTTATAGAAGGGAAAGGCTCTGCAGCTGAGTGTGTAGAGGCCTAGAGTAGTGTCCGCAACTGAGTGCACAGACCCCTGTAGCTGAGTGTGCAGGGAAGTTTTGAGTCTGTAAGCTTAACTGAATATCAATAAAGAAGATTATTGTAGAAATTCCTGTGTTTTATCTATTAACTTTTGTTATGTATGAATGCACTCTATGTTGTGATGAATAATGGTTTTATGAAATAATGATGTATTGATGCGTGACTTTACTTGTTCTACATTGTTATCTGAATGCAATTAATGTTAAGTGATTACATGAAGATTATAATGCTTTCTATTAAATTTATCAAACACTTAAGTAGATCTAAGCAAATAATGATCTAAGGGTAATCTAAAGTGCGCGTAAGTAGCTAATTGACATGTTCAGGGTCCGCAAAAGCCAATCGTAGTAGACCTTCGTTGAGGTCTAGAGGTCAACTGGAGGAAGTTATAGCAATAGGCTACATGAGCATAGAGGTCTGCGTGAAGGCAGATCTAGGTCACCGAAAGGGCATCACACTGATCTTTGGGTGGAGAAACTTGGTTCCAGCACCCCCCCATACTGATTCGGTGAGACTTCAGTCCGCGCACCGTGGATTGATGCCAAAAGGGCCAGTAATGTAGGGATTTGTTTGGTGCAACTAGCTCTGAACCTGGGTCAGGACCCCCTAAGCCAACAAATGGTTCTGTTGCTCAGACCAGGATCTGCATAAAGAGATGTATGATGTCACATCATTAGAATTCGACCAAGAAGGAAATTTAGAAGTGGTTGGATAGAAAAGTCCACGAATTCGTGGGGCAAGAAAACAAGAATTCACACATGACAAAAGAACAGTGGTTGGACATATATTTGTACATAGAAATACACAAAATCTTCTTCTGCACCTTCCCGATTGAACTATACGAGTGGATCACTAAATTGGCAGACGACCAAGGAAGGTGGAGACTTGACAATCCGACAGTGTGGACCTCGGAGCTTGTGCAGAGGTTGGAAGCTACTGAAGATAAGATCGCACACGCAGTTGATCACTGGATTGATCGAGTCATCAGAGGATTTGTTACAGAGTTTGCAGTTGATTTCTCAGTTAGTTACATCAAAGAAGAGCGACGCTTCTTTAAGGGGCCACGAGGTATGTATTTGAGATCCTTGAATACTTGGATTAAGATGCTCTTGTGTGAAAAGCAGGTTATGCCATTACCTTGATGTTTGGATCTATGCAAAGTGGACGAAGCTTTAGAAATCAAGGAAAAATAGGTCTTGAATATAGTCCATTGATTGGACCTCCTTCAAGTGACGACAAGGGAGCAACACAAGCTTCACCGTAGAGCATTGTCCAGTTGATAAGCCATGGTTTTCCATGGATACCTCATCTGCCCACACCACCTCCACCTTCACCTCCACAACATACACCTTCACCCACACTGCCACCACCACTGCCGCTGGTCAACATGTCGAATACGATGAAGTTGCCAGTTTTCAAAGGCTTAGGAAGTGAGGATCTGGATCAGTTTTGGTTTGTTGTGAAGGCTGTATGGACAAAACAACAAATTACAGATGATAATATAAAGAAGGCACAGTTGGTCACCACTTTGTAGGACCACGCGCTAACATGGTATCTGAAGTATTGCAATAATAATCCATTGGCGTCATTGGCAGATACTCAGACCACTTTGAACAAGGAATTCGGTAAGCCTAAACCTGAATCATAGTCGATAATTGGATTTAAGGAAATCATGATGAGGTCTGGTGAAATGTTATGGGAGATAGATCAAATATTGAAGTGCAGGATCCATAAAGCTGATATGAATCTCACAGATAGCCAGCACCACGATTGGTTTATAGCTGCGCTCCTGCCCCACTTAAGGATTGCTTTATCGCAAAAAAAGAGGGGAACTAGGGTGGAAGCCCTGGAAATCGTGATGAGATTGCATGATAACCTATCTAGGACTCTTCTCTGGGAGTTCAACAGATTCATGCAGAGTTGTAGAACACTACTTGGAGTTGCAGAACTTTAAAAAGGAAAAAGTGGCTTGGTCGGAGGTGCGTGAAGAAGTTTGATGTCTCAAGCGTAAAAAATAGGGGCATGATAAAGATTGTTGCCAGCACCGCAATTGGTTTATAGCTGCACTCCTGCCCCACTTAAGAATTTCTTTATCACAGAAAAAGATAGGAACTAGGGTGGAAGCCCTGGAAATTGTGATGAGATTGCATGAGTAACCTATCTAGGACACTTCTCTGGGAGTTCAACAGATTCATGCAGAGTTGCAGAACCACTACTTGGAGTTGCAGAGCTTTAAAAAGGAAAAAGCGGCTTGGTCGGAGGTGCGCGAAGAAGTTTGGTGTCTCAAGTGTAAAAAATAGGGGCATGATAAAGATCGCTGCCCTGTCTTCACGAATTACATCATAGGAGGGGGGCCTATGCCCCGAAGGAAGGAAGCTCCAGTAGGACCAAGTGCGAGGCCTATTCAATGGTGCACTATTTGTCAAGTAGCTGGAAAATATGTAATAAAAAAATTGTCATTTTCTAAAAAATTTTGTACAGACAACACAACAATTGTTTTGCGATTTTTGCGAATCAGTGGGCCATGATGAGCGCCACTGTCAGAGATATGAATTAATGATGGAGGGGAAACCTACGGATTGAATGCAAGTCAAAACTTGGGCTTTGGATCAGGGCATTGGGGGAATGCATGGAGGATATCAGGGGCATTGACAGGGCCGAGGAGGAGGAGGACCTGGTAAGGTTCGGGGGCAGGTCATTTATTACAATTGCAAAACACCGGGACACTACACGCGGGAGTGTACGAATCAGACATTCTCGTCATGTCAATACTAAACTCAGTTTGACCACACAATCAAAGAATGTCCTATATTGATGGCCAAGATGCAGGAGAAGAAGGAACAACCACAACATCCTACCCAGAACTTATAGATGATGAGGGTCGAGCCCCGTGAAGAGGACCTGAATGTGAATATCGTACTTCGAAGTGAGATTGCGAATGGTGACGATAAGGGAAAGAAGCCTGAAGAAGGTGGATGGGTCTGCAAGGCTCTAGAAAAGGAGGTTGGGTTTGATCTGGATCATGTGAAGGAAACATTCTTGGAAGCAAAGAAAAGCTTCGCTAAGGCCTCTACCTTAGGAAGTCAGGATAAATTTCCTGCAGAGATTGACCCCTCTATGCTTACCACCTTCTTGGAGACTTGTATGAAACTACTGCGTGATAGCAAGGTTGTAAAAGGGATACACAAGTTGATAAAAAAATGTGTCGGTAAGGATAATACTTCAGATGGACCTCGCGTAGTCAGAAATATTAGTAAGCATAAGACAAGAACATGGCGCGAGATGAGGTTTACTGCACAAATAAAAGTCTATGAGATGGACCAGGTTATTCTGGATTTGGGGTTTGATGCAAACGTATTGCCTAAAAAAAACTAGGAGAGAATGGGGAGACCCGTGTTGTAGTGGTCTCCGACTCAACTGAGGATGGCGAACCAAAAAAAGATTATCCCCATGGGACGATTGCAGGGAGTTACCGTAGATATAGAAGGCGCAAGTGTGCTTGATGATTTTGAAGTAATAAAGATTGTTGATGATAGCAATCCATACCCCGCGCTCCTGGGAATCGATTGGGCTATCGACTTGAATGGGTTCATCAATTTGAAGAAGCATAAAATGTCATTTGAAAGGAAATCACTCCGTGTTGTAGTAGCATTGGACCCCGCAGAAGGACCACGCTATATTGAACTGGTCCACAACTATGAGGAAAATGATGATGATTTCGATAATATCTATAAAATCACAGAGCGAGACAAAGACTGGGTTAATCTAGCAGTTGATGGATGAATTGCATGGGACTATGAAAGCTCCTGTACCTCATATTCAGACTCAGAGTTGGAACATTGGCAAAATAGGCTGCATGAAGTATCCACACTGCGCTGCAACATGATGATGAAATCGCTTCGTTGTGTGTCATCAGAGGTAAGAAATTTACCTTATTACGATGGATTGACTGATGTAGATAAATTTTTGGATGCTTTTGAAAGAGAAGTTCCAAAGGATTACTGCTTTCAGGCATTGGATTGGGAATTGCGCGCTACACCCACTCGATGGTGGGGTACGCACAAAGACAACTTTGATGAGTGGCGCGATTACAGAAGGATGATGAGAACATGATTTGGTCATCCTAAAGTATGGGTAACTGAGAAGTATGATGGGAGAATGATCCACGCGATCATTTGGCCAAATGGACTAAGGTATATGGAACGAAGCCACAGCAAGAATGGGTGCATATATTCCATCACACTCTGGACATAATCCCATGTCGTGAGTTTGCACCTCATGCTAGATACGTGTTGAAGGTATCAGATCGCGCTGAACCTGAAAAAGTGTATATTCTGTGTGCCTTTTGAGATTTTTGGTGAGCACCAGTATTGCAGCAAGAATGCTACAATTCCTAGGCTGCCAACTTTACTTTTATCAACTCGGTAGTTCGTAACAAACTTGGAAGCGTCGGTGCTATATGCACAAGTACTAGTTCTCACTGTAGGTTGTCACTTGGTCAGCCGACGCGAGATCACTAGGAGCTCAAGCCAACTTCTATAGATTTCAGAAGAAGCTCTATGTGTGATGAAAGGAAAGAAAGATTACTCTACAGATGCTGTTCTAACTGCAGAAAGGGGAAAGACTGTAATGTAAAGCAAAACCTAGTAAACCCTAATTAACAAGCTAATTCTACTTTTGCCAAAAACACTATGAAAACCATGAAAGAAATGCCATTACCTATTCAAGGAAGTAAACAACATTTAACCATGCTATTTCTAGAAGTAAATAAGCAAAAAACATATTTTTGGATTTTTATGTGTTTTTATGTGAATTTAATCATGCCTCTAATTGATTGTGTGTGAGTGTGGTAGCGAACAGGTGGTGTTAGAGGGTGGTTTTGGAGCTTTGGAGGATGTAGGATGGTGTGGATGGGTCCTAGGAGGTCTTAGGTGGCATTCTGGAGGCTTTTCCCACACCCGGCCTTCAAAAGAAAGCCTATAGGAAAAACTACAGGAGGACACAGGAAAACTATAGGAGGAAAACAAGGAAACTACAGGAGGCCTACAAGAGGAGGTCGAGAGCAATTTTCACTGTTTTGAGGGTGTAAGAGTGGGCAGAAAAGGTGGATGAAGGTTGGAATGAGGTGTTAGGGTGCCTAAGGTCTACCATGAATCACCAGGAGAGAGAAAGATGATTAAGTTTTCTCATGGAGAGAGGAAGAAGTTCTATGAAAAATGAAGGAAACTAGGGTAGAATTGAGGTGAGGTTTGGGAGACCTATAGGGCATGGATCAGAGGGAGGGTGTGATTTCTGGTAAGATGACCTACTGCTGGAAGAGATCTGCTGCATAGAAACTAACAGTCAACCAAGAAAATTTAGCAACCAATGAAATGAGTGCATCCAAAGAAAAACAGAGTTTTGCATTAAAATGGCCTAAACTATGATGCATAGAAGGAAATGCTGAGAAATGTTGTAAGAAAGGAAAGCCTGCAAAAGGCCTATTGCAAATCAGGAAGTGAACATGACAAAGAAGATCTAAAGCAAAACAAAACTGGACTATCAACCTACTAGAGAGCTGCAAACACTAGGAGTCCTAGGAATGAGGAAAATCTGTGTTTTTGGGGCAACAAGATAGTCTTTGCCTCAAATCATGGTCCCAGAGGGAGGAAGAGAGGCCAAGGCACTATTTCTAGCCTTTTGAATCTTCCTTGATCACTGCTTAACCTGCTACAAAAAGCACAAATGGAAGCAAACTATTAAATAATCAAAATCAACCTATTCTTAACTATAAGAGAAATACATCTAACAACAAACTAATCTACAAACTGAAGTAAAGCATACAAATACAAGTAAAGAGAAGCTTGGCTACTTGGATTGGGCCCTAACTCAAGAGCTTCGGCCCTTAGAGATAACTCAGTGCTAGCTCAAAAAGGATTCGATCTTCATTATCAAAAAATAGCAAGATTACATAAAACTATCATAAAATAGGAAGCTCGAAATTTGAGCAGAGTTTACATAAGAAAAAAGTTCACCCTATTGAGGCCCTAGGCCTCTCTACTTATACATCTGAAGCTACGAAAAAATTCCTTAAAATCAAGGAGGCTTGGCTCCCAAAACTCGAGATAACTATCGATCATCTTCCACTTTCTTGGTTGCCTTCTAGTGCATGATTCGGCTACTTGTACTCCGAGCTGAATGAAGGGGAATTTGAAGTGAGGAGCAATAAATGAGGGGGATTCCCCCCTATGAGTCCTCTCCTTTGTCTACTTCGAGTTATTTCTGCAGTTTGACCACAAGATCCTTGACTTTGACCTCAAGATCCATCAATAATCTGCATTAAATACATGTTAGACCACATGGCATAATAACTAACTCAACTCACCCTATAAGCATAAATATAATCAAAAAATCTTATAATAAGCTAAAAGAATGGCTGATTTGACTAGGTTAGGAGGTAAAATGAGCCCATATAATTACCCATTTATGAGGGTCATCAATTTTGCTTGGCCATGTTGTATGTAAGCAAGGATTGATGGTGGACCCTGAGAAAATCATTGTAATTGTGAACTTGGAAGCACCTAGGAATGTGAAACAGTTGCGTGCGACATTGGGACAAACTGGGCACTACAGGAAGTTTATCAAGGCATATGCCCAGATAACTGCACTGATGGAGAAATTGTTAAAGAAAGATGCGATGTTTTGCTTGGATGAATACTTTCAGTGCAGTTTGGATGTCTTAAAGGAGAAAATGGTGACAACACTTGTTTTGGTATTTTCTGACTGGAAGAAGGAGTTCCATGTGAATGTAGATGCCTCTTTCATTGCACTAGGAGCAATATTAACACAGGAAGGTGAGGGAGAGATTGATCATCGGATAGCTTTTGTGAGTAGGAAACTATCCAAAGCCTAGAAGAATTACTCCATTAGAGAGCGTGAAGGGCTGACGATGGTCTACGTGCTGCAAAAGTTCAAGCATTATTTGTTGGGTGGACAATTTAAAATGTATACTGATCACTCCGAGCTGAAGTACCTGGTAAATAATATTGTGTTGGGGGGAAGATATGTCGATGGCTATTATTGTTCAAGAGTATGAATTTGAAGTGAGTGTGAAACCTGGAACGTTGAATACGGGCCCAAACCATCTATCAAGGATTGAAACAGGTGAAGAGTCAAGTAGTTTGGAGGAAGGAATTCCAGATGCATAACTCTTTGTGGTGCACGTCGCGGATGATCATTTTGTCGACATAATTCAATTTTTATCAACGGGAGCAACATCAAAAGGTTATTCCATTCAATAGAAGAAGGAGTTAGTAGTTCGCGTTGCAGATTTTTTAGTAATTGCGGGCCATTTGTATAAGATGGGAACAAATGATATATTGCGAAAGTACGTTCTAGAATTTGAACGTGCTAGTATCATAGCAGAAGCCCATGGAGGAGTGGTAGGAGGTCAATATGCAAGGAAAGTGAACGCTCAAAATATTTTGCGCACTGGGCTATGGTGGCCAACATTACACAAGGATTCTAAGGCATACTGCAAGGCATGCGATGCTTGTCAAAGGACGGGGAAGCCTTTGCGAAGGGACGAATTGCCTTTAAATCCCCAAGTTTCGTTGTAGGTATTTGAGAAATGGGCCATTGAATTTATAGGTCCAATAAAACCATTCCTATGCTCAATGCAAGGAGGAAAAACTGGTCAAGGACACTCAAAGGAATGCTCTTTCCACAGGTAAAAGGGTGTGTCAAGTTGCATAGGCTAAGTAATTGCAAGGTTGATTTTGCAGAAGACATGGTCGATAAGTGGCTTAAACATGAGTCCAAGTGAAGCTGGCTCAAGGCCAAAAGGTGCAAGTAGTCAATATGCAATGCAGTAGTACAACTCAACACAAAGGAGCCTCTAGGGTATAAAGCCAGAAAATAGTGCAGAAGGACAAGAATGCGTCTTCAACACATAAGTCATGGCGGGACTAAAGAGGACTCCCGAGCCTACTCAATATAGCAGCATGGGAAAAAAATGTCAACGAGGATCTAACCAAGACATGATGGGGTCGACCCTATGGAAAACATATCACAATATGGAGGCTAGTATGCAAAATGTAGTGGAAAGTTGTATTTCCTAACCTATATACCAGTAAGAAAACGATACTTGCCATGACGGGTCTGGGGTCATGGGACCAAAACGATTTCTCGAAGAAGTGTCCAAAATTTCCTGTAAAGACAACCCATTCCAAACACTCCAAGCCAAAAGGTAAAAAAGTCCATAAGATAAAAATCAATTTTTGAAAAAATAATTTTCATTTTGCAACCTATATAAGGACTTTTGGACTCACATTTTTGTCATTTGTGTTTTGAGCAAGGAGCTGTGGAGACAAACTCAAACAACTTTCCTCCATCCAATTCAATTGTTCAAATCACTTCGAAACTTCTAGGTAACCCTTTTATCATTCTTTTAATCATTTGTGATACTTTTTAGATGTTTTTTTTCAAATTTTGATTGTCAGAAAATATGTTAAAAATTTCAACTCTGCGTACACGCAGGTTGAATACAGGTAACCCGCGTATATGAGGGCCCTACACGCGATTGTGTAAAAAGGAAACCCGCGTGTGCATGAGTAAAAAATTTAAAACATAAATCTAATGGTTTGAAACATCTTTTTTGGGCAGGATGACCATCACCTGGCGAGAAAGGGAGAATAGTGCTATTGATAACCAAGTAAAGGAGGACCAAAATGCTTTGGATGCTTTAAGAGGCTGTGGCTTTCTAAAATTCTTTAAAATACCAAATATGAAAGCTAACACACGGTTTCTTGAGTTGCTGATTCATTACTGGAGTTCAGAGGATGATGCATTCATGATCAATCAGATGCCCCTAAGGATCGAGATCAAAGATATTTACTTCATTATTGGTCTTTCTCGAAGGGGAGAGGCAGTGCATTCTACTGGAAGGACAAGGGGTAGTCTTAGTGTAGAAGACTATGTCCACATAAACTGTCCTAGTCATCCTGAAAAGATTGGAAGTCAGATTCCAATCAAGCACGTAGAGAGCTTGTCCTTGAGAATTCTACTATTTACCATTGCTAGGGTAAATGATTCTGTTGCTTTACATCAAGCCTCACGAGTATCCATGAGCCGAGGAGTGGAATGTCTCACCACAGTGTTTGATTGGTGCACACCTCTACTGACTAATATGAAGAACCAAATGACTTCCATTCAGAAGGGTTAGACAAAGAATTTTGGATATGCCATAATCTTATGCTCATTCTTCTTTGAGAAAGTACCTAGGCTTCGAGCCAAGGTACTATCGACCATCAGCAACCCTAGGGATCCACAAATGGGCTGACCTAATGAAATGCCTTGGGGGTGGCGATGTCCCCAGGACAAATTTTGATGACGAGTTTTTCACATGGTGGGATCAATAGGTCATCGTAGTCAATGACTACCCTTATGCTAGAATGGATTTTTGAGGAGATCTAGATTTAGTGTTACCACTGAATGTAGCATGGGGTGCCATAGGTAACAATTTTTTTATTTTTTTGAATTTCTTAAGATTTTTTGGATTTTTAATATAAAAAAAAAAAAATCTTTTTTTATGAGACAACACACTTACAAAATATATGATCGTGTTTCAGATGTGGGGCCAGTGAGACCTGATGGGTTTCCTTGACATAGGCATCGTGGAAGAGATATCGAAGGGGCTACAGATGAGATGGAGAGAGTTCTCCATGCAGTTCAGAGGAACTTGGTGAGACTGACTCACCAAGTACCCATGATAGCGATAGAGGACTTACCCGAGGAGATGCAGCGTTGCGTGGTAGGAGTACCACAGGACTGGGTGCGACTCTTCCGGCGTGTGGCCAATGTCATTGTTTATCTTCTTGCTGCTCATCCTGAGCCAACTAGATAGATAATCAAATCTCTTTTTTTTTAATTATTAAACATGATGATCGGCATAAGCCTAAATTTTTTAGGGAATTTTGTCCCAGTTTTTGTATATTATTTTGGACACACACTCTATCTATATACAGGTGATTTTATGATGATCATATATATAGATGATACTTCGATTATTTTTTATGTTTTTTAATTTGATGAATGATTTATATGCTAGTCCAATGCTTGATTAGCAATAGAATCTGCTAATGAATTTTCTGATCGCGAAATGTGAACATATATGATATAAACAAATGATCGTTTCAACAATCCAACTCTCAGAAATTGGCGATACAAATAGGGATCTCGTACTCGATAAATGTTATTCAACTGACATACCACGAGTTGTGAGTCTAAATAAATCACTAACAAATCAATACCAAGAGATATCGCTTCAGAGAGGAAATTAATAATAGTAGTATATTTGGCGATATTATTCGAAGCAGGACCGATACATACTCCTCTTGAAACCATCAACTAGATAGATGGATAATAAATCACCCAAGCCGTGGAAGAAAGGTTCCGAGTATGCCTACTCGCACCATCGACGAATCCTAGATATACTAAATAGTCCATCAATACCTGCCAAAGCAGATCAAAAGTATCAACATCACTAAAATTGATAGATAGATATGTACAAACTTACAATATATACAAACAAGTGCTCGACCGAAGCCTAAGCAAAGTACTTCTTAAGGTAAAGCCCATTTTTGGGCTTCGCTAACTTGTTTCCTTCAAAGTCAATTAATTCATAAGCTCCATTTTTCAAAACTCACTTGACTCTAAAGGGACCGTACCACATAGAGTTAAACTTGTCTGCCCCCAAGGCGTCTTTATCTTAATCATAGACCAGGACAAGGTCACCTTCAGAAAAATTTCTAGGACAGACAACTTTATCGTATTGAGTTATTACCCTCTTTTATGGGCTTCGTTTATTGTGGTGGCATCTCAATGCTGCTCATCAAGATGCTCCAAATGAATGAGGTGCTCCTCGAGACTAGAAGTCTCTAGAAGAAGTTCAACAACTAGTTTAAGGGAAGAAATTTCACATTCAATAAGAAAGATAGATTCCAACCCGTAAACCAGTTGAAAAGGAGTAAAGCCAGTGGCAGTCTTAATTGATGTTCGGTATGCCCAAAGTGCCGGATACAACATGATGTGCCAATTGGATCTAGCTTTGTTAATCATCCTTTGTAGGATGATTTTAAGGGATTTGTTCATGGCTTCAACCTGCCCATTGGCCTGAGGATAATATAGAGATGAATGCTCCTACCAGAAACCCAACTTGAGAGCCAATTCAGACATCAGTTGATTTTGGAAATGACTGCCATGATCAGTGACAATCTCTTTAGGGATACCAAACCGGGAAATAACTTGATTGAAGAGAAAAAAGGCCACTGTTTCACTGTCATTCTTAAAAGTAGGCATGGCCTCAGCCCACTTCGTAAAGTAGTCTACGACCACTATGATGTACTTGTGATTTTCTGCCGAAGGCAGATTACAAGTAGTAAAATCAATGACCCACTTCATGAAAGGACCGATGGTGATAACAGGGAAAAGCGGAGCTGGATGTGTGCACATTTTCCAAGTATATAATTGACAAAGATGGCATATTTTTACCGCTTCAATACAATCTTTGAAAATCGAAGGTGAAAAGTAGCCTACTCACAAATTTTTTTGGGTTGTTACAAGCCTTGATAGATGACTGCCACAAGCTCCGCTTTGGCAATCATTAAGAATTTACTCAACTTCTTCCAAATTTAAACAACGTTTGAGGATTGAATCAATCCCGCAACGATATAATGTGTCACCTATAATAACATAATTCTTAGCGAGGTGATGCAACTTTGTATGCTCATCTTTGGAAAAAGCGGGTGGAAACTTTGAAGTCTGGAGATATATAATGATATCCCCATACCAAGGATCTTGTGAAGAAATGAGAAATAAATGTTCATCAGGAAAAATTTCCTCGTGAATAATTTCTTCCTCATAAGGCAGTTGTGATATCAACACTACAAATACTAAAGATTTCTTAGATTTAGCTGACATGAATTCGAGATCGAATTCTTTCAAAATGAAAATCCATCTATTATATTTGCCCCCAATCACTGGACTACTGAGAAAAAACTGAAATGGATTGACAACTGCTAAGATGAACGTTTTTCGAAGAAGAATGTAATGCCGAAGCCACTGGACAACATGAACAGTTGCCAAAG
The DNA here is from genome assembly GCA_031772625.1 of Pinus tabuliformis. NCBI lineage: Eukaryota > Viridiplantae > Streptophyta > Pinopsida > Pinales > Pinaceae > Pinus > Pinus tabuliformis. The sequence goes on from CM062819.1 coordinate 1,407,624,099, forward strand.
CTAATTTCTCGATGGGAGAATAGTGTAGTTCAGGACCTACCAAGCCTCGACTTAGATAGTATATTACATGCTCACATAAGGCATCATCTTCCTGAACCAGAACCATACCAATGGTTGATTCTACTACAGTGAGATACAAGAGGAAATCTTTGGTATAGTTAGGTGGACTCAACAATGGAGAAGAGGTTAATGCTTTTTTCAAAGCATCAAAAGATCGTTGTGCGAAATCATCCCATAGAAACGGGACCCCTTTCTTAAGCAAGCACATAAATATTTTTGTGATCTCGGCGTAATTGACTATGAATCTCAAGAAATTTTCCTTTCCTTGGAGACTTTGAAGTTGACGTATGGAAGCCAGTGGAGGAAACTGAAGTATTGCCTCAACCTTGAAGGGATCAACACGAATCCCCTCTATTAACACGATGAATCCTAACAACCGACCTGATGTAACTACAAAAATGCACTTATTCGGATTCAACCAGATTTTATAAAAATGACACTGCTCAAATATCAACTGAAGGTGCTTAGTATGATCAATTCTCTTTCGATAACAAGCAGCTAGATCATCCAGATATGTTTCGATAATGTTCTTGATGTCATGAAAAGAATAAGACATGGCCCGCTGAAAAGTGGCTCCAACATTTTTGAGGCCTGTTAGCCTCCTATTGCAATAGGTGTTCATATTTCATGATTTACAGTTGAAATGCCAAATATGTCATCTTTTCATGCTGCAAAGTTCCATATTTCCATCAAGTTCCATTTTTTAAGAATCATATCATTTTTGAAGAGTTTTATAGTTAAGGGAAGACCAAACAGCTTAATCTTGGCTTCCCTAGGTTTAAATTACTTGTTTTAGAAGATAGAGAATGAATATCTGTCCAAACTGTTTAATCTTGGCATATTTGTAAATAGGTAGAGAATCTTGGGCACTCAACAGCTTAATCTGAGTCTCGGAAAAAATAAGGATTGATTTAGATAGGAGGACAGCAAAAAGAAAAGTTGAAAAGCCGGGTTTGCAAGTTCAAGTGCACCCAAACCAAAAAGAAGAGAAAATGCTAGGTAAGTAGGCCGGGTAGGTAGTTCTAAGGTGGCAGAATGATGAATTGTGATCCATTTCAAGTTTTCAAGTGTTATATCTATTCAGATCACAAATATGAGGCAGTTTTCCATTTGGATCAGCTCAAGCGAGGCATGTCTAACTTCCCCTTCCTCATTTTTCCCCAAATCATTCACTAACTTCCCCTAAAGAGGTCAAGATCTGCTTGACATCTCTTAATTTCATCATTTTTCATATCATTTGCCTAAGTAAAGGTCTACTTTGCTTAGGAGTACTCTTATTCACTCTATGAGTCTTTTTCCCCTTTTATAGCCTAAGATCTCCATACTTAGCTCTTTCTTCACATTTCATGTTAATTCCTAACATTATTATGTAAAACCCTATCTATTTCCCCTTCCCCTTACTAAAATATGTATAAAATCCCCCTATTTACATATCCCCTCCCTTTGGTTGAAAAATAACCATAAATATCCCTTGGGAATTACTAAGTTTGCCTAAAACTTAGTAAGAACCCTTTGTTTTTCTCTAAAAACCATCTCCCAATGCAAAGGACTCCTTCCTATGCATAAAATCCCCTCCAAAGTGTAAAATCCCTCTTTTAGGCCTTGATTCCACCTTTCTAAGGCATAAAAGCCCCTTATAATGCTTTCAGACCCCTTCCGAGGCCTTAAGAACCCCTCCAAAACCATAAAAATCCCCCTCCGATCTCCAAAAGTCTTCCTCCGATCGGAGAAATCCATCTCCGATCTATAAAATCCTTCCCCCATCATCATAAGCCTTCTTCTGATTTCATAAGTCCTCATTTGTTCCAAAAAACCCCTTCACCATCGCTTCAGACTCCTTCCGATTGTGAAAAGCATGCCTCCGATCGCTTAAATCCTCTTCCGATCGCAATTGGCCCTTTGTCGATGCATAAGGCATGCCCCCGATCAAAGTTCCTCCCCTCCAACGGTGATATCGCTGTCAGAGGTCGCAGCGAGAATGTTGGCCTTTATATAAGTCCCCGATGAATGCTTCGCCGATGCAATTTCGGCGATCGGCGTATCGCAATGTTTTGTGCCATGTTTATATGCCCCCGACCCCTCTGCCGATGCGATATTGCCGTCGCACCCGACAGCGATATCGCTATCGCAATATAATATCGCATCGCTAATATACAAATGCCCGCACCCTCCGCCCCGCTGATAAGCGATATAGCGATTAGAACACGGCCGTCCGATCGGGCCCTCGGATCAACGGCCCATGTTAAATCGCAACCCCCGCATATCGCTCCGCCATATATGATTATCGCATCGCTCCCGATGGCCGATCGCCAATGCGATATCGGCGATCGGCCCATCGCTAACCATATATATGCATAAAGTCTCGTCCCCCGCTCATCCCCGACATGCGATATTGTGACTAGATCTCAGCTGTTGGATCTGCCTGCGCTAGATCCAATGGCCAGGATTTAATCTTAGCTACAGTGCCGCGCCCGCCTGTGTTTTTCACGAATTTTGCATTGAAATTGTTCTTTTCCTTTGTAAAGGAAGAAAGGCCATTTTTGCACTATTTTTCCAAGCCTGCGCCTGTGCACACCCAGTCAAAGGAAATGATGCATTCTTAAGTCATTTTGATCGCTCCAAAGCCCAATTTTTGCTCCAGGAAGCCAGCACGGCCCAGCACAGTTATCAGCAATGCATATCCTCCTCTATTTTGCAGGATTTCTTCAGATTTGTCAATATTTGATCGGCCAAGCGCCGATACAGTTCCAAAGGCCACAAAAATCATTGCAGCAGTTATTTTTGCCATAAATTAGCAGAAAAGGGCGATTTGACAGTTTCAAGTATATCAGGGGAGAGAAAATGGCCCGATTCAAGTGTTAAATAGTATCAGAGGAAAGATAAAGCCCATATTCAATTAAAAGAGTATCAGTGAAGCGCCAAAGTGTATCAGTGAATAATACCAGTGGAAGACTTTAATTCCGAAGCAGATGAACATTAAAAGCCCTCCATCAAAGTCAAAGAAAGCGGTAGAAACCACTTAAGGTTCTTAGATCAGAATTTAAAGCTTTAAAGCCACATAAGGGCAGCGCTGCAGAGACCAATGCACAGTTATTGCAGAAATGGCCAGTGCATGGCTCAAAGGACCCGTATTAACTCAATTTTGATGCTGCTGCCTCCAGCACAACTTAGATAGATATTTTTGCATTTATTTCAGTACAAATTAGGTTAAACACAGTTATTTCATCACATCTGTCTTAGATCTATTTTTTGTAGATATTTTGCCTATATAAACCACCCTGTTCATTGTTTAAAGGGTTGGTTGGTTGATAAACTCATTTCTGGACTTGCACTGTATACTTCGAGAGATTTAATGAACAAAGATTGCTGGAATGTTGGCTTATGGACTGTCTCTTTGTGGATTTGATGGCTAAAGATCTGATTGCAGAATTCTAATGCTTTCTTCATGGAACAATGAGTTTTTCTCCCTTGTTTTCAGTTTCTATGTATGTTGTATCATCTATATGTCATGATCTAAATTACAGGAAGAAAGAATAGTTCAGATGTTGCTTAGTTGTACTCGGTTCTCAATTCCTGTTATTTCTCCATGTTTTCCTTTGAATTAGTCCTAAATATGAATACTTCTTTGCTCATACTTACACTAGTTCTTTCATATATGATTGTTAATTAGGAATCCTTGATTGCTCCTATATAATGTTCACTCACCTTCCCTCTGTTAGCATAATGAAAGCTGCTTAGCTATCTTTCATTCCCTGACATCCATTTCATCCTTATTCCAGATTTGATATTGTTCCTTGCTTAAACTATTATGCTCTGTAGTTCCTCTTGTGACCAAGAAAACACACCAACAGCCTTAATCCTTGACTCCATGCCCAATGGTCTAAACTTCTCACACTATGCAGGCCAAATCTGTATGAATCATCATCCATCCCACCAAATTTCAAAACAAAACCCAAGTACATCATAACTAGCCTAAAATCACCCTTAAACAAAGCTATATTACAAAGAGAGAGCCCTCTCTGACTGCAGGTAGGCTAGGACCTGCAGTCCAAATATTGGTTTGTGGTTACCTCGGTCGTATCCCTTAAGGAGCCAAGGGACAACCTGAGTGATAACAAGGCCAAAAGGCATCTTTTTGTATGCAAACGTACCCCAAGGACAAATAAAGGTTGTCTTGTGCTGTTCTTCTGGACAGATAGTAATTTGATTGTAACCAGAGAATCCATCCATGAACAAAAAATTTCATTACCTACACATTCATCAATAATTTGATCAATAAAGGGCGTGGGGTAATTGTGTTTCAGACAAGCCTTATTTAGGTCCCTAAAGTCAATACATACTCAAATCGTTCCTTGCCTTTTTTCTACGAGGACTGGATTAGAGACCCATTCAGTTAGAGGAACGGGGTATATAAAACCCGCTGTCACACGGAATGAGTCGATCTTGCAGACAAGATAGACCTTCCTAGAATCTAAAGAAGACCTAATGACAAGCAAACCAATCAGACACTATCTTTCTCTAAATATGCTTTAATAAACAATAGCAAACAAGTGTTTTTAGGGCCTACCTTTGGTCCAACGCAAGCTTGTGGATGCCCTCACTCCTTTGATCCAAATGAGCTCCTTTCGCGAATCTGCAAACACAAACAAGGCAAACAAATTAAATAGCACCTGAAAATCCAATTGCATAAAACATATTTAACATGAAAGTCAAGGAGTCCAAGAAACAAATAACATAAGATACTTGTTGAGAAAAATGAGTTTGATTGTATTAATTCAAAAGAAGAAGAACTTTACAACCTTTGCCTTGACGCTGTACAAGCTCCTCCCAGGGTTCAACAAGAAGTCTCCTCTACTTTGACAAGTTTCACTCACTCCCCAATGAAGCCAAAAAGGTATGTGATCTCTCCTCTTAAGCTCAACTAGGAAGTCTTAATTTCACCAGCATTTACCCTCAAAATGTTCAGCTTCTAACCTCTCTAGTCCTCACTCCAATGCCTGTATTTATAGTGCAATGGAGGGAAGTTACTAGGTCCTCCTTCAAAGGGATAAAGCCCTCCTTCAAAGGGATAGCTCCTTTAGTCAAGGGATTAGCTCCTTCTCTTTTGGGATGCATGAACCACCTCAGAGCGAACAATCCACGTCAAAATTCCTTCTAGAAAACTCTAGAATTAACCTAAAGTGAGTTTTTTAAGATAAAACTTGCGCCCTTTGACTTTCACAGGGGTCCACACCTACACCGTTAGGGACAGAGCGGGTAGGTACGCAGCTTTTGTACACAGAAGGTGCGGGACCGTAGGTGACCATGAGAGAAAGTGCGGAACCAGAGTTACATTTATTTTTAATGTCTTTCTCCCATTTCCAAAGCTTGATTTGAAGAGCTGAGGTATTAGACTTGCTCAGGAGGACAGTACAAGTGATGATAGACCCATACTGACTGTAAATAATCATGGTGACGATATTTTTGTGTAACAGATTGCCCCCTAAAGTGCGAAGTCTATAGTAGATGAGGATTTCATTTATCATATAGGAAGAGTGAAGTACTTTATCATTTCGAGGATCATCTTGTGGAGAGCCCGGTCGGAACCTGTAAAAACATTCAATGCAAGATATATATATGAGATCATATCATCGCTGAGGTAGGCATTCCCATACTCAGATCAAAACTAACTAGAAAACTATCTACTGTTCTGATATAGGAATGATCTTGTAAAACATTACAAGTATAGACTCATGTGAACACAGTATGGACGCAGCCATCTGTTTATGAATAGTCCACAACATAATGAATACAAAATTCCTCGCAGCCTGGATGGTGGAAACTAGATCCAGGGTCTTCATTTCTACTTCCCGAAATAGTACGATTCTATCCATGCGAATAAATGTGTTGATGTCGAACATGGTAGAAACCACTTGATTACTAGTCAATGATGTAAACTGTTAACAAGTGTGAGAGAAACCACCAGTGATGTCAATGGCTCTCAAAGTACCCAGTACAATCCATGAGATGTGAATAGATGTATTGATGTCGAACATATCACGGAATCCTTCGATCGAAAGTCAATGATGTAAACTGTCGTCAAAGGCGAGAAACCTGCCATTGAGGCATGCAGATCTCAAGGTACTTACGATTCCTAGATCATCTTTCTAGATAATAAGCTGATGTCGATAGAAAGCGATCCGTCGTAGGCAAGCCCACAACACGAAATCATAGATCAAGTTGAAGAAATTTAGTTGCAAGGACTGACTCAGGGATGGTCAAGATGGATGACAGATATTTTGCAGATGAATGGCTTATTGGCAGTGACCTCTTGAACACATAACGACACGATAGATGGCTTGGTGACAATTGACCCAAAGTTAATACCCAGAAACCGGCTGAAGACTTTCAATGTGGTTTGATCAACTGTTAGGCAAAGGATTTCCCAACCCAGGTGAATAAAAGTGTCGTGTTCAAGAGTGGTTACAAAGTATGACAAACAGACTCATTTTTCTCTCTTTTCCCCCACCATTTCTGGCAAGTACCTCTTTATTTTTGACAAGCTTGAGGAGGATAACATTTGCTTGATTATAAGCTCATCCTTCGGATGAGTCCAACTTAGTTTAAATTCGAACCCTAAGAAGGAGTGGTTCGTTCCTGTTTGTAATTGAACAGGTCCTTTACTGTGAAATTTTAACGAGTCCAGTATAGGAGAAACTCGATGTTTTTCAATTTTAGAGAGTCTGAAAAAACTTAAGAAGACTCCAAGGTTGACCTTTTTCGTAAATTTGTGTCTCCCAAGCCCGAAAAAGTATAAAATAATACTTGAGAGAACCGCTTGATCTTTTACGACCAAGGAGTACTTTTCGTTATTAGTGCCCTTGACCCGAAAAAGTAAAAAAGCGATCAATGACACGTCGTTTTATAACCAATATCGAATTTGAAACGACAAAAATCCGGCAATCTTTTCATGTTTTAGGAATCAGAAAAGAGCTTAAAGATGACTCTACATATTTTTTCGTCGAAAATGATAGTTTCCACCTAAATAATCCTTTATTCTGCACAAAAAACACAAACATTACTCATACCTGTTTGAAATGGATAAAAATGTTGCAAAAATATCTTTTCAAAGTGAAACATAAACAAATTTGCAATTTATTTACTCAAAAAACTTATAAAAAGGGCCTTTGTCAATTCATTTTTACCGTTTGAGTTTGGGTGAGAAAATAGTGCTTTTGCTCAGAAAACTTCCCGTGAAGATTGCGGAAAATCCAACCGTTGGAATCGAACGCCGTCTTCTCCAAGTAATCCACATCATCCCACTCTTCATTTTTAACCGTTTAATTTTTTATTTTAGTCCTTTATTTCATTTTTGGGAGGGTTTTTAGGCACAAAACCCGCGCGCAGGGGTCCGCATGTTTACCATTGCGGACCCGCGGATCCCGACTTTTCCTCCATTGGGAAAAAGCTTGGGGTCCGCACCTTCCATGTAGACAAAGTGCGGTCCCACGCACTGTGTCTAACTCGGAGGGTGCGTACCCCGCCGCAAGGGTTTTGAACCCAAAAATTCTCAAAAATGGACCATACAAAATGTTTTCTAGCAATTTAATTTATCCTTATACTTGATGCAGAGAGTACATCATGCTAGATTGGCGTGAACGAGAGCATGAGGACGTGGATGTTGCCGCATGGAATCATCAGCCTTCACTTGATGCTTTGAGGGCTTGTGGACTGTACAAATTCTGGGCCATTCCTGGCATGAGGGCTCAGGTGGATTTCTTACAGTGGCTGGTTGACAGATGGAGCATACAGGACCAGTGCTTCTTCATTGGCGGCCACCAGCTCGAAATCGAGCCGGCGGACATTTATTTCTTGACTGGTTTGCCTAAGAGAGGCGAAGACTTGACTCTGCACGAGACTAGGCCAGGTGGCCAGTCTGTCGATAGCCTCCGGCTAGAGTACTGCAAAAGCCAGGCTAGAGACAAAGGGATAGACATAAAGACCATATCCCGTCCTGAACTCATGGTGATTGTGTTTACTGTCACCAGACTTTGCGGAGCTGCCGCATTACATATTGCCACCGGATCCCAGATGCGTATGGCAGTTGATTGCTTTTGAGGCACCATCTTCAACTGGTGCGACTCTGTGCTGGCCAATGTGAAAGGCCAACTGACCAGGGCCAAGAACGGACGACTAAAGACCTTTGGTTATGGGGCTTTGGTCGTGAGTTTTGGCTTGGAGAGGGTTCCTATGCTGATCCCACAACACCTTACTGTTGGAGCTGGGCTTCCTCGAGAGCCCAAACTGATGCGATGGGTTGCAGTCATGGCTCGTCACCCGGACGAGAGGACAGAGGTTGCTCGATTCAAACCTGAGTATTTCCAATGGTTGGAAAACCAGGTATTTTCCATTCCGGATTTCCCTTACGCTGGGATAGATTTTCGTGGTGACCCAGACATGGCTCTTCCACCAGGAGAGCAGTGGGATGACTCAGGTAAAATCCTTTTCAACATTTTTCTATTTTAATTTTTTTTTGTTATTTTCCATCGTCTCAAAACTGATAGAAAAAGTTTCAAATGCAAATGTGGGTCCACAGCGACCAGCCGCTCTCCGGCCTTTCGATAGGAAGCAACCAGTTGCACCCGTGCCAGCCCCGCAGGATGAATCAGCAGAGGTTTTGGCCGAGTTGGAGGGTCATCTCGAGCGTTTGACAGGAGATATTCCCGAGACCACTATAGATGACATTCCTCGTCGACTTCAGCGCTATGTGATTGGAGTCCCGGGACCTTTTAGGAGGTTCCTTTGCAAGGTGGCCCGGGCAGTGGTTTCTTATAGAGATCATCACCAGTGATAGGATGATCACCTATTGTGGGCAGATATGACATTTTTGTTTTTTTTACTTATCATTTTTGCCGATCATAAGGTGTTTTTCAACCTATGATCGAGGACGATGTATTTTTTGACACACTCCTATATATATATCACTATTACCGGCTTATCTTGTAAATCATGTTATGGAATGGTTTTAAATTTACATGTATGATTATTGCAAATGTCTATTTAACATTCGAGAAGCAATTGCATCTGCTAATGTATTTAAAGACCTTGGAATATGCTGATATTCAATGTAATCAAATTCACGTTCCAAGAGACGCACTCTAAAAAATAATCTCAATAACACTAGATTTCTAATGGCATACACTCTATTAAGCTGTAATACAATGAGTTCAGAATCTAACCTCACTATCAAACTCCGAATCCCAAATGAAATAGATTCAGATAATAACTCAATCACTGCACTATACTCAGCAATGTTGTTCGTTGTTTGACGAGGCTTACCCCATGCATAGATACTAACTCGTCAAAGGGCGAATAGACAACCCAAGCTGCGGAAGAGATGTTCCGTGTATTACGACAAGCACCATCAGCAAATCCAATGTATGTTTGGAGAGGCATCGACATCTGCAATATCAAGAGTAAAACCAAGATAAGCAGGAATAATGATGAAAAAACACTCTCTAAGCTAAGCACACTGTTTAAACTAAAACACACCAGCTAGAAAGAAAAACTATCCTAACTAAAGATCTCCATACCCATTCTTTTAAGCATAATACCTCTTCAAGTAAAGGCCATTTCTGGGTTTACCCAAAGAGTCCCCGTCAAAGTCTACCAATTCATAGGCCCCTTTGGCTAGCTTTCGCTTGACAACATAGGGACCATGCCACATAGGAACGAATTTTCCAGTGCCTAATTTATCATTAGCTTGATCATAAACTAAGACTAGATCTCCTTCCGAAAAATTTCGAGGGGTCACATTTCGATCATACTGAGCTTTCATACGTTTTGCGTGAGTCTCGATTGCTAATGTAGCATCACGTCGATTCTCATCTAATTGAGCCAAGTATAACAAACACTTTTCCTCTTCGGAAGTGGCTGGAAGTAACTCGATGGCCATTTGCAGTGACGGGATTTCGCATTCAATGGGTAACACAGCTTCCAAACCATAGACTAGTTGGAAAGGAGTGAACCCTGTTGATGTTTTTACGGAAGTTTGGTACGCCCAAAGCGCTGAAAATAGCATGTTGTGCCAATTCGACCGATGAATCCCAATGATTCGTCGTATCATGATAACTAAAACTTTGTTGATGGATTCAACCAGACCATGTCTTGTGGATAATAAGGGGTTGAATTATCGTGACGTAAACCAAGCTGGCCTGTAAGTTCGATCATCATAACGTTTCGAAAATGACGCCCATGATCAGTGATTATCGCTTGTGGGACACCAAACCTAGAAATTATATGATTGAACACGAAAATTGCAGCTGTTTTGCCGTCTGCCTCAAATGTAGGCATCGCCTCGGCCCACTTAGTAAAATAATCTACCGCAAGGATGATATACGCATGCCCCTCGGCTGAGTGAGGGTTACATGTAATAAAATCGATACCCCATTTAGCAAAAGGACCAACGACAATTTAGGGTGGAGAGGAGCAGGTGGAGCGCGCATCTTACGATAAAAAATCTGGCAATTGTGGCATTTTCAGACCGCCGTAATACAATCTTTAAACAAAGACGGCCAGAAGTAGCCAACGCGCAATATCTTTTGGGCTGTGGCATACCCAGACATATGACCGCCACACGCTCCAGAGTGACAGTCATTTAGAACCCTTTCAGCTTCTTCGTGAGTTAAGCAACGTCGAAAAATAGAGTCTGCCCCACGGCGATAAAGAGTATCTCCAATAATTTTGAATTGTTGGGACTGGAATCGAATTTTTCGACGTTCTGACCTTGAAATTTCTGGCCGAAAGGATTGGGTCTGGAGATAGACGATGATATCCCCATACCACGGATCTAAAGTGCTGATTAGAAACAAGGATTCGTCCGCAATGGGCTCCTCTGCCACAGTTTCCGTGTCAGCACGTGGGAAGTCACACATTAACTCTGCAAAAACTAAAGATTTCTTAGACTTAGATTTCTCAAACTCCAAGTCGAACTCTTGCAGGATAACGATCCATTTAGAGTACTTGCCCCCTAGAAATTGCTTGGTCAAAATGTAGATCATAGGGTTGCAATCCAAAATTACCGTAGTTTTACGTAGTAAAATGTAGTGACAAAAACGTTGGACAACTTGAACGGCTGCCAATGCCAATTTCTCCACATGTGAGTATTTTAGCTCAGTTGGATTTAATGTTCGACTAAGGTAATATATCACATGTTCCATTCCGAATTCATCTTCCTGAACTAAGACCATTCCAATGGTGGAATGGGAGGTAGCGAGATACAAGAAGTAATCCTGGTTGTAGTTGGGAGGATGCAACAACGGTGCATGGGTCAACGCGTGTTTGAGTGCATCAAAAGATTTCTGAGCTATCTCATCCCAATAGAATGGAGTGTTCTGTTTCAACAACCGGGTAAAACCCTTTGTAACCTCGGCGTAGTTAGGAATGAATCGTCGTAAAAATTTTGCTTTCCCCTGCAAACTTTGGAGTTGGCGAAGACTTGAAGGAGGAGGCAAATTGATGATGGCTTCGACCTTCGAGGGATCAACGCGAATGTCGGCTTTCGAAACTACAAATCCCAGCAATCGACCCGTTTCTATACAGAAGACACATTTGTGTGGGTTCAACCGAATACGATAATGCCTACACCTCATAAATATTGCTCGTAAATGGACGAGGTGATTAGCTCGATGTAATGAATGAGCAGGCAAGTCATCGAGATAGGGTTGCACAATGTGCTTGATGTCATGAAACGCATAAGACATCGCCCTTTGAAAAGTTGCGCTGGCATTCTTAAGCCCAAAAGGTAACTTGCAATAAGCAAATGTCCCCCATGGACAAATGAAAGCCATTTTTGGTTGATCGACAGGTAGAATATTGATTTGATTGTATCCGGAAAAACCGTCCATAAAGGAAAATATTTCGCTGCCGCCACAATCATCAATGATTTGATCGATATAGGGAGTTGGGTAATTGTCCTTTGGACAAGCTCGATTAATGTCCTTATAATCGATGCATATTCTTATTGTTCCCTGTTTTTTGTTAACCAGAACAATATTCGATACCCAATCCGTTAGCAGGATCGGATAAATGAAACCTGCTTTCAACAGTTTTTCAACTTCTGGTTTAGTTGCAGCAGCTTTTCGTGGGTGAATCTAACGCAAACGTTGCCGGACGAGTTTAGCGTCCAGGTAAGTCTTGATCTCATGAACAACAATCGCGGGATCAATTCCTGGCATTTCCTCATAGGACCAGGCAAACACGTCGCGGAATTCTTGAAATAGGGCCTTATATAATTGAATTTCGTCATCTGTACACGAGGCACCTATATGAATGTTCTCAACAATTCCGGGCTTAATCGAAATGTCAATAGGAATAGTTCAAGAGATGTTTCCCAAATTTAACTCTGAATCGGGATGTTTCATTGGATTCTGAGGTTCCTTGACATATTCAGTTGTAAAAATTGATGAGAAATCATTTTCAAAATGATCATCCTCAGGTAAAAACGAAGATCTGTGATGGAGATCTTCCCATGGTAAATCATCTACACATAGGATTTCACGAATTTGCTCATAAGAGTGAACAAGTTTAGAAAACGTAGTTAAATCCGAGGTTGATGTGAAAAGTGATTCCTCACGGACCACATTCATTAAGTCATTTTTCGGTTGAACACAGGTCGGCAAAAGACTGCACGGCTTCATAGGCAATTTCATATGGACTCAAAGGCATGGAATTACCAAATGAGTCTATCTCAGATTCAGAAGGAATGATCCAAGGATCATCATAAACAATGGTGTTTGATGTAATCATATGAATGGTTGCAAATGAAGATGATGCGTTGATTGGAGGAAAAGGAAAAGTTCCCAGTAAACCGGCATCTTTAACTAATCCTACTCCAACATCCTTATATGGGATAGTTGTTTTACCAACATGCTGAATACTCTCCAAAGAGGCTGGGTCGGATGAAAAGTAAGCCAGCTAGTCTATTGTTACGATCTTTCCATTATATGGAAACTTTATTACTCTAAAGACCGATGAAACGACCGCTGTCATAGTGTAAGACCAACTTCGACCCAATAGAAGGTTGTAATCTAGAGGGGCATCAACCACCTCCACATCTAGACTAACGGTTTTTCCTTCAACCCCTATAGGCAAATCCTGTAGAATGCCAAAAGGATGAAACCCACGGCCATCAAAGGCCTTAAGAATTGTCGGGGATTGATTTAGTGAAGGAGAACCAAGCGATCTCCAACACTGTATCGACATAATGCACGTTGAGGCTCCCTCATCAATTACAGTCCGATGAATAGGCTTGTTTTTGACTATCACTGGGATCTGGAAAGCCATTTGATGAGGGAGACGCGGTGTACTATTTTCTAGATCGAAAATTATTAGGTTCGGGTCCTGAACGTCAACAGCTCCTATAGCCGACAAAAGTAATTTACGCGGTGCTGGGCATGATTGCAGCACCTCCAAAGCCGACATTGCTGAGGGTGAAACAGCTAAATCCTCAACAATGTTATAATTCTGAGCCGCTCTCGCATGTGGATTGAAAGCTAACTTTCGAAGTATACCCTTAGCGGGCGGTTTGATTACTAAGTCTGGATTAGGTTTCTCGATCTGTAGTGGATCAGAACTAGGAGCTGAGGTTGATGGATTAGAATGAGAAGATTCTGCTTCTTTGCCATCAACAGGACTTTTACTACCATAATCTTGCGATTGAGTCGCAATCCTAACATGGGACATCATCAATATGGGTTCTTCATTGGCACTCGAGGAAGAAACTATCATCTTGTTGTCTTGACTTGGAAATGGATCCTTCAAAACAACAGGAGTTTGGGAACCTTTGACGATCTTCGCAACCTCTGCACGATGAGGGCAGTCTCTTGTAAAATGTTCATCGTCACAAATGAGACATGGATAACGAGGTTTGCGCTTTTCATCATTAGATTCTGCCTTTTCAGGTTTCTCCTTTGAACTTTTGTCTGTTTTATTCTTCTTCTTTCCTTTCTTCTTCCCACCAGATTTTGATTTAGCTGTAGATGACTCTACAATGTGAATATCGGCGGAAACCTCTGCAGAAGAATCTCCTGTTGGGGAATCAGGCAAGGTTATGATAGGAGAAGAATTCTTGGAAGACTTCTTCTTACTTTTAGTGTTAACCGTACCAATCATACCGTCAGCGGCATGAGATCCTGAAGGAGCTGCAGCGATTTGATTTGACTTGGGAAGATCGGGGATCTTTTCGTGTAACGTACCTGACTGAGTATAAACCAAGTCAAGGTACTGTGCTTGAGCAATTACTTGCTCCTTAGTAACAACTCCGGCTTTAGCCACATCTTCAGTGATCTTTGGCAACAAATATTTTACAAACCACTCTGCCAAAATCTGATCCGGAATAAATACCTTCACTAAACGCTGTCGACGTCTCCATTCATGAATATGATCGGAAATATAAGTGGACGTCGATTGCTTTAACGAAGTTAGTAATTCCGTGCCATTGTCATATCTGACTGGAAACTGGAAATGAGTTAAAAATGAGGTAGCTAACTGACTAAAATTATAAAAATGGCCTCGCGGTAACTCAATGTACCACTTGGCCGCGAGACCAATTAGAGTGCACTGGAAAAGTCTAAGACGGATCGAATCATCCGTGATGGAGTTAGACGCACACCAGAGGTGGTAAGTCATCACATGGTTCGACGGGTCCTCTCCTGATTTACCTTCGAACTTGGGAATGTCGCTGGGCAACCTATTCGACATTGGCGGCCAAAACAGAAGATAATTAATCGGATCATTCGTTAGGCGCGACAAGTCAGGCAAGTCCAAAGTTGCGATAAATGGTAACTGCCGATTAGGATCCCTAAAACTCTGGGTCATGAGACCAGCACCAGGAGGAGGATATCCGGGAAAACTTGGAATAGGAATCGCATTTGGGATATTGTATCCTCCCGGAAAACCAGGATTAACCGGACCATACTGGGGTTGTTGAGGTTGTTGATAAGTGTACCCAGGGTACGGTTGATACTGATAGACTGGCTGTTGCACAGCAGGACCGAATTGGTACTGTCCTTGGTACGGTTGATAAGTGAATTGTGGTTGACTTGTGATAACCGCACTTAAACCAGTTTGTCCTACAGGCATCTGAACCGTAGTTTGAATCGTGGATCTAGACGGTGGTAAAGATGTCTGAGGAGTAGATACAGGAGCAGTAGAAACCGGAGCTGTCGATACTCCAGAAGTAGGTGGAGTAGATTGAACAGATGTTGCGGCAGTTGCAGCAGTCGTTTGAGATGGAGTACGAGGCGCAGTAGAACCAGACTGAGAAACTACCGAAGGTACATAAGTTTGAATGTTAGACTGGACTGGTTGCTGGGGTGTACCAGAAACTAAGGGTTGTCTAGTTTGAGATGACAACTGTACACTTGGCTGCAACACTTGTTGGGTTTGCGATGGATCCCACACTATGTTCATTCCGGGGTACTGACCCATAACAAGTTGAGAATATTGAGGACCATAACCGGGTTGAGGGTAGGATTGATAATTGGAAGGTACATTTCCCGTTCCTTGAACATAAGATTGACCTTGGGGTGGTTGGAAACCTTGATTCGAGTACTGACCTTGGGGTAGATACCCTTGAGGCACGTATTGATACTGGGGTTGACCTTGAGGGATAAATTGATACTGGGGTTGACCTTGGGGTACATATTGAGTCTGGGGTTGACCTTGAGGAACGTACTGTACCGTAGGTATGTACTGTCCTTGAGGTTGCCCCCCAGATGCAAATTGTGTACCTTGAGGTTTCCCCCCAGGCGGTAACTGGCCACCTTGAGGTTGAGAATTGGGAATAGAACCTGACATCATAAGAATGTCTTCTACACTCAACAGCTTTGTACCATTGCTTCCAGTTAATAACCCTTGCTCAATGGGTTGAGGAGATGCTCCCGAAAAAGTACCAGAAAGTGACTGATACCCAGAGGGAACAAAAGGACCGCCGTACAAAAAAGATTTAGGCGATTGAGTAAACATGGACGACTGACCTGACATATTTACGGGAGTATAAAAACCTTTAGGATGATAAGGAGCACGAGGTGGTGAAAAACTTAACCCTGGGTTTTCCAAATAATTAGTCAAAGAAAGATACCAAGTAGTACTCCTAGGCGGACTGTAAAAAATTGATTCACGCTCCCTTACATCAAGAACAGGTTGATTTTCAGGGATAGGGACGCCTACTTCTTCTTCCAGAGCAAGTTCTTCAATAGCAATAAGTCCAGAAGGAAGATCTTGGGTAATTACTCTTTCTACCCTAGGTGAATCAGGACCACTAGAAGTTGGAGAGACAAACCCCGATGTTGGAGTAACAGGTTCAGATATCTCAGGTTATTCACCTATATCACTAGTAGATGAAAAGCTACTAGCAAGTTCGGAAACTGAAATCGATTGCGGATCGTAACCTGTTACTAGAGTTTGGTAATCAGGATGTACAACCAATGAAGACTCTCCTTCTTCAGGTGACCCAACTTTACTACCACTAGGAGTTACGAGGACTTTCAAGCCTTCAAGCTGGCTCAGGACTTCTTCAGGAGGTTGGCCCCGAAGTCTACGGGACTGTCTTGGTAATTCAACCACAGTTAAAAACCTTTAACTACTTCACACGCAAACAAAGTAAAATCTCAATGAAAAACATCTAAAGCCTCTAAAGAACCAAACAAATTTGAATCACACGCCTAAAGAATCTAGAGATCAAACACACACAAACAGTAACTTTCTGGACCGAAAACACTAGTTGGTGATGAAATCCAACGTCGCAGAATTCAGTACAGAAATGGCGGTTGGAACAGTTACCCCGGCAACCTGCTTAATGAATAGACTGGACCAAGTTCCTCCACTTAACCGTCTCGAGTGAAGCGAACCCCCCAGAAAATCCAAGTGAATCTAGCCGACGTCTGCTCCAGGTACAGTGGGATCTTCCCACCACTGTCACCTCAGGAAGAATCCTAAAGAATATGGTCACTAAGGCTACCAACTGAGACAAATACACCTGGGGGAACAGTCTACGATCCGATACGCACGCAAGGGCAGAGTAGCAAGCTCAATCCCCTTGAAGGCTCCTTGACATAATCCAAGGTTTACCAACAAGTGACCCCAGGCTCCTCGACAATGGTTAATCTGAGGTTTACCGTTTTTAATACGTGAATATATGGCGTCGTTCCCAATGAGGAAGGATTGATTCCCACACTGGTTCGGACACGATCTTGTGCTTCTCCTTTAAGAGGAGCTTTCCCAGAGCATAAATGCAACAATTGGATTTCTTCCTACCACAAGATACAGCTACTTGTTTGTTTTTACTGTCTTGGAGAGTTAATTACTCTCCTACTCCAAGACACTAGCCTGAGCTAAGTTGGTGTATCAGAGCCCTAGAAATAAAATGTTACTAGGTGAATTTTACTTTAAGCGTTAATTTTAGTGGTTGTTGTTTAAGTCAAGAGGTGGCGGAGATGAAACTCGTGGTGTAAAGACTCGACTCGAAATCACTAAAAAGATGCACCTAAGATGATTAAAACAATCTTTTCTCTTCGATGAACTTCTAAACTAAGAAAGAGTTTGAGAATGAAAATACTTTGTAAACACAAATCTTTCTCAATTAAACAAATTAAAAGAAGAGCTTTTTCCTTTCCAAAGCACTCAAAACGAGACAACTAATTATTTCACAAAAATTTCCCTTTTTCGTTTCAAAGCACTCAATCACTACAAAAAACAAACTTTTTTTCAAAAGAGATTTTTTTTTATATTTTGTAAATAAAACACTCAAAACTAATGAAAATGACTAACTTTGAGAGCTACAAACTATAAAAAGCTACTTGAAGTCAAAGCCTACTAAAAGTCTTTTTGAGGATGTTTTACTTAGCTAAATGTGAGCTAAGGACTAATTTATGCAAAATCACAATTAGTCAAAAAACAACCAATCTTTTGTTTTCCTTTTTAAAAAATGAAAAATCCAAACTTTCAAATACAAGTTTTTCGAAATTTTGAAATGAGAAAACACAAAGCGGATTCCTCAACAAGGGGAGATTTCATAAATGGTCAGACTCATAAGAAGGCTGGTAGACACCAAGGTAATTTGAGGTCCCTACAGCTTCTAAGCTCAGAGCCACTACACAACCAAAAACGAAAAACAAGCCCAACAAGCAAAACTCCTAGGAATTCCACCTAAAACCCTAACACTAGTGAAATTAAACCAAGGAAAGTTTTTGACAGGGAACAAGCAGGTCTGGGCAATGGCTAAAACCTATAAACAAATTCTAAACTGATAAAAAAGAGAAAAATTTAAAATTTCTCAAATTTTTGATAGGGTACGCAGGCAGCCTGTTTACACAGGTGCGTTCACGCTCTGTGCACAAAGCAAAAGTGCATACAGGTACGCACTGCGCTTAACTCAGAGGGTGCGTACTTCTCTCAAAACTATGAAAAATAAAAACTGACTCAAAATTAACTAAATTCACCCAATCCCACAATCATCAAGTCAAAAACAGAAACAGAAAATACAGTTTCTCAGGTCAAAGTATAAACAAGGAAAACAATCAAGTCCCCAGTGGAGTCGCCATTTTGTCACACGGAATGAGTCGATCTTGCGGACAAGATAGACCTTCCTAGAATCTAAAGAAGACCTAATGATAAGCAAACCAACCAGACACTATCTTTCTCTAAATATGCTTTAATAAACAATAGCAAACAAGTGTCTTTAGGGCCTACCTTTGGTCCAACGCAAGCTTGTGGATGCCCTCGCTCCTTTGATCCAAATGAACTCCTTTTCGCGAATCTGCAAACACAAACAAGGCAAACAAATTAAATAGCACCTGAAAAGCCAATTGCATAAAACATATTTAACATGAAAGTCAAGGAGTCCATGAAACAAATAACATAAGACACTTGTTGAGAAAAATGAGTTTGATTGTATTAATTCAAAAGAAGAAGAACTTTACAACCTTTGCCCTGACGTTGTACAAGCTCCTCCCAGGGTCCAACAAGAAGTCTCCTCTACTTTGACAAGTTTCACTCACTCCCCAATGAAGCCAAAAAGGTATGTGATCTCTCCTCTTAAGCTCAACTAGGAAGTCTTAATTTCACCAGCATTTACCCTCAAAATGTTCAGCTTCTAACCTCTATAGTCCTCACTCCAATGCCTGTATTTATAGTGCAATGGAGGGAAGTTACTAGGTCCTCCTTCAAAGGGACAAAGCCCTCCTTCAAAGGGATAGCTCCTTTAGTCAAGGGATTAGCTCCTTCTCTTTTGGGATGCATGAACCACCTCAGAGTGAACAATCCACGTCAAAATTCCTTCTAGAAAACTCTAGAATTAACCCAAAGTGAGTTTAGTAGAGTTTAGGCTTTTGTGATCCATATCAAGTTCACAAAAGATTCTTCGGCGCAGATCACATGAAACATCATTTGTCGACGCGTTTCGAACCAACCAGTGTGGTTCATCGTCATGACAAGTTGAAGAAACAGATCCAGCTTAGCAAGTTAAATAGACAGAGCAGAGCCTCCACCAGCTAAAGAGACTAACAGCTACTTTTGACTAGGTCCCAGCTCTCTTGACCTAGTCGTCCGTTTTATATATATATATTTATTTATTTATTTTTTATTTTTATCTTTATTTTATTTTATATATTTATTTATTTATTTTATTTTTATTTTTATTTTATTTTTATATTTTTTTATATTTTTATATTTTTATATATTTTTTTTATATTTATATATATATATCTTCTTTTTTTTTTTTTTTTTGATATATATATATATATATATATATATATATATATATTTTTCATAAGAATAATCCTGTTTTAATTTCTCTAAATTAACTTACCATTTAATATTACCTTTATTACCAATTTTAATTATTTATTATTTTTATAAAATTTAATTTGATTTGAGACTTCAGTGATCCATATAAATTTTTTTGAAGAATTCTTTGGCGAAAATCACATGGAGAAATTTTTGTCGACGCGTTTCGAACCAACCAGTGTGGTTCATCGTCAGGA
This sequence comes from Pinus tabuliformis, assembly GCA_031772625.1. Lineage (NCBI taxonomy): Eukaryota > Viridiplantae > Streptophyta > Pinopsida > Pinales > Pinaceae > Pinus > Pinus tabuliformis. Next base: position 1,407,644,180 of record CM062819.1, read on the forward strand.
CGATGAACCACACTGGTTGGTTCGAAACGCGTCGACAAAAATTTCTCCATGTGATTTTCGCCGAAGAATTCTTCAAAAAAAAATTAATTTTTTAACTTATTATTTATATATTATTTTTAACTAACATTTCAATTATTTATTAATATTTTTATTATCATTAAATGATTTTTATGAATTATTTTAACTAGCAATTCTATTATAATTTAACTTACCATTTAATATTACCTTTATTACCAATTTTAATTATTTATTATTTTTATAAAATTTAATTTTTAACTTATTATTTATATATTATTTTTAACTAACATTTCAATTATTTATTAATATTTTTATTATCATTAAATGATTTTTATGAATTATTTTAACTAGCATTTCTATTATTTATTAATATTTCAGCTAACTATTAGGATTAAATTAGTTCTATTAATTTATTTTTGGTCCCCTAGGGTATTTTCCTTAAATAAAATTTATTTATTTATTTTTGGATTATTAATATTTTTAACAAACTATTATCTTTAAATTAATTTATTTAATTTGGTTTAAGGGATTGGTCCCCCTAGTAAAATTATTTTCCTTAAATATAATTTTTAACTATTTATTTTAACTAACTAGTATCATGAATTAATATTTTAATTATTTTTTAATATTTTTAACTAACTATTATCATTAAATTATATTTTTTGGTTCCCCTAGGGTAATTTTTTCCCTTTAATTATTAAAAAGGGTTTTGACCTAGGTACCTAGTCAAAAGTAGCTGTTGGTCTCTTTAGCCGATGGAGGCTCTGCTCTGTCTATTTAACTTGCTAAGCTGGATCTGTTTCTTCAACTTGTCCTGACGATGAACCACACTGGTTGGTTCGAAACGTGTCGACAAATGATGTTTCATGTGATCTATGCCGAAGAATCTTTTGTGAACCAAAGTGAGTTTTTTAAGATAAAACATGCGCCTTTTGACTTTCACAGGGGTCCGCACCTACACCGTTAGGGACAGAGCGGGTAGGTACGCAGCTTTTGTACACAGAAGGTGCGGGACCGCAGGTGACCATGAGAGAAAGTGCGGAACCAGAGTTACATTGATTTTTAATGTCTTTCTCCCATTTCCAAAGCTTGATTTGAAGAGCTGAGGTCTTAGACTTGCTCAGGAGGACAGTACAAGTGATGATAGACCCATACTGACTGTAAATAATCATGGTGACGATATTTTTGTGTAACACCCGCCTTTAGCAACGTTTCAACTTCAGCTTTAATAGTTGCTACTTTTCTAGGATTGATAGGTTGAAGTTTTTAACGAATAGGTTTAGCATTTTCATATGTCTTGATCTCATGTTGGACTATAGATGGATCTATTCCAGGCATTTCCTCATAAGACCAAGAGAACACATCACAGAACTCTTTAAAGAGATTGGTATAAATTTGAATTTCTTCAGGGGAACAATTAGCTCAGATGAAGACATTTTCGATTATGTTAGGATTCCTAGAGATGTTCCCCAGTACAGTTTTTGAGATAACAGAAATGTTACCTTCGACAGAAAACTGTGCTAGGGCCAAAGGGTTTAAAACTGTATGAACATCACTAGTAGAAGGAATGGACAAACTTGACTCAATTTCTCGCAAATGAGGGAGGAAATATGAATGATGATGTAAATCATCCCATGGTCTATCAACACCCATCATTGCTTCTAGAATTGCTTCCTCAGATGGTAAGACTGTATCTAAGCAATCTTGAGTTGAAGTTGAATCGAGGGTCCAGGCTGGAGCCACATCTCCATCTAACTCCTATGGTGAGAAAGGAGTAGGATGGGAGTCTACAGAGTTAACAATAGACTGATAAGAAATTTCTGCTATAGACATAGGACATGCCATTCCACCTACCTACCCTCCATCTAATGTGGTGTTAGACGAAGGTAAAGGCCAAGGGTCCAAAAAATAATGAGTTCAAAAGAAATCTCTTCAAGAAGGCCCCTTGGAGGATGAAATAGCATTGATTCTAGCTATAGGAGAAGGAAGATAAAAAATACCCATTAAAGAAGAGTACATCCCAACTCCTAAATTCTCTATAGGTTGCCTGGGATTGTTCACTAATGGAATAGTAGAATCAGAAGATGCGTGGGAGTCACCCAGAGAATAGTCCATCTGATCAACTTTCACAATCCTCCCCTCATGAGGAAAACAAAGGATGCGAAATAATGATGAAACTATGGCATCCATCTCATAAATCCAATTCCTGCCTAAGAGGAGGTTGTAATCCAAATTCGCATCGACTATTTCTACCTCAATATTTACCACCTTTCCCCCAACACAGATGGGAAAGGCTGGAATAATCCCGTGCGGCCTATGAGAATGTCCATCAAATTTCGTCAATAGAGTCAGTGAAGGAACAACTTGAGGTGATCCAATGACCTTCCAACATGACATGGACATCACACATGTGGAAGCTCCCTCATCTATAACAGTTTGAAAGATGTTGGTCTTTCGATATGTAGACTTTGTTTGAAAAGCCATATGATCGGGAAGTCTCTTTTTAATATCAAAAGTGAGCACAAGAGAATTTTTTGGATCTACTGCTCCGATTTCCGAGAGTAATGCACTCCTCTGAGCGGGGCACGACTGGAGTACCTCTAACACTGACATAGCACAAGGACTTTGAGCCAGATCTTCTACAATCAAGTAGTTCTGGGCTTCCCTAGCATTAGGGTTAATGGTTGAGCACTTTGTGCAGCCTTTCAGCATCTGAGGTATAGACTCAATAGAGGGCCTATCAATATGGAGCAGCTGTAAGGCATCAGAAGCAGACTTAACCTTAGATGATTCTGATTCCCTGTAATCATGTGATCGTGTAGCGACGTCGATATGTGAGCTCATTATGAAGACATTTGACGAATTATCCTCTTCCTGGTTGCCCCCTGTGGGGGTACCATCATTTAAGTTTGCGCTAGCAAGTAATTTCTACCCTTGGAGAAAAGGGTTAGTTAGGATAGCCTGGGAGCTAGAAGACCCCTGCTGCACTAATAAGCACTAAGCGTCTTGGATCTTATGGCAAAGATGAGTTAAGTGATCTCCATTGCATAACTTGCATGGAAATTTTACCTTTTTCTTGGACTCTTTCTTACCTCCTCCGACATCATTGCCAGGTTTGTTTGCATTTCCCTTCCCATCCTGGCCCTTTTTCCTACCTCGTCCTTTCTTCTTCCCATCAGATTGTTGGTTTCCTTTGGGGTTAGAAGTTTGGACAATGTTTATAGACGTCGGTTGGGAAGGTGTAGATACAGATGGCAATGCTTGCATAGAAGAAGCAGTTTGTAAAGAAAACTGCGATAATTGATTCAGCAAGTTAGCCATGTTGGCATCAATTGATCTGACTAGTCCATCGGCATGGGGACTCGGCTTCGGTTTTGCTATATCCACCTGGATCTAGGAGCGTCAGGTAGAATTTTTTGAAGAACCCCAGATTGAGAATATATAAGTTCCAACTGCTTGGCTCTGAAATGGCCCGCTCTTCGGTGAAAACACTAAAGAGGGACACATCCTTAGAGATCTCAGGCTGTAATGATTTAAGAAACCATTCAAGAAGGAATTCTTGCTGAATATTGGCTTTAATGAGCCTTTTCCTTCTCCTCCATTCCTGGATATGATCTGAAATGTGAGTTACATGATCTTGTTGGAAATTATCCAGAAGCTCGGTTCTAGCATCATATCAGATAGGAAATTGAAAATGGTTCAAAAAGATAGTAGCCAAATCATCGAAAGAAGTGAAGGTGCCCCCTGGCAATTCTATGTACCATTTAGTTGCATTTCTAGTTAGGATACGTTGAAATAATCTCAACCTAATTGAATCATCTAACAAGGAGTTGGACGAACACCATAAGTGGAAAGTGGTTACGTGGTCACCTGGATCTTCACCAAGCTTCCCCTCGAATTTTGGTATATCTAGGGGAAGCTTGGTTGGAACCGGAGGCCAAATCGGGTTATACCTAATTGGATCATTAGTCAATTTAGAGAGATTTGGCAAGTTTAAAGTTGGCAGAAAAGGGAGTCGTGGTGGACCCTGAGGATTCCACCCAGTGTGGGCGGAACTCTGTTGGGCGCGAGATCCCCCAAAGGAAGTTTTGGGGCTTAAAGCCCAGATTTTGACTAAATCCGATGTAAAGACTCCACGTTTTGTGGGTGCGGAGTGCGAACTTGTAAATGAATCATAGGGTTGTCGGTCCTCATTTTTGTAATGTAATGTTGGCTTTAGAGATCTACCCATGGTCCGCGGACCATGGGATTGTATAAATAGAGCAAGGCTCTAAGTTGTAAATGACAGAATCAATGGAGAAAGGAAGGATGAAGAATTGAGTCTTATCTAAGTGTAGAGTCGATTCATTGGGTCGTAGAGTAGGAGAAGGCTCTACAGTTGAGTGCGCAGGGTAGGTTGAGTCTGTAACCGATTGAAGCATTAATAAAGAGAAGCTTTTTACCATTCCTGTGTAATTATTTACTGTTTTTTGCATTGAGTGTATTGGTTATAAATTACATTTTTGTTGTTTATATGATGCATGAACATATATGATTGTGTTGATTAAGTGAATATTAGATAAAGTATATGCTTATGCGAAGTTAACTAACAGTTATAAGAAGATAAGTAAGATCCGTGGTGTAACTTGGGGAAATAGCGTAGATCGTTGCCCTAGCAATGCAAAAGCTCCTCAGCCCCTTATTAGGGTTGCGCAAAGGTGATTATAGCAAATCGCGGAGCCCTTGCAGGTCAGGGCAGTGCGCGAAGTAACCTACGTGAAGGTATTCACAATTGGACTAAATCAACCCCTCAGAAATCTCAAGGGTGTGGAAACTTGGTTCCAGCATCCCCCCATACTGCTTCGGGTGAGACCTTAGTCCGCTCTCCATGGTCTGTTACCGAAAGGGCCAGTAGTGTAGGGATTTGTTTGGCTAATTAACTCTGAACTTGGGTCAGGCCCCCTCAAGCCAACAAATGGTTTCGTTGCTGGGACCAGAATCTGCATAGAGATGTCTGATGTCATATCATTATAATCCAACTAAAAAGGAAATTGAAGGTTGGTTGGACAGGAGGATTCACGAGTTCGTGACGTAGGAGAACAAGAGTCTGCGATTGACAAAAGAAGAGTGGTTAGACTATTACCTATACACAGATATCCATGAAATATTCTTCGCATCTTTCCCTACTGAGTTTTACGAGTGGATCGCGAAGCTAGCAGATAGCCAAGGAATGTGGAAACTTGATAGTCCTATTATGTGGACCCCAGAGTTGGTGTGCAGATTGGAAGCATTTGAGGATAAGATCGCACACGCTGTTGATCACTGGCTCGATCAGATTATAGGAGGGTTCATTATTGAGTTCGCAGTAGATACTTCAGTCAGCTATAGTAAGGCAGAGTGATGCTTTATCAAAGGACCACAAGGTAAGTACGTAAGGCCTCTGAATACTTGGATTAAAATGGTATTTTGTGAAAAGCGGGTTATGCAATTACCCTGATGTTCGAAGCTACGTGAAGCAGAAAAACCTATAGAAATGAAGGAAGTAAGTGACCAGAGAATAGCCCTTTGATTTCACCTCTGTGAGGGGACAAGGAAGAGCTCGTGAAGGTCTCTTCGCGAAGTGTGATCCATCTAACAAGGCAAAGAATTCTGCGCATACCACCCCCACCCACACCGCCACCAGCTTCACCACCATCACCTGCATCTTCACTCGTACCACCTTTGCCACCACTGCGAGTTTATATGGAAAGCACGATAAAGTTTCCTGTGTTCAAGGGAGTAGGAAATGAGGATCCGAACCAATTTTGGTTCATCATAAAAGTCGTATGGGAAGCGCAGGGAGTTACAGATGATAATATAAAGAAAGCGACACTAGTTAGCGCACTGCAGGACCGCGTGCTGACCTACTATATTAAGCATTCTAATGATAATCCAAATGTGGGAGTCGTGGATTATTGGGTGTGGGATCCCCCAAGGAAAGTTTTGGGGCTTAAAGCCTAGATTTTGACCAAATCTGATGTAAAGACTCCGCGTTTTGTGGGTGCAGAGTGTGAAGATTGTAAATGAGTCATAGGGTTGTCCACCCTCATTTTTGTAATGTAATGTTGGTTTTAGAAATCTACCCATGGTTTGTGGACTATGGGATTGTATTAATAGAGTGAGGCTTTAAGTTGTAACAGAAGGAGAATCAATAGAGGAATGAAGGATGAAGAATTGAGTCTTATCTAAGTGTTAAGTTGATTCTTTGGGTCATAGAGTATGTTATCACAAAATCACAATTGAAGGGCTGCTGATCAGGCAGACTCTGTGTAACTATTTTAGACCAAGCTTTTGACTAAGGATTAGCCTCCCTAGCCTGAGAGGGCTCTCTCAAGAAAAGGTTATTGATTTTGAATGTTGATAAGAGGGCTAACTCTTGTACAATAGATTTAATGTAAACATAACTGGTTGGAAACACACCAAAAGATATCTCATTGGGCTATGGAGTCTATAATATCAAGTAAACAAGAAAAACACAGTGAACTCATAGAAATCAAGGCTCTTAGCATTACAAGTCAAACATATTCCACCACACATAGCTTGCTGTATACACAGGAAGTCAGAGCATATAGGTATGAATTCTGAGTGATTGCATACAACAAAACCATAAAATAACATAAGGTATAACACATCATCACTTCATTTGACCATGACAATCCTTCGAGAATCTTGAGAAGAGTATAACTCTGTTTTACTATTACTGTCAAAAAGATCTTACAGTGGCCCAAAACAACACACCTTTTCTATTAAGTATCCAACCTTTTTTACATCTAAGTTATTCCTATTTATAGCCTATCAAAACACTGCTGTACGAGACTCCTCATCAAGCATGAAGGGAGCTCGGGCTTTTGACATAAATGACCTTAACAATAACATAAACGAACTAATTTATTACAAGAGATATGATGCTACGAAAACAGAGGATTCCATCATATTGGCACTTTAAGTCTTCTTCCTTGTATACCCTGATGTGTCCTTTGAGCTTGCCACCTGTAGTACTGCAATAATAACCATATCCAAGCTTAAAACAGATTCAATGTACATACAGCTCCGGATACTTGATGCATAGATGACTTCAACAACCGAAAAGAAAATGAAGCCTATATTCTTGGTTGCTGCCTCCCCTCGGTGTTCATATATTAATGATCCATCTTTAAGCCATTTAAACCTTGGATAGTCCCGTGTGACTGAAGAAAACTCATAACCCAGCCATCCCACAACTGGACAAGTGTATCATTTAACACCTCAGCAGCTCTATCCAAACCCTAAAATTTCGGAGATAAAGTGACTTTTAGGCAAAAGACAAAACTTCGACTTTTTCTTTGAATATTTACACCTGACCTCCTTTTCAAAATTTCTGACTGATCTTCTATAGTCTACATGCTGACATTAAACCATCTCTTTGAATATATGCTGATCTCAGCATTCCAACTCAAGCTTAAAACCTAACCAGTCATCTACAGCAGTTTCGTAGCGCGCTACGAAACTGCTGTAGGTCATCAAAATTAAATATATGAACCTCAAAACAACAATATTTCAAATCTATGACTCCTTTAGTCTTTCCATACAGGTGTGAAGACACAAAAAAGTCTCAAAAACTTTTAAAAAGACAATGGCCTAACATATATCAAAATTTGAGAAAACACATTCCTCCTTGAATCATTTAGCTAGCTTGTCTAGCTTTTCTTTCAGGCTAATGACTTCCTCCTTCAACTTCTTGTTCTGTGCTCTTAGACTTGCATTCATTTGTTTCATAGTTTTTGCCTGTTTTAGAGCTGGTATTGTCCATACATAGGCGTCAGATACCGAACTAGCTTGACTGATCAAACTTGTTTTACCTTTCATCACAGCTTTCTTATAACCAGTATATCTCACTGCCTTCTCTTTAAAGATATTATGAACCTGAGGTATCTCCTTACTTGCTCCAGCTTGTTTTGTAATGGCAACCACATTTCCACTTTGACTGATAACCACCTTATTGTCCTTATTCTTGTTTTTAACTGCTTGGACTATTCCAGAGAAGATTTCAAGTGCCTCTGTCCTAGGCATGTCTGAAGGGACTTTCTCTTTTTGAGCCTTTTCTGCTTCCTTTATTTGCCTCCTAGTCATTGGTCTGCGAGGTTTAAAGGCATACTCTTTACCTGGTTCTTCAAACTTTAACCTTTTGGAAGCCTTTGACTTCTTAGAACTCTCAGGTGAAGATTGTGTTAGATCAATATGCATAGGTGCCACCAATTGATCTGGTTCTATTTCAAGTGGTTCAACTTGGATTGGATGTTCTTGTTCTAATTCAATGGCTTCCAGCAAATCATTTAGATTACCCTTAGAAACAGGACTCTCTTCCACATGAGCAGATTTTCCTTTTTCTTTGTTCAGCTGGCCTCTAGTTCTTGCTCTTGAAACTCTTTCAACTTCACTAGACTTAATTTCATCTTTTCTTTTGTGAGTCTTCTGTTTAGATGATTCTGGTGTTTCTTTAAGCGGCAACTTAGAGGCTTCTTTTTCAGACACTTTGGATGATTTCGAAGTTTTGACTACTGATGCCTCAGGAGTTTCTTTGACTGCTAACTTAGGAGTCTTCTTTGTTGATGCTTCAGGTGTTTCTTTGACTGTTACAGACCTCTCTGGCTTCTTTGTTTTAGCTTTGGGCTTCTTATGGTCTGTTATTTCTTTCCTAATCTCAGCCAAAGTAGTATCCTCACTCCTATCTTCTCTTTCTCTTACAGGTAATGGAGTGAGGCCCGTTTTACTAGGGAAACCGGCCATGAATACAAACGAATCCCAGTCTTTACCAATTTTATGTAGGCTATCCAACACCAATAATTTAACCAGACCATGATGAAAAAGAGATGTTTCATAAGCTTCCTTTTTCAACTGAATCTTGTCACACATCTTAGAAATACTCCTGAATAAGTAAAAAGGGATGTCTATTGAGCTCTTACCAGTGAAGTGTAGTAGCAACTTGAAATGATATGAGTAGACTTTGTTGTACCGACCTTCACATGTCAAGTACTTCTGGAGGCATGTCAATAATGTAGCATAATTCTCCTTAAGATAGCTCCTTGGGACAGCTTTAGTAAGATCTTCGTCTACATATGGTGCCTTTAAGAACTCCTTACACGGACCCATATCAAACTTGAAATTCTTGAACCATTCTTGGCCACCTCTTGGGATTTCTGTAACTGTAGAAATGACTTCAGGGGAAACCGGAAACTCCAGCATGGCCACCTTTGAATTTAATCCCGTGAAGTTCACTGCAAATGCCTTGGTCACTTCTGCATGTCCACCTTTGAGTTTTTCACAGAACCGCCAACAACCAGCAGCTCTGAACGCCTTTGCTACTTCCTCATCACTGAGGGTTACATCTAATCCCTCCGGCTCTGTTCTCACACATCTACCCGAACGGTGCTCCTTTCTCTCCATGTTTCTTTGCACAATTCTACACAAGGAAATGCCGGTGGTTTGCAGCACGATAACACTCCTTGGCTGTAGAACTCAGGCTCGCTTGCAGTAGTCTGATTAGAATCAAGCTCACGCTTTTCATAGAGTAGAAGACATTCATATGTTATGAAAAACACATTATGGAATGACCACTTCCTATAACGTCCTCCAAACTGACACCTAACTCAATGAAATCAGACCTGATGGCAAAGTAATGGCTAATCATGACACGTAAATGGTGTGAGGAAACAATCATAACCAGACTCGTGACTCACCACTTCTCGGATTAGACATTTCAGGAAAAAAAACTAGACAACAGCCCGAAACCCCGATTTCGTAGCGCGGGCAGTTCAAATTTAAAGGAATGCGCTACGAAATCGCTGGCAAATGGGCCGCTACGAAAACACGCAAACATTATTTAGCAGCAGAACTGACCAATCACACTCGCGCTACGAAACTGCGCAAGTACCTAAGAGATCATACCCGTGCTGCGAAACTGCGCAAGTACCAATGACATGACATGACATAACTAACCATGATGGAAGATGACTAATGCCCTTGCCTTTACACGAATTTCATTCATAACTCTTGAATTTCAAAATTTGAAATTGACATAAGTTAACAAACTTATTTACAAGACCTCAAGACTTTATAAAAACTTATGGATAATTAACATATACATGAACTATAGATTCTAGTGATAACAGCGGCTCCACTAGGGATAGTGTGCCCCTGTGGTACACTAAGAACACGTAGTACCAGTGCTTTATCCATTTATTACACTCACATCTAGCTGACAAGCATTCCTCTCAAACTTTGTGGGCCTTCTCCTCGGGCTAAAATCTGCTAGTTCAGCTTGTCACTTATTGCTAGCACAAACACTTCAAAAGCAATGATTATTTACAATGATCATGAATTACTTGGCCGACTTCTCACTGATAATAATGCTTTAAGAACCTGCCATTGACAGACCCACCAGCATACTGTGATCCATCAACTTCTTGCAAAATGTAAGTATTGTTTCCATGGAAGGCAGAGATCAAATATGGCCCCTTCCATAAATTCTCAAACTTACCATGTTTGCCCTTTTCCTCAATTTTGGCTTCCCATTTCAAAACTTTGTCATTAATTTGAAAGGTCACATCTTTAATCTTCTTGTCAAAAGCCCTTTTGACTCTATTCTGACTTTGTTGATAATCTTCAACCACTTCATTCCTTTTTTCTTGTAATGCAATCAATTGATTAATCCTCCTCTGTATGGCATTGGGCTCTTCTTCAAGTCCTTGAATTAATTTCATAACTGGGACACCAAGAGATGTTGGAAAAATAGCTTCTGCTCCGTACACAAGTTCATAAGGAGAGGTTCCAATAGATCTTTTAGTGCAAATGCGATCAGCCCATAATGCATACTTCAGTTTCAAATGCCAAGTTTTCTTGTTTTCCTCCAGCAATTTCTTGATAATCCTCACAAGACTCTTATTTGAACTTTCAGCTAGACCATTGCCTTGTGGATAATAAGCTGTTGAATGACCAAGAGTAATATGATATTGATGGCAAAAGTTTATCATTCTCTTAGACTTAAATGCTTGAGCATTATCTGTGATAAGCTTGAGTGGACATCCAAACCTTGATAAAATATTGTTCTCTAAGAAAGAAATAATGACTGCATCATTAGCTTGTCTAGTTGGCACTGCCTCTATCCACTTTGTGAAATAATCTGTGGCTGTAAGTATCCACCGATGTTGGCCTGATGAAGAGGGATGTATCTCACCTATAAAATCTAGCCCCCACTGCTGAAAAGGCGCCTCTACATAAATAGGAACAAGAGGCATAGGCATGAGCTTTCTTTTACCTTCAAACAACTGACATTCATGACAAGCTGCAACCTTTTTATAAATGTCTTTGAACATGGTGGGCCAAAAATACCCAGCTCTCAATATTTTGTTAGCAGTAGCCTTCCAATAATGGTGACCTCCACAGTCTCCTTTGTGAAATTCTTCAATCACTCTATCAGCCTCCTCTTCAATTAAGCAACTTAGCAGAATTCCTCCAACATCCTTCCAAAACAAACTCTGTTCATAAACAAAATATTTAAGAGATTTCAGCTTGATGAAACGGGCTCTAGACTTGGGAAGATTGTCAGGGGCTCTGTTGTGCTGTAGTACAAATGAGACATCCTTATACCATTCAGATATCAGAAATTTTTCATTGATTTGAACCAACTCTTCCTCTTCTTCAAAAATTTCTGATATTTCTGCATTAAAATTAATATCACTGCAGTCTAGATTTGAGTGAGTTAGCAACTCTGCTAACCCTTGGCCTTTCACCAATTTAGTTGGCCTAATTTCAATATCATATTCCAACAATTTGGCTATCCATTTCCCTCTTTTACCATCCGGGTCTGCTTGTGTGAGAATTTCTTTAATAACAGCACTTGGCACAAATGCAATAATATGAGAATGAAGCACATAGATTCTAAAATCTTTGATTGCCTTAACCAAAGCATATGCTTGCTTTTCTAAAATGTTATACTTTAATTCAGCATTTGCCAATGTTTTACTAAAGAATGAAATAGGCTGCTCAGTACCTTGATCCCCTTTCTGCAAAAGAACTCCAGCGATTGTATCTTCAGAGGCATAAGTGAATATTAAAAATTCCTTGGAGAAATCAGGACTAATAAGCACCGGTGCTTGAGTGAGTGCTTTTTTAATTTCTTCAAATGACTTTCTTGCCTCAGCTGTCCACCTAAAGTCTGCTCCCTTCTTTAGCATTTTTGTGATGTGCTTAACCACCTCTGCAAAGTTAGGAATGAACCTCCTAACAAAATTGACTTTACCAAGAAAAAACTGAACTTCTTTCTTACTCCTTGGCAAATCCAGCCTTGAAATAGCACTAACTCTATTTGGATCTATTTTAATGCCTTCTTGAGAAATGATATGCCCAAGCAACTTACCAGAAGTCAAAGCAAAGATACTTTTAGTTGGATTCAAAGAAATGCCGAACCTTCTACACTTCAATAATATCTTTTCTAGATGCTTTAAATGATCTTCCTCTCTCTTTGAAAATACTGTGATATCATCAAGGTATACCACAACTGATTTATCTCTTTCCTCTGCAAAAGCAATGTCCATAGCCCTTTGGAAAGTCGCCCCTGCATTCATGAGGCCAAAGGGCATCTTGGCATACATAAATGTGCCCCATGGTGTAGTAAAGGCTGTCTTCTCCTGATCCTCTGGATGAACAAGGATTTGATTGTATCCTGAAAAGCCGTCTAACATTGACATTATTTGAGAACCTACAATATTCTGCAACATGAGATCCATTTTAGGAAGAGGATAATTGTCCTTGAGTGAAGCCTTGTTCAAATTCCTAAATTCTATGCAAATCCTTATTTCTCCGTTCTTTTTCCTCACTGGAACCAAGTTGGCTAACCAATTTGAAAATCTGATAGGAACAATAATCTTCGCATCATACAACTTCTTAACCTCCTTCTCAATTAATGGCATCAGTAGGGGATTTATTCTTCTCAATTTTTGCTTAAAAGGTTTCTCATTTGGCTTGATGGGGATTGTATGTTGTATAACTGAGGAATCATATTGTTTGAGATCAGTATAATTCCAAGCAAACACATCAATAAACTTCTTCATCAGATCAATGTACTTAACCTTTAGATCAGCTGATAAAAATTTTGAAATTTTGATCAATTTAGGCGCTACTAAATCACCTAGATTGCAGCTTTCTATCTCTTCTTCATTTGCCTGCAACCTTGGCGCCTTAAAAACATCATTCTGATCAAAAAGTTTCTCAAGTGGAATCAGACCCTTAGGAATGAGGTTATTTTGCAGCTGCAACACCTCAGACTTTTCTTTTGTTTCCACTAACATGTTTTGCTGGTCAATTTGACAATTCTCAAATTCTCCTTTCAATTCTAAGAAACTTTTCACCTGCTGGTCATCTTCAAATACTTGCCAATTTAGGATATTGTCAGGGATCACTGGCCTATGGCGGACTTTGACTGCATAACTGTCAGAATCATGTTTAGGAATGACAAAAAGACTAGCTGCTACAGCAAGAGAATCTGCCATGGAATTCTGCTCTCTGGTTATGACATTGAAAGTGTATGATTGAAACTTTTCCAACAATTCTAACACCAAATTCCTATAAGCTCTCATTCTTGCATCTTTTGTTTGATAAACACCTTGAACTTGCTTTATAACTAGCTCAGAGTCCCCATAAACAACAATGTTTTTTGCCTTGAACTCAATCAAATTTTCTAGGCCTAAAACCAAGGACTCATACTCGGCCATGTTATTTGTGCAATCAAAATTGAGCTTATAAGACAGAAACTTACTCTCATCAGCTGGACTCATGATCCAAATTCCAGCACCAGCTCCTTCTTTCCCTGCTGCTCCATCAAAATACAAAGACCAGCAACCAGAAATGTCTTCTTCATTACTTTGCTGCAACTCTTCACACTGATTTTCTGCTTTTTCTTTCTGTGATTCCTCTCCCACTGATTCATTAAACAGAATGGCTGATCCCAAGCCTGTATCACAAGAATAGATAGGAAAATTCTATGGTTTATCCTTACTACTCACCATATATGCCATCCTTGTCTCCCGGTATAACCTTCTCTGCTCCCCAAATACTGGAATAGTAGCATAAGTCAAATCCATTTGCATAGTACCCTTAATTTTAGCTGCCCATGATCTTGAAAGTAATATTCCAAATTTAGGTGGAACATCAGCCACAACAATATCCATGACAGTGGTTTTGGCTGGAATTTGTGTAAGAGCCACAACAACATCCTTAATTAACCCAATACAATGCACCCTCTTAGAATCAAAAGAAAATAAATCTTTATAAGGTCTGGTCACTTCCAATCCTAACCTTTCCATAATGACTTTGGGCATAAGATTATGAGATGCTCCTGAGTCCAACATGGCATTATGAAGAGTCATTTCATGTATATTGATGCTTATATAAAAAGGAGGAAATTCATCATTCTGCTCATCTTCCAGCCTTGGGCCCAAACAAATGATAGGATTGTCTTCTTGCAAATTTAAAATATCAGCTCCTCCCGGGGGAGAATTAAGCATTTCCACAATCTTGCTTCTATACTTGTTTACTTTCAAAAGTTCATTAAATGGGACTGATATTTTAATTTTAGAAATCTCATTTTCTATATTGAATCCTGGAGTAGACTTCTCAACTTCCTTAGGAAGAACAAGAGCTTGATTCTCTTTCTTTTCAATAGGAGCATCACCTTTTTCTTCAGCTTGTTTTGGCTTTTCTTTTTTGTCTTCCACTGCTTTTGGAATATTCTTCTTAGGCTGACCCTTATTTGCTGTAATGGGGACATCTCGATTTCTGAGGTTATATTGCTTCTGAATTTCAAATATGGCATGCTGATAACCCTTTAGGAAATCTGAAGGTTCTTTTTCAACCTTTTGTTGACTAGACTCATCATGTTCTTCTTTTGTTAAAAAGATTTCTGAATCTTCTTCACCAAGACAATGAATAGCTTCTTCTGGTTCCTCAGTCTCTTCCTCACCATCTACCATATTTTGCTGAAATGGAGGTCTTACAGGAGGATCAGCTGGCTGATTTCTATTTTCCCTTGGCCTTTGTTGATTTTGTGGCCTTCTAAACTGGGGATTTCTGAACCGAGGTTCTTGTTGTGCTTGAGGAGCAGCAGTATTCCCAAGTGCTAATTGGTCCATTAATTTTTCCATAGTCTTCATCATGGTTTCAAATCTTTCATCTTGAGCTGAAGTAGAGGGCCTCTCCTCTTCCTTAATTTTGGTCTTAGCCATCTTAGACTTTTTAGCAGCAAGTATATTTACTTCAACTTTGATAGCATCATTTTGCATATCAGCCAATGTAGCAGACTCTCTCTCTCTGAGTAAGAGAGAAAAATCAGATTCAAAGGACTCAGCATATCTTAGTTGGGCCAGGGCTCCAGGAGGTTTTAAGTGAGCTGGAATGGAATTGTAAATCTTATTGAACCTCTTAGAAAAGTTCTGAATAGTCTCATCTGGGGCTCTTCTCAAATTATTATACTCAGTGAGGGCCTGTACTGGATTAGTCCTATTTCCCCATTTTCTCAAAAAACTATCTTCAAACTCAATCCAACTGTGAATACTACCAGCTCCCAAGGCTTTGAACCATTTCCTAACTTCCCCAATAAAGGACTGAGCAAATAATCTCAATTTGACATCTTCATCATCTACTTCATACCTATCAATAAAGTCATTGAATCTATCTACATGCTCTTCAGCTGTAATGTCTTCATCCCCTCCCCAGGTTGGAATCTTAGAAGCATATTTGTTTGGTAAGTCATGCAAAACAGCAGGGAGGGCCAAAGGCGCATACCTTGCAGGTACAGCCATGATGAAAGGAGGAACAGCAACAATAGGTATGCTATGACCAAGACTAGTATGAGATGTGAGTTGAGGACTGTTTGGACTTGCGGAAGCTGAGGACAAAATATGAGTACGAAAAGGACTATTAGGACTTTGTAACCCACCAACAAAAGAGCTCCAATTTGGGAGAGGTAACCCAAGGTTTGAGTTAAGCAGAATTTCAAAAGGATCAAGCTCCTTGAGCTGTTTTAAATCTTCTTTTTCTAACAAAAGCTCAGAAGAAACAATTTCCCAAAACTCCTCTTTATCTTTTTGTGAAATTAAAGAAGAGGTATCAATACCTCTTTTCTGTAAATCCAAGATAATGCCTATTACTTCTTCTTCATTTTCAGACCTTAATATGACCTCTTGAACTTTATCATCCACAATTTTGTTCTCAAGACTTCTAGAAAACTCAGTAAATAACGACTTTGAAATACTTGAAGTACCTGGTATGTCAGAGAATCTTTGTTTACTTCTTGAGATGATATTCGGATTTTCCACAGGACTAGGTGGATTTGGATCAGGGTTACTCCTTGTGTACCTTCCTTTCGAAGCCACCTTTAAACTTTAAAATAACAAATGGAGTCACCAAGGTAGAATGCAGCCTCAAAAATCATTTGAACTCCTGCTACCTTCAGAAATTCAATCTTAAGCTCCCGGCAGACGCACCAAAATGTTATCACAAAATCACAACTGAAGGGCTGCTGATCAGGCAGACTCTGTGTAACTATTTCAGACCAAGCTTTTGACTAAGGATTAGCCTCCCTAGCCTGAGAGGGCTCTCTCAAGAAAAGGTTATTGATTTTGAATGTTGATAAGAGGGCTAACTCTTGTACAATAGATTTAATGTAAACATAACTGGTTGGAAACACACCAAAAGATATCTCATTGGGCTATGGAGTCTATAATATCAAGTAAACAAGAAAAACACAGTGAACTCATAGAAATCAAGGCTCTTAGCATTACAAGTCAAACATATTCCACCACACATAGCTTGCTGTATACACAGGAAGTCAGAGCATATAGGTATGAATTCTGAGTGATTGCATACAACAAAACCATAAAATAACATAAGGTGTAACACATCATCACTTCATTTGACCATGACAATCCTTCGAGAATCTTGAGAAGAGTATAACTCTGTTTTACTATTACTGTCAAAAAGATCTTACAGTGGCCCAAAACAACACACCTTTTCTATTAAGTATCCAACCTTTTTTACATCTAAGTTATTCCTATTTATAGCCTATCAAAACACTGCTGTACGAGACTCCTCATCAAGCATGAAGGGAGCTCGGGCTTTTGACATAAATGACCTTAACAATAACATAAACGAACTAATTTATTACAAGAGATATGATGCTACGAAAACAGAGGATTCCATCATATTGGCACTTTAAGTCTTCTTCCTTGTATACCCTGATGTGTCCTTTGAGCTTGCCACCTGTAGTACTGCAATAATAACCATATCCAAGCTTAAAACAGATTCAATGTACATACAGCTCCGGATACTTGATGCATAGATGACTTCAACAACCGAAAAGAAAATGAAGCCTATATTCTTGGTTGCTGCCTCCCCTCGGTGTTCATATATTAATGATCCATCTTTAAGCCATTTAAACCTTGGATAGTCCCGTGTGACTGAAGAAAACTCATAACCCAGCCATCCCACAACTGGACAAGTGTATCATTTAACACCTCAGCAGCTCTATCCAAACCCTAAAATTTCGGAGATAAAGTGACTTTTAGGCAAAAGACAAAACTTCGACTTTTTCTTTGAATATTTACACCTGACCTCCTTTTCAAAATTTCTGACTGATCTTCTATAGTCTACATGCTGACATTAAACCATCTCTTTGAATATATGCTGATCTCAGCATTCCAACTCAAGCTTAAAACCTAACCAGTCATCTACAGCAGTTTCGTAGCGCGCTACGAAACTGCTGTAGGTCATCAAAATTAAATATATGAACCTCAAAACAGCAATATTTCAAATCTATGACTCCTTTAGTCTTTCCATACAGGTGTGAAGACACAAAAAAGTCTCAAAAACTTTTAAAAAGACAATGGCCTAACATATATCAAAATTTGAGAAAACACATTCCTCCTTGAATCATTTAGCTAGCTTGTCTAGCTTTTCTTTCAGGCTAATGACTTCCTCCTTCAACTTCTTGTTCTGTGCTCTTAGACTTGCATTCATTTGTTTCATAGTTTTTGCCTGTTTTAGAGCTGGTATTGTCCATACATAGGCGTCAGATACCGAACTAGCTTGACTGATCAAACTTGTTTTACCTTTCATCACAGCTTTCTTATAACCAGTATATCTCACTGCCTTCTCTTTAAAGATATTATGAACCTGAGGTATCTCCTTACTTGCTCCAGCTTGTTTTGTAATGGCAACCACATTTCCACTTTGACTGATAACCACCTTATTGTCCTTATTCTTGTTTTTAACTGCTTGGACTATTCCAGATAAGATTTCAAGTGCCTCTGTCCTAGGCATGTCTGAAGGGACTTTCTCTTTTTGAGCCTTTTCTGCTTCCTTTATTTGCCTCCTAGTCATTGGTCTGCGAGGTTTAAAGGCATACTCTTTACCTGGTTCTTCAAACTTTAACCTTTTGGAAGCCTTTGACTTCTTAGAACTCTCAGGTGAAGATTGCGTTAGATCAATATGCATAGGTGCCACCAATTGATCTGGTTCTATTTCAAGTGGTTCAACTTGGATTGGATGTTCTTGTTCTAATTCAATGGCTTCCAGCAAATCATTTAGATTACCCTTAGAAACAGGACTCTCTTCCACATGAGCAGATTTTCCTTTTTCTTTGTTCAGCTGGCCTCTAGTTCTTGCTCTTGAAACTCTTTCAACTTCACTAGACTTAATTTCATCTTTTCTTTTGTGAGTCTTCTGTTTAGATGATTCTGGTGTTTCTTTAAGCGGCAACTTAGAGGCTTCTTTTTCAGACACTTTGGATGATTTCGAAGTTTTGACTACTGATGCCTCAGGAGTTTCTTTGACTGCTAACTTAGGAGTCTTCTTTGTTGATGCTTCAGGTGTTTCTTTGACTGTTACAGACCTCTCTGGCTTCTTTGTTTTAGCTTTGGGCTTCTTATGGTCTGTTATTTCTTTCCTAATCTCAGCCAAAGTAGTATCCTCACTCCTATCTTCTCTTTCTCTTACAGGTAATGGAGTGAGGCCCGTTTTACTAGGGAAACCGGCCATGAATACAAACGAATCCCAGTCTTTACCAATTTTATGTAGGCTATCCAACACCAATAATTTAACCAGACCATGATGAAAAAGAGATGTTTCATAAGCTTCCTTTTTCAACTGAATCTTGTCACACATCTTAGAAATACTCCTGAATAAGTAAAAAGGGATGTCTATTGAGCTCTTACCAGTGAAGTGTAGTAGCAACTTGAAATGATATGAGTAGACTTTGTTGTACCGACCTTCACATGTCAAGTACTTCTGGATGCATGTCAATAATGTAGCATAATTCTCCTTAAGATAGCTCCTTGGGACAGCTTTAGTAAGATCTTCGTCTACATATGGTGCCTTTAAGAACTCCTTCCACGGACCCATATCAAACTTGAAATTCTTGAACCATTCTTGGCCACCTCTTGGGATTTCTGTAACTGTAGAAATGACTTCAGGGGAAACCGGAAACTCCAGCATGGCCACCTTTGAATTTAATCCCGTGAAGTTCACTGCAAATGCCTTGGTCACTTCTGCATGTCCACGTTTGAGTTTTTCACAGAACCGCCAACAACCAGCAGCTCTGAACGCCTTTGCTACTTCCTCATCACTGAGGGTTACATCTAATCCCTCCGGCTCTGTTCTCACACATCTACCCGAACGGTGCTCCTTTCTCTCCATGTTTCTTTGCACAATTCTACACAAGGAAATGCCGGTGGTTTGCAGCACGATAACACTCCTTGGCTGTAGAACTCAGGCTCGCTTGCAGTAGTCTGATTAGAATCAAGCTCACGCTTTTCATAGAGTAGAAGACATTCATATGTTATGAAAAACACATTATGGAATGACCACTTCCTATAACGTCCTCCAAACTGACACCTAACTCAATGAAATCAGACCTGATGGCAAAGTAATGGCTAATCATGACACGTAAATGGTGTGAGGAAACAATCATAACCGGACTCGTGACTCACCACTTCTCGGATTAGACATTTCAGGAAAAAAAACTAGACAACAGCCCGAAACCCCGATTTCGTAGCGCGGGCAGTTCAAATTTAAAGGAATGCGCTACGAAATCGCTGGCAAACGGGCCGCTACGAAAACACGCAAACATTATTTAGCAGCAGAACTGACCAATCACACTCGCGCTACGAAACTGCGCAAGTACCTAAGAGATCATACCCGTGCTGCGAAACTGCGCAAGTACCAATGACATGACATGACATAACTAACCATGATGGAAGATGACTAATGCCCTTGCCTTTACACGAATTTCATTCATAACTCTTGAATTTCAAAATTTGAAATTGACATAAGTTAACAAACTTATTTACAAGACCTCAAGACTTTATAAAAACTTATGGATAATTAACATATACATGAACTATAGATTCTAGTGATAACAGAGTAGGAGAAGGCTCTGCAGCTGAGTGCACAGAGGCTTAGTAGTCCGCAGCTGAGTGCGTAGGGCAAGTCGAGTATCTAACCGTTGGAGAAGTAATAAAGAGAAGTTTTACATCAATTCTGTGTATCTTTTTCCTGTTTTGTGCATTGAATTTATCAGACATAAATTTCATTTCTATTTTTTATATGATGCACGAACTTATATGAATATGTTGATAAAATGAATATAAGATAAAGTATCTATTTATGCGCAGATAACTAACTGTTATAAAAAGATAAGTAAGATTCACGTTATAACTTGGGGAAGTAGTGCAGATCGATACCCTAGCAGCGCGAAAGCACCTCAACCCCCGGTTAGGGCTGCGCGAAGGCGATTGTAATAGATCGCGAAGGCCTCGCAGATCAAGATAGTGCGTGAAGTGACTTGCGCGAAGGTATTCAAAGTTGGACTAAATCGACCCCTCAGACATCTCAAGGGTGCGAAAACTTGGTTCCAGCGTACCCCCATACTGCTTCGGGTAAGACCTCAGTTCACGCTCCATGTGTTGTTGCCGAAAGGGCCAGTAGTACAGGGATTTGTTTGGCTAATTAACTCCAAACCTGCGTTAGGCCCCCTTAAGCCAACAAATGGTTCCATTGTCAGGACCAGAATCTACATAGAGATGTCTGATGTCATATCATTGGAATCCAACTAAGAATTAAATTGAAGGTTGGTTGGACAAAAGAATTCACGAGTTTGCAGCGCAGGAGAACATGAATCCTCGACTAACAAAAGAAGAGTGGTTAGACTGCTACCTGTACATAGAGATTCATGAAATATTTCTTGCATCTTTCCCTACTGAGCTATATGAGTGGATCGCGAAGCTAGCAGATAGCCAAGGAAGGTGGAAACTCGATAATCCTATTGTGTGGACCGCAGATTTGGTGCACAGATTGGAAGCATTAGAGGATAAAATCACACACGTTGTTGATTACTGGCTCGATCGAATTATAGGAGGATTCAATACTGAGTTTGCGGTAGATACTTCAATCAGCTATAGCTAGGCAGAGTGACAGTTTCTCAAAGGAGCGCGAGGTAAGTACGTAAAGTATCTGAATACTTGGATTAAAATGCTATTGTGTGAAAAGAGGGTTATGCAATTACCTTGATGTCTAGAGCTACGTGAAGTGAAAAAATCTATAGAAACGAAGGAAATAAGGGACCAGAGAATATCCCTTTGATTTCACCTCCACGAGGGTACAAGGAAGGTCTTGAGAAGGTCTCACTGCGAAGTGCGATCCATTTGATAAGGAAAAGGATTCCGTGTATACCACTCCCACCCACACCGCCACTAGTTTCATCGCCTTCACCTCGATCTTCACCCATACCACCTCTACTGCCACCACGAGTCAATATGGAAATCGCGATAAAGTTGCCTGTGTTCAAGGGAGTAGGAAATGAAGATCCGAACCAGTTTTGGTTCGTGATAAGAGCTGTATGGGAAGCACAGGGAGTTACCGATGATAATATAAATAAAACGACATTGGTCAACGCTCTGCAGGATCGCGCCTTGACCTGGTATGTTAAGCATTCTAATGACAATCCAAATGCAGGAATTGCGGATATCCAAATTGTGCTAAATAGAGAATTTAGCAGGACGAAATCAGAAGCATAGTCGATCATTGGATTCAAAGAGATCACAATGCTACTAGGTGAGACTCCTTAGGAGTTGGATCAGAGACTGAAGTGTACGATTCGTGAAGCTAATATGACTTTGATGGATGGACAACACCGCGAATGGTTTGTAGCATCGCTAACGCCATATTTGAGGAACGCATTGTTGCAATAGAGGTTAACGACTCAAGAAAAGGCCTTGTAAATCGCGATGAGGCTACATGAAACTCCGATGTAGGATCCTAACTTGGGAGTTCAACAGATCCATGCACAGTTGAAAAACTTGTGCCTTGAGATGCGGAGTCTGAAACAGGACAAGATAGCCCGACCAAAAGTGCATGAAGAGGTGTGGTGTGTGAAAGGCAAGGGTCAGGGTCATGATAAGGACCACTGCCTTATGTTCATGAATTACCTCGCGGGAGGAGGACCAATGTCGTTAAGGCCGGAAGTGTAATCAGGACGTACCGTGGCACCTGCTTTGTGGTGTGTGATTTGTCAAATAGGAGGAAATCATGCTACGGACAACTACCATTTGTTACAGAAGTACACACAAAATTCGCAACAGTTGTTCTGTAATTTTTGTAGATCGGTTGGACACGATGAGTGCACTTGTAGAAGCTATGAGTTAATGATGGATAGAACTCCCACCTATAGAGTTCAGGCTGAAACACGGCCCCTAGACCAGAACACAGGAGTGGCGTGAACCAGATTTTAGGGGCGCAGACGAGGCTAGGGTGGAGGAGGACCTGGAAGAGGTTGCGGAGGGCCAAGAAATTATACCCGTGATTGTATCAACCCAATGTGTCCATCATGTCTGTATTGTACTCTATTTGATCATGAGACAGAGGATTGTCCTACGTCAATAGCTAGGATACGTGAGAAGGGAGCGCTACCACCTCCCCCTACTCAAACCCTACAGATGGTGAGGTCTGAGCCGCGCGAGGAAGATCCAAATGTGAACATTGTGCTCTGAAGTGGAACCATGATGGGAGATGATAAAGGAAAACAACCTGAAGATAGTACTTGGGTTCGCAAGGCTTCAACAAAAGAAGCAGAGTTTGATTTGGAGCGCACTAAGAAAACCTTCATGGAAGCTAAGAAGAGCTTCACTGATGCCTCCACTTCAGAAAGCAAATATAAACTGGAGCCGGAAATGGACCCATATATGCTTACGACGTTCCTGGAAACATGCATGAAGCTACAACATGACAATAAGGTTGTAAAAGGATTGTAGGAACTCATTAACAGATGCGTTGGGACTGCGCCAAGAGAACCACATGTAGTCTGGAAGATTGGAAAACACAAGACTAGGACAAGGAGAGAAATGAGGCTAACCACGCAGCTTGGAGAATATGAGATGGACCAAGTAATTCTAGACTTAGGATCGGATGCGAACATTCTGTCGAAGCAGACATGGGAGTGCATGGGGAGGCCTACACTGCAATGGTCTCCTATTCAGTTTCGAATGGCGAACCGAAAAAAGATAATACCCATGGGGCGATTGCAGGGAATCACCGTGGATATTGAGGGAGCGAGCGTGCTAGAAGAATTTGAAGTGATAGAGATTTTTGATGATAGCAATCACTACCCCGCACTCTTAGGTTTTGATTGGGCCATTGACATGAATGGGGTGATTAATTTGAAGAAGCGCAAGATGATTTTTGAGAAGAAGTCTCTGCGCGTAGTTATACCCTTAGACCCCGCTGAAGGATCGCGCTACATAGAGCTGGTGCACGACTATGAAAGAGACGACGATTTGGACTGCATATACAAGATAACCGCGTGAGACCAAGATTGTGTAAATCCCACCGTGGACAATGGATCTCATGGGACCGCGAAAGCTCATATACTTCAGATTTGGACGAGAAGATAAAGCGATGGTAGAAGCAGTTACATGAGGTAACCACGCTAAACCATAATATGATGACAAGATTGTTGTGTTACGTATCGACAGAAGTAAGGGATCTGCCTAATTATGATGGTTTAAGTGAGGTAGATACTTTCCTAGATAAGTTTGAAAGGGAGGTGCCAAAAAAGTAACGTTTCCAGGCCTTGAATTGGGTACTGTGCGCTATGCCCGCGAGGTGGTGGGGTGCGCATAGAGGGAGCTTTGAGGACTGGCACAAATGTAGGAGAATGGTGCGCACATGGTTTGGGAAACCTATAGTGTGATTGGCAGATAAATACAATGGACAGGATGGTCTGCGCGCGCATCTGTCTAGGTGGGTGCAGGCATATGGTAAACAACCTGCACGAATACACATGAACTACACATTGGAAAATACGGTCAATAAGCATGTGTTGGGTGGGCAAATGCATGAACGATTCCTCAAGTTGGAATGACTGACTGTTGAAAGAACGAGTGTGCAGAAGGCTATCCACGCATAAGCATTTAACGAAGTGTACGAAGCATTGAACAAGGTATGTAATGCGCAGAGAGCTGATTGGGACCTACGCGTACCAACATTTTTATGGGCTTATAGGGCGATGTACAAGAAACTAACAGACTAGACACCTTCTAGGCTGGCCTATGGAGCAAACACTGTAATGCCAATAGAGTCTATCATGCCTAGTTTGTGCATAGCAGCGCCCACGGATATGATGGATCATAGAGCCTTGGAAGAAGGGATTGCACAGTTGGACGAAGAAGAATGCTTGGGACCTGATGACGAGATCTAGCAGGGTGATCTTAGGCTCCAAGAACTCATGAAGGAAAGAGTTTAGTTAAGGGTGAAAAGCGGCATGATGGAAGAAGAAGTCAAGAAGCTTGAGGAAGGAATAAATAACGACTTTCTTGATAAGAAAATTGTGGTGATACAATAGGATGCACATGATTACATTGAAAACTTTGGGGACTACTGCCAAGAGTTGATCAATGTGATGCCTTGGATTGGGCCATATATTACTAAAGGGGTCACTGATGGGGGCACGATGCAGATGGTAAAGTGTGCAATGCAGATAGTAAAGTTAAAAGGTGGAAGTTTCCTAGGAAGAGTGAATGGCAGTCGCTTGAAGCCATACATGGGTGGCTCGGCTATCTGACTAGCCTAGCGAAGCACAATCTTAGCACTCCAGGTAGTGGAAAGGAGGCACGGGACTATAAATAGATGCAGGGAATGAAGGAGTAGATACAAGAAATTTGTTCAGATACAACAACATCTGAACAATGAGTGCAGGAGATTTAGTAGGCAGCTGGTTAGTGCGTTGCCAATCTTGCAGCAGTTCAGACAGAGTTGGAAGGTATCCACGTGAAGATCTCCACACCGACAAAGTGACTCAAGGGTGAGTCACGATGTTTGTTTTGGGGGCATGTTGGGTGCAGGATCCGCCAAGGCAAGTTTTGGGGCATAAAGCCCAAATTTTGACCAAATCCGATGTAAAGACTTCGCATTTTGTGGGCACGGAGCGTGAAGATTGTAAATGAGTCATAGGGTTGTCCATCCTCATTTTTGTAACGTAATGTCAGTTTTAGAAATATACCCATGGTCAATATACCCATGGTCTGCAGACCATGGGATTGTATAAATAGAGCGAGGCTCTAAGTTGTAATAGAAGGAGAATCAATAGAGGAATGAAGGATGAAGAATTGAGTCTTATCTAAGTGTTGAGTCAAGTTTTTGGGTCATAGAGTAGTAGAAGGCTCTACAATTGAGTTCGTAGAGGCCTAGTGGTCCGTAGCTGAGTGCATGGACCCCTACAGCTGAGTGCATAGGGCGAGTCGAGTTTGTAACTGTTGGAGAAGTAATAAAGAGAAGTTTTACATCAATTTTGTGTATCCTCTTTTTGTGCATTGAATGTATCAGATATAAATTTCATTTGTATTGTTTATATGATGCACATACTTATATGAATATGTTGATAAAGTGAATATAAGATAAAGTATATGTTTACGTGAAGATAAATAGCTTTTATAAGAAGATAAGTAAGATCCGCGGTATAACTTGGGGAAGTAGTGCATATCACTGCCCTAGTAGCGCGAAAGCACCTCAGCCCCTGGTTAGGGCTGTGCGAAGGCGATTGTAGTAGATCACGAAGGCCTCCCAGATCAGGATAGTGCATGTAGTGACCTATGCGAAGGTATTCACAGTTGGACTAAACCGACCCCTTAGACATCTCAAGGGTGCAGAAACATGGTTCCATCATCCCCCCATACTGCTTCGAGTGAGACCTCAGTCCGCGCTCCGCAGGCTATTGCAAAAAGGGCCAGTAGTATAGGGATTTGTTTGGAATTTAGCAAGCCAAAGTTAGAGGCGTCGTCGATCATTGGATTCAAAGAGATCACAATGATACCAAGTGAGACTCCTTGGGAGTTGGATCAGAGGTTGAAGTGTACAATTCACAAAGCTAATATGAATCTGATGGATGGACAACATCGTGAATGGTTTGTAGCATCGTTAACGCCACATTTAAGGGGCACGCTATCACAACAGAAGTTAACAACTTAGGTAGAGGCCTTAGAGATTGTGATGAGGTTGCATGAGACCCCGATGCAGGATCCTAACTTGGGAGTTCAGCAGATCCACGCGCAGTTGAAAAACTTATTCCTTGAGATGCAGAGTCTGAAACAGGACAGGATAGCTCGCCCAGAAGTGCACGAAGAAGTGTGGTGCGTAAAATGCAAGGGTCAAGGTCATGATAAGGACCACTGCTTGGTGTTCATGAATTACCTCGAGGATTGATGCCGTTAAGGGAGGAAGCACAAGTAGGACCTAGCGCAACGCCTTCTTTGTGGTGTGTGATTTGTCAAATAGGAGGGAAACATGCTATAGACAACTTCCATTTGTTACAGAAGTACACATATAATTCGCAACAATTGTTCTATAACTTTTGTAGATCAGTGGGACACGATGAATGCACTTGTAGAAGCTATGAGCTAATGATGGATAGAACTCCCACCTATAGGGTTCAGGCCGAAACGCAGCCCCTAGACCAGAATACAAGAGTGGTGCGAACAAGATTTCAAGGGTGCGGACAAGGGCGAGGTGGAGGAGGACCTGGATATGCTACAATTGTGAAGGGCCAAGACATTATGCTCGTGATTGTACGAACCCAACATGTCCATCATGTCTGTATTGTACCTTGTTTGATCATGAGATGGAAGATTGTCCTACGCCAATAGCTAGGATACGTGACAAGGGAGCACTACCACCTCCCTCGACTCAGAACCTGTAGATGATGAGTTCTGAGCTGCACGAGGAAGATCCAAATGTGAACATTGTGCTCTGAAGTGGAATCGTGATGGGAGATGATAAAGGCAAACATCCCGAAGATAGTACTTGGGTTTACAAGGCTCTGACCAAAGAAGCAGAGTTTGATTTGGAGCGTGCTAAGGAAACCTTCATGGAAGCTAAGAAGAGCTTCACTGATGCCTCCGCTTTAGGAAGAAAATATAAACCGGAGCCAGAAATGGACCCATCTATGCTTACGATGTTCGTGGAAACATGCATGAAGCTACTATGTGATAGTAAGCTTGTAAAGGGACTACAAGAACTCATTAACAGATGCGTTGGGACCGCACCACGAGAACCGCGCGTAGTCCGGAAGATTGGAAAGAATATGATGAGGACGGGACGAGAGATGAGGCTAACCGCGCAGATTGGAGAATATGAGATGGACCAAGTAATTCTGGATTTAGGGTCAGATGCGAACATTCTGCCGAAGTAGACATGGGAGCGCATGGGGAGGCCTACGCTACAGTGGTCTCCTATTTAGCTGCGAATGGTGAACCAACAAAAGATAATACCTATGGGGTGATTGCACGGAATCACTATGGATATTGAGGGAGCGAGCGCGCTAGCAGACTTTGAAGTGATAGAGATTGTTGATGACAACAATCCCTATCCCGTGCTCTTAGGAATTGATTGGGCCACTGAAATGAACGAGGTGATTAATCTAAAGAAGCACAAGATGATTTTTGAGAAGAAGTCTTTGTGCATAGTTATACCCTTAGACCCTACTGAGGGATCATGCTACTTAGAGCCGGTGCGCAACAATGAAAGTGACGATGATTTGGACTGCATCTACAAAATAACCGCGCGAGAGCAAGATTGGGTAAATCCCACCATGGACGGACGGATCTCATGGGAGTGCGAAAGCTCCTGTGTGTCAGATTCTAATGAGGAGATAGAGTGATGGTAGAACCGGTTACACGAGGTAACCACGCTGAATTGTAATATGATGATAGGATCACTATGCTGCGTATCGACAGAAGTGAGAGATCTACCTACTTATGATGGGTTAATTGAGGTGGATGCCTTCTTGGACAGATTTGAAAGGGAGGTGCCAGAAAAACAACGTTTGGCCTTGAAGTGGGTACTGCGCGCTATGCCTACGAGGTGGTGGGGTACACACAAAGGAAGCTTTGAAGACTGGTGCACATGTAGGAGGATGATGCGCACATAGTTTGGAAAGCCTAGGGTGTGATTGGCCGATAAATACAATGGATGGAATGGTCTGCATGTGCATCTGTCCAGGTGGGTACAGGTAGGTGGCAAACAACCTGCACGGATGCACATGAACTTCGTGTTGGGGAATACGGTCAATAAGCATGTGTTCGGGGGGAATGCGTAAACATCTCCTCGAGTTGTAATGATAGAGTGTGGAGAGAATAATTGCGTAGAAGGTTATTCACGCGAAAGCATTTAACGAAGTGTGCGAAGCACTGAACAAGGTATGTAGTGCGCAGCGAAACGATTGGGACCTGTGCGTACCAGCGATTTTATGGGCTTATAGGACAATGTACAAGAAACTAACAGAATAGATGCCTTCTAGGCTGAGCTCTGGAGCAAATGTTGTAATTCCAATGGAGTATATCATGCCTAGTCCATGCATAGCAATGCTCGTGGATATGACGAATCGCAGAGCCTTGGAAGAAGGGATCGCACAGTTGGGAGAGCTTGAAGAAGCACACTTGGGACCTGATGAATAGATCCAATAGGGTGATCTTAGGCTCCAAGAACTCATGAATGAAAGCGTTCTATTCAGGGAGGAAAGCGCCATGGCAGAAGCAGAAGTCAAGAAGCTGGAGGACGGAATAAAGAAGGACTTTCTTGATAAAAAGACCGTGGTGATAGAACACAATGAGCTCATTTACGTTGATGAACTTGGGGACTACCACCAAGAGTTGATCAAATTGATGCCTTGGATTGGACTATATGTTATTAAGGAGACTTTGGATAGGGGCGTGATGCGGTCGGTGAAGTCAAATGGTGGACTCTTCCTAGGAAAAGTAACCAGTAGTGAAGTTAAATGGCGAAATCTTCCCATTTGACTAGCCGCAGGGAGCACAGTCTTAGTGCTCCAGGCAGTTGAAAGGAGGTGTGGGACTATAAACTACTCTGCCCAAGAGTTGCGCAATTTCAGGGCTGCGCGTAGGAGCAAAGTGTCACAAGGTCCACGACAATGCAAGAGTAGTTGCGCTGCCGCGTGGGTTGGCTAGAAAGTGACTGTTATAGTCACTATTCATGATTTGATGCTTTGTTTGAGACCAAATAGAGCAGGCGATAGGCATTTAAGGCAAACTTTATGGGCTAGATTTGGGAAAATCTATCACCAAGGGAGCATTAATGGACCGGATTTGGGGGGAACGGTCGAATTCGAATTCATAAGGCGCTATAAATTGCAAAGGGTTGCCCAACAAATAACACTTGGCCATTTGAGAATTGAGCTATTGTGCATCCTAAGATTCAGTAACTCTGATCTGTTTGATTCTTTGAATTCGAAGGCATTATTTGAGCACCTACCTGAACTGTTGAGAGATTTGTAGAACAACAATATGACCACGCTAGAGGAAGCCATGGATATCAGCAAGATGACCGCTGAAGAGGCTGCACATGCCATGATGATAGAAGACACCCCAGAAAGCGTCGAGATAGTTTTAGAAATCCCTAAATCACCGTGCACGCCAAGACCCAAGAAAGATAAGCAGCCTATGGTACCAGTGCATGTGTCCCCTCGAAACCCGTTGAGAACTAAACTGACCATGGAAGAAAAGGGGAAGTGATTAATGTGGAAACCGATGAGGAGTGTTATAGACATTTTTGCGCCTCGCAGCATGGAGCATGAAATGTCAATAATTACAGGGATCCTCAGTCCCTAAACATGTTGTTCTTACCCCTAGAGGAACAAGGTCAGCAAACCACAGCACTTCCTATCAGTTCTCCACCTGAAAACACTCAAAAACAGGCTATTTTTGGATCATGTCAGCTGCTCCACTGAGCATCTGCGCTGAATGTCAACTGCTCCTCCTTGTACCTGCGCTGAAAGTCAAAACCAATGAAGGCTACCTGCACTGGGCGAGATTGGCCAAGTGGCACAGTCATTCTGCAAGGTGTCAACTGCCCAGGAAGCTTCCAAACTGACACTTGGTTCAAGGAATTCGCCCTATGATGAGTAAGAGGTACTTGATCTCCATGTGGAAGCAAGGATCTCCAAGTGGACTCAAGAACTGAAGTTTAACTGAAGAGGGAGAGGACACAAGGCAGCTTTAGGTCAGTCTCAAGCTGACTCATCCTTTCTCCAAATCTCCTATATATAGAGCTCTTCTATGAGGTCTAAGGAGGCTGGAATTTTGTGCAAAGCAAGGAAGTGCTGTTGGTTTACAGTTAGAGCTATTGGGTGATTGCTTTTATAGAGGGGAAGAGGAGATTTCTTGCTGCTGGGGAGGTGCTGCTGGATTGGAGCCATTTATGGTTGTAACCTTCTCAGAACCTTTTTCTTTTATCAATAAAGCTTTGATGTTCTCCTATATACTTGTATTGCAATGATGTATTGTTTTTATCTGTATATTTGATTCATTCTAATCCATGCATCAGTTATGAGTACATGTTTCTTGTAGTTTCCCTCTCTTGTTTTTGCAGGATCTTTGTGTAGCTGGGCCGGCAAAAGGAGCAAGGAGTTGGGAACAAGAGGCAAAGAGAGAAGACAGGATCGACAAAAGCGAAATACATCGGTTGGTCAATCTTTTCTTCCTTCTCTGTACTTTCATAAAGGAAAAATATCAAAGCTTTACTTTCAGTTGTTGCTAAGGAACTATCACCCTTAGAGTAGGGATAGGGTCATTCCGAGTCGGATACTTTTCCCCACAACAAACTGGCGACTCCACTGGGGAAACTAGTATCTTGTTGGTTTATTGTGTTTCTTGCTATTCATCTCATAAACAAGGAGAGCACCAAATCGAACTGCAATTGAGTCCTTCAATTGCAAAGTAGAGGGCAGCTGCTCTGGCTCAGTTTCTAAGCAAGTTTATGATTTGAAGAGCTGATCCACAAGGACTCTTGTGCTCTTTGTGATAGCTTTTCATCCTCTTGATCATCCCTTAGCTTGTACTTGACCTATAGCTTTTTATTTCAGCAAAAACAGTGAATTTTTGAGCTTTTTATGACCCGGAAACCCTTGTAAACGCAACTCTCGTGTCTCAGTGCAGGCTGTCCAAAGGCAGTCTGCATTTCAGCGCAGGTACTCCCTTCGGGAACTGCACTGAGGGTCAGTTTGACAGACCAGAGCCTGCGCTGGACCAGTTAGCTAGTGTCTTGCTGAGGTTTCCTACTGAGTCTTGGCCCTGTTTTCACTGTTGTTTTGCTGCTGATTGCTTGTCATTTGTACTTGCTGTAAACCAACTTTCCTTGACATTATTCCGCCTCAGTTGTGTGATGAAACTGTGATTGTTCTTTCAGTATTTCTTGTTTCAGTTACAGTTTCCCATTGTGAAAAGCAAACCAATATAGTTGTGGCCTCTTAGATCTTGAACTGTAAAAGTGTCGTCGTGATCTTAAGAGCTAGTTTTATTACTGTTCATGGCTGTTTGAGTTTGTTTGTTTTTCATTTTATGGTTTGAATTCATACATTTTTAGTGTCGAAACAAGTACCTGTAAGGCGTCTTTTGATTTTAGACAAAACTTGTTTGTTTACGCTTCAAATTGAATTCGAAAATTATACGACAGTTTCCTTTTGTCTACATCAACATTAAGGGAAAAGAAAAGAAATACATGCATCTTGCATTTGCATTTTTTGATAAGTTTGCGTGATTGATCTAGGGGAAAGTGCATTAGTTTGTGCTTTGTGCTCTGTGTGGAAAGATAATGTTTTTCTCTCCCCTCAGTAGTTAGGATTTTCAAAGCTAAAAAGATTGTAAAGCTTGCTTATCATTTTCGCTGCATTTAGGAATTTGTACCAATACATCTCGTGGTGATCCTGAAAGACAAACTGCTAAACAAGATCAACTTAAAATATATTGAATGAATCTAAAAACGCTTTGTAACATAACGCTCACAATAGAGGTCTAGGTAGAGACGTGTTCCGGCGTCGTTAAACGTAGTGACTGTCGATCTCTACGAAGGTGGGTGATTCCTCCTGAGGGACGATAGCACTAATACGGACTTGTGCTCCCGCGTACCGTCGCGTATATTGGGAGACCCCTATAGGCATTTATCCTTTATCCTTAGGAAGCCGTGTCGGCCGCCCTACTGATTGCGATGCAGTGAACACAGCATTCACGAAGATCGACCACCCGTACCGTAAAACGTATTCTGTGGTTTCGCGAAAGGTTTGGCACACCCTCTGCCTAGATCTCCAGAGCAGTTTCTTTTGGCCTTTTTCAAACTCTATAACTGAAAAAGTCCAATCGAGCATTTGTCACTTCGGGCTCGTTAATACATCGAAGGTGACTAGAGTCATCTTTAGCTTTTTCTCGACTCTTAAAACATGAAAAAGCAAAGTTGTGTCTATAAGCGTCTAATAAAATTCATTCAATACGGAAACATAATTCCCCTTTTTGTATTTTAGTTGATCGAGTAATCCGCAACCGTGGAGGAAAGTCAATTAGAACTCCGTCGTTCGAGGAGACTCGCGAGTCAACCGTCTTTGTCTCCGGAATCGAGAGTAGTACGGATGAAGCAAACTCGCTTGACCGGGTCAAAATCTCCCATTAAAGTTAGAACAACAGTTCCAACTACATCTGAGATTCTGGTCACTTCTAATATTTCTGGAATCCCTGCCTCTATTGAAGAAGTTCAACAGCGACAGAGGGACAGTTGTACTGATCCTAGTCTGAGAACAAGTACTTGCATAACTGAACCAATTCCATCTGAAACCGGTCCACAGAGTCTTGTTGCTCAAACAACTGTCGCTGTCGAAGCAACCCCTTCTTCGGCACCAGAAATCTTTTACGGACCTGACGGTCTTCCTCTTCCTCCTGGTCTGATTGCAATAGAGGAAATCGTAGAGGACCAGCAAGCAAATACTCCAACTCATTTTGGAGTAGGCATCACTCTTTTTCCTTCTGCATCAGAAGTTTGTCCATCGCCAGTGGAAGTTCCTGTAGAATCGTTAGGCAGTTTATTGGATAGACTTAAAATGTCTGAGCAACCGTCGACATCTAGGACTGTGCCAAATGACACAGCGACAGCAGAAGCTCCTGCTGTCACTCCGACGATGTTTGCCGGCATACCAGCTGTCCCGACTAGCTCTCAACAGCTAGAAGGAGTCCACCCAGGGACTATTATGACAACTTGGTCTGTTCCAGTTTGTTCTTCCGGTATAATACCCGGTAATTCTTATGTTGAAACTAGACAAATTGATCCCTTTGGAAATCAGTTTGGACCATCCAGTCCTCAAAGGCAATCTATACCCTTGAGCTCCGGATTGTTACCGTATGGGGGGCAATATGCCCTTTCACTTCCCCCTCCAGAAGGATACCCATACGGCAGTTTTCAACCGCATTCAGGTTTGACTGAAGTTACGACGAGTGGTTGGGTGCCTATGTTGCCCCAACAACCGAGAGTTGTATATTCCATGCAACAATGTGTACCTATGTCTAGCATCCCGACGACGCCAGCAATTGTAACCGTGTCGCAAGTTCAATCGATGCCTGTTGTATGTCAACCCCAAGTTGTAATGCAACAGCCCCTTGACCCTGCAACACAACCACAATCGCCAACTGCCGGGACAACACAGATACAAACGGGAACCATAACCCCGCATCTTGGTCCGTCGGTTAGTATCGCACAGCAAAACATGGCTTCGCAGCCATGGATGATGCAATACCAACAACCTCAGTTTCAACAGGTGTACCGGGATCTGAGCGACAGATCTTTGCAAATAGTGGGCAACCCTATATTCAGAACAGGTTAAATCAACCACTTTACAGTGGCCAAGCCCACCAGCCATATCAGTCCTATCAACATCAGTTGCATTATGCTGGTATGCAAAGGCCTACTGCTCAGGCGATTCCATCGTATCCTGGGTACGCCTCGCCAAACCTAAATCAGCAGTTGCCATTCGTGGCGACTCTAGAATTACTAGATTTACATCGATTGACGAATGATCCAATCGCCTATGCCCATTGGTGGCCAGCGATTCCTCACAAACTTCCTTCGGACATTCCTAAATTCAATGGAAATCCTGGCGAAGACCCGTCGAATCATGTGATGACTTTCCATCTGTGGTGTTCGTCGAATACCTTGAATGATGATTCGATAAGGCTTCGCCTTTTCCAGAGGACATTGACTGGTCCGGCGGCTAAATGGTATATGGAATTACCTAGAGCCTCTTTCGACAATTTTAGTTCCCTAGCCACGACTTTCTTAACACACTTTCAGTTACCTATAAGGTACGAAACTGGAACCGAGATCTTAACCAATTTCAAGCAGACAACGGCCACACATATATCAGATCATATACATGAGTGGCGTCGTCGTCGCAGAATGGTAAAAACTTATGTTCCAGATCAGCTTTTAGCTGAGTGGTTTATAAAGTCGCTTCTTCCTGCTATAACAGAAGATGTGGCCAAGGGAGGCATCGTAACAGAGGAGCAAGTTATTGCTCGTGCCCAGTATTTAGACTTAGTATATACTCAGTCTGGCACGCTCTATGACAAGATACCTAACGCCCCTAGACCGGAATTTTCAATTCCTCCCCCTCCTGGATCAAATAGTGACTCTCATGCCGGCGATGGTGTGATTGGCACTACAAATGCAAAGTCAACACGGGATTCGTCTAAGAAAACCCGTAAGACTTCGAATCAAAATGCAAATGAAGAACTTCTTGCCTCGGAAGTAAGTGCCGTGTCAGACGACAAGGGCAAACAACTGAAGCAACCAGGAGACAAGAAGAAAAAGAAAGGGAGAAAAGGGAAACCCCCTTCGGGGTGTCATATATGCGATGAGGATCATTGGACAGCAGATTGTCCATGCAAAGCTGAGCTTAAAAGATTCTTTAAGAGTCCGAAAACCTCAGCTGTGTTGACTGATCCGTTTCCTAATCCTGGTCAAAATCTGGTTGCTAATCAAAATGCTTCCCGATCCCAAGTGCTTATGTTGTCTACCTCAAAGCAGCAGAATAATGCTTTGACAAGGAATAAAGATTACGGGAATCCATGGCTGTCGAATAACAAGGCTAATGAACAACCTAGTAGTTCGACGACAACTTTGACCAAAGTTGTGCCACCCATCATTCCTGAACCAATGATAAAGTCGCCAAAGGGAGTAGTACACAAATCGACATTTAATCCTCGTGCCAAAATAGCACAGAATTATAATATAATAGAGGACCTGGCCCAATCGTCGTCCGCTATGTCGACACTTGAGGTACCGCAAAATTGCCCCTCCCAAGAGCAAACTTTATTATCAGCAATAGGTGGGATTGGCCCAATGGACTCCAATCTTGTGGCCTTTGATCATAAAGGATATGACCCTAAGTTACCAGCTCAACTAGCTTTCCTTATTCAAGTGAAAGCCCTCAACAAAACTGTTCATCGAACAATTATTGATGAGGGGGCATCTACATGTCTTATGTCGATGAGTTGCTGGAAAAATTTAGGCTCACCACCCTTGTCGAAATCGTCAACGACCTTAAAAGCATTTGATGGACGATCATACACTCCCTACGGGATTATAAGTAACTTGCAAGTTGAACTGGGGGGCAAAACAGTAGAAGTCGATGTTGAAGTAATTGATGGAAACCTCGATTACAACATCCTACTAGGAAGGCCCTGGATATATGCCATGGCCGCAGTCGTGTCGACCTACTTCAGGAAGATTGCATTTCCCTTTCAAGGAGGGATTACAGTCGTCGACCAACAAACTTTCCTCCCCGACAGTTCACAAGTTACGGGAAGCATTCCAATGATCCATGGAAGCAATCATTCGCTTCAAAATATTGGAGTAGGTCTCCTAAAAGACCCTACCTTAATGGGTACTTTTGCCCTACCGCCTGCAAGAAATCTGGCGGAAGTAGCCGCAGTGGAAACCTACAATAGGAAATCTTCTATATCTAATGGATTCGGAAGATTCCTGAACATTTTGTCAGCATGGATCATCGCCCTAATAGAAATACTGTAAATACAGTGGGCTTCGAGGATAGTTCCTATCTCATGTCAACCTCGTTAAAAAATGAAACAAATCCCCTTTCCAAATCTCAAAGGTAAACCTTCATTCCAACCACCGAGTTGAATGCAATGAAGCTTGGGGGGCATGCACCTCGATTTTCATTATTATGCTGGGGGCATGCAAACTTATCATCGAGTAGTTTTAGCACATAGTTCATGCTCGTTAAAAAATAAACGCAAGATCCGAGCAGTTTTAACGCGGTCTTCATGCTCGTTAAAAAATAAATAAAAGCAGTGAGCAATGTTCCCTCCAGAGTTTAAGCTCATTTTTATCTAAAAAAAGAACCTATCCCGGTAAATAACCTTTTGAGATCGTAAATCCATCAGCCATAAAAGCCTTGGTCATGTTTGTGCACCGTCACCTCCACTTTTCATTTGGCCGATCATTCACCTCCATTTGTGTGTTTACCTCTTTTGAGAAACAGCTGCGAAGAGTGATTTCATCTAGCCATCCTTGTGACACTGCCGTGATTGGAGAATTCCAACCTGTACCTGGAATCTGCTGCTATCCCTGTTTATCACTCGTTCCTCAAAAGACGAGTCTTCTTTGAGCTCTTTTCATCTGACTCGTAAAATATGAAAAGTTTGCCGAGTTTTGGCCTTCCAGCTCGTTAAACGACCGGAAGAGCTATCCCTCCTCTAGATTTTAATCTTTTTTGGACCTGAGGGATTATTGCACAAAAAGATCGAGCGCTTGTCTTGTTCGGCTCGTTAAAAGTACTGAACACTCATCCCTTCTGTATTGTTTTATACTTTTTCGGACTTAAGGGATTAGATGACGAAAAAGGAATTATGGAGTTAACTTTCTGTACCTTTTCAGACTCTCTAAAAATGAAAAGGACCGAGTTTTCCTTGTCGTTAGACTCGTTAAAATGATTAAATAGCAACAAACTTGTCTTTAGACGAGAACGAGTTTCCCTATCGCTAGGCTCGTTAAA
The DNA here is from genome assembly GCA_031772625.1 of Pinus tabuliformis. Lineage (NCBI taxonomy): Eukaryota > Viridiplantae > Streptophyta > Pinopsida > Pinales > Pinaceae > Pinus > Pinus tabuliformis. Next base: position 1,407,681,639 of record CM062819.1, read on the forward strand.
ACATAGCGATGGGCTTGCCCGAAGGGCAGGTTATAGAACAAGCATATGTTATCCTCCTCAAGCTTGACAAAAATAAAGAGGTACTGGTCAGAAATGACTGGGGAAAAATTGGGAGAACATCAAAGCTTAATGGTAGCAAGTCGCTCTTGAGCATGACACTTTTCCTCCGTACCACATCGGGTTGGGTTGTTTCATTCACCGGTCTCATCGCCATGGTCTTCGCCAAACCATCCACATTTTGGGGTAATGCTACCGATCCATCGCATCAGTGTCGTTATATGTTCAAGAGAGGTCATTCTGAAAGTGTCAACCGTGTCCCATCCACTGCCATACATTATCCTTCATCCATTCATGATCGCCACCCTGAATCATATGTCACAGTTTGTTTTCACCTCCACTAAAATCATTAGCTCCGTTCCGTGTCATTGATGTGGGATTCATTAAGGCCCTCCTTTGACGGATCACTTCTTGTCGACTTCAGCTCATTATCCAAGAAGTTGATCTAGGAACAACCCCATCAGTACTTTGAAGCTTGCATGCCTCAATGGCAAGTTTCTCACTTCCGGCGACAGGTATACATCAATGACCTTCGACCAGAAGATTTTGCGTGGCGTTCGACGCCAAGTCCTTTATTCACGCCACGTGAATTGTACTGCAGTACCTTGAGGGTCATTATCATTATCGGTGATTCCTCTCGCGCTTGTTAACGGTTTTCATCATTGACCGGTAATCAAGCGATGTCTTTCCATGTTCGACTTCAGCGAAATTCTCACATGGATCGACTTGTACTTAGAGTGAAGATCGAACGAGTTTGAAGACCCCGGATCTAGTTTCATCCATCCGGGCTGCGATACATATTCAGGAAATATAAAAGCATTTGTCATGTACATCATTGCAGCAGATGATCATCTTACTCAAGGATGATAATTTCAGCAGAGAATTATCAGTCTACCATCAGACGATCGTCTGTTCTATGTACCAAAATGTATTTATAAAGCCGAGCATGGGAATGCCCGCCTCAGCTAGATCATGAAAACAGAATGAAAAATAATGTATTGTATTGTATTGTATTACAGGGCACCTCTCAGCACTTGAATGAACTTCGGACCCTCTGGATAAAGCATTTCACCCGATAAACGGCCTCATACTTTAGGGGGCAACTGTTATAGACATTTTTGTGCCTCGCAGCATGGAGCATGAAATGTCAATAATTACAGGGATCCTCAGTCCCTAAACATGTTGTTCTTACCCCTAGAGGAACAAGGTCAGCAAACCACAGCACTTCCTATCAATTCTCCACCTGAAAACACTCAAAAACAGGCTATTTTTGGATCATGTCAGCTGCTCCACTGAGCATCTGCGCTGAATGTCAACTGCTCCTCCTTGTACCTGCGCTGAAAGTCAAAACCAATGAAGGCTACCTGCGCTGGGCGAGATTGGCCAAGTGGCACAGTCATTCTGCAAGGTGTCAACTGCCCAGGAAGCTTCCAAACTGACACTTGGTTCAAAGAATTCGCCCTATGATGAGTAAGAGGTACTTGATCTCCATGTGGAAGCAAGGATCTCCAAGTGGACTCAAGAACTGAAGTTTAACTGAAGAGGGAGAGGACACAAGGCAGCTTTAGGTCAGTCTCAAGCTGACTCATCCTTTCTCCAAATCTCCTATATATAGAGCTCTTCTATGAGGTCTAAGGAGGCTGGAATTTTGTGCAAAGCAAGGAAGTGCTGTTGGTTTACAGTTAGAGCTATTGGGTGATTGCTTTTATAGAGGGGAAGAGGAGATTTCTTGCTGCTGGGGAGGTGCTGCTGGATTGGAGCCATTTATGGTTGTAACCTTCTCAGAACCTTTTTCTTCTATCAATAAAGCTTTGATGTTCTCCTATATACTTGTATTGCAATGATGTATTGTTTTTATCTGTATATTTGATTCATTCTAATCCATGCATCAGTTATGAGTACATGTTTCTTGTAGTTTCCCTCTCTTGTTTTTGCAGGATCTTTGTGTAGCTGGGCCGGCAAAAGGAGCAAGGAGTTGGGAACAAGAGGCAAAGAGAGAAGACAGGATCGACAAAAGCGAAAGACATCGGTTGGTCAATCTTTTCTTCCTTCTCTGTACTTTCATAAAGGAAAAATATCAAAGCTTTACTTTCAGTTGTTGCTAAGGAACAATCACCCTTAGAGTAGGGATAGGGTCATTCTGAGTCGGATACTTTTCCCCACAACAAGGAGGAGGAAGACCTTGAGGAAATCCCTGTGGAAGAGAAGGAGCATGAAGAAATGGAGGAAGAAACCCAAGGTGTGGACCCTCTGACCAGGTTGCTTGTGTATGTTCCTCTGCAAAAAGGGAAAGCAAGGGTGCCCAAGGACCTAGATGAGAGCAAGAGCTCTCTGCAAACTCTGCTGCTACCCAATGATATCATTTTTGAAGGAGCGCACTTAGGACAAGTGCCAACTCTAAAGTTTGAAGATTGGGATCTTGCAGACCATGAGAAATTCCCACATTTGGTAACTACGCAGCTTATGAGGCCGAAGAAAAACACTGTGGTGGGAGTCATAGAGTTGGAGCCACACAAGTGGTTGCGCGGAGTAAAGAAAGCAGGGTTTTTAAACCTACTCTAGGTGCCGCATTACCATCGCGCCCTAGTAACTATCTTTGTCATCAGGAAGCTTCTCTGCCTGGTGCATGATGGGTGCTTATGGCTGGAGGAGCCCATCCCCATCATGGACCACCTAATTCATAGAATTACCCAACTCCCTTGTAAGGGGGAGGACCCAACAGATATTTCAGAGGGTAAGAGCAATGACTTGGCCATTGCAGAGGCCATGAAGGAAAAATTCAAGCTAGAGAAAAAGAAGAGAGGGTACACAATCTCCAGTATCAACAATAAGGTAGTCAGAGTTTCCACCCAGATACTGGCTAGCAAGGTTATGTGGGAGGTGCCCACGCCGGTGATAGCACTTACCATGCAATGCACGGAGGGGGTCCAGTTTAACTGGTCAGAGTACTTGTGCAAGGAGTTCCTGGAGAATTTTTGCGAGGCACAGGAACAGGGGAAGACCTTCCACTATGCATGGCTTTTGCTATCCATAGTGCTAGTGGCTTGGGAATTGCTTGAGGACAGCCAGTTCCCCACAATTGCGCGGGATCTTCTGGAGGCAGCGAAGTACGCTTCGCTGTGGCCCACTAAAGATGCACAAAGGATCCGAGACAATAAGATATTCTGGGTGTTCATGGAGATGAACATCAGAATGGGGATTAATCACAAGCCGCGGTTATCGCCCACTGTCTATAATAGTCTACAAAGCTTCACGGAGTTCAAGGCGGACTTCTATCACGTGTATATCAGGGCTCGCAAGGACCCCACAAAGAAGTGGATGGAGCTCCTGTACTTGGCCACGAATGATTTCATATTCACTGTACTTGAGTCATGGCCACCGGAGTGGCATGCTCCAGCCATCTCTGCATTGGAAACGAAGAAGTTGACTGCACAAAGGAAGAAGGAAGAGGCAAAACTGCAGATGGCATAGCTAGCAGAGGAGAGAAGAAAAGAGGTAGTAGCAGCAAAGGCACAGGAGGCACAGGACACTGCGAAGGCAGCAGCAGAACAACAGAAGGCAGACGCAGAACAACAACTGGAAGCAGAGAAGGAGCATGAGGGCCATAAGTCACCATCGCCTGAGGAAGAGCCTGAGATAGAGGAATGTGGTGTGGACCCACATACAACATCTACAAAATTGAACTGCCAACACTCGAGAGAGCAGGTGGGGCCGCAGAAGAAGTCAAAAGCCTCTAAGACTTCTTTTGACCTGATTAACCTCACTAAGGGGGATTTGCATGACATAGGGTAGACGATGCACGACATCACCGCGAAGGCCCTCCAGTAATTCACAGAGGAAAATTAGATGGAATTGGGGGCCCTCCGGGCATCGATACAGGAGTTGCAGGTGTGCATTCCTCAGGCTGGTACTTTGTCGACCAGCCTTGCAGTAGGAACGACTACAGCTGAGGAAATGTTGCTCGCCTGCATGAACAATACTATATTACTGCTGGAGGGGGCACTAGTTATAGAAAATGAGGCCGACATGCCTATGGTCAGTGCACTAAAAGGAGTGGGGATCAACATGGTTGCGTGCCCTCGGGAGAGGCTCTATGTTCTGCAGGACGGAGTAACTGCAGAACTACAGGATAGGGAGGGCCATGCACTGCAGGTGTTGAGTGAACATCGAATTAACATGGAACAACTAAGCCTACAATGCGACGAGGTCATAACACAGAATAGACAACTAGTGCAGGTGGAGGCCTGCCAGATGGTCCCTAAGTTGGCCATCCCAGCAGAGGCACCAGCAGAGGCACGCATCCGGAGGTTAGCAGCAGGGGTGTGCGAGGCACGTGAAGAAATGGCTAAGGTTCAGCTAGAGCTTAACCTTTAGATAGTTGAGTTGTAGTTGAAGGCGCAACCTTCAACTCCACCAGAGGTGAGGGAATAGTGTGCCAACGCCATCACAACAGAACATAGGAGATTAGTAGTGCAGTGAAGGACTGCACCAAACTTTTGGAAGAGTCGTTCGAGGTCCTCAACACTCTGTAGGAGGACCCGAACATACAACGCTTATAAACAGAGGCACGTGAGCTGAAAAAAAGATATGATGATATAAAAGGGATCGCACAGACGATGGCCCTTACATAGAGGCTCGCGTGGATGCAACAGGAAAAAGCGCTCATGGAGCAGGTAGAAGCAGCACGACATAAGGAAGCAGTTTTGAAGGTGCGTGTACAACCTTGGATGGATGAGGCATTCGTCATTGCAGCCTCAATCAAAGCCAAGCTCATGCAGATGTAGGGAACGCAAGAGCAAATGTAGGGAAGTAGTTTAGCTACCGCGGTCTCTGAACAACGTGTCCAGGATGTACAATAGGTAACTGCTTAGTGTGTTGTCGACCTTATAGCGGTCTGGGCAAAGTTGGGAGGTCTCCACGCAAAGATCTCCGCACCTACAAAGTGACTCGAGGGCAAGTCACGATGTTCGTGTTGGGGGCCTGTTGGGCGTCGAATCCCCCAAGGGAATTTTTGGGGCTTAAAGCCTAGATTTTGACTAAATCTGATGTAAAGACTCCGCGTTTTGTGGGCGCAGAGCGCGAACTTGTAAATGAATCATAAGGTTGTCTGCCCTCATTTTTGTAATGTAATGTCAGCTTTAAAGATCTACCCATGGTCCGCAGACCATGGGATTGTATAAATAGAGTGAGGCTCTTAGTCGTAAATGACAGAACCAATGGATAAAGGAAGGATGAAGAATTGAGCCTTATCTAAGTGTAGAGTTGAGTTGTTGGGTTGTAGAGTAGGAGAAGGATCTGTAGCTGAGTGCGCAGTTGCCTAGTAGTCTGTAGCTGAGTGCGCGGATCCCTGCAGCTGAGTGCGCAGGGAAGGTTTAGTATGTAACCGATTGAAGCATTAATAAAGAGAAGTTTTTTACCATTCCTGTGTAACTATTTACTATTTTCTGCATTGAGTGTATTGTGTATAAATTACATTTTTGCTATTTATATGATGCGCGAACATATATGATTGTGTTGATTAAGTGAATATAAGATAAATTATATACTTACGCGCAGTTAACTAACAATTATAAGAAGATAAGTAAGATCCGTGGTGTAACTTGGGGAAATAGCATAGATCGCTGCCTTAGCAGCGCGAAAGCTCCTCAGCCCCTAGTTAGGGCTGCGTGAAGGCGATTATAGCAGATCACGAAGTACTCACAGGTCAGGGTAGTGCTCGAAGTAACCTGCATGAAGGTATTCACAGTTGGACTAAATCGACCCCTCAGAGATCTCAAGGGTGTGGAAAATTGGTTCTAGCATCCCCCCATATTGCTTCAGGTGAGACCTCAGTCTGCGCTCCACAAGCTATTGCCGAAAGGGCTAGTAGTGTAGGGATTTGTTTGGCTAATTAACTCTAAACCTGGGTCAGGCCCCCTCAAGCCAACAAACTCCCAACATTCTAAAAAGAATGGCCTGGATTTGTAGGCAAATCGCCGAAAGAAGTGAAGGTTCCCCCTGGCAATTCTATGTACCATTTAACCGCATTTCCCGTTAGGGTATGTTGAAATAATCTCAACCTGATTGAATTGTCTATCAGGGAGTCAGACGAACACCATAAGTGGAAAGTGGTTACGTGGTCACCCGGATCTTCACTAGTCTTCCCTCGAATTTTGGTATATCTAAGGGAAGCTTGGTTGGGACCGAAGGCCAAACCGGGTTATACCTAATCAGATCATTAGTAAATTTAAAGAGATTTTACAAGTTTAAAGTTGGTAGAAAAGGGAGTCGTGGCAGACCCTGAGGATTCCACCCAGTGTGGGCGGAACTTTGTTGGGCGCGAGATCCCCCAAAGGAAGTTTTGGGGCTTAAAGCCCATATTTTGACTAAATCCGATGTAAAGACTCCGCGTTTTTTGGGCACGGAGCGCGAACTTGTAAATGAATCACAGGGTTGTCCGTCCTCATTTTTGTAATGTACTGTCGACTTTAGAGATCTACCGATGGTCCACGGACCATGGGATTGTATAATAGAGTGAGGCTCTAAGTTGTAAATGACGGAATCAATGGAGAAAGGAAGGATGAAGAATTGAGTCTTCTCTACGTGTAGAGTCGAGTCGTTGGGTTGTAGAGTAGGAGAAGGCTCTGAAGCTGAGTGGTGAATCCCTACAGCTGAGTGCACAGGGTAGGTTGAGTCTGTAACCGATTGAAGCATTAATAAAGAGAAGTTTTCTACATTTCCTGTGTAATTATTTATTGTTTTATGCATTGAGTGTATTGGGTATAAATTACATTTCTTCTGTTTATATGATGCGAGAACATATATGATTGTGTTGATTAAGTGAATATAAGATAAAGTATCTGCTTACATGAAGTTAGCTAACAATTATAAGAAGATAAGTAAGATCTATGGTGTAACTTGGGGAAATAGCGCAGATTGCTGCCTTAGTAGCGCAGAAGCTCCTTAGCCCCTGGTTAGGGCTGTGTGAAGGCAATTATAGCAGATTGTGAAGGCCTCGTAGGTTATGGTAGTGCGCGAAGTGACCTGCGTGAAGGTATTCACAGTTGGACTAAATCAACCCCTCAGACATCTTAAGGGTGTGGAAACTTGGTTCCAGCATCCCCCCATACTGCTTTAGGTGAGACCTCAGTCCGTGCTCCACGGGCTGTTGCCAAAAGGGCCAGTAGTGTAGGGATTTGTTTGGTTAATTAACTTTGAACCTGGGTCAGGCCCCCTCAAGCCAACAAACTCCCAACTTTTTGAAAAGAATGGCCTAGATTTGTGAAGGCACCAGGTTGCCTGAAGTAACTCATAGACCCAACTAAACCATAAGGAGTCCCTTGTGGTCCAGAAAAAACTAGAGTTTGACCAACTCCTGCCGAAAAACCTTCATAACTGGTAAAGTTGCCCCCTAGAGAAGTGTTAAAAGGAGTAGAGAGGCCCTAATAAGGGTTCCATGCATCAACATAGGGAGAAAAAATTATGGAAAGAACTGATAGAAGAATACAACATATTCCCTTGTTGACTGAAATAAAATTGATTCCCAGCTCCTAACCCACTAACTGCAGGGTTTGTCCAACTTTGAAACGGATTATAACTTTGACTCATAGAGGAAAAAGGCATAGATCCCAAAGTTGGATTAAATGTGGTATATGACCACCCCTAAACGGTAAACCCAGAAAAGATGTTGATCCACTTGCCATGGATGTGGAGGCAGCTGATGAAACAGCTTGAGAACTTCCACTTGAAGATGGAATGTAAGTAGAACCAAATATAGTAGTGCTAGGAGTAACGAAAGGTATACAAATAGTTCCTCCTCCTTGTATAGATACAAGAGTTTGCATACTCGTAGCACTTGTTGTGGATGCCATGCTTCCAGCAGTGGTCATCGAAGGAAAAGATTGATATAGACTTGGGCTTGAAGGCCTATTGGTCAGAGTTCTGACGTATAATAAAACGTCTAGATAATCAGGAGGAAGAGGAGAATTAGGAGCCACAATAGACTCAGAAAGCTCTTCAACCTCAATATTGTCTTCCGACTGGAAGAGGACTCGAGAAAGAACTAGAGTGTTCCTCTCTAACTCTCTACTTGTACCAGGTCTATCTTGCAAATCAATAACTCCAACCGGAGGATCAATCTTCGATGTGCCTGCTGCCACCAGTTGAAAACCACTAGCAAGATTGCTCCTACGCCTTCAAGGAGAAGGCTCAGAACTCGTAGGTGATAGCCCAAGAAGTCTCCTAGACCGATGAGCTAGTTGATAAGCCTCTTTGAATTATTTTAAAGATATTTACTTAAAGAATAAAAAAAGTTGTAAAGCTAGGCCAACTAGGAGCAAAGAGCACTCTCTAAAAAGTCCCTAAATATACAAGCAATCAAACAACTTTCAAGTATTTCCACTCCGGGTGATTAGGACCGGACACCAAAATACAAGGAAGTCAAAATCAAGGGCCTTTCGAAAATAGTCTGGGGTAATTACGCCCCATGCCTACTAGCGAAGGTATCAAAAATAGTTACGCTGACCTCGAGACAATAGCCTTTTCCCATGCAAACACCCAAGCTTCGGAAGGTTACCCTCCATAAGTATTGTTGAACGTGATGCAATGTCTGCCTCAAGTGCCACGGTATTCCCCTCCGCAGCCACCTATCCGATCCCTAAGAAAGGAAACTATGGATACCAACTCGTATAAAAATCCAGGCGAAACAATCATGAGGCAGGATCCAACAATTAGGAGAGGAGGTACATCTCTTCCTTGTCTTCACTCTCCCTCATTCTTAACTCCTTGTCACGAAGCTTTCATGGTCTTTCTAACGATATTGGATTTCACTCTTTATTCAACTTCTACGTTTTGTAATTTGAGCGGCCTTGGAGAGTTAACTCTCCTCTCACCTAATCCAAGGCCCTAATAAACCTAAACTTGTTGGTGTTTATTAATGACAACAATTAAAATTCTAGTTCATTTTATTAATTGCTTGATTTTATATAGCTATTCTTTAAGTCATGGGGAATTACGAGAGTGAAACTGATGATGTTTTTATGACGCAAAAGAAACCAGTAGAAAAAATAAATATATGAATGCAATCATTTTCTTTGATGAAGAGTGATTTCTACTTGGGTTCTACGAAAACCTATATATAAGAAAAATATTTTTCTTTTCTTTTCTGAAACAATCCACACACACCCAAAAACTAAAAAGGACTAAGAATTCCTTAAGATGCAAACTACCCTAATGAAAGTTATAATGATGACACAAGATCCTAAACAACATTCATAAGAAAATGCAACTCTTTATAGAGACAATAAGCCAACTTAAAAATGAAGAGGGCAAAAATTTGAACACAAATCTCTCTTCAAAGCAAGCAGGAAAAATCACAAAAGATCACAATTCACTTCTCAACAATAAAACAAAAGAAATCGTAAACCAAAAACTTGGAAAAAGAAAAACAAAAGCAATGTTTTTGAGCTTTTTCTTTTAAGGAAACAAAAGCAACTTTTTGAGGTCACAAAAGTACTACTAAAACTTGAAAGATCAATAAATAAGCACAAGGAGTCTTTCAATCTCGCAAGTTATAAACTCGAAAATGAATGAAACTTGAACAAGAAAGACTACAAACTTGCACAAACTGATCCAAATAGTAGCAAAATATTTCGACAAACTAACAAAAATGTCAAGAAAGAAATACTTTCAAACTTGTCAAAAAGACTCTCAAAAAAGCAAGAAAAGCAACAAGGCCACCAAACAAGGGAAAGCAAAGCAAGGGAACTTGAAATCTAAGAAAATGATTTTCAATTTCTTGTTCTAGAAGACCAGAACAACCAAGAACTTCAAAACGAAGCCTTGAACCCAAGATACAAACTACAAACTTGCTTAAGAAGTAATCCTAGGCCAAATCTTTTCAGTGAGAAGGAGATTTTGAAAAAGAAAGCTTGCAGGAAAACTGAGTTCTCCAGACAGCAGATGACCATACAACAGCATAAATCACCAGGCAATAGACCTAACTGGGCAGAAATATTTGAAAAAATAATCCAAAAAATTGCATACGCGACTGTGTAAAGACACAGGAGCGTGCACACACGTTTCTAATACAAGAAACTCGCATATATGTGAGTCTGCTTTAAAGAAACCTGCATGTATATGCTACTGTAATCAAAGAAAACAACGTATACAAAGCTTAATTAGGAAAAAACAAAAATCAAGGTCTGATCAAGAAGATCAAACTTGATGCCTGGGACACTAATGGACCAAACAATACTGTAAAAGAAAGCAATCAAGAAACTGAACCCTGATTGAGAACAAACAACCCAAACTAGGAAAAACAAGATTGTTATCCCCAGTATGGTCACCAATTTTGTTGCGGGTGAGACACCCTAGGGCTTTGGGTTGAGAACCCCAACATAGCAAAGGGAAAACCACAATAAGAAATGCTCATGTAGTCAACCTAAATGCTTATTCTCCTGAACTGTGCAGGAGTGTCCTTATCCAGATGTCCTACGTTTGGGTAGATCCCGCAAGGTGAAAACCCTCAGCTTCTCCTATATTCTTGAAACCTAAAAATTATTCAAATGGAACATATACAGCATTAGAAACATGAAGCATGTTCATGATATTAACCTTAAATCATATAAATGAATGACCAATTATACATCAATACAAGATTCATAAACGAATTACAACATAACTTGATGCATAAACACATTTAATATCGGAAACAAAGCAACATTCCTTTTATTGAAGTTAGCTGCAAGTAAAGTGGAGAAATACGACCTGAGTCCTTCTCCGGCTCCAAGCGGAACTGTCCTCCGGATCTGTCCTTTCCCAGCCTTCAACAACCTTCCTCCATCACCAATACAAGGATATCTCAAGCAAGATGAAGGATATCTAGAACAAGGAAATAAGGGTTCCCTGAAGCTTTGGGGAGTGCAGGAGGCATAGGGATTCGTCAAACTCGATCAAGGATAATCTCACTATAGTATCAATATCTCATATCTTCTCCCTTAGTGCCTTCCCATGGAGGTTTATTTATACTTCTGCAAATTAGTTTTTCAGTTGGGAAACAGTTGGGCCATGGGAAATAGGAGGTGAGTAACAAGTGAAACCCATGAACTCCGCCCAAAATTAAGGAAATTTGTTTTTTTTAAGTGTTTTTACATATGTACATGGGTTGGGTATCTACCAACCCGCGTGTACATGCTTTTATCACAGGGCAAAGTAGTGTATTTATGCATGTTTTAAGTAATTATCTATGTTCATGAAGTTAAGGATTATTTTTCTTATGATTTCTGATGAGTTGGATAGATATGCGCGAAGGCAGGTCTAGGGTTATTTATTGATGCATGAAAGTGGATAACTTGCCTCTTTAAGGTCTGAGAGATTGATCGTAGACTTCGTGAAGGTCTAGAAGCCATTTTGCTCAAATTACAGTAACGAGCCCTAGAAGGATACCAATCTACAAGAGGGAAGATCTAAACTGTCAGAACTTAAGAACCACTTATCACTTGTCCCTAGATGCAGAAACCTGGTTCTAGCATCCCCCAATACTGCTTCGGTGAGACTGTAGCCTGCACTATGAGGGATGTCGCTGAAAGGGCCAATAGTTAGGGTTTTGTTGGTTGGCACGAACAACTCTGAACCTGGGTCCAACCCCCTTAAGCCAACACCATTAAAATCTGCTTAAAATTCATTTGTATGAAACTTTTGAAAGGGTCACCTTCGCTTTGAGCTTCAAATTTTAAGCATATTACTCATACTATTTATCATTGATGTCCCATGCCTTACTTAGATGTATGTGCTAGCTTTTTTTAATGGTATCTAACCATATGGGTTTTGATTACCCTCTTTGAGAACTTGAAAGCGTGAACTATGCTCATGTGTAATACATACCCACCACGCCGCATATCATTAATACATCATGTATTGTAGAACATCCTTCTTTACAAAGCTTCATCCTATCAATAAAATTATTAGATGGTATTTCTTCCCTATGCGGTGTCTGTGATCCTATTTTCTCAATTTCGTCCTTCTCCATTTGATATGTGCCAAAAGCAGCTCAAGTTAAAGTCCTATAAAGAGAAGGAATTAATAATTAAGACAATGAAAGAAATTGATTTAAGACAGTTGGGGTGATAATATAATTATAAATCAATTCTATGTGTCGAGTTAGAGACGCTTTCAATTTAAACCAACTCAACATTTGGGAATTTTAATGAGCCTAATTATTGCAAGTAATTTCGACATCATGTGCTTCCAGGGGTGATGAGGCAATTTTAATGTGAGTGCGTCAAAGTGAAGATACATTCTAGAGAGTGAGGGTTAATTCAAAGCAGGGTTGGATCCTTAATCACACACACCTAGGGTTACGAAGATGCTAAGGGAAATTCATGACACTTATAAACCCTAATGTGCTTATTGAGATGGGGAACCAACCATGAACCTATGAGGATATGACACACAGTGATTCTTACCATAATGCCAAGCGGTTTCTATGAGAATGCAACTTTAGAGGTAGATTAATTAGGTTAAATCATGAAGGGAATCATTCTTGTGACGATTTATGGTTTCTCCCCAAACCCTAATAAGGTCAACATAATGAAAGCCAAACTGAAGTCTTGTTTTCCCACACATGATGCTGCCACTGATCGAAAGGCACATTAAATAGGTATAATCTCTGAAGCCATGGGAAAGACATCACACTTCCAAAACCCTAAGGCAATGGTAGGGTCGATGTGTGAGATGAGGCATGACAAAAGAATGCAATATATATCGCACGATTGCATGAGTGAGTGCATCAACAGGGTATGATAAGAACAAGCCATGGGGGAATTAGCCAAAGAAAAAATGGAGTGTCCCTTAATGGCTTAAGGCGAGCAACGGGGGACCCAAAATTTTAGATATGTCCAAACTTTTCGATGGTGTTGTAGCGGCTACAATAGGTCCTTCCTTTTGGATTATGTAATGTCCCTGCCACTTTTCAAAGGGAAGTTTTGAACATATTTGTTGAGCTATTCCATGACTATGTAGAGATCTACATGGATCATTTCAGTCCCTATGGGTGTGACTTCCTGGAGGCACTCTCTAATTTGGGGAAATTCCTAAATAATTGCACTGAAATGAAATGTTGGCTTGATGGAGCCTGACCCAAGTTCAACGTTATCTGCTCCAACTAACAAACCCTAACTACTGGCCCTTTCGGCAACAACCCATGTAGCGCAAGCTAAAGTCTCACCCGAAGCAGTATTCGGGAATAACAGAACCAGGTTTCTACATCCAAAGGTCAATGTGACAAGTTCATGTGGTTCCTATGGCTTAGATCTATCTTCGTGAACCCTTAACCCTTCTAAGCAGACAATTACTATAAAAGTACTTAAACAACTTCCAGATCTTTGCGAAGGCTATTAATCATTCATAACATGCATAATTATTACTGATCTACTATTTTCATGCACCAAATAAGCATTAATTCATATAAATTATAGTATAGATCGAAAATACAGAAACTTGCAAAAGTAAGAAAGAAGACACAGATGCATCAGAATTGGCTCAAACTTGTCTTTATTAAGTATAAACGTTCAAGTATAGACTTCTTTTCCCTATGCACTCCGCTGCAGGGGCCCACGCACTCAGCCTGTGGACTTACCAGGGTCTCCGCGCACTCAGCTGTAGGATCCTTCCCCTTTCACCTAAGTACAGGGAACAGACATTTCCTGCCTTAGCTCGCTTGCCCTTACAAAAATTCTTCTCTAATTGATATCCCTTAGACTCATTATGACTTATCTATATATAGAATTTCACTTATAATACCATGGTCTGCGGACCATGGGTGGGTCTCAAAACCTCCCTATCACTTACCCACCTAAGGAAACAAAGCCCCTTTGGCTCATACTATCTTCGAACTCCACTTCCACATTTCATGGAGACTTTACACTTTATACAAAAATTAACCCAAAATTGGACCAAAACTTAACCCCGGGGACCCCATCCCAATAGGCCCCAACACAAATTGGGTGACTCACCCTCGAGTCACTCGACTAGCACTGCAATCTTGTTATAGAGTTCATGGAACTCCATCTTTAGAACCTGTAAGTCCACTGTACCCTGCACTGCGGCCTGCTATACTTCTTTGACCAGCTTCTATGTAGTAGGAACTTCCACCCTAAGGCCCATTGTCCTTTGTGTTTGCTAGATGGTCTTCAACTTGTCCTGAACTGATAGAGTCAGTTGGCTTGCTTCCTCTATCCATGGTTGTGTTCTAGCCTCTTTACGACACAACTCTTCAATCTCTGTCTGTGGTTTTTTTCCTTCCTGGAGTCATGCGAAGCAACGGAATGGTGCCAAAGTGCGCGTAGTCGACCTAAGTTCGTCAATCTACTGCGGCTTCTCCCGAATATCAGTACCGATCTTCTGCAGAGTGGGATCCTCCTGTAGAGATTTCCAAAGTTCCATGGTCTGCTCGAATAAAGTTGTGCAGTCCTTAAGTGTTCTGTCTAATGTGGCCATGCCCTCTTTGATTGTTGCTTCGTGCTGCTCCCAGACTTCTGGCAGAGTGGTCGGGTGCAATTTCAACTATAATTTTTAAATATGCAGCTGAAGTTCAAATCGCTCTCGACCAATTTCATACTTTGATTCCTTGACTACTGCAACCAACTTCTGAATTTTCTCTGTGGACTCTGTGTCTTTGGGAATGTTGATATTTGGCAGTGTAATACATGCTTGTGTAATTTCTTCTTCCAAGTTTTGGCTGCGCGTGGCCATTTCTTCCTTCTGCTTCAGTGCTTGTGCCTTTTCTGTGAATATCTGCTCATTGTTGGTCTTGACCTCGTTGATCACCAACAATGTGTTCTACTCCCTAACCCTTATCTCATCAGATACACATTGGTGTAGTTCATGGAGGGTATGAATAGGGTGTGTCGCGAGATTGACACTTAGATCCTTAAGTTCTGACAGCTGGGTGTTTACTTCCTCTGACTAGATGGGCAGGGCCCCCTCCGCAAATTGAATGACTCCGAGGTTCAGAGTCCGATCTGTATCTAGCAGAGTCGTGCTCGCTTACTGTAGGCTTGCACACTCGCATGAAGCTGTCCTATTTGAATCTGTATATCACACAAATCCTTCTGTACATTTCCCAGTGCCTATTGGTATTACTTCTCAAACTGTGTCCACAGTTCTTTTTTGGTGTCGCAGACCTTATCTCCGATTTTTTCCAAGTCCTCCTCTGTTAGGATCATTGGATCGGCATGCGCATTCCTATCCGACTTCTGTTTATTCCGAGGTTCTGAAGTTGTCTCCTTGGAGTGCTTCTATACTCTAAAGGGTGTTCCCTGCTCTATGCCCCCTCCTCCTTAACCATTGGAATCCTCCTGGTCCTTGGTGTGCTGAGAAGCAGACTCCTCAACGTCGATAGTAGTCTCCTTAATGACCCACTCATTCTCAGTAGCTACCTTAGTAGCAACCACCTTGGTAGCAACTTCCTTCTTCTACTGCGCAACTTTCTCTCGAGTTGCAACCTGCTCAGCCTCCTTCTGTTTTTGTGTTGCAGTGGTTTGCGCGGTGGAACTTTCCCTGGCCTTACTTGGACCTGCACTAGTGTTTGAGGGGTGCATCCACTCTCTTGTCCATTTCCCAATGACCTCCTGCGCATCGACCTCACTCACCAGGTAGGGTAACTTGTACCATGTTTTCTTCAGATCCCATCTAGCATGGATAGACACATTGTGAAAGTCTACCTTGAACTCTACATAAGCTTCCATTTTTTCATATAGAGTCAGTGACAGCCTCGACCTTTGGCTGATCACCATGAAAAGATCCATATTGACCAACACCCAAAATATTTTAGTCTCCATGACCCGTGCAGGGTCCTTTGTCACCCATAGTGAAGTGAACTTCGTGGCTTTTGGTAAATCAAGTTCTTATGGAGGGAATTGACTGTCTTCTGGAAGCCTCCACGTGACTAGTGCAATCAATAGCAATAGCCAAGCATATTGAAATGCCTTTCCCTCATCTTGTGCTTCATGATAGTTGGCCAAAATTCCTTACAGAGGTATTGTGCCGATTTGTATTGCACAGCCTTAGCACATTGCACACTTAATGAAATTACCTGCACCGGAACCTCATCCACGAAACATTTCCGCATGATATTGCATGCCAATATCTGCGTGAAAAACTGAACCACCTTTCTTGTAATGGAGCAGATGGAATATCTGCGCGAATTCTTCACCAAGCCAAACTCGCTCTTCATCTGGTTCGCAAGTTGTTTTTCTTTGGTTTTTCCTCCAAACACCTCTTCTGGATCCACTCCTTATTAAGGCAACATCGTGATGCAGTGGATCAACATATCAATAATAGGGATGTGTTCTCCCAACTAGAGACACCCATCATGCACCAGAGTGAGAAACTATCAAACATAAACTGCGCTGATCATGGTTATGCTGAAATGCAGCACGTAGAGCATGTTCAGCAGGCCCACTTTCTCAACCCCCATGACGCACTTTATTGGTTCCAGTCATGTTACTCTGGTCTCTTCATAATAAATCTTCATCAAATACTTGTTCAACGTAAGCTATGGGAACTTCTCATGTTCTGCCAGATCCCAATTGTTGGCTTGTATGGGCCTAACCCAGGTTCAGAGGTGATTTACCCAAGCAAATCCTGGTACTACTGGCCCTTTCGGCAATAGTCTGCGAAGCACGAACTGAGGTCTCACCTGAAGTAGTATGGGAGGGTGCTAGAACCAGGTTTCCACACCTTGGGGATGTCTGATGAGCTTCTGGTGGTCTGCGGCTTGACCTTGCGTGCACGTCACTACGCATACCTATTAGTCCCTCGCAACCTGTGATGCTGCCTTCATACAGCCCTACTTGGGGTGCGATCCATATTATACCCAAGTTCCTTACTATTTAACATGTTACTTCCTGATTACTTAACTTATTTGTGTAAGACTAGTGATAATTAATAGTATATCCAGCAATCATATAAGTGCGCGCAATAAAAAAACACTATAAATGTAAAGAAGGCAATACATAAGCAGATGCACAGAAATTGGAATCAACTTCTCTTTATTATTCTTCGTTCAAGATTACAGACTCGACACCACCCTACGCACTCAGCTGTGGACTCTCCTAGGTCTCTGCACACTCAGCTGCAGAGCCTCTTCCTAATACTATGACCCAATACACTTAGACTCTTCCTCTATGCTCTATCTTCACTACTCAGCTTCTTCTTAGCTGCTCTTACAACTTAGAGCCTCACTCTACTTATACAATCCCATGGCCCATAGACCATGGGTAGGCCGACATGACATTACATTACTTTATAATACTTAGGGTGGACAACACTATGACTCAACCTATACTTCATGCTCCACGCCCGCAATTCGCGGAGTTTTACAATACATTTGACCAAAACTTGGTATTTGAGCCCCAAAACATGTTGTGGGGCTATTCGATGCCCAACAAGCCCCCAACACAATCATCGTGACTCGTCCCCAAGTCACTCAGTTGGCGTCTGAGGTGATTTTTGGATTTCTAGCGTGACCCCAGTATCTTCGGGATCATCGTGTACCATGGGGTTCTGCACGGCCTTGTCGGTGGTTCCTTCTGCAAATCCCAACCCTCTCCTGGTAGCCGCCATCTAGTTTGAACTGTCTATGGTCATTCGTGAACTTTGGGGCTCAAATATCGCTTGGCACCCAACAGTCTATGATCTAATCAACTGCTCAAATCTCAAGTGAACAAGTGTTGTCTCGTGGCTAGCCCCTAGAGTTTTATATTGCCTTTTGAATTCAAATTCAACCATCCCCCCAATTCTGAGACATCAATGCTTTCTTAGCGACAAATTGTCCCCAATCTTGCCCTTAATTCATGTCTTAAATGCCTGCCACCCACTCCCTTTTGCTTAAATCGGACATCCCGTCATGAACAGTGACACCAACAG
This sequence comes from Pinus tabuliformis, assembly GCA_031772625.1. Classification (NCBI taxonomy): domain Eukaryota; kingdom Viridiplantae; phylum Streptophyta; class Pinopsida; order Pinales; family Pinaceae; genus Pinus; species Pinus tabuliformis. The sequence continues at coordinate 1,407,699,603 of CM062819.1, forward strand.
TCACTTCCCAGTCTACCCGCATGGCAGTGCAGCCCCCCGTGCATGGGCACGAACCTTGTGACATGATGATTTTGTGCGCACCGCCCTTATCGTGCAGCTTCCAAACAGACTCTTTTATAGTCACGCGCGATCTTTCAACTTCTTGGAGCACTAAGATTGTGCTCCCTACGACTAGTCAGGTGGTCACACCACCTGTGCAAGACTTCAACTCGCCTTCCGGTATTGTTAAAATTGGCAACTAGGGAAAAACTTCATGTGGGTCATCTTATTCATGGCTGATAATATTTTTATTAGATTCCTCTCGTTGAGAGGTGTAGGATTGATATAAAGATCATCCGATTCCGATAAGTATTCATGGAGATATGAATTTATTTTGATTATGGAATTATTATCAAGCCGACCTACAACTCATGTAGGCTCAGAATCCCAACAGTCGCATATATTCAAACACCAACGTTGTGTATAAATATAAGAGGACTTTTCCTCATTTGCACTCACTCATATCATCACATCTCTCTCTCTCTACTGCGCAGAAATGAGTCTCTTCTCTACTGCACAGAAATGGGTCTCTCTCTCACACATGTCAAGCCGGAAGCTGTTGAACCTGAAGCTACAACTGCAGAAGTAAAGATTGAGTTGCGTGGCCTAGAATATCTCCTCTTTGGAACTGCGCTGTAGGTTCATCTGAACCTCCTCTAAAATTCGCAACTTTTGGTGGTGGAATGAAGTCAATCCGACAAACGGTTTGCAAGATATCGACTGCCCTAGTTTGAAGCCGGAAAATGTTGAACCTGAAGCTGCAACTGCAGAAGTAAAGATTGACTTGCGTGGCCTAGACGATCTCCTCATATGAACTTAGTTGTAGGTTCATCTAAACCTCCTCTGGAAGCCGTAACTTTTGGTGGTGGAATGAAGTCAATCCGACGAACGATTTGCAAGATATCGACTGCCCTAGTTTGAAGCCAGAAACTGCTGAAACTGAAGCTACAACTGCAGAAGTAAAGATTGACCTGCGTGGCCTAGAAGATCTCCTCATCTGAACTACGTTGTAGGTTCATTTAAACCTCCTTTGGAAGCCACAACTTTTGGTGGTGGAATGAATTCAATCCAACGGTCGGTTTGTGGAATATCGTCTGCCCTAGTTTGATAATGAAGCCGCTAATGCTGATGCTGCTGATCTAAGGTTTGCTACTGCTGATATGAATCAGATTTATTGTACTATTTCTCTTTGATGAATTATTGGATATAAAAGAATATTTGATTAAAGGGTTTCCCCACACATTGTGGGGTTTGTCCCTGGCTAGCCTCCACATCTTGTGTCTCTTGTCTTGGCTTGTTTTCTGTCAATCATTTAATGTTCTATCTGCACTTTACTTTATGTACATGTGATTGCTAATCTGTGGAATATAATAAGAAAAAGAAGTAAACTGTTATAAGCATAGAACATACCATAACTTAACATGGTTTCAGAGCTGAGGTGAAGACAAAGCTCGAGCAAGAGCAAGAGCAATCACCGAAGAGAAGATTGGAAAGGCTATCCTAAAAGAACTATGGGGTCCTCAACACTCTTTCCTGCCAAAGACAAGCTCCGTGAGAAAGATGACTATCACGCATGGAAGATGTCTATCGATCTAACCCTAGAAGACCCAGGAGTGCTGGACTATGTAAGAGGCAATATTGTTGAGCCTCCATCAAATGCATCCGCTGCTGCATGGAACAAATGGAAAACCGAAGAAGTCAAAATAGAAGATCATCCGGGACTCTATCGACAAGCACTTGGTGGCCTACATCTCTGAACTGGACACCTCCAAGGAAATCTACGATAGACTGGTGAGTTTATTTAAAGTTAATGATGCAAATCAAGTTTTGTTTCTTAGAAATAAATTGAGGAAAATCAAGAAGGGTAAAAATGAGAGTATGCAAGCATACTTCTTAAGAATCACCGAGATCAAGAAAGATCTCCTATCTATTGGGGAGACTATTGCTAATAGAGAAATGGCACTCACGACTCTTGGAGGATTACCATCCGAATGGTACGTGTTCAGGGCTACTCTTCTGAACAATAATGTAATTCCTGGTTTCGAGGAATTAATGGTTAGATGCATTCAAGAAGAAACAAGGGAAGAAGAGCAAGAAATGCCCATGCCTAAAGGTCCTCCTGCTACCTTTTCTTCTCATGCTAAGAAAAGAAATAATTCTGGGACTAAATCAAAAGGAAAGGCTAGACCTAAGGGTGGAAGAAAAGGACGATGTTACATCTGCGATAAAGCAGGTCACTATGCAAGGGAGTGCCCTGATAGAAAGGACTCACACCGGGACGATGATCAAAATCCCTCTAATGGCAAATCAAAGGAATGACAAATTCAACAGCAAAGGTAAGAGGAGAGCTGGGGATCGAGGAAGAGGAAAACCATTCAATAAGGCTAGAAAGTCCAGGATGTATTAAATTCACCTGACCTCAAAAAGAACCTAGTGTCCATCTCAACAATGGAAGACAAAGGCTACAAGGTAACCTTCAGCAATGGCAAGGTATGTATATGGAAAAATAATGTTAAAGATGCCTTTACTCTTGGGTTTAGTGTTGATTCATTATATCAGGTCAATGGAAGTCCGCTAGGTGTCATGTCTTATGACACAACTCTTCAGTCTGAACTTTGGCATCGGAGGTTTGCCCACATTCATTACAAAACTCTACCCGATGTAAGACAGAGGGTAACGGGGATGCCTGAATTCCAAGTAGAGAAAGAAGGTGTATGTCCGAGATGTGCTGAAGGAAAGCTCAAAAGGGGACTGTTCCCCTCAAGCCAAAGCAAGACCTCCGATATATTACAGTTAGTTCACTCAGGCATATCTGAGGCTAGCATTAAGAGGGAGACTACTACACCACATACTCCTGAGCAGAATGGTGTGGCAGGAAGGAAGAATCGCATGATTGTGGAAGCTGTCTGGGCCATGCTACATGATCAAAGACTTCCGAAGTTTCTATGGGCTGAAACTACAAACACTGCCGTATATGTACAAAATTGATGCCCTCATCAAGCATTGGGTTCCAAGACTCCTGAAGAAAAGTTCACCGGTAAGAACCTGATGTTTCTCATTTTATAATTTTTGGAAGCCCTATATATTTTCATGTGCCGAAAGAGAAAAGAAATAAATTAGGTGCATCTGGAAAGAAGGGAATTTTCGTGGGCTATGCTGAAAATACTAAAGGCTATAGAATCTATGTAGCCAGTCAAAGGGAAGTTGTAATTAGTCATGATGTCACCTTTGATGAAGATATGGCTCTCAGCAAGGTGAACAATCTTCCAACTTTGAGGAGCTCTCAAGAAGCCAACACAAGGGAACCGAAAGAAAAGGATGATGAATCAATGCCTGATGTAGAAGAACCCATGGATCCGATTGATCCTCCTCCACATGAGCCTTCCTCTTCTAGGAAGAGGCCTTCATGGCTTAGGGGGCTACTTGATGATGCTGAAGGACATGCTGCACCCCGAGGAACCTTTCGTGAAAGTAAGAAACCTAATAGGTATCAGGGATACCTGACCATCATGAGCATGATCATACAAAATAAGCCTTCATCATTCTCAGACGCCGTCAAGCATCAAGTATGGAAGGATGCTATGACTAAAGAATATGAGTCTATCATGAAGAATGATGTCTGGGAAGTAGTTCCCAGACCCCAGGACAAGACAGTTGTTACTTCCAAATGGATTTACAAGATAAAGCATGCAGCATATGGAAGTACAGAAAAGTATAAGGCTCGTTTTGTTGCTCGTGGTTTCTCCCAGAAGGAAGGTATAGACTATGATGTGATATTTTCACCTATTTCTAGATATACGACCATCCGCTCGATCATAGCCCTTGCTGCTTCACAAGGATGGAACCTACATCAAATGGATGTCAAGACTACATTCTTACACGGCTCGATCAAAGAAGAGGTCTACGTGGAGCAACCCGAAGGATTTGAAATTTATGATCGAAAATATCATGTATGCAGGTTGAAGAAGGCTCTCTATGGGTTGAAGCAAGCACCCCAAGCATGGTATGAGAGGATCGACAGCTACTTGATGAAGTTGGGATTCACTAGGAGTGAAGCTGATCCTAACCTTTACTTTAAGGCTGAAGATGACAAGCCTCTCATACTGGTGCTATATGTGGATGACCTCTTTCTAACAGGTGCAGACCCTCTCATTCACAAATGTAAGAGGGAGTTGGCTTCTGAATTTGAAATGAAGGACCAAGGACTTGAAGTATGGCAGAAGCCAAGGGAAATTTTCCTATCTCAAGGAAAATATGTGGTAAAGATATTGGAAATATTTGGTATGATGGACTACAAACCTATGACTACCTCGAGGATCTTAACTTTTAGAAGTTATATGGTAGTGATGTCGGACCAGATTTGGGAAATGCCTTTGAGTTTCAAAAACTCATTCGCGTTGATGTTCTTGGTGAACCTCCATCCGAACATATGTTTTGCAGTTAGCACTGTGAGCTCATATTTGGTTGAGCCTCACTGCATTGATGCCAAGAATCTTCTAAGATATCTTCATGGCACAATTACTAATGGATTGAGATACACTACCGGAAATATGAAACTACATGATTATTCGAATGTTGATTAGGCAAGTAGTGTGAAGGATCACTGGAGCACTTTTTAATGCTGTTTCTCTTTGGATTCTGCTTCGATATAATGGATGAGTAGGAAGCAGAAGTCAGTTTCCATAAGCACCACCGAGACTAGATACATATCTACGAGTATGATCTTGTATGAAGCTGCCTAGTTGGGGAAGCTCTTCAGTGAGATTTCTGAACACATACCATTGTGATTCTCTGTAACAACCAGAGGTGGGATTCGATTATTGAGGAATCCCGTATTCGTCGATTGCTTCAGCAGATAGACATCATCTGGGATATGGTAAGTCGATGAGCAAGGAGGATCCATCGCATTAAGATGATGTACAGGTCGATACACCTTGTTAAAGCCCCGAGGAAAGATCTAATCTATGATTTTCCCAAACAACTTGGATTCGTCAAGAAACCCTTGTACAAGGGTCCTGCATGTTGCATACATTGAGCTCTGGGAGCTATGAGGGCTTGCGGTTATTACTGGAGCAACATGCGACCACAGGGTGACTCACCCTCCCCTAGTGGTGCGCACTGGAACAAGATGATTCACTCTCATGTGGACAAGATGATTCGCTCTCTTGTGGAACAGGATGATTCGCTCTCCTGTGTAGCAGGATGCTTAGTTCTCCTGTGAGGCCTGGATTGATGTGTTCTCCATGGCGATTGTAGCAGGATTGATGTGTTCTCTTGTGAGGCCTGGATTGATGTGTTCTCCATGGCGATTGTAGCAGGATTGATGTGTTCTCCTGTGAGGACAGTATTGATTAGTTCTCCTGTCGAGGCATCCTACCCATGCAGTTTGGGACTCATGGGAAGTACCTCTCATCTGATCAATGAGTAGGGAAATGAAGTTAGGGACCATAGTAGTACCGATGGACGCATCATTGTATCTATCGTACTCCCTACACTAGGATGACCTCCATCGATCTGGGATCAATGATACTCGTCTGGGACCAGTGGTAGGAGTTGTACCATACTATGACACTGACTTCGGGTCGGTTGAGACTGGTCTGGGACCAGTGGTACATACTCCAAGACTGACTTCGTGTCAGTGCAGTACTGGTCTGGGACCAGTGAGAGTGGTACATACTACGACGCTGACTTTGGGTCGGTTGAGACTGGTCTGGGACCAGTGGTACACTCTCTAAGACTGTGATACTGGTCTAGGACTAGTGGTAGGAGTTGTACCATACTATGACGCTGACTTCGGGTCGATTGAGACTAGTCTGGGACCAGTGGTACATACTCCGAGACTGACTTCGTGTCAGTGCAGTACTGGTCTGGGACCAGTGAGAGTGGTACATACTATGACGTTGACTTCAGGTCGGTTGAGACTAGTCTGGGACTAGTGTTACACTCTCTGAGACTGCGATACTGGTCTTGGACCAGTGGTAGGAGTGGTACTTACTATGAAGCTGACTTCGGATCGGTTGAGACTGGTCTGGGACCAGTGGTATGCACTCTGAGACTGACTTTGAGTTAGTGGAGGATGATACTGGTCTAGGACCAGTGGAGTTGTACTCACTATGACACTGACTTCAGGTTGGTTGAGACTGGTCTGGGACCAGTGGTACATACTCTGAGACTGACTTTGAGTCAGTATGATACATCCTTGATCATTTCTTCTTCTTCATAATTCGGACAAAAGCAGAGCAGAACAGAGAAAAACAATACCGATCAGTACAGGGCAGAACAAGACAAAGTAGAATAGGCAGAATAGAGCAGAGCAGGGCAAGGGTCAGGATGTACAGGGCAGTGCATTTTATGGATGAATAGTAATGACCGATAGACAGATTGCAGATGAAGTTCTCCCTGGTTGAGAGGGAGTGTTAAAATTGGAAACTAGGGAAAAACTTCATGTGGGTCATCTTATTCATGGTTGATAATATTTTTATTAGATTCCTCTCGTCGAGAGGTGTAGGATTGATATAAAGATCATCCGATTCCGATAAGTATTCATGGAGATATGAATTTATTTTGATTATGGAATTATTATCAAGCCGACCTACAACTCATGTAGGCTCAGAAGCCCAACAGTCGCATTTATTAAAACACCAATGTTGTGTATAAATATAAGAGGACTTTTCCTCATTTGCACTCACTCATCTCATCACATCTCTCTCTCTCTATTGCGCAGAAATGCGTCTCTTCTCTACTGCGCAGAAATGGGTCTCTCTCTCACACATGTGAAGCCGGAAGCTGTTGAACCTGAAGCTGCAACTGCAACTGCAGAAGTAAAGATTGAGTTGCATGGCCTACAAGATCTCCTCTTTGGAACTGCACTGTAGGTTCATCTGAACCTCCTCTAAAGGCCACAACTTTTGGTGGTGGAATGAAGTCAATTCGACGAACGGTTTGCAAGATATCGACTGCCCTAGTTTGAAGCCGAAAACTATTGAACCTGAAGCTGCAACTACAGAAGTAAAGATTGAATTACGTGGCCTAGAAGATCTCCTCATCTAAATTGCATTGTAGGTTCATCTGAACCTCCTTTGGAAGCCACAACTTTTGGTGGTGGAATGAAGTGAATCTGACGAACGGTTTGCAAGATATCGACTTCCCTAGTTTGAAGCAGGAAACTGCTGAAACTGAAGCTGCAACTGTAGAAGTAAAGATTGACCTGCGTGGCCTAGAAGATCTCCTCATCTAAACTATGTTGTAGGTTCATCTAAACCTCCTTTGGAAGCCACAACTTTTGGTGGTGGAATGAAGTCAATCTGACGATCGGTTTGTGAGATATCGTCTGCCCTAGTTTGATAATGAAGCCGCTAATGCTGATGCTGCTGATCTAGGGTTTGCTACTGTTGATATGAATCAGATTTATTGTACTATTTCTCTCTGCTGAATTATTGAAGATAAAAGAAGATTTGATCAAAGGGTTTCCCCACACATTGTGGGGTTTGTCCCTAGCTAGTCGCCACATCTTGTGTCTCTTGTCTTGGCTTGTTTTCTATCGATCGTTTAATGTTCTATCTGCACTTTACTTTATGTACATGTGATTGCTAATCTATGGAATATAATAAGAAAAAGAAGTAAACTGTTATAAGCATAGAACATACCATAACTTAATAGGTATAGTTGACGGAAACTCCTCAATTTCCCTTATGACAGCCGGCGCCGCACATTCTACCGTATGTAGTGCACTCCCCTAGTTACTGTGTTTGGTGAGGTGCGGTCGTAGCCATGGCAGTAGAGTCATAAATTCTCAGCTAAAATCTTCTAATCCAGTGGTATGATCATCTGCACCTTGTCTTGTCATCCTTGGTTTATCGACGAGACATGCTTGCTTGATCTCATTTTCCAGCCTCTTGATCCCGGCGTCGATCAAAATTTTTTTCTTCCTCGGTCATACCTGGTCTTTTTCAAGTTCGCGAAGTCTAATTTTCCCTCGCCATATGGCTTCCTGAATCTTTATGTGTTTGACCTTGTCTAGCTGTGTGATTTCTTCGTCCTGGTCTTTGCACACTATCACAACTATGGGAGCTCTTACGAGTGGACTCCTCTTTGCATTTTCTTCAGAAATTACAGTCTCTACTCTGTTCCACACCTTTGGAATCATTTCCGCGGTCAAGGTTTTGCACATGGTCCTATAGGCCCATCGAACTGCTGGTATGCACAGGTCCCAATCAGTGTGTTTCGCCTGGTGAACCCTATTCAATACTTCGCACACCCTATCGAATGCTTCTCTATGGATAATTGGTAGCGCGCTCTACCATTCCTGCTACTGTGGTTTGTTCTGATTCTCTATTCTGGGAGTGGTGTGTGCTTGTGCGGGTTGTTCAACATATATCTGTACCCATCGGGAAAGGTGGGCGTGCAAGTTGTTCAGCCCATGCTAACTAGATCTCGTTTTGACCTGGGGTTTTCCAAAGCGTAGGCACATCATCCTTCTGCATCCATGCCAGTCCTCAAAACTTCCTTGATGCATGCCCCACCATCATGTGGGTGTTGTGTGCAGTGCCCACTTCAGAGCATCGAATCGCTGTTGTTCTGGTACTGCGCTTTCAAATTTGTTCAAGAATTCATCCACCACTATCAACCCATCATATGTCGGTAGATCCCTTGATTTTGTTGTCACACAGCGCAGTGATCTAACCATCATGTTGCAATTAAGCGTTGTTACTTCATGCAGCTAATTCTACCATCGCTCTATCTCTTTGTCTGAATCCGAAGTGCAGGAGCTTTTGTGCTCCCATGAAATCCTTCCATCTATAGTCGGATTCACCCAATCCTCCTCTCGTGCGGTTATCTTGTAAATACAATCAAGATCGTCATCACTATCATCGTCATGCACCGATTCAGTGTATGGCGCTCCTTCAGCTAGATCTAGCGCTACTACTATGCATAACGACTTTTTCTCAAAGATCATTTTGCACTTCTTCAGATTTATGAGTCCATTCATATCGGTGGCCCAGTTTATTCCTAGTAGTGCGAGATAGGGATTATTGTCATTGATAATCTCTATCACTTTAAAATCTTCCTGCGCGCTCGCACCTTCGATGTCTACTGTTACCCCTTGTAATCTTCCCATGGGAAAGATCTTTTGTTGGTTTGCCATTCATAATTGAATAGGAGACCATTGTAGCATGGGTTTGCCTATGCGTTCCCATGTTTGTTTTGGTAGTACATTCACGTCCGATCCCAGATCCAGGATTACCTGATCCATTTCATACTTGTTGATTTGCACAGTCAACCTCATTTCCCTTCCTATATGCAATGCATGCTTACCAAGTTTCCAAACCACACACAGATCTCTTGACCCTTTGCACCTAGTGATAAGTTTGTGTAGTCCTCTTACTACCTTGTTGTCGGCTAGCAGTTTCATACATGTCTCTAGAAAGGTAGTGAGCATTGAAGGATCCATCCCTTGTTCTAGTTGATCCTTACTATGTGAAGTGGAGGCCTCCGTGAAGCTCTTCTTAGCTTCCATGAATGCCTCCTTCACGCATTCTAAATCAAACTTGGGTTCCTTTGTAGGAGCCTCGCGAACCCACGCATTTTCTTCTGACTGCTTACCTTTTTCATTGCCAGTGGTCATACCGCTCTTGAGCATCATGTTTACATTCAGGTCTTCTTCGTGCGGCTCAGACCTCATCATTTTTAGATTCTGAGTCGAAGCGGGCTAAAGTACCCCTTTTTCACGTAGTCTCGCTATCAATGTAGGGCAGTCTTCTGCCTCATGATCAAACTGAGTACAGTACAAACATGATTTCCTTGTCGGGTTTGTACAATCGCAGGCATAGTGCCCTTGCCCTCTGCAATTATAACAAATTAACTGTCTGCGACCCCTTCCTGGTCCCATTCCACCTTGACCTTGACTGCGCCCTTGAAATCTAGTGTGCGCCATTCCTGCATTCGGGTCGAGGGCTCGCGTTTCAGTCTGCACCCTGTAGGCAGTAGTCTGATCCATCATTAGTTTGTAGCTTCTTCAGGTGCGCTCATCATGGCCTACCGACCTGTAGAATTTACAAAACGATTGTTGTGACATCTGCTTATACTTCTGCAATATATGACAATTATCCAGTGTGTTTTCCTCCTATCTGACAGATCACGCACCATAATGCAGGTCCCGCGCTGGGTCCTGCCTGTGCCTTAGGTATTAATGGCATTGGTCCTCCTCCTACCAAGTAATTCACGAACACTGGATAGTGGTCCTTATCATGCCCCTGGTCTTTGCATTTTATGCACCATACCTCCTCACGCACCTCTGGCCGAGGTGTCTTGTCCTGTTTCAAACTCTACATTTCCAGACACAGATTCTGCAGTTGCGCGTGGATTTGTTGGACTCCCAGACTAGGGTCTTGTATAGGGGTCTCATGCAATCTCATCGCCATCTCCAAATATTTGGCCTAGGTGGAAAGCTTTTGCTGTGACAGTGTCGTCCTTAAGTGCGGTGTCAATGATGCTACAAACCATGCGCGGTGTTGTCCGTCCGTCAACGTCATGTTGGCTTCATGAATCATACTCTTCAGTCTTTGGTCCAGATCCCAAGGGATCTCACCCAGGAGCATCGTGATCTCCTCAAACCTGATGATTGATTGTGTTTTTGACTTTGGCCTACTAAATTCCCTGTTCAACACGGTCTGGATTTCTGCGATTCTTGCGTTTGGATCGTCATTAGAATGATTGATGTACCATGTTAATGCACAATCCTACAATGCACTCACTAGTGTAGCCTTCTTAATATTGTCATCCATGACACCTTGTGCTTCCCACACTACTCTTACCATGAACTAGAATTGGTCCAGGTCTTCATTACCTACTCCTCTGAATACCGATAGTTTGAACGCACTCGCCATACTAAACTGTGGTGGTAGCGGAGGTGGGGTGGGTAAAGATGGAGGTGAGGAGGGTGAGATGGGTGGCAGTGTAGGTGGAGGTGGTAGGCATGGAATTCACTGCCTTATCAGACTGATTGCGCTTCTCGGAGAGACTTTCATGAGCTCCTCCTCGCTTTCCTGTGAGGGGGAAATTAAGGGACTGGTTTCCAATTCTTCACTACTTCCGTTTCTGTAGATCTTCCCACTTCGCGTAGTCCCAAAGATTAATTTATTCGCATAACCCGCTTTTCACACAATAGCATCTTAATCCAAGTGTTCAAAGATTTAATATACTTACCTTGCAGTCCCTTGAGGAAATGTCGCTCCGCCTCACTGTAGCTGACAGTCGTGTCCACTGCGATCTCAGTGATAAATCCTCCTATAATTTAGTCGAGCCAATGGTCCACAACTTGCTCAATCTTATCTCCTGATGCTTCTAATCTGCGCACTAATTCCAGAGTCCACATGATTGGTTTGTCGAGCCTACACCTTCCCTGATTGTCTGCTAGCTTCGTGATCCACTCATACAACTCAAAGGGAAAGGATGCAAAGAAAATTTTGTGGATTTTCATAGACAAGTAGCACTCCAACCACTGTTCCTTAGATAATCGCGGATTTCTGTTTTCCTGCGTCGCGAACTCATGAATCTTCTTGTCCAACCACTCTTCAATTTCTTTCTTTGTGGGATTCTAGTGGCACAACATAAGACATCCCTTATGTAAATCATGGTCCTAGCAACAAAACCATTTGTTGGCTTGTATGGGCCTGACCCAGGTTCAGAGGTAATTTAGCCAAGAAAATCTTGGTACTACTGGCCCTTTCGACAACAGTCTACAAAGCGCGGACTGAGGTCTCACCTGAAGTAGTATGGGAGGGTGCTAGAACCAGGTTTCTGCACCCTGCCAATGTCTGATGAACTTCTGGTGGTCCGTGACTTGACCCTGCACGCACGTCGCTACGTGCACCTATTAGTCCCTCGCAACTTGTGATGTTTCCTTCACGCAGCCCTACTCGGGGCATGATCCATATTATAACCAAGTTCCTTACTATTTAACCTGTTACTACCTGATTACTTAACTTATTTGTGTAAGACTAGTGATAATTAACAGTATATCCAGCAATCATATAAGTGCGCGTAATAAACAAATAGTATAAATGTAAAGAAGGCAATACAAAATCAGATGCACGGAAATTAGAATCAACTTCTCTTTATTATTCTTCATTCAAGATTACAGACTCGACACAGCCCTGCGCACTCAACTGCAGGGGTCTGCACACTCAGCTGCGGACTCTCCTAGGTCTCTGTGCACTAATCTACAGAGCCTCTTCCTACTACTATGACCCAATACACTTAGACTTTTCCTCTATGCTCTATCTTTGCTACTCAGCTTCTTCTTAGCTGCTCTTACAACTTAGAGCCTCGCTCTACTTATACAATCCCATGGTCCGTGGACCATGGGTAGGCCGACATGACATTACATTACTTTACAATACTTAGGGTGGACAACCCTATGACTCAACCTATACTTCATGCTCCACACCCACAATTCACGAAGTCTTACAATAAATTTGACCAAAACTTGGGCTTTGAGCCCCAAAACATGTTGTGGGGGGGGGATTCCATGGCCAACACCAATCTTCCATCTTAAGCGAGGGAATGTGCCCTAATATCGCATCTTCAAACATCACCTTCTCTGGTATCAGTGGTGTGGAAACCATAAATTAGGTGATATTTGGGTCTTTCGGCACCTTCGCTTTGCCTTTTCGTGGTGGGATATATTTCAGGAGCTAAGTCATAGGCTCACCCTATTCAGCTTCCATCTCCTCAATTCCTTCACGAAGCTATTCTTCCTCAAGATTAAGGGGTTTATACAGTTGCTGTGACTTATCCATTCTCCCCTTTTGGCGAACCTCGGTGGGGTTTTTCCGCGGTGACTGTCTCACTAGAACTTGTTGCAGATTTTTCTATTTCTTCTTAGCGGTAGATGGCGTACGTCTAGGAGACCTAGGCATAGTTGGAAAAAGGGGCGGGACTTCAGCAGTTGTGGCTTCAATGGTTGCGACTTCAGACATTGTGGCTTCAGATGACGTGACTTCGATTATGGCCTCTGTTATAGGGGGAGTGGCCATCATTCTCTCAAATATGATCTCTCTGCACCACTAAGGTAAGATGGTGAATTATGGTCATGCTAAAATGTCTTCCAAAATATTCTTAAACATGCAACAATTTTTTCTGGCAACAAGGATTAAGGAAAAATCGTTGAAAGCAAAGTGTTTGAATGTTGGTCAGCCTCCCAAATTTATAGGTGAATTTGAATTCAAATCCAACCATTCCCTCCAATCCTCGATCATTAATGCATCTTTGGCGACAAATTTCTAAACATTTTCCCAATAAATGTAGCCTCCTCACTCCTCTGAATGAAAATTTCGCCATCCAATCATCTACAGTGCACCCAACTACTACTTTTTGACCCTGCTGCACAACACCAAGCTCCATGGCATAGCCAACTTGGCAAGCTCTCCTCGGTGCCAACTTTCGGGCAGTGTAGTTTATAGTCTCGTACTTCCTTGCAGCTACCTGGAGTACTAAGACTATCCCGCCATCATATATTCATTGTGCATGGGTGGGATCACCTTTATACAACCTCAATCGACTGCCATTAATTCTTCCCGGAAACAATTCCCCATTCAGCTTCACGAGCTGAATCGCGCCACCATCTGTAATTTCCTTAACTACATAGGGCCCTAACCAATGCATTTGAAATTTTCCAGGAAACTTCATGAATTTTATATCATAAAGTAACACTAAATCATCTACCTGGAAGGTGCGCTGCTTTATATATCGATCGTTCCATTCCTTCTCGTGCTCCTTTTGCACATGCTAGTGAAATCCTACTAAAAATCGATCTTCTTCCAAATCCGTCAATTGCGAGAGGCGTTCCTCCATAGTCTCACGATCAACCATATCATTCAGCGCTGTAATCTGCAAACTCGACACAATATACTCCATGGGAATCACAACCTCTATCCCATAGACCAACCTGAATAGAGTTTGGCCTGTCAACGTGTTACACGTTGTCCTATATGCCCATAGAATTTCTAGTATGCGTACATCCCAATCATTCCTTTTCGCGTTGCAGAACTTCGTCAATGCAATCTCCAGAATCTTATTGAACACTTCAACTGTACGGTTAGCTTGAGGATGATATGGCATACTCTTCTGGTGATAGACCAAGAATTATTAAAGCATCGTGACAATTGTTTTGTTTACGAAATGTGTACCCCTGTCGCTCATCAATATCTTCAGGCAACCAAATTGAGTTAAGACAAACTCAAAAAGGAACTTTGTAGATGTAGTCATGCTACAGTCTTTGACCGACTGTGTTTCCACCCATCTCGTCAAATACTCAGCTGCAGTAATAATGTATCGTGCGCCTAGCTTTTTCCCTGGTGGTTGTATTGGACCCACAAATTCAATCGCCCATTTGTCAAACACCTACAAAGAAATTTGTGGGTTTAAGGGTAGTTCATCCCTCCATGATGGCTTTCCCATCCTTTGAAAAGCATCGCATGCCCTACAATATGCCTTAGAATCCTTATGCACCATTGGCCACCATAATCCTGCGCGTAGGATCTTCTACAGGGTTTCTCTGCCATCATAGTATCCTCCTGCCACTCCTCCATGTGCTTCGGCGAGTATGCTGGATCCATAAAACTCCGTAACATATCGACATAGTATTTCATTGAAGCCCATATTGTACAAGTGTCCAACGATCACAGAAAAATCATACGCATGGACCACCAATTCCTTTTTCTGCTACGTAGAATATCCCTCCGGGGCTGTACCAGTGGTTAAAAACTGGATTATGTCAGCAAAATTATCGTCTGCAACATGTACAACAAAGATTTACGCATCCGGAAGCCCTTCTTCCAAACTAGTGGGCTCTTCGCCTGTCTCAATTCTGGATAAGTGATATGGTCTCGCATTCAATCTTTCGGGCTTAACAATCACGTTATTCCTGAAAAGGAAACAATCACCTATAGATATTCCCCCCCCAACACAGGCTTGTTGACCAGGTACTTGAGAGCAAATGCTCTGTGTACATTTTGAAGTGCGCTCCCAACGGGTAATGTCAACATTTTTGTAGTGCGTACACCATTTCCAACCCTTGGCGTTTTGTAGTTATTCTCGGCTTTTGATAATTTCCTACTCGCAAAGGCTATAGGATGATCGATCTGGATAGGTCAATACCACACCTAACGCAATACAGGAGGCATCCACATGAACATGAAATTCCTTCATATAATTTGGGAACACCAAGATGGGTGCAATCATCATATTTTCCTTTAAAACATCCAAATTGTGCTAACACTCCTCATCCCAGTAGCAAAATCATGTCCTTCTTCAATAATTTCTCCATTTGTGTAGTTATCTGCGCATAAGATTTGATAAACTTCCTGTAGTATCTGGTGTGGCCCAGTGTTGTGCGCAATTGTTTTACATTCTTTAGTGCCTCTAAATTGAAAATAAAAACTATCTTCGCAGGGTCTACCATTAGTCCCTGCTTGCATACCACATGGCCTAGCAATATCCCATAGGGCACACAAAAGATACATTTCTTCAAATTCAGGGCAATTTGGTATCCGCAACAAGTATCCAACACAAGGCGCAGACTTGCAACATGGTGCTTTACCAACCCAAACATAGTCCAGTCATCGAAATAAACTTCTAAGAATTTATGGATGAACAACTTAAAAGTTGCAATTACGATGCTTGAGAAGATCACAGGAGCATTCTTTAGCCCGAATGGCATCATTGTGTACTGGAAGCATCCCCACTTCGTCATGAAGGTAGTCTTATTGTGATCCTCTACCGTGATATTAATTTGATCATACCCCAAGAACCCATTAATGAACGAATAGGCCTCCTACCTCCGACATTCTCCAAAACTTCATCCATAAATTGCGTTGGAAATGGGTCATGAACACATGCATCATTGAGCTTCCTCATATCTATTTATATCTTGATCTCATCTTGTTGCTTCTTCTCTTGAACAACCATAGGGCTCACCCAATCTTACTCTTCCACCGGCTCAATGATTCCAGCCTCCAACATTTTGTTGATCTCTTTGCGCACCTTCTCCCTATACTTGGGATTTATATGGTAGGGTCTTTATTTCACAGGCTTTGCATCAGGCTTTAGGGTGATCTTCATTACACCCAAATCCCCTACTATTCCTTCTAGATCTGAGAACTTGGTAGGAAATAAGTCTTGGTATTTGCTCAATAGTTCCACAACCTTATCGACTGTATCTTCTTCCCAATAATTGCATATCTTTGCAAACTTAGTTTGTGCGTCAGATCCAATGTTCACTTTCCTAGTCTTCAAGCGTTCTGTTATATCAGGGTTTGTTGCTTTGGGTCCTTCAACCTCGTGTTGTCCCTCAGACTCTGGAATGCTGATATTTCATGGATCCTCTTCTTCTTCTGTCGTCATGTTGTAGCATTCCAGTGCATGGTTCAGTTTTGTATTGCAGTCTAATTGAACCCATTGTACCGATTCCTCAGGTGTCCTGAAGATTTCATCCTTAATTTCTTGGAGTGCTTCATCAATACATGCAAATCCATCCTCAAAGCTGAAAGTTAACAAGAAACTTTCCCTTAGGATATCAACTTCGGCTGTCCCATGGTGTAGCTTCATTTCCAAGTACCATTTCATCGAAATAGTATCTAAGGTGTGACAAAAGATATGTACCCATTTCGATTGCGGCTCCTCCCCCCAGGCTTTAGTCCAATGTGCCAAATGCTCACGCAGGTCATCCTTGCTTGATTATTTCTTAGTTAGGCAGGTATTCACGTACCAAAACCTTAGCCTCATCATTCGCTTGTACTCTTTCCAGCCATTGAAGCTATGCTTATGTGTCCCCCATCACTGTGCAGGTGTAGCATACAACGCTAGATCTATCACCTGGAACTAATGTTCCTTTGGCACCTCCTTTTCAAACTTATCCAAAAATAAACTAACATCACTTAAACCATCATAATGAGGAAGATTTCTTACCTCCGTGGATAAACACCGAAGTGATTTTATCATCATATCATAGCGTAGCGTTGAAACTTCGTGCAACCTTTTCTGCCAATGCTCAAGTTCTTCATCTAAATTTGAGGTACAAGAGATATCTCTATCCCATGTAATTCACCCATTTGCAATGGGACTGATCCAATCTTCATCACACATAGTGATCTTGTATATTTGATCCAAATCATCTTCTTCTTCATAGTTGCGGACTGGTTCAATGTAGCGTGATCCTTTAGTGGGATCCAATGGGACAATAACCCAGAGTGCCTCCCTTTCAAATTTCATTCATCGATTTTTCAAATTAATTATGGCATCCATGTCAAAGGCCCAATCAATTCCTAATAGTGTAGGGTAAGGATTGTTGTCATCCACTATTTCAATTACTTCAAAGTCGGCCAAAGCACTTGCTCCTTCAATGTCTACTGTTACCCCGTACAGGCGCCCCATAGGAATGATATTTTGTTGATTGGCCATGTGTAGCTGTATAGGAGACCATTGTAGCACATGTATCCCCATCTTTTCCCATGTCTTCTTTGGTAGCACCCTTTCCGCTTCTTATGTTTACCCAATTTCATCACAACGTGCTGTTTGGGAGGAGTCTTGATTCTACCTGTACATTTGTCAATTATCTCCTTGAGCCCTTCCATCGCCTCCCTATTTCACAATAGCTTCATACAGGTTTTCAAAAAAGTAGCCAATAGCGAGGGATCCACATCCTACACTTCATTGTTTTCAGCCGGTGTCTCTTGACTTCTTGACGTAGAAGCCTCAACAAAGTTCTTCTTGGCTTCCATAAAAGTTTATTTAGCCCTATTGAGATCAAACCCAACTTCTTTTTCAGTAGCCTTGCGCACCCAACCTTTAGTTTCTAACTGCTTTCCTTTATCTTCTCCCATGGTAATACTGCTTCGCGACATGCTATTAATGCTATGGTCCTCTTCACGATGCTCCGACCTCTTCATCTGTATATTTTGCGTGGTTGGTCGAGTCTTTTTTTCTTACATTTTGGCTATCAGCACTGGCCAATCCTTTATCACATGATCAAATTGTCTACAATACTGGCAGGATGGATGCATTGGGTTCTGACAGTCGTGCGCAAAATGTGATACTTCTCCATAGTTGTAGCAAATAACTTGTCTGCGACCTCTTCCAACCCCTCCTCCACTTCCTCTTCCTCGACTCTGGAATTCTTCGCACACTGCACACGCGCCCTGATCCTGAGGTTGAGTTTCTTCTTGCATTCAATATGTAGGCGTGTAATACATCATTAATTTATAGCTTCAGAAGTTTCATTCATCATGCCCAACCGATTTATAGAAGGTACAAAACAATTGTTGTGGAGTCTGTACAAACTTTTGCAAGAGATGATAATGGTCAGTCACGTGCTTACCAGCTATCTAGCAGATAGCACATCATATGGTTACTCCTGTGCTTCATCCTGCAATGCTCTCAGGTTTCAAAAGAACAAGACCTCCTCCAATCAGGTAATTCTGATAAACAGGACAATGATCCTTATCATGTCCCTTGTCTTTACACTTTATGCACCAAACTTCTGCATGCACCTCAAGCTGAGCTTCCTTTCCTGTCTTCAAACTCTACAACTCCCTATGCAGGGTTGCCAACTGCGACTAAATCTGTTGTACTCCAATGTTTGTATCATGCAATAGTGAGGCTTCCAACCTCATCACGATCTCCACAGCCTCTGCTTGTGTTCCTATCTTCTGCTGTGATAATGGCAATCTCAGATGAGGCAATAGTGAAGCAATGTACTAGTCTCTATGTTGATCATCCATGATATTCATATTAGCCTGTTGGATCAGGAATTTTAGCCTCTAATCGAAGTCCCACGCAGACTCATTTACCCTTTGTTGAATTTCCTTAAACCTTATTACAGAGTGCGCCTGAGACTTCGGCTTTTTAAATTCATTATTTAGTGCCTGCTGAGTGTTCACCATCGTCGCACCTGGTTGATCCGTACATAACCTAATATACCAAGTCAACGCCCTGTCCTGCAGCGCTGTAACCAGTTGCGCTTTCTTCATATTATCATCAATAATATGTTGTGCCTTCCACACAGCATCCGTGGCGAACCAGAATTGTTCGAGGTCCTCACTTCCCACCCCTTTAAAGGTCAGCATCTTCATCGTTTTTGCGATGTTGAATGGTTGATGCGGAGGTGGAGGTGGAGGTGAAGGTGTAGGCAGAAGAGGTGGAGGTGGAGGTGGAGGTGGCGATGGGGTGGATGGTTGGGGTATCCCTGGGATACCTTGGATTACTATCTATAGCACTCTTTGTGGTGTTCTTAGAATAGTTCCTTTGTTGTTGCTATCAGAATATCCTAATAACGGACTGTATTCAAAGCCTTATTCTTCATTTCTTGTGAATGGTTTTCTTCTTCGCATAGTCCCAAACATCAATGTAATGACATAACTCGTTTCTCACACAACATCATCTTCATCTAGGTTTTCAGAGATGTTTAGTACTTACCTCTTGTTCCCTCGAAGAACCTGCGCTCTGCTTCACTATAGATGACGAATGTATCGATCGCGAATTTAGTGACGAATCCTCCCAGAATATGATCAATTTAGTGGTCGATGGCCCGCACAATGTTATTTTTTGAAGCCTCCAAGCGCTTCACCAGTTCTGGGGTCCACACAATAGGGCTGTCAAGATTCCACGTAGCCTAACTATCCGCTAATTTGGACATCCACTCATGCAATTCACAAGAGAAAGAGCAGCAGAATATTTCATGTTCATCTGTATATAGGTATCTATTCAGCCACTCTTCCTTGGAAAGAGAAAATTTTTGTATTCCTATGCTGCAAATGCGTGCACTTTTCGATCAATCCACTTCTCAATTTCTTTCTTCGTGGGGAACCATTTACCACACATGCCTTTAGGAAGATATCAGTGCCAGCAACATAACCATTTTTTGGTTTGATGGGGCTTGATCCAGGTTCAGCGTTATCTACGCCAACCAATAAAACCCTAAATGTTGGCCCTTTCGGTAACAACCCACATAGCATAGGCTAAAATCTCAACCAAAGCAGTATTGGGGGATGACAGAATCAGGTTTCTATATCCAAAGGTCAATGTGATGGGTTCTTGTGGTTCCTATGGCTTAGATCTATCTTCATGAACCATTAACCTTTCCGAGCAAACAATTACTGTAAAAGTACTTAAATAACTTCCAGATCTTTATGAAGTCTCTTAATCATTCATAACATGCATAATTATTACTTATTTTTTACAAAAGTAACAAATAAGACACAGATGCATAAGGACCTTGGTAAGTCCTCAGGTTTTCCTTACGCACTTAGCTGCAGGGGCCCACGCCCTCAACCTGCGGACTTACCAAGGTCTCCGTGCACTCAGCTGCAGGAGCCTTCCCCTTTTGCCTAAGTACAGAAAACAAACCTTTCCTGCCTTAGCTCACTTTCCCTTACAAAATTTCTTCTCTAATTGACATCCCTTAGACTTGTTATGACCCATCTATATATAGAATTTCTCTTACAATACCATGGTCTGCGGATCATGGGCGAGTCTAAAAGCCTCCTTATTAGTTACCCACCTAAGGGACTAAATCCCCTTTGAGTCATACTATCTTTGCACTCCGCTTCCACATTTCGCAGAGAATTTAGACTTTATACAAAAATTAACCCAAAATTTGACCAAAACTTAACCGCAGGGACCCCATCCCAACATGAACCTCTCGCTTAGTCCTGAGAAGTGTGAATTCTTGATGAATGAAGGGACTATCCTGGGCCATTCAATATCTCAGGAGGGAATACAAGTGGACTCAAAGGAAATTGCCTTCATAAAAAGGGTCCCTACTCCTCAAAAGCAAAGGGATGTTAGGAGCTTCTTGGGCTTCATTGGATATTATAGGAGGTTTATCAAAGACTTTAGTAAAGTAGCCTCACCATTATTTGGATTGTTGGCCAAGGACTCTGAATTTTGCTGGTCAGATAGGTTTCATGAGGCCCTAGAGATCTTGAAAGACAAATTGACTAATGCACCCATAATTAGAGGCTCAAATTGGGCTCTTTCTTTCCACGTCCACGTTGATTCATCTAACAAAGTTGTAGGAGTAGATCTAGGCCAGATATATGACAAGTTTCCTTGTGCCATTTACTTCATTAGAAAAAATATTTCTAAGGCTAAATTAAATTACACCGTAACTGAGAAGGAACTCCTAGCTATTGTCCACTCTCTGAATAGGTTCAGACACTGCATCATTGGATATCAAACCTTTGTGCATACTGACCATGCAACTATCAAGTACTTAACGAAAAAGCCTGATGTGAATGCTAGAATTATTAGATCGTTGCTTCTCTTAGAGCAGTTTGATCTAACTATCATTGCTAAGACAGGTAAAGAAAATGTAGTTGCAGAGTTTTTGCCTAGACTTGCTTTGCCTATAGGTGAGGAAGGGATGGTTAATGATCAGTTACCATATGAACACTTATTCGTTATTTTATTTCTCTCTCCATGGTTTACTAACATAGCTAACTACCTAGTTGATGTAGAATTTCCTCCAAATTTATCATCCAGGGAGAAGAGTAGAATTGTAATGAATAGTGCCCATTTCACTTGGATTGAGGGAAATCTCTTCAAGATGGGGCCAAATCATATCCTGAGGAGATGTGTCAGGGAAGAGGAGGTCTTTGAAATCCTCTTAGCATGTCATGGTGGGCCTTGTGGAGGTCGCTTTGCGTCCAAGAGGACAACTTTCAAGGTTTTACAAGCTGGATACTATTGGCCCACTCTCCACCAAGATGCAAGAAGATACACCAGTCGATGTGATCAGTGCCAGAGGATGGGGAAACCTACTCCCAAGGATGAAATTCCCTTACAACCTTAGGTGGATTTAGAGCCATTTGACAAGTGGGGCATGGATTTCATTGGGCCAATTGATCCACCCTCAGGGCAGAAAAAGTACATAATTGTATGCACTGATTATTTGTCAAAGTAGGCTAAGACAAAGGTTGTCAAGGTATAAAAAGAGGGTAAATTGTTTGAGTTCCTGAGGGAGAATGTGCTCTACAAATTTGGGTACCCCAGAGAGCTAGTCACCGATCAGGGAGCTCAATTCACATCACATCTGATCAAGAATTTGTTAAGGCAGCATCATATCAAGCACAAAAAATCTATTGCCTATCATCCTCAGGCCAATGGACAAGTATAGGTCACCAATATGGCACTAGAAGGCATCCTCGCCAAGGTTGTGAGCAGCAACATAAGGATTGGGCAGATAGATTAATGGAGGCCACTTGGGCCTCCAATACAACTTGGAAGACAACTACTGGTTTCACCCCTTATGAATTAGCCTATGGAAAGAAGGCTCTACTCTCCATTGAGTTTGAACACAATAGCTTGGAGAATAAAAGCACAATTGGATTTAGATGTTACAAAGGCACAACATGAGAGGTTGTTGCAGTTAAATGGCTTGGATGAATTCAGAATGCAAGCCCTCCTACACACTGAATTTATTCAATTGCAAAGGAAGGTCTGGAATGATAGGAATATCAAGGAAAAGTTCTTTCAAGAAGGATATTGACCTTTGATATATAACTCAAGGTTCAAGGACTTCAAAGTAAAATTGATGACAAGGTAGTTGGGCCCATACCTGATAGAGAAATTCCATGACAATGGATTTGTTTAGATCAGGACCATTGATGAGGAAGGGATTCTATTTCTTGTTAATGGCTACAGATTGAAGTTTTACAGAAAGCCTCTGTCCAAGGAAGAGTTCATCAACACCATTAGCAAGGAGGTGAATGTGATTGGAAGTGTCTTAGATTCCAAGTCACACCATCCCTAAATACTATTTGAGGCCTAGATGAAAACCTCCATGAGGCATCTGAGGCCAACTCTTGGGTTGAAAACCTCCTTGAGGCAGCCCAGGAGTGAAAAAAAGATCCCTGGGTGAAAACCTCCCTTGAGGCACCCAGGGTAGATAGGCAAGTTGAAAACCTCTCTTGAGGCAACCTGTGTGTCCCTCAAAAAAATAAAAAATAAAAATAAAGAAGAATGCCATGACAGGGATCTATAACCTATCCATTAATAGTTCCTGTCATTTTGCAGGTTTTGAGGACAGTGTCAATTTGAAGAACTATAGGGACAACATGCTCAAGTTCCATTCCAATTTTTCCTCCATCTACTCCATAACATCCATGTAAACCATGTCCTTACCACTCTCACCCATCCTCAGGGCCCAAAAATCCATTTCTAGGCCCTCTCTGGTTTGCTACAGGATGTCCTGTAACTACTACCGGAAGATCCTGTAGCACTATAGGATATCTTGAAATTCTATAGGAAAGAGGTTTCAATAAGAAAGTCATCAAGCATGGATTATCCAAGGCTAGATAGAGTCCTAATTCCTTGATCCAACCACTCACCCATCCTCCATGCATCCCTGATTCAAAAAAATCACCATTTCTTAAAGCCAACCCTAAGCCCTATCTCATTCAAAAAAAATAAAAAAAAATAAAACACATAGGACATTTCTTTTGTTTCCACAACCCTTCACTACCCTACTAGGACTCTAACTTCATCCTTCAACCCCTACACTCCTTCTCACCACTCCTCTGAAGAAAATCCCTTGGAAAAGAAGAAAAAATGGGTTGCTACAGGATCTCCTGTAGCCACCTCTGAAACTATTATGATAAACCTGAAACCTAATTCTTCTTCCCATCCAAATTGAGGGGATGGTACCACCATCCTAGAGCACCTTTCCATTCCAAGTAGGACTCCACAGCAGCAGTAGTAGCACCTGGGATTTTAGCAAAGCACTTGCACACATGGACAACATCAGCAAGAAAATACACAAGAGCACAGAAAGTATACACAAGAAAAAATGGGTAGCAAGATAAGTCCTTGAGCAGCAGCATAAGAGGTCCAACACCCCAGCATGCATCGATCGAGCATAAGTTAGGCATAGGTACGGTAACCTCTAAGATTATCTCTAGGTGTAAAATAATGAAAAATGTATGAATGTCGAAGCAAGGTTTTTTTATAAGCTGGAGGTGGCCAGTTAACTTGGCCACCCTTAGCTAGTGAACAAAAAGTGATCCATTAGTCATATTGCAATGTAGGAGTGTCACATCAATCAAATCAGTTAAGAGAAAAGTCAGAATCGATTAAGTGGGAGTGAGGGTTAGTTACGAGGCTCGAGAGAATGATCACATAAGGTAGGACAATAGTCCAAATGAGGAAAACGTGTACCACTGCCAACCATCACAATGCTCTAAAACCTAACCATAGCATAAAGCTAGAAATCCCTTGCATTTTTTGGTCATTTTGAAAACCATTAAGATATGACAGAGTTTCGAAATCTATCGAGAGAGGCGAACCCTACTTTGTCAGTCCTACAAGAAACAACTACACGAAATGAAGGAGGCTACAAGAAACAACTACTGAAGTGCAGGAAGCTAGATGAAGCACATAAATTGCTACAGGAAGCCTCCAAGGGTGAAAAAACACTGCTAGGGTCGATTTGGCCTTCAATTGTCATTACGCCAGGCCAGATAGCTAAAACTAAGTGGCCCTCTCATTCTCTTGTCTATGATTTGCATGCTAGAGCACCTTGTACTCTCTTAGTAATTGCAGTCATCTTGTGGATTGAAAGAGGTTTTTTTGCTATAAAATACAAAGGATACACATAATTGTCATCAATTAGAGGTTCCAACCATTTGTTCCCTTTGAGTTCATATTGGGGATATCATATAAAAGAAACCTCCTGCACCTAATTAAAAATAGAGAAGAAGATGGGAGGGGGATTCAATAGAAGAGAACCTACAGATACTAAGAGAATTCACCTTCATCCCCCTATAGTAGACATTTTCAAGCGGCATCACTGGTTAGGTTTCTTTGAGCTTAGGCATCACTAATATCACTTATGAGTTTTCCATGGCCCTAAACCTGCAACGGAGAACCAGTGATACCCCTATGGTGAGAGGATTATCCATTACCATTACTCCTGAACTGATTAGCAGGGTGACAACACTTCCCCTAGGGGCCCAGTGGAGAAAAGAAGACAAGTCTAGCAGTGCCCTTGCTAAGAAGAATTTATTCACTGATGATGAGCAACCAATTGAAGATAAAAATGGAGTCAGAAGGGAGAGCCTCCCTTATCCCTGATATGAGGTGGCCTACCACATCCAGAAGTTCATTTCTTGTGAAGGAAGACTGAGTGTAGTCTATGGCTACCAGTTCAGACTGCTCCATGAACTGAGATTTTGAGCAAGATTGCCCATAGCCCAAAGACTCAGTGTGCCTTATTTTTTCCTACAATCCATCATGGACATGAGTTAGAAGGTGAAAGAGGGAAAGAAAAAACACTTAGGACACCATGGCCTCATTAAATTAATAGCATAAGATGCTTTGAATAACTTAAGAGTTCATGTCATCTAGTACACATTCAAAGATATGGACATAGAAGGCTTCCTTGACACTCAAGTCCTTTCACTTGGAGGAGAAGAGGTAGGAGAAGAAGAAGAAGCAGAAGAAGAAGAGGAAAAATTAGAAGAGGAAGAAGAGACAATGGCAGAGAAAACAGAGGAAGAAACATAGAAAAAGGAAGAGGTGGAGGAAGAACAAAAGGAAGAAGAAGAGGAGGAGCAGCAGGAAGAACCAAGTCCAAAGAAAACCACTACACCTAGAGAAGAGGAGGTACCCCCAGAGCAGAGAAGTTTGTCTCCTGAGCACCCTAAAAAGGAGGTAAGTTTTGTCCTAGCTTCTTTGAGCACACCAATCAAACCTAAGAAGAAAAGGCAGAGGCAAACTCCCCTCTACTTCAAAACAAGGAAAAGCACTAGAATTAAACAGGGGAAGCCTCAAACTCCCACAAGACCCCTATTATAATTGATGAATCACCAAGTAAAAGAGAGGAGTTAGAGCCCATTGAGGTGAAATTTGAGAGAGTCACATATTCTAGAGCCATCTCAATGACTCCCATCACTTATGTAAGAAAGTCTGTCACTAGGGCAACCTCCTTTAAGCATCCCAAGGCACCTATCACACTCCAACAAAAAGGGGAAGGCCTGCTACAGGAAACACGGAGCCTGCTATAGGAAACATCGACAGTGCTACAGGAAGAGCATAAAAGTATACAAGAAGAGAAGAAGGGGAAAAAAGAGGGAAAAGAGGAAACACAATTGTAGGTTTTAACCCCGTACAGAAACTACCTGCATACAAATTCTAAAACACAGAAAATAAACAATGTGAGAGCATAACACATAAAACATATATACACAGATATTTTCCCCTGGATCCCAAAACCGGGACTACCAGCTTGATTTTTCATTATGTTCCTTTCAATGTTACAATACATATTTATGCATGTCGAAGCATCCAATACCATGGACCGAAAACCATCATGTCCAAAACCATGGACCGAAAACCATCGCGTCCAAAACCATGTGCGAAAATCATGCACAAAACCATAGGTAGGTCCACCCAACCTATTATAGGGTCCAAAAAACAAAAATTTCCAGGGCGCTGCCCCAGATGCCATAAAGGGGGGTTACCTGCACCCCTCAAACCACTTGTGACCCCCCCGCTACGCAATCGGCACAACGAAGGGGGGGCTTCGCCCCCCCTCTAACCCCCTGGTTAACTATGTGGGCTAGTCGTGGAAAGAATATAACACAACCCAACAACAATAGTCACGGGAGGGGGTAGCTTCTCCAAGAACCTTTGAGAGAGATTTTCTAGAGCTGCAGGAGCCTAGTCCACAACCCAATTTGAGCTCCTATTACAAGTTCATTGAAGGAGGCAGAGTGATACCACATAAATTTGCAGTCCCTATATTCTTTGAACTTGAGGCAGAAAGAGGAAGGACACATAGATGGATGCAAATTGCCAAATCCAAGAAAGTGGAAGATGTAGGCCTTATGGAGGAAAATCTCTTAGAAATGGGAAAGGAGTTGAGTGAGTTAAGAGATAGAGAGTACACAATGAGAACACATCTACAGGAAGAAAACACATGGTTGAGGAAGAAACTACAAGAAAAGGAGACCCAATTGGCCACAATGGCAAGCCTCTCCATGGAGTCACTTCAATGTAGACTGCCACCCAAATCCTATGCAATTTTCCTCAAAGACCAATGGATGTAGTTCCATATTAAGACATTAGCTCATGGGACCATGACATTCCAGGACTACAAGAATTTCATTGAGTTATGTGATAAGAGTAGCATTGAAGATATATCCAAATTAATTGAATTCTACCTACACAACCTCACCTTAACTGACATGAATATTTGGGATCCCAATGCCAAGTTGGGAGACTTGTAGCTGATGGCTCTTGCATCTTTGATGAGTCATGAGGAGGTGAGGGCTAAGGTGGTACCTAGATACCTTGCCACCTAAGAGCAGGACATCTCCCATTTCAAGGAAAATCTAAGATTGTTCAGGTCAGAGAGCCAACAATCATGTCAAAGAAGATGGAATACCCTGCCATATAGTCTTCAGATTTGGGAGTATCACTCTCCTGAGAGATTAAGGAATGCATTGCATAGAACACTCCTGTACAAGAAGGCAATGCAAAGATTGAAGATGAATTGGAGTGGACTGAAACTAAGTGCACCTTTGTTCTTGGGTTTATAGGAGGGAAGGAAGAATAAGAAAGGAAGCAATGGGAAGAAATAGAGAAAAATTCAGGCTTCTATCCTCAGGAAGAGACACCATCTACAGAAGCTTGGGATGTAAGAGAGGCCACGAGGGCCATGAAGGACATGGACATAGATGACTAGGTTGCTCATAGGATGAGAAACAATTTTAGTAGGGGGGTGATGATGAGGCTTATCAATAGGTATATTATATGGGTCACAATTCGATCCTCCAACTTATTAAATTATCTTTTTCTCACATTTATCTACAAATTTTCTTATATTATGCTTAGTGTGAGGAGTAAAGATGTGTTACTATATCATGTGGCCTAATGTGTGTTAAATGCAGGAATTGGAGCACTTTTGAGATGATTTGAGTGCAGGAACTCAGAGTAGACAAGAAAGAGATATTATAGGAGATGGTCCACCTCCTTAATTCCTCAAATCAATCAAATATCCCCCACTCTATCTCATCAATTCGGTGTCATTGGCAGCCAAGCAGGCCAAGTTCATTGGCAGTTGAGCCAGTGCAAGTTGAGGAAGAGTATATTCACCTATTATCAAGTTAGAGAGGAAAATATCCCTATCTTATATGGAGCTATTGGTAGCTCCATTTTGTATAAATAAACCAACTAAGGGACTCATTAGGATTCGAAGTTTTATGGTAGCCAAGAGGCCATCAAGCTGAAGCACATTTGATTTTTATTTTTATGATCTATTGGCCACTTTTTGAATGATAATAAGAAGTTTTGTTTTGATCTAGCACTGAGTTGACTCATAGGGTTGAAGCTCTCGAGTTAGGGCCCAACCCTAGTGATGATCACCAGTATTGTAACAAGAATGTTGCAACTCCTGGGGCTACCAACTTTAGTTTATCAACCCGGGGTTTGTACAAACTTGGAGGTGACAATGCTGTATACACAAGCAGATGCGATGGGTCCACTCTTTGTCACTACTAGGCTGGCGATAGACCACTGTGGTTTCTCAAACCATCCTTCTATTGATTCAGAAGAAGTTTGATTACCAATGAGGAAAGGGGGAATTTGCACTAATTGAAATATTGTCTACTGTAGTAAGGAAAGGTTGAAATCAAATGCTTAAACACACCACTCATCTAACTAATTGCTCAGAGGCTTTGCTTCAAAAGAATGCTAAGTTAACATGTGTGTAATCCTATTATCCTAGGCATGCAATCTGAAATAATCAAACACTCTACTGTTGTGCATGTAAATGAACACAATAACTCTTTTTTCCTTTTTTGTCCTTTTTTTGTGTGAAAAATATGAATTCTAAATCCTCTTGGTGATGTGGCAGGTGGGTTAGAGATGGTGGTGAAAGGTCAGATGGCTTGGGAGGCAAGTAAGGGTCTTCTCTTGTCTTCCTAGATGCTTTTTCCACAATTCAACTTTAAAACAGGCCACTACAAGTCGTCCTATAGGATGTCCTAATGCTTCCTACGGGATGTCCTAATGCTCCTATAGGATCCCATGTATTCCTACAGGATACGGCCATGAGAAATAGGAGTGATTTGGAAGGTGGTGTAGGGCTTAGCGAAGGTGAATGGTGGGAGGAATAAAGCAAGGGTGTGACTAGGACTTCTTCAGAGCTCAAAACAAAGTTTGTAAGATCGTTGGATTTTCTCAAAAAACCTGGAAAGTTGTTCTTATGGAATGATGAATTAGTTGACGGAATGACTGTCTTTTGGTGATCATGGATGGATGAGGTTAGGCTGGGGTTGCTGGTCATGAGATCTCCCTACATTGTTGAAACTCCTGCACTGCATCAATCACTGGAATTTATCCATGAATCATGTCAAACAAGAAATATTTTCAATCAACTAAAGAGAACATAAATTCATTATCTAGTTGCCTAGTTCATGCATGGAAATACTTGCAGAATAATGTGAAACACTATGAGATCTAGTACAAGGCTTAATATATCAAAAATGACAATTGAATCCTATTCTTGAAAATTGAAAAGATGCTAACCTAAGTAGCAGAAAACCCTAAATTCCATAAGAAATCAGAATTATGTCTTTTTGGGGTCGCATAGGATTTCTTTCCTCAAACCATGGTCCCTAAAGGGATGAGTG
This sequence comes from Pinus tabuliformis, assembly GCA_031772625.1. NCBI lineage: Eukaryota > Viridiplantae > Streptophyta > Pinopsida > Pinales > Pinaceae > Pinus > Pinus tabuliformis. The sequence continues at coordinate 1,407,729,332 of CM062819.1, forward strand.
AAGCCAAATCCACCTGCTAACAACTTTTTTGGTATTCCTTTATCTTTCTAATCTATTGCTAAAGTAATGCACAAATGGAAGCAAACTAATCAAATTCACAACTACTTGCAATGAAATAATGCTAAAATCAATTCAACCATTAATATATGAAATCAACAAATCATACAAGTACAAGAAGAGGAGCCTCTACTGCTAGGGTTGGGCCCTAACCCAAGAGCTTCATCCCTTTGAGTCAACTCAGTGCTAGATCAAGGAAATTCTCATTCTCATTATCATATCAGAAAAATTACATAGCATTGTCTTCCACAAGTCTTGAACTTGAAAATGATTAGTGCTCTTACATAAAAAAATTGAATCCTAATGAGGCTCTAGGCCTCCTTATTTATACCATTGAAGTCTCCAATGAATTCCTTAAATCTATGGAGGCTTGGCTCCCAAACTCAAGATGAACTAGCTCTTAATTGTCACTGGCTTGGCAGCCCACGATCTTCATGACTCGGGTGCTTGCAACTCCGAGCTAGTGTGATTTGATGGAGGAATATTCGAATGAGTGAGGATTAAATGAGGAGGATCTATCTCCTACAATCTCTCCTCCTTGTCTCATTCAAGTTTCTACCCTTAATTAGCCAAAATTGCATTGATTTTCTCTCAAAAACCTGCAATCAATACACATTAGACCACTAGACATAACATCTTACTTTTACTCATCTCATTAAGAAAAATATAATTAAAATATGTAAGGAATTATGAGAAGAGTTGATTTTAATAAGTTTGGAGGTGTACTAAGGTCTATATAGTTACCCAATGATGAGGCTCATCATCACCCCCCTACTAAAAATGTTGCTCATCCTTTAAGAAACTCAGTCTATATCCATGTCCTTCATTACTCTAGTGGCCTCCCTAACATCCCATGCTTATGCTGTAGTTTCTTCTTCTTGTGAAGAAACTTTGCCTTCCTCTTTATCTCTTCCCACTTCTTTCTTTCTTCCTCTTCTTTCCTTCCTTCCATCATTCCTAAGAGCAGTGGTGGACTGAGTCTCAATCCAATCCAATTGACTTTGAGTCTTTATAGAGCTTTCTTGTACATGGGTGTTTTGTTTAGTGCCTCTCTCATTCTCTGAGGAGAATGTTATTCTCTGATTTTCAGGTTGTAGGAAAGGTGTTCCATATCCTTTGGAAAGCTTGCATGTTGTCATCTCTTAACAGCCTGAACATGTCTTGAAAGTGTGTGACTGCTTTCTCTTGGGTATAAGGTACCTAGGTGCAAGCGTATGATCATTTACAATCAGGTTGTGGGTGCTGATGACAATCATTGGGTTAGATTGTTAAGATCTTATCATGAGGGGTTTTATCTCTTCTCTTGCCATTACCTTCTTCATCTCTGCAGCTCTTGCCTCCTCATGATTCATCCATGATGCTAAGGCCATCAATTACAAGTACCCTAGTTTTGAATTTGGGTCCCACACATTTAAATCTATCAAGGCCAAGTTGTGCAGGTAAAATTCAGACAATTTTGCTCTATCTTCCAAGCTGCTTTGATCACAGAGATTAATGAATTGTCTATAGTCTTTGAAGGTCATAGTGCCTCTCTGTGCTAAAGTCTTAATTTGGAATTGCAGCCATTATTCCTTAAGAGATAAGGCATAAGACTTCAGTGGCATCCTGCACTGGATTGCCTCTAAGGATAAACTGGCCATAGCTGCCAACTGGCTTTCCATTTCTTGTAACTGTCCCATTAGCCATGAATTCTCTGCTTCCAACTGAGCTTTCATCATTCCCTTTTTGTCCCATATGCTGCCTATTTCTCTGCCCATCTCCTTTACTTTCTCCTCCATGTGGCCCACATCCTCCACTCCTTTGGATTTGGAAATTTGCATCCTCCTGTGTGTTCTTTCCCTTGATTTTTCAAGCTCAAAGAATAAGGGTATGGAAAATTTCTGTGGGATGACCCTGTTAGTGTCAGTCTTTCCAGCCTTCCTCCAGTGATCAAATATGCTCTTACAAAGTGGTCTCAGAGTGTCAAGGTCAAATTTTGTCATTTCAGTGAGTCTTCAAGCAAAATTTGGTCACTAGGCATTAGGTCTAGGGTTTGATTTAACTCTTTTCAAAATTGCCCAAATGTCAGTCTATTTCACTATTTAGCTGAGTCTATCATCATTCATAGGGTTTTCATTATCATGTCAGTGTCTAATGAGTCATTTCACACCTTTTTCATGCTTCAGTTGCGCCCAGGCAAGGTCATTTCCCTCTCCTAGGGTTTTGAAAGCTAATTTCTCTTGGATGGTCAAATCATTAGCAAAACTTGTATCCAGAAGTTCATACACCTTCCCCTATCATTAATGTACCTTATTAAACACTTCCCATCACTGAGATTCCCCAAATTCATCATTTTCCCACAAACCCTAGTTTCTAGCTACAACCTGGCAATTTTCTAGGTTGGGCCTGTGTTTTGCACTTTTGGACACCTTCCCCTCACTCAATCTCTAAGATTCCACTTTCCCCTGCTTCCTAACATCCCTCCCTACTTCCAAAAATTTCCCCAAGAATTTAGAAGCCCCTTATCCCCTTCATTTCGCTTCATTTCGACAAAATTCCTTGTTTTACACATCGGGATAAGTTTCACTCAAAAGATGTTTCAGAGAAATCAAAGATGAATTTTGGAAAACTGAGAGAGGTTTTTGTCCAAAACACGCCAAAGAAGAAAAACCTCCTTCACTTTTTGCACAGGTGTCATGGTTTTAGAGAAATGTCAAAATTACAATCGCTAGATCCAAGGAGGTTGGCCAAGGCACTAAAACGACGGAAAAGGCCCGATCCACTCCAAATTTTGGCCAAAGCCTCTTTGAATGAGCATGGTACTTGATTGGGGACTCCCAACCCAAATTTCAAGAAATTTGGAGAAAATTTTGTCAATTGTGAATTTTTTGTGCCAAACACAGGTTTTTGCCCTCAACGCGTAGCGCGCCGCGCGCTACCCTGAAGATGGGCAACTCCTTTTCATGAAAACTCAGCATTTTTGGATTTTTCATGCAAAAACACATTTTCTCAGCAATTGCCAAGAAATTTCACCAAGTTTTGAGCCTCCAGAAGGTCAAAAAACATGCAAAAAATGACTTTCTGCCACTTTTTTGACACACAGGAAGCAGTCTTGGGAGATTGCAATTTTGGAGGGGCAAATGGTCACCAAATTCAGAAATTCCACTTGGGTTGGAAAGTAGACATCTAGACCTTTCCAAAAATCCCACTTTTTCCTCATTTGGATTCCGGGAAGTGCCTCAAAAGCAGGCCCAAAGGCGCGCTACGCATCAGGCTATTTTCACAGAAATGCACCTACAGCTCAGCAAAACGCAGTTTTGACTAGGTTTGACTTTTTGGAGTGGGTTTTGATCCTCCTTGATGTAAATGATGTAATTTTATGATACTTTGACACTTATTTATCTCTTCTAGAAGATTCATTCATGAAATAGGCAAAAATTTAATGAATGAATTGGTTTCCTAGCTTATAGAGGCAAGTTGTTTTGACTGCCTAGATTCTAGTGCTCAGTTTGGAATTGGTTGAAACAGCTCCTAGGATAGTGAGCTCGACTCCTATAGGCAAGGAAAGATGTTAGATTGCCTATATTATGTACTTTCTTGGTCATTTTCATGGTTGGACTCTTGAGGGATAAGCTTATACTGTTTTACTCTTTGTATCTCTGCAATTTTGGCAAAGGAAAGACCAGGGTTTTGCAGCACTATTTGGGATTCCTGTGGTGTTTTGTGTTGATGGTGTGCTTCTCTCATGTACTTGTAAGTGTGTTATGTGTATCATTTTCCTACTTCTCTTTTCTGCACATTGAGTAAATGAAGTGTTAAGGTAGAATTCATAACTCATATGATCTGCCTTTAAGTTTGCTTAATATCTATGTTTTCCTCTGTCTAAAGAGAACTCTCGAAGGTTTCTTGCTCTCTTTAGCTCCTCACCGGTCATTCCTATCCATTCACTTAAATCAAAGGCATCAAGACAATCTCCTACCTTGCCCCAAAAAGACCTCTGCAAAAACTGTGTCCAATCCCCGCACCCAAAATTGCCTTTCCCCGATTTTCCACCAAAATCCTAAAAATCTCAAATCAAACCTTTTATCAGTTTACTAGCCTAAAATCAATGTTCTTTATTGGTTATCTCTGCCCTTTGAAGATCTTTGCCGAGATATACTGGAGAGAGCCCTCTCTTGCCCCGTAGGGCTAGCTACGAGGCTAAGTGGTTTGATGTTGCCTTGGAGTTTGCCTTTCTCAGCCTGAGGTGAAATTTCAAGCGCTAACAGACCCTACCCCCTTCAATGAACCTATGGTAAGATTCGAGGTTGGTTTGAGGACTAGGTTCTCTCAGTTCTGGGTCTTCCTTCTTTGTTTCTTACTGAGTGATACCTTCTTAGTCAATTTTCTAAGTTTCTTGTAGGTTTCACAGAGTTTCCTGTAGGATGGCCTCTGCTTCCTGTAGGTCTTTTTGTGCCTCCTATAGGAGACCTTTTCCCTTTGATGAGGTAGACCTTGTGACAGGCCTCCTAACATAGGTGATGGGAGATTTGGGAGAGGATTTCCATGATGATCCTTTTCCTTGATTGTATCAAGAGGAGCTATCTTTTCTTATTGCTTTGGTGAGTATTCAATGACAATAGGAATTTTGGTGGGTATTTGAGGTCTTCCTTTCCTAATCCTTGTGCTTTTTCTTGTCCTAAAGTACAATGGGGTTTGTCTCTGTCTCTTCCCTTTTGACTTGATAGGTGTACTTAGGGCGATAAGAGTAGTTGCTTCCTCTTTCTCAGTGGGTTCTGAAGATTCCCTTGTTGATTCTTCCCCTTATTTTCCTTGAATTGTAGAGCTATGTTCTTCTTTCTTTTCTGTTTCCTCTTTCCCATTCTCCTTCTCATCCTTGTCTTTTTCTTCCTCTTCTTCCTCCAGTTCCTCACTCTATTCATATGTTTCTTGTTTTGTTTCTTCTTCTGTCTCTTCCTCATTTTCCTCCTCATTTTCCTCCTCCTTTTCTTCCTCTTTTTCCTCCCCTGTTTCCTCTTCATTCCTTTCACTAGTAGTGGGGCTTTTGTCATATTCAAGAGCTTTTATTTCTCCCTCTGCCTGCATGTCTCTGAAAGTTGTCCATGTAATAGGGAGTCTTAGGTTTTGGAGAGCATCTTTTAGGATAAGTTTGATTAACCCATGATGGGCTAGCTGTTGATGTTTTCCCTCCTGCACTTTGATGCTCATATCTATCATTGATTGAAGAAGAAAGTAGGGTATACTTAGTCTATTTTGAGGAGGTGTGGTTGCTCCAAATCTCAGTTCTTGGAAAATCTTGAAATGGTATCCATACACCACGTTGTATCTCCCTTCACATGATATATATTTAATGAGGTGGTAGCTAACTTCATTACAAGGGTATGGAAGGCTTTCTCTTTTGACCCCATTTTTGTCCTCCATTGCCTCCTCCCCTTCCAAAAATAATTTCTTCTTTACAAGGATGTTGCTACCCTTATGCTCTTTTCTCCAAGGAAACCCTAAAGGAAGTGTGGTGATTCTTCTTATGACTTCAGGGGTGATTTCTACTGATAGGCCTTTCACCACAACAGTGGCATGGGTCCTAGTGAGGGGTATGAGTGAGAGAGAAAAGTCTCTGGCCACCTCATCATTGCCAAGAGGATTTAACATTCATATTTTTCACACATAAAAAAGGACAAAAAGGAAAAAAGAGTTATTGTGTTCATTTACATGCACAACAATAGAGTGTTTAGTTATTTTAGATTGCATGCCTAGGACAGTAGGATTACACACATGTTAACTTAGCATTCTTTTGAAGAAAAGCCTCTTAGAAATTAGTTAGATGAGTGGTGTGTTTAAGCATTTGATTTCAGTATTTCCTTACTACAGTAGACAATATTTCAATTAGTGCAAATTCCCCCTTTCCTCATTGGTAACCAAACTTCTTCTTAATTAATAGAAGGTTGGTTTGAGAAACCATAGTGGTCTATCGCCAGCCTAGTAGTGATAAATAGTGGACCCATCACATCTTCTTGTGTATACAAAATTGTCACCTCCAAGTTTGTATGAACCCCGGGTTGATAAAGTAAAGTTAGTAGCCCCAAGAGGTGCAATATTGCAGCAAGAATGTTGCAACTCTTGGGGCTACCAACTTTACTTTATCAACCTGGGGTTCGTACAAACTTGGAGGTGACAATGTTGTACACACAAGCAGATGCAATGGGTCCACTCTTTGTCACTGCTAGGCTGGTGATCGACCACTATGGTTTCTCAAACCAACATTCTATTGATTCAGAAGAAGTTTGATTACCAATGAGGAAAGGGGGAATTTGCACTAATTGAAATATTGTCTACTGTAGTAAGGAAAGACTGAAATCAAATTATTAAACACACCACTCATCTAACTAAATGATAAGAGGATTTGCTTCAAAAGAATGATAAGTTAACCTGTGTGTAATCCTATTGTCCTAGGAATGCAATCTGAAATAACCAAACACTCTACTGTTGTGCATGTGAATGAACACAATAACTCTCTTTTCCTTTTTTGTCCTTTTTTTTGTGAAAAATATGAATGCTAAATCCTCTTGGTGATGTGGCTGGTGGGTTAGAGGTTGTGGTGAAAGGTTAGATGGCTTGGGAGGCAAGTAGGGGTCTTATCCTATCTTCTTAGATGCTTTTTCCACAATTCAGCCTCAAAACAGGCTACTATAGTTCATCCTACAAGATGTCCTAATGCTCCTATAGGATCCCCTGTATTCCTACAGGATTTGGCCAAGAGAAATAGGAGTGATTTGGAAGGTGGTGTATGGCTTAGGGAAGGTGAATGGTGGGAGGAATAAAGAAAGGGAGTGACTAAGACTTCTTCAGAGCTCAAAACATAGTTTGTAAGATGGTTGGATTTGTTCAACAAACTTGGAAAGTTGTTCTTATGGAATGATTAATTGGTTGAGGGACTTAGTGGCTTTTGGTGATCATGGATGGATGAGGTTAGGTTGGGGTTGTTGGTCATGAGATCTCCCTGCACTGTTGAAACTCTTGCACTGCATCAATCACTGGCATTTATCCATGAATCATGTCAAACAAGAAAGATTTTCAATCAACTAAAGAAAACATAAATTCATTATCTAGTTGCCTAGTTCATGCATGGAAATACTTGCAGAATAATGTGAAACACTATGAGATCTAATACAAGGCTAAAGATATCAGAAATGACAATTGAATCCTATTCTTGAAAATTGAAAAGATGCTAGCCTAAGTAGCAGAAAACCCTAAATTCCATAAGAAATTAGAATTCTATCTTTTTGGGGCTGCATAGGAGTTCTTTCCTCAAACCATGGTCCCTAAAGGGAGGAGTGAGGCCAAATCCACCTGCTAACAACTTTTTTGGTATTCCTTTATCTTTCTAAGCTACTACTAAAGTAATGCACAAATGGAAGCAAACTAATCAAATTCACAACTACTTGCAACGAAATAATGCTAAAACCAATTCAACCATTAATCTATGAAATCAACTAAGCATACAAGTACAAGAAGAGGAGCCTTTGTTGCTAGGGTTGGGCCCTAACCCAAGAGCTTCAACCCTGTGAGTCAACTCAGTGCTGGATCAAGGAAATTCTCATTCTCATTATCACATCAGAAAAACTACATAGCAATGTCTTCCACAAGTCTTGAACTCGAAAATGCTTACTTCTCTTACATAAAAAAATCTGAATCCTAATGAGGCTATAGGCCTCCTTATTTATGCCACTGAAGTCTCCAACAACTTCTGTAAATATAGGGAGGCTTGGCTCCCGAACTCAAGATGAACTGGCTCTTAACTGTCACTAGCTCGGTTGCCCATGATCTTCATGATTTGGCTGCTTGCAACTCCGAGCTAGTGTGATTTGATGGAGGAATATTTGAACAAGTGAGGATTAAATGAGGAGGATCTATCTCCTACAATCTCTCCTCCTTGTCTCATTCAATTTTTTGCCCTTAATTAGAAAAAATTGCCATGATTTGCACTCAAAAACCTGCAATCAATGCACATTAGACCACTAGACATAACATCTTACTTTTACTCATCTCATTAAGAAAAAAATATAATTAAAATATGTAAGGAATTATGAGAAGAGTTGATTTTAATAAGCTTGGAGGTGTATTAAGGTCCATATAGTTACCCAATGATGAGGATCATCACCTAGCAATAGAAGTTCCTCTCTTGTATCTATATTCTTAGTCTAGAATGATTGATTAGTTGTTGCAATTTATTCATATTTATTTTAGCTTAAAATATTGATCAAGTTGTTGGTTTATTCATGATTCCATTAGATTAGAGGATAAATTAGTTGTTGTAGTGAAATAGAGTAAAATGCCTCAAAAATATTTTGACAATGAACCTTATCTCATCTCCCTCATGGGTTCACGATTAGAGGACCCCACTCTCACAGCCCAAAAATAGAGTTTGGTTTCTTATCAATTGCATAGATCAAGTTTTAACATTAGTTAGATAGTTGCTTATGATTTCTTGGAAATAGTTACACTTGTTATACCCCACTCTCACAGCCCAAAAATATAGTTTGGTTTCTTATCAATTGCATAGATCAAGTTTTAACATTAGTTAGATAGTTGCTTATGATTTCTTGGAAATAGTTACACTTGTTATTTTTCTTCTTCTGATTGCTGTAGCTTAAAAAATATTTCAATTAATAGATCAATTTCTTAGCAGTAGTTAGATTATCTTTTCCAAATTCAATTCATCTTTTCCATATTGACATGAAATAATTTGCAAATGAAAAGGGATAAGTGTGGGTGTTATGTCAAGATTGTTGATCTGTAGGAAAGGACCCTTTCCACCAACTCCATTTAGGTCTTCTCCACCTTCTATTGATGCATGCCAACCCATGTTCTAACCCTCTATTTTCAGGTCACCGTGAACAAGCCATCTTAGCCAAACCTAACCTTCTTGAAGTATTGGGCTTGGCCAAGGGTGAAGATCACCTTCCCCACACTTTCCATAGCTGTCATACACCCTTCCAACACTTCATCTCACCATTTTTACCCTCCAAACCCTCTCAGCCAACTTCCTGTAGCATTTCAGGACATCCTGTAGCTCACCTATAGCAGCTTGTTTTGACCCTGCTTTGGCCTGCAATGATAGCCTAGCCTAGTTTAGGAGTAGTTTCACCCATTAGCTTGGACTCCATAACCATAAGTTCCACCTAGATCAGTCATTTCACTCTTTTTCCCTTCCTAAAAGATTCCATAGCATTAGTCCTTTTTTGTCCAAACTTAGCAGTTAGAATTTCTTTACTCTGCAAGTGTGAATTAGGTAGACAATGCATGCACTTTTTAACTATGAATTGATAGAGTAATCTGATATTTTCAAGCAACCCTAATATCTAGATGATTGAGTGAAAGTTAGCATAGTTTCCTTTCTACAACCTAGCATAAGATTGTATCCTTTCATAGAATTTACAGGTGGACATCTTTCATCTTCTGAGTGTAAATGCATTTACTTTCTATGCACTAGGACTAGACTTCACATTTTTCTTTCAGTAGTTAGACTCCTTTTAGTTCAGTAGAGGAATGGTATGGAACCTTAATGATCAAGTGACCCAATTGAGGGTGGCATGAGTACAATGATGCATCTATTGTGTATACAACACTGTCACCTATAAGTTTGTACGAAACCCCAGTTGATAAAGTAAACTTGGTAGCCTTGGGAGTTGCAGCACTCTTGTTACAATAATGAGGCTCATCAACTAGGATGGAGTTTTTTATCAAAATTAAGAGGTGTTGAAGGGACCAAAAAATATGAAATATATTTCACCATAATTTTCATGTGATCACCATATGAGTCTACATCTAAAGGATATGGCACCACCCAAGCGTAATCTGGTTGATGGGATCCACTAGTGATGGAAGAGATCATCTGCATGGGAGAAATAATGGTAGAAAAAATATTGAGTGATGGAATTGGAAAAATTCCCATTAATTATGATTTCTTAAACATACTTTCATCAACATTTTCATATCCTTAAGGTTTTACACCAATAAATGGTACTAAAGTTCTCGTACTGGTTAATTTTGTACTCAACATGCAATATTCAAGTTGAACAATCATAGCAATCTTGTTGGCATGTGGAAAGTGAACAACACAAAGGATGAATGACACGACATTATTCATAGCATAAAAACAACTAATTCCAAGGATTTAAGTATACTAAAGTAGGGAATCAACAACTTCTACATCAATAGCAATAGTGTTTCCCCCAAGCTTGATGGAAAATGTGGGGAGAACTTCCTTAGGTAAGAAGGTGTGTTTTTCAAAGGCATGGATTATTGTATTAGATTGCACAAGTGCTAAGAGCTAGAATCCTTCCAACATGAGGAAGTCATGATACAAGCAAAGTATCCTTCATCCACAAGAGTGTGATATATATCTATGTTAATATATGAACCGAGATCTAAAAAGTGGCCTGATGGTATAACCAATTCCTGCTTCCTTCAACATAAAAAATAATCCGGTTAGAATCTAAGGGATCAACACCTCCGATATTAATACAAAAAGGTTTTATGTTGCACAAGGAAGCTTTGAAAAAACTCCAAAGTAGACATGGTACATGGGCTTCAACCAAATCCTTTACAATGTTGTAATTTTGGGTAGCCGTGCCATTAGGATTGTGTGACGGCCATTGGAGAACACCATTAGGTGGGAGGATCATTGTCTCTAAAGATTTATATAAAACAAGAGCTCCATTATATTGAGTGGGGACAATATAGGTGGATATCGGTCGCCACCCACCTATTCCACTGGATAAAACCATAGTTCTCCATCTTGGAATTTTTTTTTACAATTTTGTAGATCCTGAACTTTCGGTGTCATTTTGAGACCCTAAATGGAATTTTTTTAATGTGGAAAGGGACCAAGTGATAATCATAACCTCTTACCTAGGCCAAATTTAAATGTATGCATCTTGTCTCAACCTTTCCAAGGGGCTGCAAGCACACCAAACATATATTGTATGCAAAAGTTATGACCTCGAGAAGTTGAAATACAAACTAACACCATCGGGGCCACAAAATGTTAGGAATTTAATCTCTTAGGGTTAGTTTTTTGGATGTTTATGGTTTCCTCATTGTTGCTTCATGTTAAAAAAGGCCTTTGGCCTCGTTTAAATGTGCTCTAGAAAATGTGCATAACTGTCACATCTCTTCTCAAAGATAAGTTACCACCATTTGAGTGAGTCTGTTTCATTCAACATTTTTAATAGTTTCAACACATTCCATTTATCAATATAAGTCAAGTTTTATTGTATCTCTGTGTTTTTTTTATAAAAGTGTATTCCATTCCATTACATGCATAAATTTAGATTATTGGTATCATAGTGGTCTACTCTTTATCTGTTTTTCTATGCATGTTCCCAATGAGGTCGAGGTATAAGGAGTTAGGACTCCAATTACTTGAGACTTTGCAAGACCGTCCTCACCGACCTTGAAAAAATCCAATGGAATAAGAAAACAAATACGAGGGAGTGGGATAAATTATTAATTGTTACTCGAGGAAGCCCTCACACAACACATGAATGGGATAATGGATTTTTTTCCTAGATGCTTCCACAACTACCAATTGTTGACACATCTGTGTCAACCAACCACTTTGGATATGCCTCCCCCTTCATGGTACAAGTTAGTTTTTATAATCATATACTTGAGGGCCAAATAATGTGAATGCTCTAGAAAAATGTTAAATTTGCTAGAAGGGTATTTTTATGTCCACAAAGTTTTTAATAGAGAAAATATTACCTTTGCACACCTTAAGGCTATCGCCCATGTCTAGGATTGGTGGATACCTACTATGAGAAAAAGGAAACAAAGGAATATGCAATATTTGTAATCTTACCCACTTGGGAATATTTCAAGGATGTTATTAAGGAAAAATATTACCTTGTTGGAAGCTACAATGACTAGTACATGAGATGGACCACACCATAGTAGGAGAGGGACCAAACAATGTCAGAGTTCACAAATATATTCCATACCTTGTGCACCAAGATGGGCATCAAAGAATCTGAGAAAAGTCTTGTGCCAAAGTACTACGGTGGTTTGCACAGATACATATAGATAGGGATAGAATTTCTAGACATCTCCTCATTGGGCGCAACATACCGATATGCTATCAAAACCTAGCAATAATTTAAGGAGAAGAAGCGAGACTTTAGATATTTGAATTTTTCATAGTAGAAGTAGGGAAAAGGAAGCTCCAACCTACATATCAAAGTAAAAATCTAGGATGGACCACCCCAGGACAACCCGTCTAAGCCATAAACATAGAAGGGTAATGGGAAGATAAAGAAAGACGTAGGAAAGTAGTGTGAGTTCCAAAAGAGCCCTTGGAATAACATTGATGAATGTCGCTCAAAGTAGTTGTTCATGGTTGAGTTGAAAGCCTTAGAGTTAGATGTAGGTTTTGACTCTAAATCAGATCTAGATAAAGGGAAGTAGATCATTGATGTATATCCTAGTGTCAAAATTTCTACCACCAAGGTCCAACTAATTGAACCTATAGAACGGGAGGAAGGTGAGCACAATTTTCACTTGAAGGTGTGGGTAAAGGGTGCTCCTTTGCACTTAATTTTCAATAGTGAAGGTCAAAAGAAGATCATATTAATAGAGGCCATAAAGCAATTGGACACGTCGACAACACCACACCTATAGCCATATACCAACAGGTGGCTCTAGAAAGGGTGAGTTATCCACGTCATCTAACAATTTTGTTTTCCCTATGACATCAAGCACTTCAAGGATGAGGTATTGTGTGATATTCCCCCTTTGAATTTTGTGATGTTCTTTTATGCCAACCATACTTGTGGAAGCATCATGTTGTATGTGATTCTATACTTTGCAGTGATATTACTACTTCGGGAAGAAAACTATACAAGGTACTAAAGGTATCTCTTCCTACCACCATTTTTGTTATCTCTAATAGGAAATGTACAAAGGTCATCTCCCATATCATGAAATTTGTCTTCTTCATTATTCACTCTCAAAGTAAGTGAAGGTTAGAGGCACATCCATGGCTCCACACAATGCCTCTCCATGTAGCGGAAGCAGGTGGACAAGGTGGTGGAAAGATACAAAGATGTCTTCTCCTCACACAATGGGATACCTCTACACTGTTAAGTCAAGTATTCAATTAATATGTGTTGGCATTATGATACAGGTGTTGTCCTTGATGGCAACTCACTCAGCGGTATGATACAGGTGGCAACTAAATCAGATGACAGATCATAATACAACAGGTCAAGAGAGAGGTATACGTAGGTTCATCTTGATGAAAGAGCGTATACACGTGGGTGATAAGAACAAAAGGCGCGTATACGTACACGCAGGTTCACAGAAGGAAAGGCACGTACATGTTGGAAAACCAAGTTTTGGTCCGTGGTATTTGGCCCATGGTATTGGTCCATGGTATTTGGTCCGAAGTTTTGATCCCAAGTATTGGGTCCAAGGTATTAGTTCTACATGGTTTTGGACCATGGTATTGAGAAAAGCCTAAACCTATATAAAGAGAAGATCATTAGGCCAAGGGGAGCAGTGTGCAAGGATTGAATATCTAATGAAGTGTGAGATCTAGTATGTTGGTCATGGGTTTGTGATGCTTAGCTTGATCTGAACGAAGGAGGCACTCATGTGGATGATGATGAATAATGGATCAGGATCTTAAGGCTTGGAATGTTTATCATTATATGGTTTGATTATGGATAGACTAGATCTGAATTATTGACGCATGGTGATCTGGGTATGACTGATGTCTGGAATAGCTGCAAAGGTATGAGTAAGTATTTGTAGATCTATACGCGGGCTGGCTTTGGTGAAAGCGCGTATGTACGCCGGTTTGGTTCTTCATAGTAGCATATATATTATGAGATATGATATCTGAAGTTGCAGTTGGATCTGGTTATTGTTGCAGAGTTCTGTTGTCTGGTGACTATGTTGTTGACAGGGTTTCAGTGGTTCAGTATTGGGTGATTCAGAGATTCATGATGCAGGTATAAATTGATGATTGTATTACAGTGGTGATTGTTTTGTATTTATGGATCCAGTATGAAAATTTATGAAACGTGGTCCCTGGAAGATCGTAGAGTTCAGTAGGCCGGCGCCTACGTACTGGTAAACATATTGGCTAGTACAAGAGCTAGGGGGTTGTAGCTCCCTTCCAGGAGCAGCTGGAAAACGAGTGAAGGTTGGAGCCTTCAGTAGGCCGACGCCTACGTACTAGTAAATGGATCGGCTAGTACAAGAGCTAAGAAGGTTGTATCCTTCTGCAGGTAGAAGCCTGTGTACTGGTATAAGACTGCACTAGTACTATTGTAAAAATAAGTTTCTTATTAAAGGAAGATAGAGACGAATTGCAGCAGGTGGTTTTCACTCACATTGGGTTTCCACCTTATATTATGGTGTTCATGTGTGCTCCTTATGTGTGATGCTCTGTTATGTTTTACTGTACCTGTTTACTATTATTATGGTGAATAATGTTCTGATGCCCTCATTGAAGATCAACTAACTGAATCATAAGTTTACTGGATATACGCTAGTTGCATTAAACATAGTTGCGTATACGTGGGTATCCTTAACTGAAGTAGCGTATATGAATCTTAATATGGAAACAAAAAATTTTTATTGATTTGATAATACTGATTCACCCCCCCCCCCCCCAGTATTATTTCCAACAATTGGAATCAGAGCAGGTCCTTTGGTAGAAGCTTGATCACTTGAAGGAGATCCGTAGAACAATGGGAAAGAAAGCGCGTCAAAAGAAGAAGACAGCTCAAAGGAACAATGACAGCCTGCCGTTGAGTGGAAGCAAGTATTCAAATCCTGAATCACCTCAGATTGAAGATGGACAAGCAAAGGAAGCATCAGATAAAATCATAGATCAACAAGATCTACCTAGCAAAAGGGAGAGTGCCCTTAAAGAAGAAATTATCAGCTTAAAAGCTCAGTTGGAATGTGCCTTCAGAGTTCATCAAATGCTGCAGGAGCTTAATGAAGAACAAGAAAAGGAGATTCTCAAACTAAGGCAACAAATGGAAGAAGGAAGAAAGTTTGAGGAAATTTTGAAGAAGCAATGTCTGGAAAAGGAAGAACAACATCAGGTTGAGGTAAATATCTTGAAAGGTAAATTAGAAGAAAAGGATAAACTATTACGATTTCAAGACAGTACTAAGATTTTGGATGATATTCTTAGTAGTCAAAGGTCGCCTACTATCAAAACTGGTCTGGGTTTTTATGAATCTGCTGAAGGTGAATCTAGCTCACAAGGTGAGGCAAGGAACTCTAATGAGAAACCTAAAATGATCAACAAGGAGATGAGAGGACAACCCCATCAACAGCCAAGGAAAGAAATTCCTCAAAGAAAATCTTTTGCTCCTAACTGTGGAAGTGATAGATGATTATTTCCTTCAATGAATAATGTTGAATGTTATGTATGTCATAATCTTGGACATGTTGCAGCCAGATGCAGAAGTAGAATGGTTCAAGACCATCACTCAGAAAGATCATCACGTTCCAGATACTTTAAGGGATATTGTTTTTCTTGCAATATGTTTGGCCACAAAGCCATTGACTGTTTTAGGAGGAATATGAAACATGTAAGATGTTATGCATGTAACAAGCCTGGACATATAGCAAAAGAATGCAGGAGAAGATTGTGGACACCATACCAAAAAGAGAAAACATCATCACAGTTGAAGATATGGAAGAAAAAGGAAGTTCAACCATAAAGATGTGGCATAGCAGAGTACACAGACATGACAGACTCAGAGGAAGCTGAAAGTGTGGAACATCAGTGTTCTAAAACTCATACGTAGGTTTCATGAAAACAAGTCACGTATATACGTGAGTTGGATGTTGCACAGTCGCGTACATGATGTTCTGAAGAAAAGTAACAGTACAGAAGTCTGATATGGTTCAGTCACTGGTATATGATGGTTGGCACAGGCTCAGGGGGAGCATATGCTTCGAATAATGCATTGTTGGCATTATGGTTAGAAGTCCTTGGTAATGATACTTATTGACATATCTTGCTACTGATTGTTGATTAACCAAGAGAATGGATTGCAGGATAAGTTTCTTATAGTGCAAATCATACAGCATATGATAGCTGCTGATAACTATCATGGTCCTGTTTAGGTCCTTGGTCTTTGTGAGTCATATGATGTATCTTGTTACCCCACTATGCATGGGATGGATGATGTAATGGTTCTTGTGCTTGAGTCATAATTGGTGTAATCCCCACTTGGTTGGGAGATTGATGTATGTATGAGTCTTTAGGAAGGTCATTGGCAATGTATGTATAAAGTCATGTTATGCTTTTGCAGACCTTACGTGTGCTCAGGGGGAGCATGGACGGATTGGTACATCTTGGCATGAACAAAGGGGGAGCTTAATCAGAGATTTCAGCAAGTACTCAGGGGGAGTATGAATAGCAGAATGTATATCAAGGAAGAGAATATCTTGGTTCGCCCTTTGCCCTTGATGTCAAAGGGGGAGAGTGACTTGGTGTGGTGGTTGCCATCAAGTCCAAAGGGGGAGATTGTTGGCATTATGATACAGGTGTTGTCCTTGATGGCAACTCACTCAGAGGTATGATACAGGTGGAAACTCAATCAGATGACAGATCATAATACAGCAGGTCAAGAGAGAGGTATACACAGGTTCATCTTGATGAAAAAGCGTATACATGTGGGTGATAAGAACAAAAGGCGTGTATACATACACACGCAGGTTCACAGAAGGAAAGGCGTGTACATGTTGGAAAACCAAGTTTTGGTCTGTGGTATTTGGTCCATGGTATTTGGTCCGAAGTGTTGATCCCAAGTATTGGGTCCAAGGTATTAGTTCTACATGGTTTTGGACCATGGTATTGAGAAAAGCCTAAATCTATATAAGGAGAAGATCATTAGGCCAAGGGGAGCAGTGTGCTGTTGTGGCCAGCAACAACCCCCCCCCCCCCCCCTTATTCAGCCTAATATCAGTCATGATGATAGATTGAATTGGGGACCCTTAGTTAATCTTTAAAAAACAAAGGATTTCTTTTTGAAATTACAAGCATAAAACGTAGAAAAAGGTCCTTAGACGATTTAAGCCTAAAACCTATGTTCATAAAAGCAAATCTCTAAGAGTGCATCTCTAAAAAGATAAAAACACCTTCGCTCCTCTCTAGAAAACGACAATATGCGCATCGCCTCGGCTCTGGTAAACAACATCACATCGCAATGCACTAGCCTCCATAAATAAAAACTTATAAACACGCCGATCTGCGATGTTGCGATCACACGATCACATATCGCAGAAACCAGGCAAGGTACGTTGGCGAACATTGAATTGTTGCGATCTGTGATATGCCGATCTGCGATGTTGCGATCACTGCCGTTTGCGATCGCGCGATATGAAAAGATGCGTTGGCAAATCATAAAAGCACCTTGATACGACTCTTTCGGGCACGCCACCCAAAGAAAATCCACTTACCATAAACTGACTTGGGAATTATGTGCATTCAATGTTAGTAATGAATTGGTTGTCAGTTATTAAGTGGCATAAAGACGCGTGCCTTAATGCGGATTTTGCTTCACGTAAGGTGGCGTATCTAATCTATCTCTTGCATTTAACGCCTTCCCATCACCTTTCTGATCGATCTTTCCATTCCGCTCTTAACTTGCAGGAGCAAAGCTCGAAGGCAAAACCAAATAGAAACGCTAAGCGAGATGGGAAAAAAGAACAAAGCTCAGAGCTCAGAGACAAGGGAAAAGACCAAAGAGATGGCGCCCCTCTACACAGACACTACATGCAATAAGGATGCGGGTATCTCGACTTGGGAAGGCATGTATAGGATATTGGAGGAAGAGAATCCGAGAATAATCAAAGCAACTCCGGCTGTCGCAGATGCATCGCATTCATCAGAAGCATCTCTGGAAGACCTGGCATGTTCTTTCCTCCATAGAATTGCAGCGAGGCCAAAGATCCTGCCATACACAGATATGATCAAATGGATACTAGATGATGCGGAGTTGCACCAGAGACAGTTCAGAGCCCAAGGACATGGGATCATGGCAGCGTTTGCAGCTCAAGACCTAAGGCTCATGTATCATTTACCTGAGCCGCAGACGACCTACAGTGCAGAGTTCGTTACAAAGTTCGTAGCAGAGAATCCCGACCTATCAGATACTACTAAGGAGTGGTCGAAAAGAGATGAACCGTTGAAGAAGGATAAGAACGGTATGTATAGCACTGGTTCTCTTACTTCTCCATATTGTTTCGCTGCGGCTATGCTATGTAGAATATTCGGTAAGCCAGATATCAATAAATTTCCAACCGACTGGTTACCCCTAATTGATGCTGCAACTAACTCTGAGTTAGTAGATTGGGCCAAAATCCTTTCTGACACTCTGTATAAGGCGATCCTCCACTACCGTTCTAAAAGATCCCACTCCCAAAGAGTCTATCCGCCTTTTTATTTGTCTGCCTATATAATGGATTCTATCTGTCTTGTATCCAAGTTCCCTACCATGGGTTGGCAATGGACTACCCAGGACCCATTGCCCATTCATGTCTATCATAAAATTCTGTGGGATTCCCAGTTTGCCCCCCATTTTTATCAGATTTGCCATGGTCTTATATTACCCATGCATAGGATAATATACGGTAAAGATCCCCCAAGATGCTCCCCTGAGGCACAAATTGATATCACCTCCATCGCAAGATGGTTTGGGGAAGAGTGGTTTACCTATATCCGAGTTTTCGGAAGCACAGTACCCCCGCACGTCCTACCCTTATATATCCCAGATAAATTATTGGCCCGAGAAATCGCTTATCAGACTTGTTCTGAAGGTGGTTTAACCAAAGACCTAAAAAACAAAAAGAAGGCCATTTGGCCTCCATTCCCAGTCACGTGTGGGGTCTTCTCTTTATTCGATGTAGGGCACGCTTTGGGCGAGGTGGAGAATGTGACGTGTCTCAAACTATTTAAACTCCCACCAAGGCCATTCGACCCAAATAAAGTGGCCCAGGAATTTACAACTAGCGTCAGGATAAGTGTGTTCTCTGGGCACAAAGATCTGTTTGACGATCTTTTTCAGGGAAAGAACTCGCTCGAAGAAGTTTTGCAGGAAGCACGATCGAGGCTATCCCCGGACGACTTCCGGAAGTTCACCTCTTATAGAGAAAGAAGGTTGTCTAGCATTCCACTGGAAGGACTGCGAATAGCTACCAGAGAACCGACTCCGAGCGTCAGCCTCAGTGAACACTCCGGTGCCTCCAAATCTGATTCCAGTGCCGTGCAAGAAATATCTCCAGATCTTGAAGGGTCTGTCCACAAAGAAGAAAGAAACGAAGAAACAATCAAGGACACAGCTCAGTCAAGTTCTATGGCTCAGCAGCAAGTTGCCGCCTCGTCATCAAGAGAAGTTCCTCCCCCCGTCACCGAAGCACC
Source organism: Pinus tabuliformis (assembly GCA_031772625.1). Taxonomy (NCBI): domain Eukaryota; kingdom Viridiplantae; phylum Streptophyta; class Pinopsida; order Pinales; family Pinaceae; genus Pinus; species Pinus tabuliformis. The sequence goes on from CM062819.1 coordinate 1,407,748,821, forward strand.
TCTTGTTACAGTAGAATTAGATAAAGAATGGGAGACCTTCAATGAACTGATTAATCTTGAAGGTCAGGTCCCGAAAACACCTGTGGACAACACGCAGGTGGCGCAAGAGGTCCTCTCAACCATCGTCAGTAGCACCACAGAGATGGAGCATCTTCCTATCGCTCCATCCTCAGAACTTCTACTTAGCATAGAAGAGATCCCTCCACTAGACGTATTCTACAGCCCACAGCACAGGGCAGTTGTAAGAAGACAAAGAAAGAAAAGAAAGCTTGCGGATGCACTAGCTCAAGATGCTGAACACCTAGATGTCTTGTGGAAAGACCCGAATAGCAATCCAACTGAAAACCTCACTAAGTTGTCTCAGATTGCAGGAGCATATGCTTCTGCGACCATCGACAAGGCCTCTGAAGTTCAGCAACTTCTAAAAGAACGCGAGAGTCAAATACAACTGCTGCAACAACAGTTGCAACAAGCCAATATAAACGCTGAAGCTTCCAAGCAGCTTGAAAAACTACAAGAAGATTTTCGCCAGATGCAGCTGAGCCACCAAAGAAATATTGAAGAAAAGGAAAAGCAACTGCAGACGGTGCAAGAAATGCACAAGGATGAACCCAAGCTGACAGAATTTATTTCAGAGTCCATCAGCTTGAACAACCAACTGTCACAGCAACAGGAGGACATGGTACGTAGAATATCACAGTGGAGGGATTTTTGTGAGCTGAGCGACAAGATCACCAGCCAAGTAGTGGAACTACGGAATGACTATGACCAGGCCAACAAAAGAGTAACAGAATATCTGGCTTGGCAAAATGACGAGGAAGGGAAAAGAGCAGGGGCGCCCAAGATTAATGAAAATCACAAAGACTTGCTCTTCAACAAATGGGACGAGCAAATAACACAGGCGGAGCAGGCAGCAGAGTCAGCAGCAACACAGGCGACCATACTTATCGATTGTGTAAATGAAAATTTGCACAGAGCTAATTTGATTTCAGAATCCACCCCGGGATACTTACCAAGTGCGTTACAGCTGGAAGCAGAATGGAAGCAGAAAGCAGAGGCAAGCGGGAAGACAATTCAGGCATTGGCTAGGTTAAACTGGGAAAGTTACTGGACTTACTTAGTTAAGCCTCACAGCCAATGCATGACGGTAAGGTGCATCATGAACGCGGCCGAGAAAATAGCGCCAGCTCTTATGGACGTTGTTTTCGCAGCCCAACTAAGCACGGAAGTCGGCCAACCGACTCTTCTCAAGCCCATGCTTGATAACTGCAATTTCAGGGACCAGATTAAGAAGTAATTTCAATTTAGAAAGTTGTTTTTCTTTTTGTTTTATCGAATTAGAAAAAGGATGGTCATTTGAGAGCCGTATCCTAAAATTTTGTAATAATACTATTATTAGGATTAGATAGTAGTATTTCAACCCTTCTCATTGCATTGGAGAAGGGTCCAGATATTTGTCAAAAACTTGTCCTCAGAACATGCACTTCTGCACCCTCAGAGGAGGTTTTGATGAATGGAAGGATCGTGATTTATTTATGTTTGCATTCTTATGTCTGCTACTGATGTTGCACTTCTGTACTCTTGGTAGACGTTAGAAGCAAGTAGAGGTAGATCGTTATTGTTTGAAGTCTATGGGTAAGAATTAGTCATTAATGGTACTTTTATCTCTTGATTAGTTTCTGCTTGTATTCTTAAAGCGATATACAGCTGATATTGTTTGCATGTTAATGTATGAATATATAAGTTATCATTTGGCACTTCTGTACGGTGGATTTGTCTATTTATGCTTAATATGCGAATGATTTGATTATGCGATGTGTTGTTCACAACCGCTCTGTCTAACTTCTTATGCAGAATGGTTTATCTTTATTGATTTATATTCTGATATCAGTTGAATGATCTTTATTACCAGCTGCTGTTAGAAATCTTTCTAGATCGTATGATAAAAGAAACACCCCGGGTTAATGTAAATTCTGTGTGTTGTTTTCATTTGATTATAGTAATTTAGGCTCAAGTTTGTAAGATAGATTTACAGTAGTCTTTAGAACGTTTCCTAGAAGTAACCTAACCAAAATTCCACACACACACATATACACATCCCATGCATCGGGAAGTTGGTCCCGTTATCCCCAGTCGGACCCGCTACTCCAAATGGACAAGGAGCCGCCAACCAGGTTCCGGACCGGGTGGGTATCCCCCTTGTTGTTGACCCGACTTCGGGGCCCTCAACATGTGCAAGGATTGAATATCTGATGAAGTGTGAGATCTAGTATGCTGGTCATGGGTTTGTGATGCTTAGCTTGATCTGAACGAAGGAGGCACTCATGTGGATGATGATGAACAATGGATCGGGATCTTAAGGATTGGAATGTTTATCATTATATGGTTTGATTATGGATAGACTAGATCTGAATTATTGACGCATGATGATCTGGGTATGACTGATGTATGGAACAGCTGCAAAGGTATGAGTAAGTATTTGCAGATCTGTACGCAAGTTGGCTTTGGTGAAAGCGCATATGTACACCGGTTTGGTTCTTCATAGTAGTGTATACATTATGAGATATGATATTTGAAGTTGCAATTGGATCTGGTTATTGTTGCAGAGTTCTATTGTCTGGTGACTGTGTTGTTGACAGGGTTTTAGTGGTTTAGTATTGGGTGATTCAGAGATTCATGATGCAGGTATAAATTGATGATTGTATTACAGTGGTGATTGTTTTGTATTTATGGATCCAGTATGAAAATTTATGAAACGTGGTCCCTGGAAAATCGTAGAGTTCAGTAGGTCGGCGCCTATGTACTGGTAAACATATCGGCCAGTACAAGAGCCAGGGGGTTGTAGCTCCCTTCCAGGAGCAGCTGGAAAACGAGTGAAGGTTGGAGCCTTCAGTAGGCCAGCGCCTACGTACTAGTAAATGGATCGACTAGTACAAGAGCTAAGAAGGTTGTAGCCTTCTACAGGTAGAAGCCTGCGTACTGGTATAAGACTGCACCAGTACTATTGTAAAAAGAAGTTTCTTATTAAAGGAAGATAGAGACGAATTGCAGCAGGTGGTTTTCACCCACATTGGGTTTCCACCTTATATCATGGTGTTCATGTGTGCTCCTTATGTGTGATGATCTGTTCTGTTTTACTGTACCTGTTTACTGTTATTATGGTGAATAATGTTCTGATGCACTCATTGAAGATCAACTAACTGAATCATAATTTTACTGGATATACGCTAGTTGCATTAAACACAGTTGCGTATATACGCGGGTATCCTTAACTAAAGTAGCGTATATGAATCTTAATATGGAAATGAAAAAGTTTTATTGATTTGATAATATTGATTCACCCCCCCTCTCAATATTATTTCCAACAATATGAACCATGACATATCTCTATTCAGTGTGCTAATATATCACTGATATGTTCTAGAAAATGAGGAAATCAAGCACCATATCTAAGATTTTCTCCAAAAGGGGCACATCCAACCAAGCTCCTCACCCTATGGAAGCCCAATTGTACTCATGCAAAAGAAAGACGATACCTAGCAAATACACATTGATTATTATGCCATGAACAAAATAACAGTTAGGAACCAATACCAAATTCCCTAAATTCATGACCTTCTTGAACATCTCAAGGGGACCAAGTACTTCAGTAAGATTGATCTAAAGTCTGGCTACCACCAGTTCCAAAAAGAACAAATTGATATTTGGAAGACTAATTTCAATCCCAAAGAAGGTCTTTTTGAATGGTTGGTCATATCATTTGGTTTGATGAATGCCCAAACAAATTTCATGAGGCAAGTGGATGATATCTTTTGGCCTTTCATCAATTATTTTATGGTGGTATATCTAGATGATATCCTCATCTTCAACAATTATTGGGTAGAACACTTGTAACATATCCAATAGGTCCTTCACACTCTATGGCATCAAACCTAGGCTACATTGTAGATGAGCATGTGGATCCAACCAAGATTCAAGTTATTCGTGATTGGACAACCTCGACCACACTAACTAGTCTTGATAGTTTATTATTCCTTTCCAAATTCCATTGCAGGTCTATGTTGGGATTCTCCCATATTGCATTGGCCCTCATCCAAGTGACCATGGGTGGTGGAAAATTAAAATTCACACAAGGAAAGTCACAATAGAAAGATTTTGATGATCTAAAACACCGTCTGTGATCATCCCCAGCGTTGTCCTTACTCAATCTACAACAACATTTTGAAATCGAGACATATGCTTTAGAATATGATGTGAGTGTATTTCCCTCTCAACATGGTCATACAGTGGCCTACCATAGAGAGACACATGTCTAGTATTCCTTTAACCAAACAGGGCAATGACTTTGTTTTTGCTTTTTTTTATCGATTTTCTATGATGGCCATTCTGACAAACTTCTAGAATAATATCATAGTGGAGGTCACTACAAAGCTCTTCTTCGAATGGGTGTGGGTACATTTTGGGACACAATAGACCATCATATGAAATTGGGATATTAGGTTCCCAAGCATCTTCTGGTCGAGCCTCTAGTCATAGTTTGACACCAAGCCCACCAAATTCACAGCCTTCCACCCCCAAATTGATCGCTAGACAAAGGTTGTCAATATGGTGTGTTGGAAATATTGGGGGGGGGGGGGTATCAATATTTCAAAAAATTCTTACAATTTAATATCATAAAGCATTAACTAATAACATCACATCAAGGAACACACACAATATATATATATATATTCTTTCATGAGGGAAGCTACAACTTCCTTGCCTAGCACCGCCTTTCCACCCTTAAGATAAAATATATAACAAAAATTTTGCGCTCCTTTACCAAGGATAATGACCCAATTGCAACAATATCAATAATCATATAATCTAGTCATTCTCCTATTGCTCAGCCACTATTTCTCATCAACTATTTTCTTACTACATCATTATCAATAAACTCTCACTCATGCAAAATCACGTCCTCAAGATACTTTCTCAAACACCAGTCAATGTGCCTTTGGTCTGCCCTTTGACCAACATCTAAATTCCTCAAATTTTGTCTAGAAATACATAAGCTCATACCCCTTAGTTCTAACTTCAGTCACAAGTTTAATCTCGATCACTAATGTCAAACAATATTCATTCCTTTTCACAGTCAATCAACAATCTCTACCTTAAAGCTTTGGGCAACAATTTAGTCAAACTTTGATTTATAATTAGTGCACCTATGGTCTTCGTGAACAAACTTCACTCTCAGATTGGATTTGGGAATAGGACTCTACTATCACCATTGTAACCAAATCCTGGATTAGAATGACATGTCAACTAAGATATAATCTCTACCACCATTGTATACAACTGGACCCAAGACAATAATAGTATGTTGATCTCAAGATATAAACTTGGTCTCTACCGTACACAACCAGACCCAAGATAAGAACATTATGTCAATCACAAGATATAAACTTTGCTTCCATCACCAAATCCAAGTAGTTATTTTCACTCAAGAAATGAGCTTTGCCTCCACAAAATATAGTCAATTCATAGACTTTTTTCATATAGTATACATCGTGTATATCGAAACCAACCAAGCTCAACCATTAACTTGTCAGGTTTCCATTGGCGAGACTTATACTTTGTAGTATGTGGAACCCTCAATTGTATGCACATATTCTCGACCATGTCACATTTAAAAACTTTGCAATCCTGTAACACTTTAACCTATTTTTTCAAATCAATATCACACTTGCTTGAATTGATGATTAAATACTCCATAAATCAGATCCAATTCTTTGCTTCCTTTCCTCCCCTTAGATATGTGCATTGTCTTAGAACTTATTCATCCTCATTGAGATTTTTGTCTCAAGCAGACCGAATTTGTTGCCTTAGTGATGTGGCCTTCATAGGGATGTTGTAGTCCTTTCACATATTCAAATTCATCTTTAGATAGGCCTAAGAAAAATTTAGATAGGGCCGAAATATATATTAAAAAAGGGGCCTTAGAGCAGGCTGAAGATTCCTCAAAATTGATCCTAAACAATAGAATTCATTCTAAGAAAACCATGTGATAGATTCAATCCTTTAGATTTGATCTATGCCCTTCATATCACAACATTTCTCATTTATTTTCCCTTGGAATTCTCCAGAAAATTATGAGATGTTTTTATTATAGAAATATGACTAAATTATTTCCCTTGTATGCTCAATGAATTGTATATACATACATACATACATATATATAGTTTGGAGGGCAACTTAATTTTAGAGATGACCTATGATTTTTTCCACACAAAAATACAAAACAAGCCAACCTATAGGAGGAAATATGACTTGAATAAAATGGGCTTATACATCTCAAAAAAATATAATTTTGTCTTTCATAATAACACTTTTCAGGGATGACTTGGACATAATGACTTAAGCTAATTCAAATCACAATTTTTACCTTCTTCTAGGGGCAACGATAAAATATTAAGGCTATAGATATAATGGGACATGAGTGGGATATGCACCCACCCATTTGAGGCATCAAACTTCAACCTTTGATATCTCTTCAACCAAGAGGACCCTCAAGGCATGCAACATATCACATGAAATGCCATAATGAGTGCTATCAATTTGAAGTTTTCTTGCAACCAAATTCATTTACTTGTCTATGCATATCATCAAATAAGTGTTGGCCCATTCACCGTTTGACATCAATGAAAATTTCTTCCAACCTGATGATCATGCATATCCTATGCATGTACAAGTCAAGGCATCCACGCAATGAAATGAAAGGCTTGAATGGTCATGAACCTTTTCAAGTGGGCCTAGGATTTCAACCATTGGGACCTATTGATGTAGCAATATTACTTGTGTCCACATAGGTGGAATATTCTCATGCTCACTTTTAGCTTAACAAAGTGACCAATTTCATTAAATGGATTGAGCACATCAATCAACAATTCCCTGATATTTTACAGAAATTCAATACTAAGTACAAGTGGCGTTATGATTAACATTGGGTGCCACAAAAATTCTAAGTGGGAGACAAGGTTTGGTTTCTTTTTTTGAAAGAGTGCCCTATAGGAACCCATTGAAATATTTTTCCACTTAACTATGGACCTTACACCATCACCAAGGCTATGGGTGACAATGATTTTAAGCTAAGTATTCCCCCTTTCCTTGTATTCATGAATACTTTCCACCATTATTATACACATCATAGATAGTAGAGTAGTTGACACTGATAGAGATCAACATCGACTACATGGAAAAATAAACCATTGACTATATCATGGACACATAGGTCAAGGGCCCTTGCCAATAGAGGATCCAACTTTATGGGCTTGTCAAAGCAACACAAATCCTACACCAAGGTAAGTGGCTCACCTAGAACCAAGTTCAATATAAGTTTATCCATTTGATGAGGGCACTCAACAAAATGGATACCATTGCTACCTAAGGGGGAAGGAATGATCTAGGTGGATATTATTCACCTCCCATCTATTCCACTATCTCAAAGCATAGTTCCCCATCTTGATAGTTTTCTTTTATATATTTTCGAGTCCTGAACTTCCAAGACCATTTTGAGACCCTAACTACATTTATGTGGCGTGGAAGGGATCTAAGTGATAGCCATCGACTCTTGCTTGAGCCCATTTGGAATGTGTACTTCTCTGCTAGATCTTTACAATAAGATATCGAGTGCATAAAACATGTTAATTTTTCTTATGGCTATATTGTTCTTTCCTTTAGATAATTTCATTTCATCATTTACATATTGAATTCACCCCACAACATCATAACATCATCCAATTTTACAACATTATTCAACAATATATTCAATTATATAGAAAAAAATCATCATCAATCCAACGGAACACAAAGGAACAATAGAAGAAAATCATTCAGACATAGAGACACCAGGATTGGTCGGAGACAAAGGAAAAACCCACTACAAGGAAAACCCTTTCAAAATATTCTTCTTATTATATTGTCATAAAATGTTCAACAAAGAGAGAGTACAATGATCCATATATTAAACCACAAAACTATCCAACAAAATTAACTAAACAACATCTAAGATATGAACCCAAAAATATTAATAAACAAAAGCCTGATTTGGCATCCTGCGGTCAATTATCATCAACTTTTGGAATCTGTGGTCAACTCTCAAAAATCAAGCCCTAAGTTCTAACCGCACGAAGAGAGAGATTTGTGTGTAGTTAAAACCCTCCAAACATATTCATGAGCTTGTGTGCCTATGGTTGCAATCGAAAATATCCTATAGCATGCCTGCGGTTGCGAGCCAAAAACCCTAATCACATGTGCAAGCTTCAAACCCTATAATTTCAAACCTATGTGAGCCAACTTTTGTGAACTAACCTCATACCTGTGTGAGCCAATCCAAGGAAAGTGAAAAGAAGAATTATTGATGATATTGTCCAAATGAGGGTCACCTGACTTGTATTTATAGCCATCCAAGGGGGTCCAATTTATCTTTTGGGTCGACCTATCCTTTTGTGCACATGTGGGCTTCAATTCAAAAATACATTTTCCCTTGTCCAAATCAAGTGCTTAAAAAGTCAAAATTGGTCCTCTAAAAAAGATGAATCTAGTCCCATGATTTGAATTTGTCACTGAGTTGAAAAATTAACACTCCCTCTCAACTAGGGAGAAATTCCAACCACATCACGTAATCATCTCATGTATCCTGTCACAAAATCATGTTCTATCTCGAGTATCTCATCATCAAATGTTGGTATTAATCATCTCACTCTTCTATTCTTATCCCCGCTTATCTCTTGCTTGTCTTTGCTCATATGTTGAACATTATTGAATTTAAAATAATAAGAATTTGACATCAAAGGGGATTCCAAGCTACCACCCTCTATTCATTAGGGAGCCACTGCTACCACTTGAAATCATCTGCCAACAGGGAGCCCAATGCTTATACACAGGAAACATTAGAGAGATTAACATCACGGAGCACATCTTAACCTGAAACAACATCAGGGGGCACTTCTTAACCCAAGATCCAATGACAATGAGGAAGCTCCTATGGGACACTCTCACCTCATGTCTATGACAATGGGGAAGGTCCTATGGGACACTCTCACACTAAGTCATCTCATAGGGGAGCAAACATCTTCAACCCTATGTTGATCAATATCCCATCCATCTTATTTCCCACTGGTCTTCCCAACAATGGCCCTCAATATTCATGTGGTAGAACACCTACATCATAATCAAGCTTTTCTCAACCTATTGGTCAGACGATAGAGCCTTCCCAACAAGCTCAACTTGTGGGTATGATGCCAACTAGGGTATACTCTGATAGACCAATATAGGGGAGCAACATCTTCCACCCTATGGGTGAAATATAGGGGTAATACACCATTTTCCAAAGATCCCTCAACCCCAGGAGCCCTCTGTTATAGCACCATTTACCACTCTTGGTATATGTGATGATTTATTTATGGCCTAGGGCAACCCCTCCTTCTAGACTTGGTCCAAATATATAAAAAACAGTGTTTTATTCCATGTACGCTACATTTCCTTGAGATAAAAGCGTGTACACATGGGTCAGTCAATACCCAACCTGCGTATATGTATTAAAAAACTTAAAAAATTAAATTTCTTTAATTTTGGGTGGAGTTCACAGGTTTTACCTGTTGATTACCTCCTATTGCCCATGGCCCAACTGTTTCCCAACTAAAAAAATAATTGGGAGAGATATAAATAGACCTCTATGGGAAGGCCTAAAGAGGAGAAGAGATAGAGTTATTATACTGAGATTATCCCTGACTAAGTCTGACGAATCCCTATGCCTCATGCACTTCCCCAAGCTTCAGTAAACCCTTGTTTCCTTGATTATAGATATCTTTCCTTTTGCTTGAGATATCATGGTGTTGGTGATGGAGAAAGATTGTTGAAGGTTGGGATAGGACGAATCCGAAGGATGGTTCCGCTCGGAGCCAGAGAAAGACTCAGGTGAATTCTCTCCATGTTATTTATAGCTTACTGCAATAAAACAAATGTTGTCTTGTTTCCGAAATTAACTATGTCTATGCATCAAATTATGTTTTAATTCATATATGAATGTCGTTTTGATGTATGGTCAATCATTTGTTTATATGATATTAAGTCAATTTCGTGAATATGCTTTACTTCTATACTGCTATGTATGTTCGAATTGAATGATTTTCAGGTTTGAAGAACATCGGGAGTTGTAGAGGGTCTAAACCCTAAGGGACCTACTCGAATGAAGGAAATCCGGGTACAGTCACTCTTACGTAGTTTGATAATATAAGAATCTTTCCTGAGTTGTTTGAGTATTTCTTGTTGTAGTTTGCTTCTGCTCTGTTGGGGTTCTAACCCAAAGCCCTAGGATACTTTCACCCGAAACACCCTCCATCTCAATTCCTCACCCTCGGAGCTCATACGGGGGGAAGAGCCAGCTCAGTATTCTCGACCAGTGATGCCCCTTATCAGGAGGGGTCACATCCATCAGTCCAAGCTTCTCTATCAAGGCCAAGAACTTTCCTTTCAGTAAGTTCTTGGTGATAATATATGTAATCTTCTCATCTTTCGATATATGATGGAGTCTAACAGCTCCTCTCTACACCATGTCTCAAATGTAATGATATCAGATCTCTATGTGCTTGGACTTGTCATGAAATATGGGATTATCTTCTAGACAAATACCACTCTTGTTGTCACAAGGTATCACTTTCACATCTATATCCTACTCAAACATCTCTCCAAAGAGCTTCCTCAACCAAACTTCCCCACAACTAGTCATGCTAGCAATAATGTACTCAACCTCGGTCTTGCTTAAATCCACAGACTTCTATTTCCTACTCATCAAAATGCCATGGAATATCCCAAGCTAAAATGACATCTAGATGTGCTATGTCATCATTAGTGCATCCATGTAGTCGTACATCTCTAAAAGTGTATCTCAAACCAAGGTTGATCATCTCATGCAAATCTCTCAAAAATGTGCTCGGCGTCAACCCAATGTGTATGAAGTGGCTCAATTCTAAATTCACACAGGCTTTTATATGAAAAACATATATATATGGATGGACGTTAATACGTAGAATCAATTATTCTATCAATTGTCGAATTCCGAGTCAGATTCAACAATATCTCTACATAACTTCTTGAAATTCAATTCCATTGGGATGGCCAAGGATTTGAATTTCTTTCCAAAATCTCTCCAATATATTCACGATATAGTTTCCTTTTCCAAACTTCATCATGCCAATATCCTTTGTCTCAAAATTTATGGACCAACTCCCTCTTACTTAATCATTAGAGGCTTGTTACCTGCCAAGGATAAATCGTCAACACATAAAACCAAAATCAAAGGCATACCTTGGACCACTTTGAGGTAGAAGTTTGGATCGACACAAATTTCATCAAGAAGCTGACAATGTAGACATACTAGGCTTGGGAAGCTTGCTTCAAACCATATAATACTTACTGTAAAAATAATACTAACCAAACCAATATGTTCAACCTCAACCAAATCAATGTTGTGAAATCAAATAAACCAAGTCTACTCATCAAGCCTTAAATGTGAAACCAAAAACTAATATCAAAGCCATTAAAAAAAGGTTCTTGCCAATATCATTGTCAAATTCTTTGTACTAGGTGCCAGGTAAATATCACACCCAAATACCAGGTTACAACCTTATCTATTTTCATGTAAAGAATTTTTATTTACCAAGAAACATCAAGGAAAACTTAATCAAGCCATCCTCATGATCATAATATGAATAATTTATGCCATTATATGTGTTGGGCCTTGAAATTGTCATTCACTTCCATTACATTTTCACTTATATTTCCATATTTTCACCTTCACTCCACCTCTATTTCATTACAGTTACCTCCATTTCATTACATTTACCTTACCATTATCATTATTGGGTCACATTTATGTTTTTACAAACTTTATTAATTTTAAACATTTTTAAGTGAATTTATGGTTAAAAATTAGAAAATAATGTGCATATGCTTATACCTAACAAGTGGGATGCGATTGTTGACATGTGTAGGTCGAAAGAAAGCTTCTAAAAGACCCTTATGTGGCCTCCTAAGGCCAAATTCGAATTTGAATGGAGAAGATCATGGGATCATGAGGATATGTGTTTCATTTTCTATTTGTATTGAAACTCTAAAAAGACATCTGTCTTATCATTTCCTATTTGTATTGAAACTCTAAAAAGACAAGTGTCTTATCATTTCCTATTTTGATTGTAACTCTATAGATATAGGGAGAGATTCTTGAATTCTCATTAATGAGATAGGTTCTCATATTTTTGTATAAATAGGGGAAGCTTTTTCCTATCATTTTGATGTGAGAAGTTGGAGAAATGCTCATGTTTTGAATATAGAATTTGGATTTGGCACCATACTCATGAGTGATGTTCACTTTGATTTGGTTATGCTTTTATTTGGAGCCTCTCAACTTTCCATCCCTCATGCTTTTGGATTGGCCATCTATAATGTGTTAGATTTATTGTTTTTCATATATTAAGATTTATTTATTTCATATCTTTTCCTGTGTGATAGGTTAAGAGTGATTGTTTTTATTTTCTTTCATATCTAGAGGTTAAGAATTATTGTTTTTTCTTTCATTTCATATCATGTGGTTTTGATTATTCATTTCATAAGATCTTGATTTGATAATGCACACATGATCCCTTAGAGTAGATTTCATTTCATGCAATTTCATTTTTGAAAAGAGTGATGTGATTTTCAATTCCCAGAAGTGTGGTAGATTAAGACTTCAATTCCTGCAAATGTGGTAGATTAAGATTTCAATTCCAAAAACTGTATTATAATTTCCTTTGAATTGATTGTTGAATTAGAATAGGTGAATTTGGATTGTTGTTATTTGTTTTAGTAGTTAGATTGATCTAAATTGGAAGTTAATTTCTAGCATATATAGTGCACGCATGTTTTGCAAGTTTTATGAAACCCTTGGGTTGACAATTAAATGATGGGTAATTAATTTGCTTCAACATTTTGGCACCATTGCCGAGGAAGTGTGCAAAGGAACTAGCTTTCATTTTATAGTATATTTTATTTTATTTTTGTTTTTACTAACCATTTATGGATGTTGGGCATGGAATCCCCCCGAGGCATGTTTTGACCAAATAATGTTGTAAAGCCCCGCAAATTGTGGGCGTGGACATATGCTAGAGTCATAGGGTTGTCTGCCCTAGTTTTGGATGTAATGTCAGCCTACCCATGGTCCACAGACCATGGGATTGTATAAATAGAGCGAGGCTCTAAGTGTAAGAGGAAGGAGAAGCAAGAAAGAAGCGAAGAGCATGCGTCTAAGTGTCTAAGTGTATCTTGGGTCATAGAGCAGGAGAAGGCTCTGCAGCTGAGTGCACAGAGGCCTAGTAGTCCGCAGTTGAGTGCGCGGACAAGTCAAGTCTGTAACCGAAGAAGAGATTAATAAAGAAAGTTTTTGTTACCAACTTGTGTATCTATTTTTGGATTAATGCATGGTTGATGTAAATTGCAAATATATTGTTTTGTTTATTGCGTGCACATATATGAATGATTTATATTACTAAGGGTAACTTAAATGCATACAAATAAGCTAGGTTAATCAACTAATAGTAGAATACTAGTAAGGACTTGGGTGACAACAGCGCTCAGCCCCTAAGTAGGGCTGCGTGAAGGCAACATCTCAGGCTGCGAGGTACAGGTAAGTTCACGTAGTGACGTGCGCGCAGGGTCTAACCGCGGACCACTTGAACTCATTAGACATCTCCAGGGTGCAGAAACCTGGTTCTAGCACCCTCCCATACTACTTTGGGTGAGACCTCAGTCCGCGCTCCACGGATTGTTGCTGAAAGGGCTAGTAGTACTAGGATTTGTTTGGCTAAATCACCTCCGCACCTGGGCCAGGCCCTAATAAGCCAATAAATGGTTCCATTGCTAGGACCGGGATTTGCATAAGAGATGTCTGATGTCGTGTCATTGGAATCCGACAAAGAAAGAAATTGAAGGGTGGTTGGATAGAAAGATTCACGAGTTTGTGGCGCAGGAAAATAGGAATCTGTGAGTATCGAAGGAACAGTGGTTAGAGCACTACTTATATACAGAAATCCACGAAATTTTCTTTGCATTCTTCCCCTTTGAGTTGTATGAGTGGATCACGAAGCTAGCAGACAGTTAGGGAAGGTGTAGGCTCGACAAACCGATTGTGTGGACTCTAGAGTTGGTGCACAAACTAGAAGCATTGAAAGATAAGCTCGCATATGCTGTGGACCATTGATTTGATCGAATTATAGGAGGGTTTATCACCAAGTTCGCGGTAGATACTTCAGTCAGCTATAGTGAGGCGGAACGACGCTTCCTCAAAGGACTGTGAGGTAAGTACATTAAATATTTGAACACTTGGATTAAAATGCTACTGTGTGAAAAGCAGGTTATGCGAATAAAGTGATGTTTGGGGTTACGCGAAGTGGGAGGATCTACAGAAACAAAAATAGCGAAGAATTAGAGACTAGTCCCTTGATTTCACCTCCGCGAGAAAGCGAGGAAGAGCTCGCGAAAGTTTCACCAAGAAGCGTGATCAGTCTGATAAGGCATCAAATTCCACGCATACCACCCCCACCTACACCACCACCAGTTGCACCATCTTTACCCCCATCTTCGCCCAGACCACCTCCACCACCACAGTTCAATATGGCAAGTGCAATAAAGTTGTTGGTATTCAAAGGAGTAGGGAACGAAGATTCAGACCAGTTTTGGTTCGTGGTAAATGTTGTATGGGAAGCGCAAGGAGTCATGGATGACAACATAAAGAAGTGAATGCTTGTAAGCGCGTTGCAGGATGGTGCACTGACATGGTACATCAAGCATTCCAATGACAATCCAAACGTAGGGATCGCGAATATCCAAGCTACGCTGAACAAGGAATTTAGCAGGCCAAAATCAGAGACACAGTCGATTATCGGGTTTAAGGAAATCGCGATGCTTCCAGGTGAGACCCCCTGGGAGCTGGATCAGAGACTGAAGGGTATGATTCATGAAGCCAACATGACCTTGACGGATGGGCAGCACTACGCATGGTTTGTAGCATCACTAACGCCACATCTAAGGACCGCGTTGTCACAACAAAAGCTATCTACTCAGGCCAAAGCCTTGGAGATTGTAATGAGGCTGCACAAGACCTTGATACAGGATCCTAGCCTGGGAGTGCAATAGATCCATGCGCAGTTGAAAAATTTATGTCTAGATATGCAGAGTTTGAAACAAGATAGGACAACTCGCCTAGAAGCATGCGAGGAGGTATGGTGCATAAAGTGCAAAGGCCAGGGACATGATAAGGACCATTGTCTAGTCTTCGCGAACTACCTCATGGGAGGAGGGCCAATCCCATTGAAACCAGAGGCACAGGTAGGGTCGAGTGCGGTGCCTGCGCTATGGTGCACGATTTGTCAAATAGGAGGGAAGCATGCTAAAGATAACTGTCATCTATTACAGAAGTATACGCAGATGTCCCAACAGTTATTCTGTAATTTCTGCAGGCCAGTAGGCCATGATGAGCGTAGCTGTAGAAGTTATGAACTGATGATGGATCGGACTCCTACCTACAGGGTTCAGACCGAAATGCGACCCTCGATCAAAATGCAGGGATGGCGCACACTGGGTTTCAGGGGCGTGAACGAGGTCGAGGATGAATGGGATCAGGAAGGGGTCACAGACAGCGGATCTATTACAATTGCGGAGGGCCAAGGCATTATGCCCGCGATTGTACAAATTCGATGAGGAAATCATGTTTATATTGTACCCTGTTTGATCATGAGACAGAGGATTGCCCCACACTAATAGAGAGGTTGCATGATAAAGGAATACTCCAGCCTCCCCCAATTCAAAACCTGCAAATGATGATGTCTGAGCCGCGCGAGGAGGACATGAATGTAAACATCGTGCTCCGAAGCAGTATCATGATAGGAGATGACAAAGGTAAGCAACCAAAAGAGATTTCTTGGGTTCACAAGGCTCCAACAAAGGAACCAGAGTTCGACTTGGAGCGCACGAAGGGGACATTCATGGAAGCTAAGAAGAGCTTCACGGAGGCCTCCACTTCACGTAGTAAAGACAAACTAGAACTGGAGATGGACCCATCAATGCTTACTACCTTTCTGGAGACATGCATGAAGCTGTTGCATAACAGCAAGGCTATGAAAGGACTGCAAGAGCTCATCACTAGATGTGCTGGATTAGGGAAACTGTGCGTAGTCCGGAATCTCGGGAAGCACACAACGCGAACAGGAAGGGAGATGAGATTGATTGTGCAAATAGGGGAATATGAAATGGATCAAGTGATTTTGGATCTAGGATCAGACGTGAACGTACTGCCAAAATAGACATGGGAGCGCATGGGAAGGCCCGCGTTGCAATGGTCTCCTATTCAATTGCAAATGGCGAACCAGTAAAACATCCTGCCGATGGGAAGATTGTAGAGAATAATGATAGATATCGAAAGTGCGAGCGAGCTTGCAGATTTCGAAGTGATAGAGATTTTTTATGACAGCAATCCTTATCTCGTGCTATTGGGAATATATTGGGCCACCGATATGAACGGAGTGATAAATTTAAAGAAGCGCAAAATGATTTTTGAGAAAAATTCACTATGCGTAGTGGTACCTTTAGACCCTGCGGAAGGATCGCACTACACAGAGCTAGTGTGCAACGACGATAGAAACAACGATCTAGACTGTATCTACAAGATAACTGCATGGAAACAGGATTGGGTGAATCCTATAGTGGATGGCAGGATTTCTTGGGAGTGCAAAAGCTCCTACACATTAGATTCGAATGAGGAAATAGAACGATGGCAGAATTGGTTACACAAGGTAACCACACTCAATTACCACATTATGATAAAGTCACTACACTGTGTAGCAACAGAGGCAAGGGATCTGCCTATGTATGATGAGTTGACAGCAGTAGATGAATTCTTGAACAAATTTGAAAGAGAAGTATCAGAACAACAGCGTTTTGACGCTCTGAAATAGGCACTGTGTGCTACACCTACAAGGTGGTGGGGTACACACTAGCGAAATTTTGAGGATTGGCGGGGATGAAGAAGAATGATGCGCCTACGATTTGGGAAACCACAGATGCAGCTAACAGACAAGTATGACGGATGGGATGATCCACGTGCACACCTCGCAAAATGGACCAAGGCCTACAAGGAAGAGCCATAACCTAAATGGGTGCATTTGTTCTGTCATACCCTGGATGTCATACCCATGAATTGGTATACTGAGACAAAGCTCCACCATGGCACGAGCGAATGGGATATCTTGCGCGAAGGATTCCTGTTAACCTTCACGTTTGAAGATCATTGGTGGGATACTATTGATGATGTGCTACAAGCAGTAAAAACAACTATCTTCAAAATACCTCGGGAGCCAATGGAAGTGCTTCAGCCGGAATGGGCGACCCAGCTGAGTTGCGCGCTTCAGTGTTACAATGTAACTATTGAGGAGGATGATGAGGATCCAAGGAAAATTAGCATTCCAAAAACTGAAGGACGTCGCAAGGTTCAAGGACCATTGATTGAAGACCCCAACATCATCACGCCGCTAAAAACGAAGAAGGTAAACATTGGG
Source organism: Pinus tabuliformis (assembly GCA_031772625.1). Lineage (NCBI taxonomy): Eukaryota > Viridiplantae > Streptophyta > Pinopsida > Pinales > Pinaceae > Pinus > Pinus tabuliformis. Next base: position 1,407,766,445 of record CM062819.1, read on the forward strand.
ATGGAGGCTAAACCAAAGTATGCAACGCTCGGTGACTATTGGGATGATGCCACGGTGGACAAGGTCACTGAGTTACTCTGCGAGTACCAAGACTTCTTCCCGACCAAGATTATGGACTTAAAAGGGATCGTTGGCGACTTAGGGATGATGACGATCACCTAGAAACTCGACGTGAAGCCGGTTAAGCAGAGGCCTTACTGCTTGAATCCAAAGTATAAGGGAAAGGTCCATGTAGAACTAAACAAAATGCTCACAACCGGAATTATTGAGCCAGTGGAAGAATTCGACTAGGTAAGTCCTATGGTCATACAGGAGAAAAAGTAGAAGGGTGACATAAGAATATGCGTGGACCTTAGGAAGTTGAATGACGCCTATGTACAAGACCCATTCCCGACACCGTTCATAGATGAAGTATTGGAAAATGTTGGTGGAAAAGAAGCATACTCATTCATGGATGGGTTCTCGAGGTACCACCAGATCAAGATTGCGTTGGAAGACAGGAGCAAAACAACCTTTGCAATGGAATGGAGCTGCTTTCAATACACCATTATGTTGTTTGGATTGAAGAATGCACCAGCCATCTTTTCATGCATCGTTGTTGCCGCATTCAAATAATACATCCACAAGTTCCTGGAGGTCTATCTGGATGATTGGACTGTCTTTAGATTGGTTAAGCACCACGTAGCAAGCTTATGCTTGATGCTGGATACTTGTCGACGACACCAGATTGCGCTGAACCTTAAGAAGTGCACATTCCTAGTTCCCTTTGGGAACTTGTTGGGACATGTGGTCTGCAAACAGGGACTGATGGTGGACCCTGCGAATATTGTCGTAATTCTAAATTTGGAAGCACCACGAAGTGTTAAACAGCTTGCGCTACCTTGGGACACACCGTGTACTACAGAAAATTCATCAAAAGCTACGCCCAAATCACCGCACCGATGGAGAAACTATTGAAAAAGGATGTCACATTTTGTTGGAATGATCATTGCATGAAGAGCCTAGATGTCCTAAAAGGGAAATTGGCCTCCACTCCAATCCTGGTCGTCCCAAAATGGTATGTAGAGTTTCATGTCCATGTTGACACGTCGTGTATCACGCTGGGAGCAGTGCTCACACAGGAGGGCGGGAAAGGCTTGGATCACCCTATCGCGTTTGCAAGTTGGAGATTGTCCAAAGACGAAAAGAACTATTCCACCACTGAGCGCGAGGGGTTGGCAATGGTGTGTGTGCTCCAAAAATATCAGCACTAATTTCTAGGAGGACATTTCAAAATGTATAAAAACCATTCCGCGCTAAAGTACTTGGTCAATAAGCTTGTGTTGGAGGGGCGCATATGTAGGTGGCTCCTATTGTTCCAAGAATATGAATTTGAGGTCGTGGTAAAACCTGGACGCCTGAACGCAAGACCGGATCACTTGTCACGTATTGAGATAGGCGAAGAACCTACTAACTTGGAGGAAGGATTACCTAACGCACAGCTCTTTTTTGTAGGCGTCACGGATGGGCACTTCAAAGATATAATCCACTTTCTGATAATAGGCACTGCGCCGAAGGAATACTCTGTCCAACAGAAGAAGGAATTGGTGGTGCGAGCAGCGGATTTTTCTGTCATCGTGGGGCACCTATACAAAATGGGAAATGATGAGATATTGCAAAGGTACGTACCTAAATTTGAACAAAGTCAGATCCTCACGGAAGCACATGGGGGCACCGCAGGAGGACACTATGCAGGACGAGCGACCGTACAAAAGATTTTTTGCGCAGGGTTGTGGTGGCCAACCCTGCACCAGGATTGGAAAGAACACTGTAAGGCCTGCGACATATGTCAAAGGACTGGAAAACCATCGTAGAGGGAGGAGATGCCATTAAATCCACAAATGACACTTCAGCCATTCGAGAAATGGGCAACCAACTTTGTGGGACCGATCAAACCTTAGGGAAAAATGGGCTCGCACTACATCATCACCGCGACGGAGTACCTAACACGATGGGCAGAAGCACAACTGGTCAAAGACTGCATGGCCGCTACAGCTGTGAAGTTTTTGTTTGAACACATGTTGACCCATCGTGGTACACATTTCCTTAATAAAACCATCAATGTGCTCATATAAGAGTTCTAGATGTATCATCAGAAAAGCACACTGTATCACCCACAAGCCAATGGGACAGTAGAAGCGTTCAACAAAATACTGGAGACTGCGTTAACCAAAGTGTGCAACGTGCAGAGAAATGATTGGGACATGCGCGTACCTACAGTACTATGGGCTTATAGGATAACATGCAAGAAAATGATGGGACAAACACCCTTTCGATTAGTTTATGGCGTGAAAGTTGTAATGCCAATGGAATATATCATACCTAGTCTGCGCATAACAGCGCTCACAGGAATGACGGACCATGAAGCTCTCAAGGAAAGACTCGTGCAATTGGAAGAACTGGAGGAGGAATGGTTCTTGGTTGGCTTTCATTAGCAAGTACAAAAATAGCGTGAAAAGGCCTGGCACGATCGTCATATTAAGGTGCGCACATTCAAGGTAAATGACTTAGTACTGATGTATGATAGTAAGTTTGAAAAATTTCCGGGAAAATTCAGAATGCATTGGTTGGGACCATACGTGGTTAAGGAGGTCACAAATAAAGGCGCGATCTAGTTAGTCAAACTAAATGGCGAAACCTTCCCAAGAAAAGTAAATGGCAGCCACTTGAAGCCTTATACGGGGGGGGCGGCTATCTGACTAGCCAGCAGAAGTGCAGTCTTCGTGCTCCAGGGAGCCCGACAACAGTGCGGGACTATAAACATATACCAGTATAGATGTATGGGAACAGTTCAGTCAAAGAAGTCTCAGAACAGAGGATGCAACAGATTCAACAAGTAGCAGCTCAGTGCGCTGCCGACATCAACACAGTTGGAGGACAGTTGGAGGAACTCCGTGCCAAGATCACCGCACCAATAGAGTGACTCGGGGGCGAGTCACGATGTTTTTGTTGGGGGCCTGTTGGGCATGGAATCCCCCAAGGCATGTTTTGGTGTTGAAAGCCCGTGTTTTGACCAAATAATGTTGTCAAGCCTCGCGAATTGCGGACGCGGAAGTATGTTAGAGTCATAGGGTTGTCCACCCTAGTTTTGGATGTAATGTCAGCCTACCCATGGTCCACGGACCATGGGATTGTATAAATAGAGCGAGGCTCTAAGTGTAAGAGGAAGGAGAAGCAAGAAAGAAGCGAAGAGCAAGAGTCTAAGTGTCTAATTGTGTCTTGGGTCGTAGAGTAGGAGAAGGCTTTGCAGCGGAGTGCGCAGAGGCCTAGTAGTCCGCAGCTGAGTTCGCGGACCCCTGTAGCTGAGTGCGCAGGGCGGAGTCAAGTCTGTAACTGAAGAAGAGATTAATAAAGAAAGGTTTTGTTACCAACTCGTGTATCTGTTTTTGGATTAATGCATGGTTGATGTAAATTGCAAATATATTGTTTTGTTTACTACGTGCACATGTATGAATGATTTATATTGCTAATGGTAACTTAAACTCATACAAATAAGCCAAGTTAATCAACTAATAGTAGAACACTAGTAAGAACTTGGGTGACAACAACGCTCGGCCCCCGAGTAGGGCTACGCAAAGGCAACATCTCAGGTTGAGCGGTACAGGTAAGTGTGCATAGCGACTTGCATGCAGGGTCTAACCGCGGACCACTTGAACTCATCAGACATATCCAAGGTGTGGAAACCTAGTTCTAGCACCCTCCCATACTACTTCGGGTGAGACCTCAGTCCGTGCTCCGCCGATTGTTTCCGAAAGGGCTAGTAGTACTGGGATTTGTTTGGCTAAATCACCTCCGAACCTGGGTCAGGCCCCAATAAGCCAACAATGGACAAAGGGTCTAGAATGCAGCCCAAAGACTACATTGAGGAATGGTATCAAAAAGCGGTTACGCCACAATATTCATCAATTCTTCAAGAGATCCTTGCGGAAAATCGAAAGGTCAAGTCGATTTCGCATATCCTTACAAACAATCAGGTACATTTTTCAAGTTTGGATATGAGCATTTCAAAAATTCTAATCCATAAATCGCTTCATTGGAAGCATGAATATACTTAAAAATATATATAGTTTTTAGATAGATAGGAAAAATAAAAATAAAATTTTATAGTTTTTAGGATAAATTTGATGTTTTGTGGTGCAGTAAGTGTTATCACCCCAAGAAACTCACCTAGGTTGTATATTAGTGATGCTCGGGAACATTACAAACTCAACAAAAGTTGGATAAATTGGTGGATGAATGAAACAAGTGCTGCATATTCAAGCCAGATAACCACTCCTACTATGCTTAACCCCAGACATGGGTGAGCACCCCCAGACTACAAGGCTTTTAACCACCAATTACTCATAGTTTTAGAGACAATGTGATGATGGAGAACACTGATCACACCAGCAGATACATAGGACCCTGTGATGACCAGCTACAACCAGTTTAAAGGTCTATAAATCTGTTTTCTAATACACAAACAGGATGACAGCTCTCTGGCATTAAAACAAAAGAAACCTGCAAACAAATTCAATGATGCATGCTAAATCCTAACATAAAGGTGGGATGACAGCCCCTCTAATGCTAAAATTAACAGCACATGAAATAATGCAAAACAGGCACAGCCTGGAACAAAGAAGAAGAAGTGGAAAGTGAGCAATCAACAACAAAAGAAGCTTGCATTAGCTGGAAATGAAGGCCAGAAGCTGCAGGTCTCATAATAGTTATAGTCTCCAGAAGTTGAAGTTTATACCAGAATTACATTCATCAACCACTCATCAACCTCATTACATTGTTTTTCTGGGTATATATAGAATCTGTTACAAAAATGGCTCTGCTAGGCTGTGCGTGGAGGTGTCTTAATTGACCACCAACCACATTTACAAACTATTATGGGCCTCTGATAACAGTTTGATTGTTTTTAATGAACAAAATGGATCTTTCTGTACTTTGATGTCATTTCTGAGCAAATGGAATGTAATGCGTACAAGGCTCCATGACTGATTCATATCTGGATATGCTCAAAGCCATCCTTCTTGTCCTTGACCGTGGTGTCTTTGAATGCAGGTAGCTGAGGAATTAATTCGCCCACTGTTGTATTATCACTCCCTTCTTTGCGTGCATGATTCGAGCCAAAAACACTGAAAAACGCCTTGAAAATGGATGAAGAGCTAAGAATGAATGATAGTCGTTAGATGACTCAGATGGACGGCCGTGATCGAGCTGCACAGGCCATTGGAAGACATATGTGGATGAAAGAATTTGGGTCGTCGGATCAAGAGAATTAACGGTGGGATTTGATCTGAGAAGGCTATCGGGTGTAAACAAGGATAGGCGGATGATGGCCGTTGGATCACGGCGGGAATGATCCAACAGCTGACGGGAGGCGGAGATAGGCGCAAGTTAACGGGCAGGAAGCCGGGTATGGTGGTGGGAAGTGGTTTCCCCGCACCGCTTTACGGGAAAGGTGGTTTCTGTATATAATGATGCGATGCAATCGGATTAAAACACATGGCCGAAAGGAAACCGCTTCCCCGCGGGCTAAAGGATGAGTGGGTTGGCGAAGCGGAGAAAGCGTATGGCGTCGGATCAACAAGCGGGATGATCGAACGGTCACGGTAAAATGGCATGTGCTCCTGGGTTGTTATGATAGGTATGGGCGGGCTTGGGCTATAATTTTTATCATATGCACATTTTTAAAAGGTTAGGGCTTTAGCGTCGGGTTTAAAAATGAAAATAGTTCAATGCGGGGTTTAATGAAACAAAAGCGCCCAAGAGTCATGAAACATAGGTTAACGCAGGGCTTTTGAAGGATTTAAAACAAAATGCACGGACACTGGGAAAAGGGTATAAAGGGGTTTAAACAGGTTTTGTGAAGAGATTAAACGGGAAACAAAGGAAAAGGGAGCCATAAGGGTGCAACTAAAGTTTGGGTAAATATGGGTTTACACAAGGTTTAAGGAGAAAACAGAGATTAAGGGGTAATGAGGGAAAATAAGGAGGATGAAGGGGAAGAACAAATCGACTGCTACAAACCTCTTGAAAGCACAAGCAGCACTGCCAAACCTGCTTTTTGCCTGTCACATGCTGCAAACTGTAGCAGAGCTAACACTGGCTCCTTCTGGGGATGAGATCCTCCCTGTGAGGTCTCAAGAACCTGTAGACCACTGCCTTTCCAACTAAAAACCAAAATTTCTAGTGATCCATTGGGCATGGAGTCTACTTTTCCTGCACAAAACTGATAAAAATAAAATATTTACAACCTTTAAGGCCAAAGGACCTTAAACAACATAAACTTTCAAAAACCGCCAATTAACTAGGCCATCAAAAACTGCTTCTCCTCCCATACTTTTCAGTATGAAGGTGTTATTCCCTTGAACCTGTGAAATGATGAAATGCCCTATTCAGAAAGCATCAAATTTCCCATGATTGCCTTTCTTCTCCTTTAATGCATCCCATTTCAAAACCAAGTCACCAACCTGAAAATTGTTTGTTTTTGCCTTTTTGTCAAAGGCTTCCTTGATCCTTTTCTGATGTGCTGCGGCCTTCTCCACCAGCTGTTCTCTAATCTAATGTACCTTTGCTAAATCAGTGATCCTCTTTTCCATTTCTTCTTCCTCATCCTGCTCTTCTTGAAGGAATTTTTCCACGGGGAGAGTTAGATGAATTGGAAATACAGCATCAGTGCCATATACCAGCTTGAAAGGAGAATTGCCTGTGGATTTTTTGATGGTCACTCTGTCAGCCCACAATGCATACTTGAGCTTTGAATCCCAATTCTTTTTATTGTCCTCTAACAGTTTTTTAATTATCCTGATTAGACTTTTATTAGAGGATTCTGCTAGACCATTTCCCTGAGGATAATATGAGGTGGAATGAACAAGTTTAATGCCCATTGAATCACACATTTCCACCAGCTCTTTTTCCCTGAAAGTTGCTACATTATCTGTGATTAGTTTATGTGGACAACCAAATCTACTAAAGATGTTCTCTGTCAAAAACTCTATGACCACATTATGATCAGCCTTCCTTGTAGGGACTACTTCAACCCACTTAGTAAAGTAATCAGTGGCTACTAATATCCACCTGTGCTGGCCACTGGAATGTGGATTGATTTCTCCAATAAAATCCAAGGCCCACTGCTGAAAAGGTCCTATTGCCTGAATTGGTTTTAGGGGCAGGGATTTCAACTGTTGTTTTCCTTCAAATCTTTGGCACCTGTCACAAGATTTAACAAAAGCAAATACATCAGAAAATAAAGTGGGCCAATAGTACCCAGCTCTGAGAATTTTGTGGGCTGTAGTTTTCCAATAATGGTGCCCTCTGCACATGTTGTTATGAAACTGTTGCATCACTTCTTTTGACTGTTCTTTGTCTAGACACCTTAGAAATATTCCAGATGGATCCCTCTAGTAGAGCAGATTTTCATTGATGCAATATTTTGTTGCTCTAAGTTTTAAAGTTCTAGCTTGAATCTGAGTAAGTTTTGAAGGGATTTCTAGCTTCAATAAGAAATTAATTATTGCAGAATACCAATCACACGAAGCTAGATTCTCGGCCACCGACTATTTTTTTTTGTTTCAGCTATTTTTTCCTCTTCTGCCTGAAAATCTTTTGCATTTGCATATAGGAAATCAATGTCCAAAGACCTACAATTTTCTTCAGCCAATAATTTGACAAGACCCTGTCCTCTGACCAGTTTAGTGGGCTTCAACTCTATGTTAAATTCTATCATCTTTGCAATCCATTTTTCCCTTCTTCCATTAGCATCAGGTTGTGTTAAGACATCTTTAATTGCAGCAAAAGGTACATATGCAATTATTTTTTAATGCAAGATATAAACTCTGAAAGCTTTCAAGGATTTAATAAGAGAATATGCCTGCTTTTCTATAATATCATACTTTAGTTCAGCATCCCTCAAGTTCATGCTGAAAAATGCTATTGGATGTTCTGAAACTTCCTCATCTTGCTGCAATAAAACAGTTGTAATGGTGTCTTCAGAGGAAAAAGAAAATACATGAAACTCCTTGCTGTAGTCAGGACTTATTAATGTGGGAGCTTTCATAATAGCCTTTTTAATAGACTCAAATGATTTTCTTGCTGCATCAGTCCACTTAACCTCTGATCATTTCTTCAACATGGAGGTTACATGCTTAACCAATTCTGCAAAATTTGGAATAAACCTCCTAACAAAATTAATTTTACCCAGAAAGGATTGGATATCCTTCTTTGATCTTGGGACAGACAAAGACTGTATTGCTTTGACTCTTTCTGGGTCAATCTGAACACTTGTAGTAGACACAATATGTCCTAACAGCTTGCCTTCATTTAAAGCAAATTGAGATTTTTTAGGATTGACTGAAATTCCAAACCTCCTACACTTCAAGAATACCTTTTTCAAATGTTGTAAATGATTTTGATGGCTACTGGAATAAACAGTTATATCATCAAGGTAGATAAGGACAAATTTGTCCTTCTCTCCCACAAACGCTATGTCCATAGCTCTCTGAAAGGTGGCTCCAACATTCATCAATCCAAAAGGAATTTTGGCATACATAAAAGTGCCCCAGGGAGTGGTGAACGTAGTCTTTTCTTGATCATCCGGGTGCACAGCAATCTGATTGAAGCCAAAAAATCCATCCAAAAATGACATCACTTTAGCTCCTGAGACCTTCTGCAACAAATGCTCCATCTTTGGTAGAGGATAGTTGTCTTTCTTGGAGCATTTGTTTAAATTCCTGAAATCAACACACAGTCTGATTTCTCCACTCTTCTTCCTCACCACCACTAAATTAGCTACCCATTTTGAATACCTGAGAGGAACAATGATCTTGCCAGCCAACAATTTTTTAATTTCTTTTTCAATCAGTGGAAGAAGCATAGGGTTTATTGGTCTCAGCTTCTGTTTGAAAGGAACAATATCTTTTTTCCAGAGGGATTTTGTGCTGAATTATGTTTTTATCATACGTTTTCAGATCACTATACTCCCAGGCAAACACATCAACAAATTGCCTCATTAAATTGCAGTATTCAGCACTTTGATCAGTAGACAAATGAGTGGAAAAATTCACATACCTAGGCTGACCTGGGCTTCCTATATCATGCTTACAGACAGCAGCTTGGTATTCTTTTTGGGCAGCCTTGTAAGACACATCATTCTAGTCAAACAGTCTTTCAAGAGGAATTAGGCCCTTAGGAATATGATTACTAGGAAGCTGGACTATGCTGTCTTTACCAATCTTGTTTCTAAGCTGGGACTGGGGGTTTTCTTCCAAGGCATAATTCTCTTGGTCAATTTGCATCTCAGAAAACTCATCAATGACTTGAAGGAACCTATTCAACTCATCATCATTTTCAAAAACTTTCCAATGGTGGACATTGTCAGGCAAGGAAGGTCTGTATTTCACTTGGACTTCATAAATTAGTCTGGGAGGCATAGGAGGTATAAATAGACTAGCAGAAACAGCAAGGGAATCAGCAAGCTGATTTTGGGCTCTAGGAATATATGAAATACAGAAATAATCAAAGGAATCTCTGATTCTCCATACCTCATCTCTGTATGCTTTCAGCCTTGGATGCTTTGCCTGAAATGTTTTATTTACTTGTTGTATAATCAAATCGGCATCTCCAAACACCTTCAGATTCTTGATTCCTCTGTCTTTTGCTGCATTAAAGCCCAACAACAGTGCTTCATATTCTGCTATATTGTTTGTCACTTGAAAACCCAGCTTAAAAGATAGCTCAATGCTTTCTTGTTGTGGAGATACTAACACCACCCCTACTCCTGCAGTCTCGCTAGAACATGCTCCATCAAAGAATAACTCCCAAATATGACTTCCTTTCTCTTTCTCGGCCTGAACTATTGGTTTCCTGATCTGCATTTCGGCCTTCTGAGATTCTTCTATTTGGAGAATACATGCTCCAAAATCAGTGTCCACTACATATATTGGATGATTTGTAGGATTCTTCTCATCACTGATAATGTATGCAAACTGTGCTTCTGTATATAACCTCCTGCTTTCTCCCCCAAACATTGGGATAGTTGCATAAGATAGATCATTTTGTAATGTCCCACCTAGTCTCTTAATCCACCCTCTGGACAACAGCATGCCAAACTTAGGAGGGACATCTGCTACCACAATATCCATCATCATACTCTTCATTGGCAGCTAAGTTAAGGTAATGGCCAGATCTTTAATCAATCCAAGACATTTCACCTTCCTTGAATCAAAGGAAAATAAATCATGATAAGGTCTGGTGATATCAAGGCCCAATTCTTCCATGACAGCTTTAGGCATTAAATTGTGGCTGGCCCCTGTGTCTAGCGGGCAGTTGTGAAGGATTTTGTCATGAATGGTCAATGAGACATAAAAAGATGGAGAATTATTATCAACAGGTTCAATCATGGGGCCGAGCACAATGGCGGGCTTGTCATCTTGCAAATTAACAGAGTCAGCGGAGGTTTGTTTGGTTTCTAGCTCAAAGGCTTCAAGGATAGGCTTCCTAAATACCTCACTCTTCATCAACTCAACCAGGGGTACGGATATTTTCAATTTCTGAACTTCTGACTCAAGGCTGAAAGAAGAAGATGATTTATCAGAACTTTTTACCTCTTGAACTGGAGCTTTGAGGATGATTGGATCAACTGCTGGTCTTTTTTGTTTGACATTCTAAGATTCTATTTGAACAACAGCTCTTTGGGTAGGATTTTCCTTGGCATTTTTTGCATTGGATCTCAGATTATATCTCTGCTGGTCACCAGTTTGTAGAACAGCTCCTCTGTCCCGCTGCTGACTATTTTGTTCCTGCAGCAATGATTGTTCATACTCAGCCAATGTCAAAAATGTAGCGCTGCCTTTATCTTCCATGCAGTGAATTTCATCCTCATCTTCTTCAAATTGTTCCTCCCCCATGACTACATTTTTGAAGGGAGCTTTAACTTTTTGTTCATCCTTTGTTTCTTCACCCCTTTTCATAACTTGTAACTGCTCATTTGCTCTTCTGAATGGGTTGGGGTTTCTTGGAGCAAATTTGTTCTGCTGCCTTATTTTTCCTAAGTTCTGCTCAACCTTTAGCTTAGAAATTTTAGCAGCCAATGACTCTATCATTTTGGTCATCTTGTCTAATTTAGGCTCTGAAGATGATGCAGAAGAAGTAGAAGCCTGACTTCTCTGTCTCCTCCTGTCATCTTGACTTTTTAGCTTCTTTGCAACCATAATATTAGATTCTACTTCTAGGGCTGCATCCTGCATGTCTGCCAGTGTAGCACATCTCCTTTCTCTCAATAACAGGTAGAAATCAAAGTCAAAAGCATTGGCATAAGTGAGTTTGGCAGAGGTATGAGTAGGTTTTACCTCAGCTGGTATTTTACTATACATTGGATTAAATCTTTTATTAAAATCAGGTATTGATTCCCCATTTTCCCTCTTCAGGCTGCCAAACTCTGTGTGGTAATACAACAAGTCCTTTTTATCTCCCCATTGCTTCAAAAATGCATCATCTAATGCTTCAATATCTATAATAGATCTCTGGGGTAATTCTCTAAACCACTTCCTCACCTCTCCATCAAGGCTCTGGACAAAAACTCTCATCCACATATCATTTTCGCTTATATCTAAATTATCAGCATAGCTGTAAAAAGCTTCAAGATCTTCTTCTACTGTTACTCCCTCTATACCAATAAATTTAGGCATATATTTTTTATATTCTCCCACAGGCATAGGATTTAAAGGCATAGGCAACACCAATGGTCCATATCTAGCAGCAACAATTCTTTCAATCCTCGTAGGTGCTTGCTATCTTGCCATGATTGGAATATTTGGAAGAATACTAGCAGGTTGACTGGTAGGGAGTAATGTGATGGATGACAGAGATAAAGGGATGTTTTGGACTAAAATGGAAGCTTTCTTTGGACTGAGATTCAAAGGGGAACTAACTGTACAAGGGGCTGAACCAATCTCTGAATATTTTTCCTTATTGACAGTATTGTGTTCTAAATCTTCAAATTGCAAATCTTCAGCAATAACTTTATCTTTCAGAGATGAATTAGATTTCTTAGGCTTACCTGATCCTGATGCCCCTTTCTGTGAAGCTTTCTTCGATTTAACAGTCTTCTAGTGTGTCTCACTAGTAATTTCTGAGGATTTCTTCAAGTGTGTCTCACACACTGAGCCAGAACTTCAAAGTGGAGTCACCAAAGGATAGTCTTCCACCAGTGGAGTCGCCAGACAGATGATTACAATCAAAAACTATCATCAAAGCTTGAAGCTGTGTCGTTCTCCCAGGGAAGCTGAGCTTCAATTCTCCTCTCCCCGGAAATGGCGCCAATTAATGTTATCACCCCAAGAAACTCACCTAGGTTGTATATCAGTGATGCTCGGGAACATTACAAACTCAACAAAAGTTGGATAAATTGGTGGATGAATGAAACAAGTGCTGCATATTCAAGCCAGATAACCACTCCTACTATGCTTAACCCCAGACATGGGTGAGCACCCCAAGACTACAAGGCTTTTAACCACCAATTACTCACAGTTTTAGAGACAATGTGATGATGGAGAACACTGATCACACCAGCAGATACATAGGACCCTGTGATGGCCAGCTGCAACTAGTTTAAAGGTCTGTAAATCTGTTTTCTAATACACAGACAGGATGACAGCTCTCTGGCATTAAAACAAAAGAAACCTGCAAACAAATTCAATGATGCATGCTAAATCCTAACACAGAGGTGGGATGACAGCCCCTCTAATGTTAAAATTAACATCACATGAAATAATGCAAAACAGACACAGCCTGGAACAAAGAAGAAGAAGTGGAAAGTGAGCAATCAACAGCAAAAGAAGCTTGTATTAGCTGGAAATGAAGACCAGAAGCTGCAGGTCTCATAATAGTTACAGTCTCCAAAAGTTGAAGTTTACACCAGAATTGCATTCATCAACCACTCATCAACCTCAGTACATTGTTTTTCTGGGTATATATAGAATCTGTTACAAAAATGGCTCTGCTAGGTTGTGCATGGAGGTGTCTTAATTGACCTCCTACCACATTTACAAACTATTATGGGCCTTTGATAATAGTTTGATTGTTTTTAATGAACAAAATGGCTCTTTCTGTACTTTGATGTCCCTTCTGAGCAAATGGAATGTAATGCGTACAAGGCTCCATGACTGATTCATATCTAGATCTGCTCAAAGCCGTCCTTCTTGTCCTTGACCGTGGTGTCTTTGAATGTAGGTAGCTGAGGAATTAATGCGCCCACTGTTGTATTATCACTCCCTTCTTTGTGTGCATGAGCCGAGCCAAAAACACTAAAAAATGCCTTGAAAATGGATGAAGAGCTGAGAATGAATGATGGCCCTCAGATGACTCAGATGGACGGCCGTGATCGGGCTGCACAGGCCATTGGAAGACATTTGCGGATGAAAGAATTTGGGTTGTCAGATCAAGAGAATTAACGGTGGGATTTGATCTGAGAAGGCTATCGGGTGTAAACAAGGATAGGCGGACGATGGCCGTTGGATCATGGCGGGAATGATCCAATGGCTGACGGGAGGCGGAGATAGGTGCAAGTTAATGGGCAAGAAGCCGGGTACGGTGGCGGGAAGTGGTTTCCCCACACCGCTTTACGGGAAAGGTGGTTTCCGTATATAACGATGCAATGCAATTGGATTAAAACACATGGCCGGTGAGAAACCGCTTCCCCGTGGGCGGAGCGGGGAAAGCATATGGCGTCGGATCAACCGGCGGGATGATCGGACAGTCACAGTAAAAGGGCACGTGCTCCTGGGTTGTTATGACAGGTACGGGCGAGCTTGAGCTATAATTTTTATCATATGCGCGTTTGTAAAAGGTTAGGGCTTTAGCGCCGGGTTTAAAAATGAAAATAGTTCAATGCGGGGTTTAATGAAACAAAAGCGCCCAAGAGCCGTGAAACATAGGTTAATGCAGGGCTTTTGAAGGATTTAAAACAAAATGCACGGAGACTGGGAAAAGGGTATAAACGGGTTTAAACGGGTTTTGTGAAGAGATTATGCGGGAAACAAAGGAAAAGGGAGCCATAAGGGTGCAACTGAAGTTTGGGTAAATATGGGTTTACACAGGGTTTAAGGAGAAAACAGAGATTAAGGGGTAATGAGGAAAAATAAGGAAAATGAAGGGGAAGAACAAATCGACTGCTACGAACCTCTTGAAATCTCAAGCAGCACTACCAAACCTGCTTTTTGCCTGTCACATGCTACAAACTGTAGCAGTGCTAACAGTAAGAACCACCCATCTACTAACCCTTGGCAGGAAAGATTTTCAATAAACCAAATGATTGAGAACAAGGAGCGCAAGCGAAGATCACGAACGATAATTTAAGGTATGAGATCAATCCTTTTCATTTTATTTTTGCAAAATTTACAGAGGAATTGATTGATAAAATCTTGACTATGCTAAAATATATATATATATATATATATATATATATATATATTCTCAAGTATGCTCTCCTTCTGCACTTCGTGTGACCTAGAGGATCAGAAAAAGAAATTGTTTTGTTAGTATATCATAAAAATTATTTAGCTACAGAATGCAATTTTGTAGCTAATTTCTATTTTCATGATTTGATTTAATTCAATTTGATTTTTCAATTAAAAAAAAAAAATCCAAATGCATTTTATTTATTAATAAATTGTTTTGTTTAAATGAAATATATATGTATATATTTTTAATTTAAAAAAATATAACATATATAATTTTTAAAACAAAACATTAAAAAAAATAAAAATAAAAATTTTTTAATAAAACAAACAGCGCAATGGACAATGGCCTTTGAAAAACTTTGATCTCTACAAATATATCGGTCTTCAAAATGGCTACAAGGCCTCTATCCTCAGCATAGCCTGCACACATCAACCAACTAAAACACAATAGTAATCAGGCCAATAAAGTATACCACGGGTTTCCTTATAGTCTAAAAACTATGAAATCATGACATGCATAATAGAGAGTCACTTTGGGCCTGAAAACCCACCCAGTCAATAGGAATGGTATAATGGTTACAACTTCGTCCCTCCATTGGCTAACCTAAAATTCATCTATGCCTTGAAGTAACTCCCTTGCCTATTGGTAAAGTATTGAACTCTTTGAATCTCTTTCATCTTTGTGAACCATAATTTGTAGGTGCGGCATAGCCTTCCTACCATTGACTCATATCCGCTACCTAAAGGTGAAATTGATCGGAACAATTGTAAGTCACTCTATTGTTTCCTTATCCCCTTTGTCATACTCCTGGGAGGTCTGGACTGAAGTTCTTAAGTTAACAAATGGCAAGCATTCATTCAACACATGCTCCAGCTCCACAGCGTATGATGTGTGCGGTATCTTAACCTCCACAGCTCGGGGTGTCTCGACCTGCACATCCCACACAGCATACTAGATTACCATTGCCAGAAATGAATTTTATTGTTGGATCACCATTGCCAGAAATCGCACCAATTTAGACACATTTTTAAAACGCATTTTTTGAGCAAACCAAGGTGAATCTGAAAAAACTGGGACATGGGTTTTTTCTAAAACAGGATGAATTTAATAACCCTAGAAATCATTTCCTCGTATTCCTAACCATTAAGGAGAAAATCATGGTTCTTCGGGACCCTATTTTGTGACGGCATGAGGAAAACAGATTCTTTTTTTTTATGCACGAAGTTTTGCTGGCAATAACACATTTAATTCACTAAGACTTCTAATCAAACAATGACTCTTGCTCCTCCACAAAATTTCAACAGCGTTACCCTCTTTACATCCTTGAACACTTGGAAGAAATTGCTAACTTAATGTTGCACCCATGTGTATACTCGTTTCATCACATGCCAGTGCAGTCAGGGAGTGATTATGTTTCGAATGCTATGAAGCATGAATACACAATCAGTGAATTCAAATTTGTGGTTGATACATTAATGCGACTTGTGTCAGACATGCAGATAACAACTGATGTGATATGTGGATTTCCAAGCGAAACAAAGGAAGATAATTTCAAGGCTTGAGCTTCAAGCGCACTAGTAGGTAATGCCACAAGCCCAACCTTCAAAACCTGCAAATCACAAATCCAACCACCAGAAATTGATTTTGGTTGCTGAAACATTTCTAGAAATCGTAATTATTTTGACAGATGATTTGAAAACTCGTTTTCTGAATAAAACAGGGTGAATTAGCAAAATCCAAGACCTGGGTTTCTTCTAGAATAGGGGCAGTTAGGTAACCCAAAAACCATTTTCTGGATTTTGCAACCAATTGAGAGAATTTTGCAGTTCTTCAGAGCCCTATTTTGTTGTCTACGTGAGAAAAAAAAAAAAAACGATTTTTATATATTCATAGTGAATGGTTTTCAGCAAGGTAGAAGAATGCAACTCAAAATGAAATTTTGTTATGGCATTTAATCCATATGATACATGATCAGAGAATTCAAATCGATTTAAACTTCCGTCTCTTTCATCCTTTGCGCAGTTTGTTGATCTTGACTGTCACTTGTGTGATGCATTTGTATTGTTAATGGCATTGGCCCGTCTACTTGATGGATTTGGAATCGAATTAGCTATTACTCTTGTGCCAGCTTATATATCCGAGATTGCATGTGGACAGTTGAACACTCTACCTCAATTCCCTGGTTTTTTTGGGATTTTCATTAATGGCTTACGGAACAATTGGAAAATTATCTAAATGATTTCTAAACATTTGGCATTAATATTGTTGCTGTGTATTTTTTTTTGAAGTTTTAACTTGCAGGACACGGCGAATCTTTGTGATGCCAATCGTTTTACTAAGCACAGTGCACGAAGTCATCCGACAACAGGGAGTTAATTTATTTTTCATGGTTATTTCTTAAAATTGTATTGTTATCGATATCATGAATTGGACTGAATATAACACTTTTTATTTTCCTTAGTCTGTTTCATTTGACATTTTGTGTAAAAATCGGGAAGGAACTGATCATTTCTTTTTTAACACACTTATGTTCTTTATGTCAAGTTTTTTTGTTGTAGGTTTGGGATGATTGAATGATCATTGAAGGAAACTAATTGTGCGCACAATTGGTCTTCAAATGACCAATTCCATGAGAAATATAAGAACAAGTCCATGTCCATATTCATCAAAACAATTACCTTTCCTCCTTTTTGAATTATAAATCCAACCAAGCAATTCAAAGCAAGCCACAGTGATTTTTCCTAGCAAGAGTCAGTTGTTCATTTTCCTTTATTCACATAAACTTTCCGCCTGACCCACAAATAAAAGCAAGAAGCTCACTGAAATGCTTATTGTCGATTGTCAATATTATTTTCCATTGTCATCTTCCATTTTGATTTTTCCTTTCCTATCATTTTTCATTTCGCAAATAAACCCTGCTTCAATGAAAATTATTGAGTCCATAGTCCTTTGAGTCTAAAATCCTTGCAAAAACACCTTGAGGCTTGCATGCCTTAATTACAAGTCCTCATGCCGACAAACAATGGGAATACATCAATGTCCCTTGTTCATCAGATCTTCTAGGTACTTGACAACAACAAAATTAGTCATACTTAGCAAGATGTGTTTGGGCATTTTGACTCTCATTGTCATCAATGGTGAAAGTTCTCGTGTTGACTAGTGGCATCCATTAATGGCCACTAAGTCGACAATTTCATGCTATGTTCGACATCAGAACATTTATTCACATAGCAGGAATTGTGCCAATGAGTTGTGAAGACATGAAGACTATCATTTTCAGTGTTTTGGAGCAAATGTAGAAGATATGCAGCGACAGAACCAGATGGTAGCTGCAAAATCAGATAGCAGCTACAGAATCAGATGACAGCTGCAGAATCAAATAACAGCTGCAGAATCAGATGGCAGCAGCAGAATCAGCACTATTCCGCAACAGATTCAGGAAGTTTTAATAAAAGCATTAATAAGTCATCTTGAATCTTTTCTCCATGACTTGTCCAGCCACTTGAAGAAGATTATGATTAAAATTTTGTAGCCACCACACATGTAGCTCATCCATTTCCAAAGGGTAAGTTAAGGTATGTCATTTTCTAACTTTTTACCATAAAATTCCTTGAAAAGCTAGAATGATAATTTTTGGAAAAAACATTTTTCTTCCTCATCTCATAAAATTGTCAATATCATCAATTTTTTTTTTGGGGGGGGATACATTCATATTCATATTTTTCCATATTCATATCACATTCAAAAACCCACATACTTTCAAAAGATATTAATTATTACATTATTGTTATGAGCATACAATGGCTTTTCAAAAGTACTTCAAAAGATAATTGGATACAAACACAATCATGGTTGTCACACAAGAACCAACCATGATGCAATCCATTAAAGATATACTTTGCAACAATAATCAAATTATCATTATGCAAAGTTCAAAGATCAAAATATAATGCAACAACAAAATATGGTTATAACACAAGAACCGACCATGTTGCAATTCAACTAAAAGACTTTGCAGAAGTATGAAGTTATCAAATGATATCATGCAAAGTTAAGCCAAAGCTCAAGGATCGAAAAGAATTAATATAATAGATTGCATGAGAACATGCAATAGCTTTAGTTGGGGGGTATGTTGGGCCTTGAAATTTTCATTCACTTCCATTACATTTTCACTTATATTTCCATATTTTCACCTTCACTCCACCTCTATTTCATTACATTTACCTCCATTTCATTACATTTACCTTACCATTATCATTATTGGGTCACATTTATGTTTTTCCAAATTTTATTAATTCTTAGCATTTTTAAGTGAATTTATAGTTAAAAATTAGAAAATAATGTGCATATGCTTATACCTAACAAGTGTGATAAGATTGTTGACATGCGTAGGTCAAAAGGAAGTTTCTAAAATACCTTTATGTTGCCTCCTAAGGCCAAATTCGAATTTGAATGGAGAAGATCATGGGATCATGAGGATATGTGTCTCATTTCCTATTTGCATTGAAACTCTAAAAATACATGTGTCTTATCATTTCCTATTGGTCAACTATCAAAATTAAGCCCTAGGTTCAGTTCGCAAGGAGAGAGAGATGTGTGTGTGGTTGAAACCCTCCAACTGCACGCATGAGCTTGCACGCCTGTGGTTGTGATCAAGAATATCTTGTAGCATGCCTGTAGCTGGGAACCATAAACCCTAATCACACATGTGAGCTTCAGATCCTGCAATTTCATACTTACGTGAGCCAACTTTCGTGAAACAACCTCAGACATGTGTGAGCCAAACCAAAGAAAGAGAAACGAAGAATGCTTGATGATGATGTTCAAATGAGGGTCACTTTACTTGTATTTATAGCCATCTGGGGTGGTCTAATTTCACTTTTTGGCCGACCTATCATTTTGTGCACATGTGGGCTTCAATTAAAAAATACACTTTCCCTTGTCCAAGTCAAGTGCTTAAAAAGTCAAAATTGGTCCTCTCTAAAAGAGGAATCTAGTCCCATGATTGGAATTTCTCACTGAGCTACCAACTAACCCCATTAGGGCCATAAACATTTTGGCATTTCATTTCCTAGGGTTATGTTTTTGGATGATTATGGTTTCCTCGCTGATTTTTTGTGTTAAAAATCTCTTTTTAACCTCATTATAATGTTCTTTAGAAGATGCATGCAGTCATCACATATCTTCTTAGATATAGGCTACCACCATTAGATCAAGTTTGTTTCATTAAACATTTTTGGTAGTTTCAACACATTCCATTTATTAATAGAATTTATTTTTTATTGTATCTTTGTGTTTTTATTATAAATATATGTTTCATTCTATTCCCTTCATAAATTCATAACAATGGTATCAGAGCGCTCTACGCTTTTTATTATTTTTTGTGCATATCATTAATGAGGTCATGGTATAAGGAGTCGGGACTTAATCTTCTTGAGCCTTTGCAAGGCTGTCTTTATTGACCTTAAAAATTTCCCATGGTAGATGAAAAGAAAGATCAAGGAACTGGAGATCCTATTAAACTATTTCTCGAGGAATCCCTTTAGTGACAAAGGAACGAAATGATTGATAATTTTTCCCAAGTCCTTCAACAATTGCCAAAATTTGATGCATCTTTGTCATGTGGACACTTTGGAGGAGATTCCCCCTTCAAGGTACAAGTTAGTTTTTATATTCTTGTATTTTACAACTAGATAGATGTAGATGATATAGACAAATGATTAAATCTGTTAGAAGGGTATGTTTATGCCCACATTTTTTTAGATAGAGAAAAGATTACCTTTGTGACCCTTAAGGCTACCCTCCATGTCAATTATTGGCAGGATACCAACTGTAGGAAAATTACCATAGAGGAATCTGCAATTTTTGTAGTTGTACCAACTTGGGGCTCTTTCAGGATGCTTTTAATTAATAATAGTGCCTTGTTGAAAGATTCAATGACTAGTACATGGGATGGACCACAATGTGGCAAGTGAGGGACTAAATAATGCCAAAGTTCACAAATATCTTCCATATTACCTTGCATACCAAGCTGATATGAAAGGATATGAGTGACATTTGGTGCTTAAGTACCATGGAAATTTTCATAGATACATGTATATAGAGATGGATTTTCTAGACATCTCCTCATTAGGTGTGGCATATTGAGATGTTTCCGAAATTGAGAGAAAATTTAAAGAAAATATGTGAGAGTTTAGATCTATGAATTCCTCACAACAAAAGTAGGGAAAAGGAAGCCCCAATCCACAAAACAAAGGACAAAGTTGGGACTAACCATCGCAAAACAACCTATCTAAGCCACAAACAAAGAAGGGGAATGCAAAGACAAAGAAAGACACAAGAAAGTTGTGCAAGTTACATAAGAGCCCTTAGCATAATACATATGAATGTCTCCTAAATTATTTGTTGGTGGCCAAGCTGAAACCCTCAGAGTTAGATCCAAGTTTGGACTCTAAATAATATCTAGCTAAGGGGAAGCATATCATTGACACAAAACCTGGTGTGATTGTTTCTACCACCAAGGTCCAGTCACGTGAACTCGAAGAACTAGAGGAAGGTGAGCACCTTTTTCACTCATAGATGTGGATAAAGGGTGCTTAACTAAACTTCATTATTGATGGAAGAAGTCAAAAGAACCTCATCTTAATAGAGGTCATCAAGTGGTTGGACTTGTTCACAACACCACACCTACAACCATATATCATCAGGTGGCTCCACCAAGGGAAATATATTTGCCTCAACTAACAGTGTCACCTTCCCTATGACATCAAACCCTTCAAGGATGAGGAATTGTGGAAGCACCAACCATACGTGTGGAAGCATCATGTTGTATATGAGTCTAGACCTCACAGTGTTATTATTACTTTAGGTAGACACATATATAGGATACTAGAGGTAGCTCCACCTACTACCATTTCTTTAATCTCCAGTAACGAATGCAGGAGGGTCATGTCCTAGAACAAGAAATTTATCTTCTTCCTGATTTTATCTCAATGTGAGTACAAGGAAATGACCACATCCATGGCTCCACACAAGGCTTCTCCACATAGCATAAGCAAGCGGACAAGGTCATGGAAGAATACAAATACATATTCTCCTCACCCATTGGGGTACCTCTACACTGTCAAGTAAATCATTCAATCAATTTGACCCCCACTGCATCTCTGCCTAATGGGCCAATATATCACTGGTCTCTTCTAGAAATTGAGGAAATAAAGTGCTATATCCAAGAGCTACTCCAAAAAGGGCACATCTTACCGAGATCCTCATCTTGTGGAATCCCAATTATACTCATGCAGAAGAGAGACGGGACCTGGTGACTCTGCATTGATTACAGGGCCCTGGACAAAATCATGGTTAAGAACCAATACCCAATTCCCGACTTAATTACCTTATTAACCAACTCAAGGGTTCCAAGTACTTCAAAAAGATTAATTTGAAGTCTAGCTACCACCAGGTCCCAATAGAACAAATTGATGTATGGAAGACTGCTTTCATGTCCAAAGAAGGTATTTTTGAATGGCTTGTCATGCTCTTTGGTTTGGTGAATGCATGAACAACTTTCAAGAGGATAATGGATGGTATCTTTCAGCCTTTCACCAATTATTTTGTGGTAGTATATATGGATGATATCTCATCTTCAACAAGATTTGTGTAGAACACTTGCATCATATTCAACAAGTCCTTCACACTTTATGCCAAACAAGTTATATGCTAAGTTGGGAAAATGACCCTTCATCATGAATAAGGTCTAATACCTAGGCGACATTGTTTATGGGCATGGTGTGCACGTGGATCCAACTAAGATTCAGGTAATTTGTGACTGGTCAGCCCTAACCAAACTAACTAAGCTTCAGAGTTTCTTATGCCTTGCAAACTTCTGTCACAATTTTGTGTTGGGATTCTCCCACATTGCATGGGCCCTTAACAAAGTGACCAAGGGTGGTGGAAAAGGAAAATTCACGTGGGGAAGTCACAACAAAAATATTTGATGATTTGAAACACTGTCTTTTCTCAACCCGTTGCTCTCCTTACCTGATCTACTACAACATTTTAAGATTGAGACATAAGCTTCAAACTATGTTGTGGACAAATTTCTCACTTAGAACATTCATCTAATGGTCTACCATAGTGAGACACTTTCAAATTTCATACATAAACACTCCACCTATGACAAAGAAATGTATTCCATTGTACAAGCTTGCTGCCAATGGAAGTAGCACATTCCCCGGAATGAGACAATCATCCACACTATTCATAAGCCTCTGCATTTCATGCAGACATAAAGAAAATTACATAATGACTTCAATAAAAAAAAAATTCCACATACTTGCAAAAATCTCATATGAATATCAAATATAACACAAGGAGCACCAATTGCATTTTTGGATGCCTCAGTTTACCTCTAATTGCAACACTAACCATGGTACTCCACTTTAACGGACATGAGACCTATTGGTATCCCAAATTCTATGAGAGTGATCCTGACGTTGCTACCTCTTACTAGATTCTGAGCACATGCATGAACATCACTAACTTTTATCTTCAAGATAGACTGTAATTCCATCTAGATCATATTTGTGTTCCTTCATTAAAGTGTGGAAAAATGATTTAGGAAGCTCACTACAGTGGGGTAGCAGGGCACTTTTTTGTGGAAAATATAGTGGCCATGCTACAAAGGTATTGTTATTGGCCAAACATCAATAGGATATTAGAAAGTATATCAGGTCCTGCATTGCCTATGCCATTTCCAAACCATGAATTAATAAGAAAGGCATGTACAACCTTTTCCCTTCTCCTACAAGTGCTAGGAATCCATCTTGATGGACTACATTTATGATCTTCTTTCAACCAAGCAAGTTAATGACTGTGTCTTCATGGTTACTGATTGGTTTTCTAAGATGCCATTATGACAACCTAAAAGAAGAATATCATAGTAGAGGCCACTGTAAATCTCTTCTTCAAATGGGTTTGGGTACATTTTGGGATATCACTTACCATCATATCATATCGAGATATTAGGTTCCTAAGCACGTTCTAGTCAAGCCTTTAGTCATTGTTAGACACCAAGCTCAACAAATATATTTCCTTCCACCCCCAAATGGGTGGCAAAACAGTGGGCATGAACAAGATCATCGTGCATATCTTGTGACGAGCCTCGGTATTGCAAAAAGAATGTTGCAACTCCCAAGGCTACCGACTTTAATTATCAACCTGGGCTTCATACAAAATTAAGAGGTATAGGAACTATATGTGCAGCATACAATGTGTCCTTCCTTTGTTGTCATGATGTAATGGAGTGCATGTACTGAAATCAAATCCTAAACTAATTGCAGAAAATGAACTACTCGAAATGGAAACCTTAACCTATTGCAAGAAATAAAGTACAAGGAAAGAAACATATTCTAATTGCATAAAGATCATGAACTAAATGTAAAAGAAACCTAACTTAACCCTATTTATCACATGTGATGATTTAAACTAACTGAGCATGGAATCTGATCTAGGGAGTATTAACTGCTGCATGCATGTGCTAATTAAGAAATAAAAAGAACTATTTTTCTTTATCTTTTCATTTTATAAATGCAAATGCTAATCTTTCCTTGTTCTTTGGCAGGGGAGACAGGTGTGGAGGAAGAGGGGTACAATGGTTTTTATGGCTTGGAGGTCAAGTAGAGGCCTAATCCCAGCTTCAATGATGATTTTTCTCAATTCAGGCTCAAAACAGGCCGCTACAGGATTTCCTACAGGATGTACTAGTTCCTACGGGATCCCCTGTTTTATTACAAGAACATGCTGAAATATTAGGAAGTGGTATAGAAGGTGGAATGGAGTTTGAGAAAGGTGGATAATGGAATAATAAGACATGGATGTGGTGGACACTAACCAGAACTCAAGCAAGGGCTTCAAAATGGGTAGATTTTCTCAATGGAAATGGAAAATTTTGCTTATAAAACAAGAATTTGGATTGAGATTTTAGTGGATTTTGGGGACATGGGTGGATGAGGCTTGGATGAGATGAATGAGATGAGGTCTCCCTACAATGAACAAGCTCCTGTAACAACACAAATTATTGTCTACATCTATCCACAAATCCATCTATACATGGGAAATATTTATTAAATAACGGAAAATTACTAGTCTAAAATCCAGAAATTCGAGAACTAGTGAGCTAGTAAATCTATCAAATGCCTAACCTAATCAAGTGCAAATTCAATGAGGTAAATTGTGTTATTAAATAGAAATTTTATTTTTTTATCTAGTTCAAGTGGAACCAACTCGATTGAAGCTTGTTAACATGCTCTAAAAAACAACATAAATTTATTGTTCATTGCCACAAAGGAGTTCCAGAAATCTAGATTTGGGAATAAGAAAACTAATCCAAGTAGCTCAATGATTACTATGACCTTCCAAATATTTTCCAAGGATGAAATGATGCTTGTGATCCTGAAAAAGAACTTACATCAGCCGTTTAACTCAATCCTACAACAAGAAATCATTGATACTAAATGCAGAAATAGAAAGAAATAAGAACAAGAGATGCATGTGAATAAGAAGTGACAAGAAGAAAATCAAATGATATAAAAGGGCTCTGAGGCTCCTGGGATGGCCAAGCCCAAGAAAACTCAAAGACATATGGAGGAGAACAAGATTTAGAAGCTGAACATGACACCAATCTTCAATATTTTCATCAACACAATTACAACCCTACAAGAAAATACAATGGAGCTGCAAAAATACGAGTTGTCTCCACAAGAAGACTAATAAATATCTACCCCTAGAGGAAAATTCGACTTGGTACTTATACAAAATGATTAGGAATCATTCCCCATGAAAGGAGGAAGCTTTACGCACCAAAATCCCATTAGTGGATATGGTTCCCAATACTAGGAATCTGCATTAAATGGCAGGGAACACATTCCTAGATTTTCTCAATCATTGGAGTTCCACAATCTGTGCCATAATTCCATAATATCTTGTTGATTTATTATTTAATACTAATCCTCCTGTAGTAGGGAGCAAGTCCCTAAATTATCTCCTCCTCCAAATCTTCATAATCTACCCAATATTCTCATAATATTCCACAAAAATAAATAATATTAGGCACCAATATGCAATTATTCATAAACCTTTCTAATGAACATATTAAAGTTAAAAATACATTATCTAATGCAAAAATAGAGGTTTAATACGTTGAAGGATGGTTAGATGGGCCTTAATTTATGTTTAATTTAGAGGCATTTTCCTTAATTTATGTCTAATTTAGAGGCCCATCATCTTTCACATGTGCAGCTACAAGAATGCATGCACATGGGATGAAATTATCCCCTATGCTTAACATAGCTACAAAAGATCCCTCCATAGCTCGACGAACCACAACCCTTTTTAGGTGGGCCTAGGATTTCAAACATTGGGTCCTATTAATGTAGCACTAGCCCTTGCATCCACATAGGTGAACACTCTGAGGCTAACAAAGCCATCAAATTCATTGAATATATTAAGCATATTTGTTAATAGGTCCATGATATTTTACATAAATCCAATACTAAGTACAAGCAGCACCATGATCAACACTAGGTGCCACCAAAATTTTAGGTGGGAGACAAGTTTTGGTTGCTTTTACTAAGAAAACACCTTATAGGACCCCATCAAAAGCTTCTTCCACTTTGATATGGATCTTACACCATCACCAAGGTTTTTGTTGACAATTATTTTAAGCTAAGTATTCCCCCTTTCCTTGGCTTACACCCAATATTTAATGTGTACCTCCCTTGGCCATACTTTTTGCCATTATTAGACACATCAAAGATAGAATAGAAATTGACCGCGATAGAGCTCAACCCTGATTACATGGAATAGGAAACCATTGATTAATAATGGAAACATAGGTTAAGGACACTCTCCCATATAGGATCCAACTTTATAGGGTTGCCAAAGCAGGGTAGGTCCTGCACCAAGGAACATGGCTCAACTAGGTCCAAGTTCAGTAGAAGTTTCCCCATGTAATGGGGGAAATAAACACAATGGAAACCATTATGTCCTAAGGGGAAGGGATTGATATATATTGATATAGGTGGCCACCCACCTATTCCACTGGATAAAAGCACAATTCTCCATCTTGGCAGTTTTAATTTTTTATAGTTTTTTGGGTCTTGAACTTCCGGGGCCATTTTGAGACCCTAAATAATAATTTCTTGATGTGGTAGGGGCCCAAAAAGTAGCCATAGTCTCTTTATTGTGCCCCATTGGAATGTGTACTTCTAGATTAAACCTTTCCAATGGGATACTAAGTGCACTAAACAAATATTGTATGCAAAATTAACAACCTTAGGAAGTTGACATACGAACTAATCTCATGAGTTCCACAAACTCTCTGGTGTTTCATCTCCTAGGGTTAGGTTTTTAGATGTTTAGGGTTTCCTAATTTCTATTTTGTGTTAAAAAGGGCCTTTTTGCGCCATTTTAATGTGCTCTAGCGAATGTGCATAACTGCCACATCTCTTCTTAGAGTACCACCATTCGAGGAAGTTTGTTTCATTCCACATTTTTGACAGCATTTGCACATTCCATTTATTAATAGAAGTCAAGTTTTACTATACAAATATGTTTTTGTTATAAATTTATATTTCATTTTGTTCCCTTGATAAATCCATATTAGTAGTATCAAATTTGTATGTTCTTTATCTATTTTTTCTATGCATGTCCCATTGAGGTCATGGTATAAGGAGTTGCGACTCGAACTACTTGAGCCTTGCTGACCCTAACACCCTCCCATGGAGGAAGAAAATAAAGAAGAGGGAGTAGGATATCCCATTAAAATATTTCTCAAGGAAGCCCTTGCATGACAAAGTAACAAGATGATTCATAATGTTTCCCAGATACTTCGATGGCTTCCAATAACCGAGGCATCTTCATCAAGCGAACACTTTGGAGGTGCCAACCCCTTCAAGGTACAGGTTATTTTCTATATTCTTGTATTTGGAGGCTAGATAGATGTGGATTCTCTAGATAAATGGTAAAATCTACTATTAGGGTTTTTTTCCACAATTTTTTCAATAGATAAAAGATTACCTTTGCACTCCTTGAGGTTGTCCCCAATGTCAAGTATTGATGGGAGACTTACTGTGAGAAAAAGGCCATAGAGGAATCCACATTGTTTGTATTTGTACCCACTATGAGTGTTGGGATGGGGTCCCCTGTGTCAATTTTGTTAAAATATTGTAAGTCTCCGCATTTTGAAGAGCGGAGCATGAGTAGCACAGGTCAAATAGGAGTCAAGGGGTTTTGGGAAGGTCAAAACCCCTTATATTTTGGTATTGTTTTGAGATCCACCCATGGTTTGCGAACCATGGTATTGTAATAGAAAAGAGTATAAATAGGTGTCTTAGCGGGTCTAAGGGAATCAATCACTTGATGAATGAGATTTTTTTGAGTCTGTAATTGTACAGCTTTCTGTGTTTTGGCAAAGTGGAAGGCTCCTGCGGCTGAGTGTGCAGAGACCTTGATAAGTATCCAGTTAAGTTCACGGGACCCTTTAGTTGTGTGTGCAGGGTCACAAAAGTTGTATAAGGAAGATCTGAAGTAATAAAAGATATTTGAAACAATTTTGTGACTATTTTTATGCACTTGTATATTTTCTATATTTTCGCACAACTGAATGAAATTTATCTGTGTTTTATCTTAAGTACTTGGTGAAGATATGGATTTACTGTTAGATGTTATTTTATGCATGATTAGATGTTTATGTGCAATTTATAACTTTATTTAACTGAAAATCACTTAAGTTCATGAATAAGGGTTAGCGAAGGTCAGATCAAATCTGAAACTATAGAAAATGCCTTAACCACATCACATAGCCTTTTGGATGCAAAAGCCTGGTTCTAGCATCCACCAATACTGCCTCGGGTGAGACTGCAGCCTGCGCTATGTGGGTTGCTGCCGAAAGGGCCGGTAGTTTAGGGTTTTGTTGGTTAGCGCAACTAACTCTAAACCTAGGTATAAGCCCCCTCAAGCCAACAATGATCTCTTCCATGGATTCTATTAAGGAACAATATTACCCTATCAGAAGCTATGATGATCAATACATGATATGGACCACACTACAACATTAGAGGGACCAAAAAATGCTAGAGTTCACAAAATTTTCCATACCTTATGCACCAAGCAGGGTATCAAATACTCTTAGCGACAATTGGTGCTCAAGTACCATGATGGTTTGCACAGATAGATCTAGAAATGGATGGATGTTTTGGAAATCTCCGCATTGGGTGTGACGTACCGATATGCTTTCAAAATCGAGAAAAAAATTAAAGAGAAGAAGAAAGAGTTTGGATTTGCAAGTCCCTCACAAAAGAAGCAGGGAAAAGGAAACCCAAACCCATAGAAAAAAGGTCAAATCTAGGATGGAAAACCCTAGGACAACCTATTTAAGCCACAAATAAAGAAGGGTAATGGCAAGACAAAGAATGACATAGGTAAGTGGTGCAAGTTCCATAAGAGCCCTTGGCATGACACCGATGAATGTCACTCAAAGTAGTTCTTGGTGGCCAAAATGAAATCCTTAGAGTTTGATGCATCTTTCAACTCTGAATCAAATCTAGATAAGGGTAAGTGGATAATTGATGCAGAACCAATGCCATCGTTGTTACCACCAAGGTCCAGCCAATTGAATCCAAAGAACTTAAGGAAGGTGAGTGCATTTTTCACATGCAGATGTGAGTAAAGGGAAACCCATTACACTTCATTTCCAATAATGGAAGACAAAATAACCTCTTCTTAGAAAAGGTCATCAAGTGGGTGGACCTATTGACAAAACTACACCCATAATCATATACCATATAGTGGCTCCACCAAGGGCAAGATATTTTCATAAACCAACAATCTCACCTACCCTACACCATGTTGTAGCAAGGTTTTGCAAATCTTAATTGTAAAAGGTATTCTCAAATAAACTTCAAAAATGAACCAAAATTACATAGAAAAGATCCATGCCTAGCATGAAATTGTCATGATCAGAGAAAAATAGCTTCCATTAAGAATAGAATACATGGTGGCATGTCATTGTAGTAAATAGAAATTGAGTTCAAGCACAATCACACATATCAAAATTATTCCACCATGGCTCCTCCCGGTGTTGAAGTTGCAAAAAATGGAGAAGAAGAACCACACTTTCCTTGACCACCTCTAGATGAAAAAATGATTTCATTTTTTCTGTCACATAGTTCTATTGTTGGGAATCCTTGTCAAGAACTTGATATTGGACCTATAGTTCCATCTGTTTTTAATTGTGTTGTGGAAATTGGGAAAGGGGAGTAAGGTGAAGTATCAATCGGACAAAACAACCAACTTGATCAAGGGACTTGTTATGGTGGGATGTTTCTCCAAGAAAAAAGGACGATAAGATAATTGTTGTGTGTGCTAATAATCTAGAGTACTTCCATTGAAAAAACATTAAAGAAATTCCTCCACATTGTTAGAAAAAATTTGATGCTTCTTTGAGGGTTATAAGAAAAATGAGAATAAGGAGGTTGTTGCTAATAATTTCTTATTGCATCTACTTCTTGTGAAGTTATCTAACATTCAATGGAACTGTATGCTACACACATAGTTGAAAGTTTACAATGAATAAAAAGTGTGATTGATTTTTCTTTCGAAAGCATAAATTCAAAGATACACAAATGACAATGGTAGACTCAAGTTAGGTACAAATGAAGAGTGGGGGTAATAAAGCCTTAATTGATACAAAATGGTGTTCCATTCACTTGACCAACTATGCCATGGTTTGAGAAGTTTGCAAGGTTTTGGTCTAATGGCGTCATATGTCCATGGATATGGAGAATGTGATTCTCATTAAAATCCATAAAAATACATATTAAATCTCAAGGCTCAAAAATTTGTGCCAATAGATAAATTGTGTTCAATTGTTTTAGTCAATCCACTTTGAATGTGATCTATGGCCAGGATCAAAAGCGAGACCCTCTCTCTCTATGTTTGAAACCACCAAATGAAGTCATGCATAGAAGTTTTGTGTTTTGACATCGGTTTGTGGTTTGTTTCCATCGGGACCCACATCCCTCTATCTAGATTTAAATCTTATTAATGTTTAATGGGTCAAATAAAACCCTGAAATGCAATTGTATATGTGGTAGAAGTTTTATAAAAAGAGAGTGCAACTTCATGTTATAAATGATAGTTTTAGTATTATTATTATTATTATTATTATCCAATTTTAAAGTCACAGCCAAACCAAACACCAAATTGGTGTATGATATATGCAATATTAAAATTTATTAAAACTTTATATTGACTCATTATTATAAACCCTTTAATAATTGTTAAAAAGTGGTTTTCTAACTGTAACTAAACCATTTTTTTAAATTGATTTAGACAATTAACTTTGAGGGTAGAAATAAAAGGGAGGAAAAATAATGAGAAATGGTTCTTCATCGACAATAGGAAGGTTGAGAGTTAGAAAAAAGGGAACTACAGTGGTTTTTCTTGCAATGTAAGTCTCAGTGACTGAAATATTTCTTGAAGATTCATCTCTTATTGTTTTTTAGCCCAGTGCTTCTTCTTTTTTTATCGTATTCAAATTCTTTTTAATTCAAACATATTCTTATTCCATATGTGATTTTATTCATAGTGATGACAAATTAGTTTTGCTCCACTATCATATGAATGTATTTCTTAATGGAAAAAATATTTCAGTTATGGTATTTTCACTATTGTGTTATATATTTCACTATGTAATCATAATACATTCCTAAATATTAAATTTATGGATTCATTATTTAAAGCCAAAGTTTTTTTTTAATGTTCAGTTTATGTGTTGGATTCACAATTTTTGTGCCCAACTCACCTTTTTCATCTCAGATTGATAGATATTGCATTTGCCTTATGTCATTGCCCGAGATTTAATTGTTTTCTCATTATTCTTCAGCCTATCACCTTTAAATGATTGTGATCATACCAATAAACTCCATGCCCAATAAAAAAGCTTTTGGATTCTGGAAATTTACAACCATTAGACCAATCCTTCCATGTCTTTGGTTTTCCTTAAATTGTTTTGAAAATCTTGTTCTATTTGTTAAATTTGGCCATATCTTTTTGCTGAAATATAGAGTAGTAAGCTTATCTTTAAGTATTGAGGAATCCCCCTCTAACTGGAAGGGACAACTTCTAGTCTAAAGTTTGGCATGTGTTTCCATGGCATAGTTCTTTAGCAGCCACGAATTGTCCACAAGGATTACCAACATTTTGGTTCCATTGTCAGGGAATGAGGGAATAAATTTATCTTTCCCTAAGTGTATGACATGACAAGATCTATTTCTTGATGGTGAAAAATATTTAGATATGAAATATTGGTTGCTTATTATTCACTTGGTGACTCCAAGATCGAAGACTCCACTATGAACCTTGCTGATAGGAAAACGAAGAAGTGATATGGAAAGATCAAAGGATGATGATCAATTTGTCGAAGAATAAGTTGTTGTTATGAAACATCTTGTCGTTGATATAAAGGATCAACAATATTTATCTGTTTATAATGATAAACAAGTTTTTATAGATTCAAATTTTTTTCAAAGGCTTTCATTACAGAAAGAACATCAACATATTCAAAAAATTAATTTGCTAGAAGTTATTATGAAGAAATTGCACGTAAAAATCTTTTTCAAGATGCACAAGTGAAATAATTTCGTTTTGAAGACATAATTAAGAAGGATGATTAGCATCTAAAAACAATTTTTTTAGAAAAGGACATTATAGAGCCAATTCATGATGTGGAATCAAAGTGATATCAAGACAATAAGAAAGTATTGATGGTCATATGTCCATCAAATTCCTTCAAAAATTTGAAGAGAAAACGTCATTTTGTTGATGAGCAAGAGATTATTAGTCATAGTTTTCAAGATCCTAGAGCAACATGTTTACAAATCTTCAAGTTGTCAAGTTATGCTCAATTCTTTTACTATGAATATGAGATTCGACTTCGATTTGAGTTATATTCTTTCATGTTACTATTTACTTTAGCGATAAGGATTCTGCTTAGAGTTTGGTTGTTATAAAACCAGCTCACAAAAAGATAGAAAAGATAGATCAACGCCTTATAATTCAGCCTCTTCGAGGGGGAAACCTCCTTTACATTACACAAATGAAAAATTATTCGATGATTCAAATGAAAAAACCTCCTTTCTATATATAGGAGTCTAAGGGGTCACAATATAACCAAGCCAACCTAACAATAATAATATAAAGGCACAAAAATAACAATAGAGCGATTCTATGGGGAACAATAATAACAATATGGGGACAATAGGGGCACAACAATATTAATAAGGGATACAACGACAATAGTAATGGGGGAATCACTAGTATTATAGGGACCTAACATGCCCCTCTCCTTCAAAAAAGTGTTGTCCTCAATGCTTGAGTAGTTCTGGGTGCTTCTGTATAAAATTATCATCCTCCCACGTGGAATCTTCAGCAGATAAGTTCTTCCACTTGATGAGATACTCTGAAATTGATCGATTTCGTAGCTGTCGAGTTCTTGTTTCTATGATCGCTTCCGGTTCCAATATTATTTTTCCTTCCTCGTCAAGTTCTGGAAATATTGTTTGAACTGGGAGCTCGTCGCCTATAGCCTTCTTTAAACATGAAACATGGAAAACTGGGTGCACTCGAGAAGCTGCAGGAAGCTCCAATTTGTATGCCATAGTACCAATCTTTTGCAAAACCCTGTACAGACCATAATACTTTGGTGATAATTTATTATCCTTCTTAGCTTGCTTGAGGGACATTTGTTTATATGGTTGTAACCGTAGGAATACCCAGTCACCTACATCAAAACTTCTTTCGATGCAATGTTGATATGCCTGTTGTTTCATTCTATTTTGCGCCAACGTGAGGTTATCCTTTAAGAGTTGGAGAACTTGTTGTTGATGCTCGATGTGATGTTCCACTGCTTGAACCTTAGAATTTTCTCTTAAATATGATGTGATGGATGGTGGCTAATATCCATAAAGTGCCATAAATGGGGTCATTTTTGCTGCAGTATGGAAGGAAGTGTTATACCACCATTCAGCCAGAGGCAACCATTTGACCCATTGTGTCTGTTTATCAGATACAAAGCAACGAAGATATCCTTTAAAACATTTGTTTATTATCTCAGTTTGCCCATCAGATTGAGGATGATAAGAGGAGCTATGAGCTAATTGAGTACCAAGACAAGAAAATAATTCTGTCCAAAAATTTCCAGTGAAAATGGGATCTCTATCACTTACAATAATCTTTGAGTTTCCATGTAGCTTTTGAATTGTTTCCATAAATGCAGTAGAAACTGTACTAGCTTTAAATGGATGTGATAAAGAACAAAAGTGTGCATACTTGGTAAGTCTGTCAACTACCACCATGATGACACTCTTTCCTTCAGAATTGGGTAAACCTGTGATAAAATCCATTGAAACCTCCTCCCAACGTTGGTTTGGAATGGATAAAGGATGTAATAGACCTGGGGTCTTAATTGTTTCAACTTTATTTTGTTGGCAAACCAAACATTCTGCCACAAACTTTTGAATATCCTATTTAAGGCCATCCCAAAAAAATTCCTTCTT
Source organism: Pinus tabuliformis (assembly GCA_031772625.1). Lineage (NCBI taxonomy): Eukaryota > Viridiplantae > Streptophyta > Pinopsida > Pinales > Pinaceae > Pinus > Pinus tabuliformis. The sequence goes on from CM062819.1 coordinate 1,407,800,542, forward strand.
AACCCTATGGTAAGTTTTTAAAAATCCCGAGTGCCCTCCTAAGGGAGAAGTGTGCAATTTTATAAGAATCTTTTGTTTGATTGGGAATTCTTACAGAGGTATAAGTGATCTTTGTACCATAACGAATCATTTTTCCAGCTAAATGTATTAGATGTACTGGAATATTGTTGTAACTTTAGAATAAGTGCCCACACTTCTTCGTCATTCTTCCATTTCTCCCTTGCTTTGTTTATCCAATCTGGTTGGATAATAGAGAAGGCGCACAATAATGCTTCCACATCCTCATCCTTTCTTGAGAGTGCATCTGCCACAACATTTTTCTTCCCTTTTTTGTAGATGATTTCAAAGTCATAACCCAACATCTTTGTGACCCATTTTTGTTGCTCTTCAGAGGATAATCTTTGTTCTAAAAAGTATTTAAGACTATCATGATCCATTTTTACCTTGAAGTGTCTTCCCATTATGTAGGGTCGCCATTTCTTAAGTGCACGTAGTATTGCCAACGTTTCCTTCTCATAGATAGCTTTGTGTAAATACTTTCCCTTGATTGGATGACTTTTGAAAGTAATGGGTCTTTCATCTTGCATTAAAATAGCACCAATTCCATTTCCTAAAGCATCACATTCCATAATAAAGGTTTTTGTGAAGTCTGGTGTAGCTAAGACCGGTGCTTGGTACATTGCCTCTTTAAGATGTTTGAAGGCCTTTGTTGCTTCTGGAGTCCATGAAAATGCATCTTTATTCAATAATGTTGTTAGAGGTGCTGCTATTCTCCCATAATTCTTAGCAAACTTGTGATAATACCCTGTCAACCTGAGAAATCCTCGCAGATGCTTTATGGATGTGGGGATTTTCCATTCCTTAATGGCTTTAATTTTACTAGGGTCTACCTTAACACCTTCATGAGATACAATATGACCTAGAAATTCCACCTCTTGTACTCCAAAGAAACATTTGGAGCTTTTTGCATATAATTGTTTCTCCTTCAATAGTTTGAGCACCCTGTCAACATGTTCAACATGATCCTTCCAAGACTTGTTGTAGATTAGTATATCATCAAAAAATACTAACACAAATTTTCTAAGGGTTTGAAAATGGAATTCATCAAACCTTGAAATGTAGAAGGTGCATTGGTAAGGCTAAAAGGCATGACCAAAAATTCATAATGACCCTCATGAGTTCTAAATGTTGTTTTTGGAATGTCTTCAGTATTCATTCTGATTTGATGATATCCTGAATGAAGATCCAACTTGGTGAAGTAAATTGATCCATGCAATTCATCCAATAATTCATCAATGACAGGAATGGGAAATTTATCTTTAATAGTGAGCTTGTTGATCTCCCTATAATTTGGACACATGTGCCAAGATCCATCCTTCTTGTGCACCAATACTACTGGAGCAGAGAAAGAACTTTCACTAGGTTGAATTATACCAGCCTCTAGCATTTCTGCAACCATATGTTCAATTTCACTCTTTTGGGCATAGGGATATCTGTACGGCCTGATGTTTGGAGGAACACTTCCTAGAATCAAATGAATAGTGTGTTCATGATCCCGAATAGGTGGAGTCCTTTGGGAGTCTCAAATACCTTGGAATGATTGTCCAAGACTTTTTGGAGATCTGGAGAAATAGATGATTTCGATGTGGAAACATCTAGTGAACATAATTGTGCAATTACACCTCATTGTTCCTTCTTTAGAAGTTTTGTCATACCGTTAGAGTTGATTATCTTTCCTGGTTTTCCTGCAATACCCCTTAATTCAACTTCCTTTCCTTCCGCAGAAAATTTCATGAAAAGTTCTTGAAAATTAAAAGCTATTGTACCCAAGGATTGTAGTCGTTGGACTCCTAGTACAACATCAACACCACCCATTGGAATGGAAAGCATTGGGCTATTCAATACATATTCTCCCATGGATAGCTTGATATTATGGCACTTTCCAGAGCAATTTATGGTTCCTCCACTTGCAACCATCACTTGACACTCTGGTGCTAGATATAAGAAGCAATTCAATTCTTTTGCTACCTTACAATGAATAAAATTGTGGGTACTTCCTGAATCAATCAACACTATTACCTTTTTCTTCTTGATATGTCCTTCTATCTTGATAGTTTGAGGAGTGGTAATTCCAGCCGATGCATTACAAGATATGGTCGGATTCATTTCTTCTTTACCTAGGGTTTGTTCCTGGATTATATCCTCTTCTTTTGAAATTTCTTGTTCCTTTTCTTCCTCCTCTTCACAATCTATGTAGAATAATTTCTTCTCAGCACACTTATGACCTTAAGTTTATTTGCTATCACAACTGTAACAAAGCCCTTTTGTTATTTTTTCTTCCAATTGTAGTGGTGTCAACCTTGTAGGTTGTGGAAGGCTAGGGGCAACAACACTTCCATCTTTATAGTTGTGAGTGGTAGGCTTCCTAGTTGCCATAATTTTGCTTTCCATTCTTCTTGCTAACGTAAATGCCTTCTCCAATGAATCAGGTTCCCAAAGGCGAACCTCATGTTGGATATTATCCTTTAAAGTACCTATGAACACATCAATCCTATGCTCCTCTGGAATAGCTTTTACCCTTATGTTCAATTTTTGAAAGTCCTCAATATGCACCATCATTGAACCCTTTTGTTTGAGATCTATCAATTGGCTAAAAAAAGTGTTGCTTTTTGTATCCTCATAATGTGTTGTCATTTCTTCCGTAAAAATTGTCCAAGTGACAATTTGTTTACGAGAGCAAGGCCATCGATACAATATAAACTGATTTGGTTCTAGATATAAAGTTGCAATACGTACCTTTTGTGTGTTTTGCACATTATGGAAATCAAAAAATTGCTCCATCTGTAGTATCCATGTTCCGGGATCCTTGCCATCAAACTTCCTCATATCGATCTTTGGAACATGGTGGTTCTTCGATCCAACGTTAGAGTCTATGAAATCATGATTAACATTTATTTTGTTTTCGTCATTAGTAAGCATTTCTTGTAGAAACTTTGTCAAATCTGTCTTCAAATCTGTCTTCAAATCGCCCATCTTAGCTTCCACGTCATTCATCTTAGCTTCTAGGTATTTCTTTAAACCATCCATCTTAGCTTCCACACCTTTCTATAAACCATTCATCTTAGCTTCCATGCCATACATCTTAGCTTCTACATCTATCTTTAAACCATCCATCTTAGATTCTATTACTTTTTGTTCAAGTGACATTTGTTGCACTTGGTCTCGTAATTTTGATATATCATGTTGCATTTCTTCCTCTTCTTCATGAGTGATGATAGAGCTTTCAGGTTGCTTACTAGGCATTTCCATTTTCTTTCTTCAGGGCATCAATTACCAATAATAATTCTTCACTGTGCCCTTTGAATTCCTTCAAACTAATTTTTCAAACCAAGCTTATGCAAAAATTTAAAAAAAATCTACACACCTTTTTTCACTTTGTAGGAGCTCGATATTGCATCTGATGTATCTCTGTAATTTCAGATCTTCCAGTTCTAGAATTTCAACCTGCAGTAGCCCTCTGTATCCTCTTTCCAATTCCATCAGTCTTATCTAATTTAGATTCTTCAAGAAAGACTTATGCACAATTTCCCAAGATGACCTACTTATATACCTTTTCAAAAGAGCGAACTTGTATGAAGTTCCACATGTCACAATTTTGACCCTAGGATCTGAATAATGTACACAAGAAACTACAATCCGTCCTCTTTCTGTAAATTCTTATGAAATTTAAATCTGATTCTCAAAACAAAAGTTATGACTATTTTTCCCCAGGTCACCTGTTTGGAATGTAATTCTGGAGTCTGCAAAAAGGCCAACTTCCTCAGATCATATCTCCGCAAATATAGCGGAAAAAGCTCTGAAATTTAGACCCAAGGTTCAAAACGATTTCAACCCAAATGGGTTTTTGTTTTAGAATCTGAAACGTTGTAGAAAAAAATTTATAGTGAAAATTCCACGATGACTTGTTTGGAGTAGTGAAACCCTAGAATCCAAAGCTCTGATACCAAATGTTATAAAACCAACTCACAAAAATATAGAAAAGATAGATCAACACCTTATAATTCAGCCTCTTCGAGGGGACAACCTCCTGTACATTACACAAATGAACAATTCTTCGATGATTCAAATGACAAAACCTCCTTTCTACATATATGAGTCTAAGGGGTCACAATATAACTAAGCTGACCTAACAATAATAATATAAAGGCACAAAAATAACAATAGAGGGATTCTATGGGGCACAATAATAACAATATGGGGACAATATGGGCATAAAAATATTAATAAGGGATACAACGACAATAGTAATGGGGGATTCACTAGTATTATAGGGACCTAACATTGGTCGAATAATCCATGCTTTCATGGTTTCATTGGAAGCATGATTTGACTTAGAAAAAGCACAAAATCTGAGTTAGAATTTAGGAGTTTGTACATAAATAAAGCTCCTAATTAGGTGTTATTTTCAGTATTTTAGTTTCAACATGCATTAGAAGGTAATTTTGTTAGTTTTTCAATAATTAGAGGAAGGGTTTCAGGATGATGTTATACAATAGTTCTCAAAGAATCAAAGGAAAAAAATTAGTTGTTGCATTTAGTGGCATAATTACATAACCTGAAATGACAAAGCATTGGATCTACGTTTCTCTGCATCCCATAGGGGGATGTAGTCCCCAATTGGAGCATGTTGTAGTGAGGTTTTGCATATCTTAATTATATAATGTTTTCTCAATTAAACCAAGGAACCAAAATTATATGGAAAAGATCCTGGCATGAAATTGTCATCATCGAAGAATATCAGATTCCATTAAGAAGAGAAGACATGGTGACATGCCATTGCAGTAAAGGCAGATTGAGGTCAAGCACAATCACTCATCTCTCCACCATGGCTCCTCCCAGTGTTGAAGTTGCAGAAAATGGAGAAGAAGAGCCACACTTTCCTCAACCACCTCTGTATGAAAAAACACTTTCATTTTTTCTGTCACATAGTTCTATTGCTGGACATCATTGGCATGAACTTGAGATTGGACCTATAACTCCATTTACTTTTAATTGTGATGTGTAATTTGAGAAAGGGTAGTAAGGTGAAGTATCAATAGGACAAAACAACCATCTTGATCAAGGGACCTATTACCAAGGGAAGAGGCCCCAGATTCAGTTGTTTTTGTCAAACCGCTTTCAGCGCGATCTACAACTAGGATCAAAAGCAGGGACCCCCTCTATATTTTGAAACCACTAGAGGAAGCCTTGTGTAGCGGTTTTGGGTTTTGACAATGGTTTTTGGTTTGTTGCCACTAAGGCCCACATCCCTCCATCCCGATTTAAATCGTATTAATGTTTAATGGGTCAAATAAAACACCGAAATGCAATGGTGTATGTCGTAGAGATTTTATAGAAGGAGAGTGCAACTTCATGTTGTAAATGGTAATTTTATTATTATATATGATATTAAAACTTTATATTGACTCATTATTATAAACCCTTTAATAATTGTTAGAAAACGGTTTTAGAATTGTAATTAAATTTGTTTATAATTAATTAATTGATTTTTTATATTTGATGTATGCTAAATATATACGGTTATGCTTTTTCTTTTTGACAGAGTCTATTTAGATAGAAAGCCACTATATCAATTATGTCAGCTTTTGACAACGTAGATAGCACACTTTTTGAATATGGAAGGATATGTATTGATCATTTTTCATGGTCTTCTAGTAGAATATTATGAATTATGAAAGTTAGATGTATTTATGACTCATTGAATATATGCACTGGTACATAATATAAACCAACAATTTTTTCATCTGAAGAAAAAAAAACAGAAACAAAAAAAATGGGAATAAGTTCTTCATCAACAATAGGAGAGCTAGGAATTGGAACAAAGGGAACTTCCAGTGGGTTTTCTTGCAATGTAAGTCTCAGTGATTGAAATATTTCTTGAGGATTCATCTCTTATTGTTTCGGAACCACATGCTTCTTTTTTTAATTGTATTCAGTTATGACCTTTTTATTGTTGTGTTATATATTTCACTCGTTAATCAAATTACATTCCTGGATATTAAATCTTTGGATTCATTATTTAATGCACACAAAAAAATTAATGTGCAGTTTATGTGTTGGATTCAGATTTTTGGTGCCCACCTCACCTTCTTCATCTCGAATTGGTAGAGATTTCCTTTGCTACCTATCATTTCCCTGAGATTTAATTGTTTTCTCATTATTCTTCCACGTATCACCTTTAAATTATCATGCTCAGACCAATAAGACTCCATGCCCAATAGAAAAGATTTTTTATTCTTGATATTTATAGCCATTAAACCCTATCCTCCAATGTCTTTGATTTTCCTTAAATCATTTTAAAAACCCTATTCTATTTATGTTAAAATTAACCATATCTTTTTGTTGAAATATAAAGCATTCAACTTATCTTTAATTATTGAGGAAGCCCCCTATAATTGGAAGTGCCAGCATCTAGTCTAAATTTTGGCATGTGTTTCCTTGGCATAGTTATTTAACAACCAAGAACTCTTCACAAGGAATAACAACATGGCATCAAGCCCTTCAAGGATGAGGTATTCTCTGATATTTCTCCCTTGAAGTTTGTGATGTTCTTTTAGGACAACCATATTTGTGGAAGTTTCATGATGTATATGAGTTTAGACCTCACAGTGTTATTATTATTTTAGGTAGACAATTATACAAGATACTAGAGGTAGCTCTACCTACTACCATTTCTTCGATCTATGCTAAGCAATGAAGGAAGGTCATGTCCTAGGATGGGAAATTTTTCTTCTTCATGATTCACTCTAAAAGTGAGAAGAATATCATGCCCACATCCATGGCCTCAACACATGGCCTCTCCATGCAACATAATCAAGTGGATAAGTCAAGCATTCAATTGATATGATCCCCAATGCACCTCTACCCAATGGGCCAATATATCACTACTCTATTCTAGAAAATGAGGAAATCAAGCACCATATCCAAGAGTTGATCCAAAAAGGGCACATATGACTGAGCTACTAACCCTGCAGAAGTCTAATTATACTCATGTAAAAGAAATATGGGACCTGAAGAATCTTCATAGATTACAAGGCCTTGAAAAAAATCGCAGTTAGGAACCATTAACCAATTCCCCGAATTGACAACCTTCTTGTCCAACTCAATGGGGCCAAATACTTTAGTAAGGTTAGTCTGAAGTCTGGCTACAACCAAATCCCAATAGAACAAAATGATTTATGGAAGATTGCTTTCAAGTCCAAAGAAGGTCTTTTTGAACGGTTGGTCGTTCCATTTTGTTTGATGAATTCCCCAACAACTTTCATGAGGCTAATGGATGATATCTTGTGGCCTTTCACCAATTATTTTTTGGTGGTATATCTATATGATATCATCATCTTTAGAAAGAGTTTGGCAGAACACTTATAGCGTATTCAGTGGGTCCTACACACTCTACAACATCACAATCTATATGCAAAGTTGGAAAAATGATCCTTTGGCATGAATAGGGTCCAATAATTAGGCTACACTTTTTATGAGCATGGTATGCATGTGGATCTAGCCAAGATTCTGGTTATTCATGACTAGCCATCCCCAACCACTCTGACTAAGCTTCAAAGTCTTTTAGGCCTTACTAAATTATATTATATATTTGTGTTGGGATTCCCCCAAATTGCAAGGGCCCTCAAGAAAGTGACCAATGGTAGTGGAAAAGAAAAAATCATGTGGGAAAGTCACAATAGAAAAAAAATTATGATATAAAACATCATCTATGCTCAGCCCCAGTGCTCTCCTTACTTGATGTACAACAACCCTTTGAGATTGAGACAAATGCTTTAGACTGTGTTGTGGGCATAGTTATCACTCATCATATTAATTTGATGGCATACCATAATGAGACACTATAAGATGGCATCTCTAAATACTCCACCTATAACAAAGAAATGTATTTTGTTGTATAAGCTTGTCGCCAATGAAAGAATTACATTCTTGGGAAGAATACAGTCATCCACAGTTATCATCATGCGGACACAAGGAAAATTGAAGAATGAACACCATCAAAATTTGTCCACATACTTGCAACAGTTTCATATAAATATCAAATATAATACAAGGAGCACCAATCACATTGTTGTCTACCTTAGTATACATCAAGTTGTGACACTAACCACGATACTCTGCTTCAGCACATATGAGGCCTCCAGGTGGCCCCATCTCTATGAGAGTGATCTTGACTTTTCTACCACCTACCAGACATTGAGCACACACATGACTATCACTGAATTTCATCTTAAGGAAAAAATATTATTTCATTTGTGCCATCTCTATGTTCCTTCATGCGATCTAGCAAATTTGATTTGGGAAGCTCACTACATTAGGGTGGAAAGGAATTTGGAGTGGAAAAGACAATGTCCATGCTAGAAAGGTATTTCTATTGGCCAACTTTTTATAGGGTGTGAGCAAGTATATCAAGTCCTTCACTTATTGTGCCATTTCCAAACCAACCATTAAGAATCAAGCCATTTACACCCTTTTTCCTACTCCCAATAGACCTTAGGAATCCATCTCAATGGATCACATGTCTAGTTTTCCTTCAACCAAGTATGAAAGTGATTTTGTCTTCATGGTTGTTGATCGGTTTTCTAAGATGGCAATTCAGATAGCTTGCAAGAACAATATCACAGTGGAGGCCACTCCCAAGTTCCTATTCAAATGCATGTGGGTGCATTTTGGGATATTGGGATACCACAAACCATCATATTAGATTGATTCAGTAGGTTCCTAAGCACCAAATGGTTGAGCCTCTAGTCATTGTTGGACACTAAGATCACCAAATCCATTGGCTTCCACCCCCAAAGTCATGGCTAAATAGAGGTCGTCAACAAGATGTTGTGCATATATTGCACATGTACAACTCCAAGCATCCACACACATGGGATGAAAATTTCTCCTATGTTTAGCACACCTACAACAAATCCCTCCATAGCATGACTAGATACAACCCTTTTCAGGTGGGCTTGGGATTTCAACCATTGGGTTCTATTGATGCAGCACTACCACTTGTGTCCACACAGGGGAAATATTCCCAAGCTCATTGTAAGGAAGAAAAAGCCACCAAATTCATTAACTATATTTAGAACAAACATTAACATGTTCATGGATACATAAATCCAATACTAAGTACAAGAAACACTATGATAAACATTGTGTGCCACACAAATTCTAAGTGGGAGACAAGGTTTGTTTTCATTTGTAGAAAGAGCTCCTTATAGGACCCCATCGCAAGCTTCATTTAATTCACTATGTAACTTATGTTATCACCAAAGTTGTGGGTGATAATTATTTTGAGCTAAATATTTCCCCTTTCCTTGGCTTACACGAATGTTCAATGTGGACCTCCTTTGGCTATAATTTCCCCCATTATTAGACACATCAAAGATAGTAAAGTAGTTGACACTGAAAGAGTTCAAACTTGATTGCATGGAATAGGAAACCATTAATTAGATCATGGACACATATGTTAATGGCACTCACCAATATAAGATCCAAGTTTATCGAGTTTTCAAAGCATGGAAACTCCTACACCAAGGCAAGTTTCTCATCGAGGGCCAAGTTTAGCAGAAGTTTCCCCATATGATGGGGTCGCTCAATGCAATGGAGACCATTTCTTCTTAACAAGGGAGGATTGATCTAGGTGGATATCAGTGGCCACCCACTAATTCTACTAGCTCAAAGAAAAACTCTCCATCTTGGTAGTTTTTTTGTAGTTTTTTAGGTCCTAAACTCTTGGGGCCATTTTGAGACCCTAAATGGTGTTTTTTTTATCTGGCAGGGGGGGAAGTGATAATTGTAGTCTCTTTCATGGGCCTAGTTAGAATGTGTACTTCTTGGCTACACCTTTCCAATAAGCTATCAAGTGCACCAAATAGAGATCATATCTAAAAGTTATGACCCTGGGAAATTGACGTACTAACTAACCCCATCGGGGCCACAAACCTTTTGGCATTTCATATCACAGGGTTAGGTTTTGGGTTGGTTAGGGTTTCCTCATTACTATTTTATGTTAAAAATGAGCTTTTATCCCACGAGGGCCTCACTAGGAGAGCAATAACATACAACATGTGTTCATATTGGGGGATATATATTCAGGGAAAAATAACATAATATATTGAGCATATAATAGGGGGCAAAGGGTTTTTATATTGGAAGGTATAAAAAATGGAGCTCAAAGCTAATGAAAAATAAAAAAGGGTATAAAAATGTTAATGAAAAATGTTAATGAAAAAATGGATACCTACAATATCTAGTGAAAGTTGAGGTTTTTCAATTAGGAAGGTGTATTGGGTTCCTATTGGTAGGGGGTTACATAATGTGAATTTTAGGGGTATTTTTCAATATGTAGTCAAATTAAGGGTATTTTTTAGTATGCCACGAATGCAAGTGATATGTCTAGAAGTTCATTGAGTGAAGCTCTCATGTTTCAACCTCATTGTAATGTGCTCTAGGAAATGCATGTAGTTGTCACATTTCTTCTCAAAGATAATATACCACCAATTGAGTGAGTTTGTTTCATTCCATATTTTTTATAGTTTCAACACGTTCCATTAATAGAATTCAAGTTTTACTATATATCTATGTTTATTTTTATAAATTTGTATTTCATTTCATTCCCTTAATAAATCTAGATCAGGGGATGATCGATTCCTTATTAGGATAAATACTCTTTGGAGTCTCACAACTTTTTTCTTTCATAGTCATGTTCATTGCCTCATTGCACATAAGGATTTGTGATGGACCTCCATGAATTTGTTTTCCTCTTATGCCCCTAGGCATAGGAGAAGGATGAATTGCAACCATTTGTTGTTGTGGTTGGGTGGGGAATAGATGTGTGAAAATATCAACTTGTTTCCTAGCAGTTGGTTGCTCTAAGAGGTGATGAATCTCATCCATTCATGGGAATTCATGAGTCATATGGTCACCTTGACAACTGTTACAAGGAAACTTCACCTCATGTTTTTCATTCATTCATGTGCCTACCCATATTGGGTTGGGTTTATTGTGTCTCTTGAGCATTTTTAGAAGGGTTGTTTCGATTGTTCTTTTTTCTTTTACCACAAGGTCGCTAGGAATTGTTTGGTTGTGTGTATTGTACCATATGAATCTCAGTAGTATTATAAGGAGACTTTTCTTGTTGATAACTAGTGAAATTGTAGGGGCTTGTAATGTGATAATTAATTGCCCTAATTGAGTTGCTAACTAGCTCACAACATCGTTGGAGATGGAATTGATTAAACTATTAGAATATGGTACTGGTTTTGGACATTGTGGATCAATAAATGGTCAAGAAGTACTAGAAATAACATCATATAAGGTTTCTGACTATGAATATATCTGGTCAAATGTCGGGCATGCAAGATGGCTTGCCCCTCTATAGTCATCCTAGCCATAACTACATCCTTGAAAATTTGAGGTAGCGAGGATCGAGAAAACAAATATTTAAGAATTCAATTAGGAATATTGTTCCTAATCAACTACTTACATTTCCTCCACTCATGAATATTATAGATGTGGGTGCAAGTTCCCTGCTTAAAGGTAGATAGGAGATAAGTTCTGAACTCGTGCTGGAAAGGTAACTAAAGTGGTTCAGAAACTATAATGACCCATCTCGAATTAAAGGGAGCATAGGGATATTAGCATGCATACGAGGCAAGCATATGAGAGCTGCATATGCATGCATTGCATGTACTGCACTAGTATACATATTGGTTAATATTGAAAAATGTTTATATTTAGGGTAACAAATTAACTATTGAGGTAAATACCTAACTCACAAGAATATAGTGGGATACTTGATATATGTACCACCACCATAATATATATATAATTCTATTATATATAAAGCTAGAGATAAATGCAATGTATTGAACAAAATATAAATTATATATATATATATATATATATATATATATATATATATATATATATATATATATATATATATGTATATGAATATGCAATTGTGATTCAAACTAAAACCATAATACTATAAAAGTAATCTAATATAAACAAAACAAAACCATAATATGATAAAAGAGAGGTAATACAAATAAGTAAAGATATTTTCATTAAGTCAAGGTCAACAGAAGGTGGTGACCACCTCTGCAAATTCCTGAAGTTATCAAATTAAAGGTAGTGGAGAAATTTGGAGGTGGTGAAGAAACATCTCTAGTATAAAAAGGGGGTAAGGTATTGTAAGAGGGGAGGAATTTTTTTTACATAGGTAGAGAGAGGAGGAATTTACAAGAAAGAGAACCACAAAGTAAGATTGGGCTTCCTTGTTCTTGAAGTGCTCAGTTGGCAAGGAGGCTTTGGTCATTTTGGTAAGGGGAGAAAATTTGGAGATACAACATCTTAGGATCAACTTCAAAACTCAAAAACCAGGTAGATGTTTGTGTATTAAATTGATGAATTTCTGCTTAAATTTGTAGCTATTAAAAATTTGGGGCTTGATTTGGTAAGGTTATTACATAAATGTTTAGGTCGAGGAAGACTAATCATGGTAATATGCCTTACTGAGTTAAATGTACCATTTTGAAACATCTCCAATTAGGTCTCACTAGAAGAGTTGCAACCTAATATTATCATCCACCAAGGAATTAGATGAACACCATAAGTGATAGGTGGTGATGTGTGTGGTCGAGTTCCATCCTATTTTACCATCAAATTTTGATATATTTGAGGATAAATTAATTAGCATAGGTGGTCACCAAGGGTCATGAAATATGGGGTCATTTGTAATTTTTTCCAAATCCAACAAGTCAGGTGATGCTAGAAATGGAAGTTGATCTGATTTAAATAAGTTTTGAGGTAAAGATGGTACCCTAAACGCACCTTGCAAACTCCCAATATCATAGTTTCTGGAAGAAGGAAGAGTACCAAAGAAATTATTTAGACTAAAGTATTGAACCCCTAGACTAGTCATAGTAGAAACTGATTATTTCTCCCAGGGGAATTTCCCCTAGGGAAAAAGGAACTCCCAAAAGCATGGCTACTAATAGGATTATATCCAGTACCATAAGGATGGCCTATTGATATGAAAGCACTACCATAAGTAAGAGCACTCATGGTAAATGTGATACTGGAAGATACATTTCCAACATATAATTTATCCCCTCTGAAATCACTTGGACATCCAGGAAAAGGAATTCCCCCTAATGTAGAACTACCCCAAGGATTAAATGATTTTCCGAAAACATTACTACCCCTAGAATGGCTAGGAACATGTATGGAACCCCCTTGAATATTCCTTGTAGATGATTGTCCCATACTACAGATAACCACCATATGAATAATAGAACCAAGTTGGAACCTCTCAATTCCTATAGGTAGACTTTGGCTTTCCCTCACACCAAACGCAAATCTTGTAAGAGGGACTGACATTGGAAACTAGGGAAACTACTTATGGTTGTAGAAGAAATTGGTGGTAGGCCCCAAAGTGAGAAGGGAGACATAGTTAAAGTTAGAGGATTATACCCTATCATATTGGTCAAAGCAAAGAGTACATCAAAGAGGAAATCTTAAATGTTGATGGTGAAGGGGATCCCATCTCTCCTATGGTTGAAGCACCACTCTCACCATCCATGTGATGAGAAAAAAATGAAAAAGGTCGAGTAAATTCGACACTCACTTGAAAAAGTATGAGGCCAAGAGGATTCACCAAATGTGGGTTGACATTTGTTGGTGAACTTTCATCTACCGCTTCAAGTATGACTTGATCTTCCTCCTTCAACCAAAAATAACCCTTCTATACTTAGTTTGATCTAAATCCTTTGATGATGGATTTATCCTACGTTTATTTGGTGGTAAACCCCCATTTTAGGATGAATTTTTGCAATATATGAGATTGACAGATAATTGGTACGTCAGTCATGGTGAATATATATATTTAGTTAATTAATTTAAACACCCCTAGCGCTAACTAGACTTGGAATAAAAAAATGCAATGTAAAATATCCTAAGATATATAATAAGAAAACCACATATAAAGGTACCTCCTGAAAGTGAAGATGCTTGAGGTGATGAAATACCTAAGGACCTTGGACTAATAAAGGGTTAAGAAGAAGTTACCCAAACTCCTTATATCATGCTCGACTAGCTCAAGTGACCTTGATGGAGCTGATTGCCACCCCCCAAGAGCATTGCGATGGTGATGGACGTTTATCTCAAGTACCATGGAGACTTACTACCCACATTCACATAGGTTAGATCCCTAAATAAAAGCTATTAATTTTACTACCTCACTACCAAACTATCGATGCTACATGTGTGATCAGGACCATGCACATAGTTAGGGTAACTAATCCTCAAACCTCTTGACAGATTGCTCATAATGAGCCTTGCTTCTCAAAGATATCCTTGGATGCACACAATTCTATATACATTAATACCAAAGGAGTGGGGATGCCACTCAAAATATTCTTGATGCAACTACATGTTTGACTACCATGTGAGAGGATATTTTCGGCAAACATGTGGCATGATAGTGGATTTACTCTCTTTAGTGGAATTAGTTTCAGCTTGATATCCTTGAATCATGTTCTTTCCAAACCTATTTCAAGAATGTGTACCCTCATATAATGTTTTTATTATATAACCAAGAATTCTATTGAATTTTATTAGCGTTTTATTTTATTAGTTGTTTACTCGGGGGAATGGAGTACAATTGTGATGGTGTTTAGAGAATCAAAATGAATCCCAAAAATGAAAACTACATGAACCATGCAATTTCTTTTCAATTTGATGAAATCTATATAAAGGAAGGGTAAAGAGTTGATTTCCATTTTCCAATAGACAATAAACCCTTACACTCTCTCAATAATTGCTTAATACAAACAAAATATCCACATGAAACCAATTCACTAATCAATTTATCCACTCCAAGATACTAATGCAAAAGAATCACACAAGCAATCAAAAGCTTGAAACTATGGCTTTGAAATAAAAGGATGTGAACTATTACTTATCAAAGAAGACAAACAACACACACTCACAAAACAAAGGAAGTTTGGATCGGTAATACAATGCAAGTAACCACAAAACCAATCCCATAATGCTTTTACAAAGGAAAAAACCACAAAACCTAACAAGGAAACATGATCTAGCACTCAAGAAACTTGGATTTTCTTTGGGGCTTTTCAAATTAGATGAGACATAATACTATCCAAGTACTAGATCAATCTCACAATGTTTGAACACCTATTGGATCACAAATATCCAAAAAAACAATGAGATAGTGAAAAAACCTCAAACAAGGCAAAGAAAAAGTGCAAGAATCAATAATATATAAGACGAAAAGAGAGTTTTGGATCAGATCTAATGTATATATAACCCTTCCATAGTAAGGAAACATCGATATAAGCTCTAAACATAACACTCATATAAGATCACACTCAAAAAATGCCTCCAACAATCACCATCACAAAATGAAACTTTCCTTTTTTCTCTTTATATCATGAAAATAATCGTGAAAAAATCCATAAAAAAAGAAGTTCCTAAGGGTCTCTTTGAAAATAAGAGGCTCCCTAGGGTTCATAGGAAAAAACCTAGAAAACATTTCATTAAAAATGAGTGTTTTTGCACTCCATAACCCTTTTTTTATGCACCCTACATCCTTCATTCCCCCCATATGAGTATAGGGTGTATCTAGGCACCCACTAGATGAAATCATGTAGTGATGAGTTCAACGAATCACTCTATGATGCACAAAAATGGAGTGATGGGATTCTATGATCTATTTTTTTGAAGGAGAACGATTCAAATTTGAGTCAAAGGCTATGGATATGGTCTGTAACAAATCTAGAGGAGATGGAAATCAATAGAGAATCACTTAGAAACAAAAAAAATCAATGAATATTTAAAAGAGAAGAAGAAAACTAGGGATTTTCCCCTAGTACGGTTTCCAATTCTATTTTCCCAAATTTCACTCTATGGCAAAGAGACTATTATCCCCTAGATCTTACCTTGGGATCTACTAGACTTCAAATAGATGGTAGGACCAATTTTCATAAGATATAATTTCATACAATTCCTTTCATAAATAGAATAGACAAACGAGTGAATAAACCTGACTATCCTCACATGTCAGTGTAGATTTCAGGCTTGATCTAATAGCTAAAGACCTTTCTCATCACTAGATATATTGTCCAATGCCAAGATCATATCATTTACACACATTCACAAACATACAAAGATGGTATTTTCCTCCATTAAAAGTAAAATTAGTAGACACAACAATACCCAATCATAAAACATAGAAAGACATAATGATCTCATATAATAAAATAAATAAGAGAGATAAAATTGATCAATTATCTATATAAATGAATAATACAATAACAAATTATACCTTAACAGTCAAGAGTTCCTCTCTAATTCCTTGATATTCCTCCTTCCTTGAATTACAAACATAAACTGGGCTCATAAATGCAACATGGAAGGATCTCCTAGTAGAAATCCTCCAACATAGCAATGCAGTATATTCACTTTATCCTCCCTTCCCCCATTGAGAGGGTATGGTTATATAGACTCTTCCCAGACCTATAAGGTTGAACTTTGACACTTAGGGCTAAGAGGAATTAGGCAACATCTCCAATAATAGATCCCAATCCAACTCATGACACCCTAACTTGAGTTGATCATATTTGGAAGGCTAAACTATAGAACTTTGGGGATCCACTGCTCCATACACAAAGGCATCCTATATAGTTTTAGGGAAACATGACATGTCATACACTAGTAAAGAGTAATGGAACATAGATTGATAAGGGAAAAGGAGGGATGGGTAGTCTAATTGAGCACAAACAAAGGTGAAATAGTTTTCATTCCAACATGAAACTGAGGTAAGTTGAACTATGGTTTCTCTCATCATAGTTTATAACCCTATTTTCCACACCACTATAGTGATAGTGGCCCTAGTTCAACTTACCTCATTTGTTAGCTAGAATGTATCCCCTTTCACCATTTTTTTTTACTTATATGGATCTTAGAAAGATGTAATTCGATGTTATAAGGATGAAAATACATATTTGAGTAATTTTGTCACCATTTCATAATTATGAAATAATAATTATTTCATAATTGAGAAAAAAAAAAAAAAAACTCACAATTAAGAAGGTTCCCAGTGAGTTGGGAAAAGATCATAATTGAGAATGAAACTTTTGCATGACTTATAATTTTTTGGTTCACATGCCATCAAGTCTATCCATACCATGTATCCACCTAATTCACATGCCATCAAGCCTAACTTCTTGTCGCCCTATGTGTCTAGATACATCCTTTTCAATCTAGGAAAGGCCTATTTAGTGAGACCCTATCAAGAGTGAGGAGGGAGAATCAGAGAGAGATAACTCAATGATGTTGATGGAATATCAACAAAATTATATTCTCTTGCATGTGAGATTAGCCCAGACTATCGATAAACTGAGGTAAAATGAGATCCAATGATTGGAGGAGAGCCTATATGTTAATTAAGGTATCACATCTATTTGTAATATTTTTATCTATGAATGGGAAAGTGAATTCTCTCCCTATTTCATGTTTTTATATGTTGGAATATGATTTTTTTTACTATTTTAGCTTTTGGTTCATGCTAACTTGCCTTTTGTGGTGGAAAACATTGTTTTGTTTGGTGGTGCATGTGTGCAAGGGATAAAATCAAAGATCTTGGAGTGGGATGTTTGGAATGGAATGCAATTTCTAGCTACTCTAATGGGTCTACAAACTAAAATTTCCTTCAAGGATGCATATGTATGATATATTCATCCTCATCTATTATTTGAACAGGTGGTTATTGAACTAGAGCTAGGGAATTTTCTTAGATCCTTCACACAATGTCTAGTGGACCTTGAGGCAAGATCTGTGGAACAATAACTCCTTAGCCTTTATATAATACATAGTTGGAGTGGAAAATAGGATTATAACACAAAGAGATAGGACAAACCACTCCAACACCTATAAATTAGGAAATAGAGTCTTGATTCCCCTGAAGTCCAATAAAGGGTCCTACCTCCTCTTATAATATGATGGAATCAACCCCACAACTCGATATGCCAACAACTCTTCATAAGGTTCCCATCCATTGATAAATTTGTCGATATTTTTAGTGTTGGGTACTTCCACATGGGTGAGATTGTTATTGCATGATCCCTGATAGGTCGATCTCCTAGTTACCAATGTCTTGATACGTAGGCATCCTATACTAGAAGGTGTGACTCCTCTACCAATACATTTTGAATTTTTTAAGGGGTCAACCTTGAACCTTGAGAATCATTCGGCCACTGAAGACCTTTCGATGTAAAGTAAGGTTAAGGAATGATCATTATTGAGGATACATGATACCTTAGTAAGGAATTGTAAGCATATTCCAAAGGTTTGAATCTAACTCCAACATGGAAAATGCAGCGCAAAAAACTATAAGTGCTCAAGAAACTCTTCATTGAAATATAAATTCCATTCAAGAATGTTGCTTCTAGTTAGACGTCTCTTAGAAGACAATTAGGGAAATGGATTATGTCCATCATACTCAACTATATCTATCTAAAGGATTTGTTTCTTACTCCATTTTTGGAGTGCAACTCCACACTTCAAACTTATTTCTCTCCCTCACACAGGATCCTAGTATGTTGGCTTATCCCCTGAAGGAAATATGTTTCACTAGGTAGAGAATGACCTTCAATTCGTCTAACTCTTAACAAGGGTACAACCCCTATTTTTCCAACCCAAGCCTAGTTTGGGAAATACCATCCACTCTAACAGAATATAGGGAGAGGATTGGACCCAAACTTAACCTTATATCACATGTGATAGCCATATTTCTCATATTTATTATTGGAATCATGCCTCAAATTATTTCTCCATACAAATAATTTATTCACATGAGAGGAATTTACAACTAGATACCAAGTACAATACCCATTTTCTCACCTCATTGTTAAAACATACTCAATAGCTTAGTATAATCATATTCTAGGAAAAATAAACATCATAATAATTTCATACACACTTATGATATGTCCATAACACATATATTAGACTATCAATGAAAGCAATCACAGTAACTAGCATAACAATAATGCATAACCCTTGAACAATGATGCCATTTCATTCATAAGAGGTAAATACACATATTTGATGCACTTAAGCTGCTTGAAACGAAAGGAGGGTGAGCCACTCTCCACATAACCTTATGCTCAGCTACGATGTATTCTTTCTTGTTATTTTTGATGTCTCATGGAAGGTTTCTCTTAGGGTCACTCAAAAATCACAATCTAGTACATGTGAACATCACTCTTCTTGTGTTATGTGATTCAAGGTATGCACTTCAATGGCAGAGTTGGACCTCTTAACATAAAAAATGTGGCCATCCAAGGTTGGAACAACATTAAATGGACCCCTTCATTGATTTATCATTCCCTCTATGCGATATGCACTTAAATGGAAGAATTGGACCTCTTAAGATAAAAAATATGGCCATCCAAGGTTGGAACAACACTAAATGGATCCCTTCACTAATTTATCATTCCCTCGATGCTTCCCTTCTCTAGTGCCTTACATGACTTAGTCAAACAGTTGTTTAGAAATTTCTCTATGCTCCCAAGCTTAAATGAAGGCTTCTAATTAATTCCTTGACAAATTTCACTTGAGAATTCACCTCAAACTAAGTGGCTATGACCTAAAGGCTTCCAATCACCTCCTATCCAAATTCTTGTCTCCTACTCCTATGTGCAAGTTGAGTCTGTTCATAAATTCAAGCCTCTTAAAAATTATGGAAAATTTTAGGGGCTAATATTCGCAAGTAGGCTAATTTTGCATGCTTTTTCCAAAAAGAATATTCGCCAATTTCCATTTTTTCTAAAAATGAGTCGCCTAAATTTTATAGTACAAAATTATTTTACCTTAAAAATCGTCCAAGTTTTGTAGAGATTATATGTAAAATCATTATAAACTTGAGTATTTTTACAAAGATATTTATAGTTTCCATATTGAAGACTAATATGATTTGCTAAGGTTTCTAAACTTTCAAATAAATATCCATCCTTAAAATTTTCCCTGTAGAAAATATGACCATCCAAGGTGGGAAAAACACAAAATGGAGCCCTTCTTTGATCTAGTATTCCCTCGATACTTCCCTTCTCAAGTGTCTTAGGAACCTTATTAAATTATTTTTTAGAAATTTCTCTAGGCCCCTAATCTTATATGAAAACTTATCATTAATTCCTTGACTAATTTCACTTCAAAACTCACCTTAGACTAAGTGGATGTGACCTAGAGGATTTCAATCACCTCCTATCCAAAGTCACATCTCCTACACCTCTGTTTGGGTCAATTTTGTTGACAAAATCATGGTTTGCATGCTCTCTTAATCATGCAATGTCTCTAGTTCTCTCCTCTCTACTTTGTTCCTCCCCTATCTACTTACCGACCATGAGCATTGTTACTAGTGTGAGAGTTTTGGGTTCTCCTTGGGTGGCAAGGTAAACTATTGAAAGGATCCAAAGATGTATGTATCCCATACCTTGGGTAGTTTGGTACCCTCTTCTCCATTACTCATAATTATTGGCAGTTATTAGCGCAAGTACTCAAATTAGGAAAAATTGGGAACAATTAAATTCAGCAAGGATAGGAAATCTCCCAATCCTATCACAACTTCCCCTTCATGAAGCTTCTCTCCCAATCACATGGATATGTATAGGTTATACTCTCCTTTAGTTTAAACAACAAATATAAAGTCTAGCATAACATCCATGTTGATTATTGAGCATTAAAAACTTAATAATGTTTACAAAATTGGGGAATTAAAAAGGGACCTTACAATCTCCTCCCCCTTAAAGTAACACTGCCTTTAGTGTTCTACCATTTGTATAACTAATTTTTATGTAGAAAAAAATGGATATTTTCTTTTTCATTGCATCCTCCAACTGTCATGTGGTTTCATCTACTTTAAATTTCTTCCATTGCACTTTGATTTGTATGACAACTTGATTCCGAAGTATAATTTTCTTTTTGTCGATTATGCAATGGGGTTTACAAAATTGGGGAATTAAAAAGGGACCTTACAATCTCCTCCCCCTTAAAGGAACACTACCTTTAGTGTTCTACCATTTGTATAACTAATTTTTATATAGAAAAAAATGGATATTTTCTTTTACATGGCATCCTCCAACTCTCATGTGGTTTCATCTACTTTAAATTTCTTCCATTACACTTTGATTTGTATGAGAACTTGATTCCGGAATATAATCTACTTTTTGTCGATTACGCAATGGGGTTTTGGCTTGAATTTTCCTTCTAGTTCCACATGTATAAAATCCCAATCAAGAACATGATTTTCATTATGTACATACTACTTACGCAAGGATATATGGAATATATCATGTGTCTTTACTGTAGGAGGAAGGGAAGTCTATATACTACTAGCCCCACTCTCTCCAAAATCTTAATGTGACACCCATGGTATACTCCCCCTGATTTTTGAAATGTAATGATACTTTGATTGTTATAAATGTAATTGAATGGCCTAAATAGTGGGACATGAACCCATGATTTTAGGGGGAAAAGGAAGATGAGCCTATCTGGTGTTAGCTAGCACCACTGCTTAATCAATTTTGCAGTTAGCAAGAAAGATATATAGGAATGTTCCATGAATAATGTGAAGAGACACACAAGAAAAAAAAAAGGCATTGAAACAACATTGGAGGGGTTGACCCAAGGAATTCGATTTGGAAAGGGCCAAACTTGAATGATGAGGAGTGATGGTATAACATTTTGAGGCTGAGGGAATGGATTACCTTGTGTTATGAAGTTGTGGGTTGCTTGTTAGGTCCTTATAATACTAGTAATGCCCCCATTACTATTGTAGTTGTATCCCTTATTAATATTGTTGTGCCCCTATTGTCCCCATATTGTTATTATTGTGCCCCATAGAATCCCTCTATTGTTATTTTTGTGCCTTTATATTATTATTGTTAGGTCGGCCTGGTTATATTGTGACCCCTTAGACTCCTATATATAAAAAGGAGGTTTTGTCATTTGAATCATCCAAGAATTTTTCATTTGTGTAATGTAAAGGAGGTTGCCCCCTCGAAGAGGCTGAATTCTAAGGCGTTCAACTATCTTTTTCTATCTTTTTGTGAGTTGATTTCATAACATTTGGTATCGGAGCTTTGAATTCTAGGGTTTCGCTGCTCCCAAACAGGTCATCATGGCATTTGCACTATAACTTTTTTTTTGTGACGTTTAAGATGCTAAAAAAAAAACCCATTTGGGACAAAATCGTTATGAACCTTAGGTCCGAATTTCAGAGCGTTTTGCACTATATTTGCGGAGATATGATCTGAGGAAGTTGGCATTTTTTGCAGACTCCCGAATTTCATTCCAAACAGGTGACCTGGGGAAAATCTCATGACTTTTGTTTTGAGCATAAGATTGAAAATTCGTAAAACGTTACAGAAATAGGACAGACTATAGTTTCCTGTGTATATTTTTTAGATACTAAGGTCAAAACAGTGACACGTGGCACTTCATACAAGTTCGCTCTTCTGGAAAGGTTTATAATCAAGTCATCTCGGGAGATTGTGCAGAACTCCGCCTTGGAGAATCTAAATTCGATCAAACTGGTGGCATTGTAAAGAGGACATCGAAGGCTACTGCAAGTTGCAATTTCAGAACTGGATGATCCAAAATTACAGAGATACATTAGATTCAATATTGAGCTCCTACAAAGTGAAAAAAGGTGTGTAGTTTTTTTTTTTTTAATTTTGCATAAGCTTAGTTTGAAAAATTAGTTTGAAGGAATTCAAAGGGCATAGTAAAGCATTATTATCGGTAATTGATGCCTCGAGGAAAGAAAATTCAAACACCTAGTAAGCAACCTGAAAGCTCTAGCATGACTCATGAAAAAGAGCAAGAAATGCAACATGATATATCAAAATTACAAGACCAAGTGCAACAAATGTCACTCGCACAAAAAGTAACAGAATCTAAGATGGATGGTTTAAAGAATGGCATGGAAGCTAAGATGAATGGCATGGATGCTAAGATGGATGGCATGAATGATAAGATAGAAGAATTGAAGACAAATTTGAATCAGTTGCTACAAGAAATGGTCACTAATGGTGAAAGGGCAGTAAAGGAAACTCATGATGAGAACAAAAGAAATGTTAATCATGATTTCATAGACTCTAATGTTGGATTGAAGACCCACCATATTCCAAAAATCGATATGAGGAAGTTTGATGGCAAGGATCCCGCAACATGGATACTACAGATGAGCAATTTTTCGATCTCAAAAATGTGCAAAACACACAAAAGGTACGTATTGCAACTTTATATTTGGAACCAAATTAGTTTGTATGGTATCAATGGCTTTGCTCTCGTAAACAAATTGTCACTTGGGCAATTTTTACGGAAGAAATGACAGCACATTATGAGGATACAAAAAGCAACACTTTTTTTAGCCAATTGATAAGTCTCAAACAAAAGGGTTCAATGATGGAGCACATTGAGGAGTTCCAAAAATTGAACATAAGGGTAAAAAATATTCCAGAGGAGCATAGGATTGATGTGTTCATAGGGACTTTAAAGGAGAATATCCAACATGATGTTCGCCTTTGGGAACCTGATTCATTGGAGAAGGCATTCAGGTTAGCAAGAAAAATGGAAAGCAAAATTATGGCAACCAGGAAGCCTACCACTCACAACTATAAAGATGGAAGTGTTGTTACCCCTAGCCTTCCACAACCTATAAGGTTGACACCACAACAACTGGAAGAAAAAAGAGCAAAAGGGCTTTGTTACAGTTGTGATAGCAAATACACTAAAGGTCATAAGTGTGCTGAGAAGAAATTATTCTACATAGATTGTGAAGAGGAAGAAGAAAAGGAACAAGAAAGGTCAAAAGAAGAGGATATACTCCAGGAACAAAGCCTAGATAAAGAAGAAATGAATCCAACCATATCTTGTAATGCATTGGCTGGAATTACCACTCCTCAAGCCATCAAGATACAAGGACATATCAAGAAGAAAAAGGTAATAGTGTTGATTGATTCAGGAAGTACCCACAATTTTATTCATTGTAAGATAGCAAAAGAATTGAATTGCTTCCTATATCCAACACCAAAGTGTCAAGTGATGGTTGCAAGTGGAGGAACGATAAATTGCTCTGGAAAGTGACATAATATCAAGCTATCCATGGGAGAATATGTATTGAATAGCCCAATTCTTTCCATTCCAATGGGAGGAGATGATGTTGTACTAGGAGTTCAATGGCTACAATCCTTGGGTACAATAGCTTTTAACTTTCAAGAACTTTTCATGAAATTTTATGTGGAAGGAAAGGAAGTTGAATTAAGGGGTATTGCAGGGAAATCAAAAAAGATAATCAACTCTAACGGTATGACAAAGCTTCTAAAAATGGAACAACCAGGTGTAATTGCACAATTATGTTCGCTATATGTTTCCACATCGAAATCATCTATTTCTCCAGATCTCCAAAAAGTCTTGGACAATCATTCCAAGGTATTTGAGACTCCCAAAGGTCTCCCACCTATTCGTGATCATGATCATGCTATTCATTTGATTCCAAGAAGTGTTCCTCCAAACATCAAGCCATACAGATAGCCCTATTCCCAAAAGAGTGAAATTGAACATATGGTTGCAGAAATGCTAGAGGCTGCTATAATTCAACCTAGCCAAAGTTCTTTCTCTGCTCCAGTAGTATTGGTGCACAAGAAGGATGGATCATGGCACATGTGTCCGGATTATAGGGAGCTCAACAAGCTCACTATTAAAGATAAGTTTCCCATTCCTATCATTAACAAATTATTGGATGAATTGCATGGATCAATTTACTTCACCAAGTTGGATCTTCGCTCAAGATATCATCAAATCAGAATGAAGACTGAAGACATTCTGAAAACAGCATTTAGAACTCATGAGGGTCACTATGAATTTTTGGTCGTGCTTTTTGGCCTTACCAATGCACCTTCTACATTTCAAGGTTTGATGAATTACATTTTCAAACCCTTCCTTAGAAAATTTGTGTTAGTATTTTTTGATGATATACTAATCTACAACAAGTCTTGGAAGGATCATGTTGAACATGTTGACAGGGTGCTACAACTATTGGAGGAGAAACAATTATATGCAAAAAATCCAAATGTTTCTTTGGAGTACAAGAGGTGGAATATCTGGGTCATATTGTATCTCATGAAGGAGTTAAGGTAGACCCTAGCAAAATTAAAGCCATTAAGGAATGGAAAATCCTCACATCCATAAAGCATTTGTGAGGATTTCTCGGGTTGACAGGGTATTATCGCAAGTTTGTTAAGAATTATGGGAAAATAGCAGCACCTCTAACAACATTATTGAAGAAAGATGCATTTTCATGGACTCCAAAAGCAACAAAGACCTTCGAACATCTTAAAGAGGCAATGTGCCAAGCACCAGTCTCAGCTACACCAGACTTCACAAAAACCTTTATTGTGGAATGTGATGCTTCAAGAAATGGAATTGGTGTTGTTTTAATGCAAGATGAAATACCCATTGCTTTCGAAAGTCATCCAATCAAGGGAAAGTATTTACACAAAGCTATTTATGAGAAGGAAATGTTGGCAATACTACATGCACTTAAGAAATGGCGACCCTACCTAATGGGAAGACACTTCAAGGTAAAAACAGATCACGATAGCCTTAAATACTTTTTAGAACAAAGATTATCCTCTGAAGAACAACAAAAATGGGTCACAAAGATGTTGGGTTATGACTTTGAAATCATCTACAAAAAAGGGAAGCAAAATGTTGTGGCAAATGCACTCTCAAGAAAGGATGAGGATGTGGAAGCATTGTTGTGTGCCATTTCTATTATCCAACCAGATTGGATAAATGAAGCAAGGGAGGAATGGAAGAATGACGAAGAAGTGTGGGCACTTATTCGAAAGTTACAACAAGATTCCAATACATCTGATACATTTAGCTGGAAAAATGATTTGTTATGGTACAAAGATCGCTTATACCTCTCTAAGAATTCCCAACTCAAACAAAAGATTCTTCTAGAATTGCATGCTTCTCCCTTAGGAGGGCACTCAGGATTTTTAAAAAATTACCACAGTGTTAAGAAGGAATTTTTTTGGGATGGCCTTAAATCATATATTCAAAAGTTTGTGGCAAAATGTTTGGTTTGCCAACAAAATAAAGCTGAAACAATCAAGACACCAGGTCTATTACAACCTTTATCCATCCCAAGCCAACGTTGGGAGGAGGTTTCAATGGATTTTATCACAGGTTTACCCAAGTCTGAGAGAAAGAGTGTCATCATGGTGGTAGTTGATAGACTTACCAAGTATGCACACTTTTGTGCATTATCACATCCATTTAAAGCCAGTACAGTTTCTACTGCATTTATGGAAACAACTCAAAAGCTACATGGAAATCCAAAGATTATTGTAAGTGACAGAGATCCCATTTTTACTGGAAATTTTTGGACAGAATTATTTTCTTGTCTTGGTACTCAGTTAGCTCATAGCTCATCTTATTATCCTCAATCTGATGGGCAAACTGAGATAGTAAACAAATGTTTGGAAGGATATCTTCGTTGCTTGGTATCTGATAAACAGACACAATGGGTCAAATGGTTGCCTCTAGCTGAATGGTGGTATAACACTTCCTTCCATACTGCAACAAAAATGACCCCATTTATGGCACTTTATGGATATCAGCCACCATCCATCACATCATATTTAAGAGAAAATTCTAAGGTTCAAGCAGTGGAACATCACTTCGAGCATCAACAACAAGTTCTCCATCTCTTAAAGGATAACCTCATGTTGGCGCAAAATAGAATGAAACAACAAGCATATCAACATCGCAGCAAAAGAAGTTTTGATGTAGGCAACTAGGTATTCCTACGGCTACAACCATATAAACAAATGTCCCTCAAGCAAGCTAAGAAGGATAATAAATTATCACCAAAGTATTATGGTCCGTACAGGGTGTTGCAAAATATTTGCACTATGGCATACAAATTGGAGCTTCCTGCAGCTTCTCGAGTGCACCCAGTTTTCCATGTTTCATGTTTAAAGAAGGTTATAGGCGACAAGCTCCCAGTTCAAACAATATTGCCAGAACTTGACGAGGAAGGAAAAATTATATTGGAACCGGAAGTAGTCATAGAAACAAGAACTCGATAGCTATGAAATCGATCCATTTCAAAGTATCTCATCAAGTGGAAGAACTTATCCGCTGAAGATTCTACATGGGAGGATGAGAATTTTATACAGAAGCATCCAGAACTACTCAAGCGTTGAGGACAACACTTTTTTGAAGGAGAGGGGCATGTTAGGTCCTATAATACTAGTAATGCCCCCATTACTATTGTAGTTTTATCCCTTATTAATATTGTTGTGCCCCTATTGTCCCCATATTGTTATTATTGTGCCCCATAGAATCCCTCTATTGTTATTTTTGTGCCTTTATATTATTATTGTTAGGTCGGCCTGGTTATATTGTGACCCCTTAGACTCATATATATAGAAAGGAGGTTTTGTCATTTGAATCATCCAAGAATTGTTCATTTGTGTAATGTAAAGGAGGTTTCCCCCTCGAAGAGGCTGAATTCTAAGGCGTTCAACTATCTTTTCTATCTTTTTGTGAGTTGGTTTCATAACATTGTTTGTGCCCAATCTTGGAAAAGTCTAGTGGAAATCTCAATGGAGATGGGTGTTGAATGATTTTTATTGGGTTGATAGACCACTGACAGGGTTCTTTCTACAGTTTATAAACCATTTAGGGTACTTTCCAAGAAGGTTGATAAACCACCTAGGCACTTGTTGTCAGGCTGATAAACCACCTAGGGTGCTTCCATTTAGGCTGATAAATGAGACAGAAATGTTATTCATGAGTGCTTGCCACAACTAATAAACCACATGTAATGAAAATTCCCATACTCCTAGTACTGAGCATGATTTCCAATTGAGACTATTGAAGAATCCTCTTCGATCATGGATCTAGATTGGGGGTGACAATTGAAAGAGATATAGGTTGGAAATGGTCTATGGTTAGGTGTAAAATAGAAGACCCGCCTTCAGTTTCATTTATTAAGTATTCCATAAAAGTGTATTCAAATGAGAGTTATGAATATGAAGATTAATTCTTTGTTGAATTGATGTCTAGCTCTTTAGTAATCTTGCATGATTGTAGTAAACTATTGCATGAAATTAATAGGAAAGACTGCTTCAAATATTCTATGAATTACACTAGTTCTCCCTTGAGGTTGTAAGAAATATGTCTTCAATTCTTATGTAAAAGAATATGTTGCATGTGATCATGCGAGGCTTTGAAATTTACGATCATTATTTTTATGTTCGAGTGCATACTAATTAAAAGACTATTAGTCTTGTTTAGAGATGTGAAGATATTCTCAATGATTATATTACATAAATCTGGGGTGAATCCCCTGCTACTTTTTACACAAGTGTAATTCCTTGAGTTGGGTAATACAAGAGTGAAACCCTAGACTCTCTATCTAATTATAAATTTTATATTGGTTGGGTCAAATCGTGACAATGGGGGTCCGAGAGTTCGGGTTGAAATCCCTCCTTGCAAACGTGGTGAAGGCTCAAACATATGAATGGCCCAAAGGCCCAAATGGTGCAGCCCAAGGTGGATTGGGGTTTCAAACTAGTTAGGGGGTCCAGGGTTCATCTGGTAAAGAAAGTCATTTTGTTTGAAAGATACCAAACAATCCAAATTTTATTATAACATAAATTTGTTACAAAAAAGGGTAAGGGTCGGTCTGGTGGGGCCCTGTTGAAGTGATGACATGGCACGTGGGATATGTGACATGTGGAAATCACGAGCGACCTTCATGGAGGACCATTGGGCTAAATTTGAGTGACACGTGGTGTCCTTAGAGAGGGTCACGTGGCTAGTATGATGTCAACATGACATCATCTCAAGCCTCGGGAGGAAAGATAGGTGTGTAGTAAGTAATAGATTGAGTTTGATGGAGGCTAAGGGATGAGAAGTATCCTTAGAACTTGATAGGGAATTTTACATCTCATACCTCAAACCTTAGAGTCCCTCATTGTGATAATGTATGTGGCAGATGGGAAGAGGTTGGTGGAGGTTAGGGCATGGGAGGTCTCCCCAACTCTTAATGGTAAAATATGCATCGTGAGGTCTCGAACCACAAGAGTTCTCACTGTGGAGGTGCTTGTGGCAGAGGAGGCCATGGTTATGGGGTCGAGAGATGGGAATTAGTTCCCAACAGGTGACAACAAGGGTCTCCATCATGCCCCAAAGGATTGGCATATGTTATATTTTATGGTCCCAAAAACTCTGAGAATTCCCTTATAATGTGAATTGGTTACAAATCATGTTGAGGGTCGACCAGTGGGGCCCAAGTGAGGGGTTGATGTGGAAAGTGACATAAGGGAAAGAAAATGGCCAACCGTGATGACATGGACCCACCAGGTGAGGTGGAGTTACCACGTGGGGGCCATGTGTGTGCTACATGGCAGTACCTTGCTAACATGGAAAGGTCTGATTGACCAAACTTTAAATGGTCATATCTTTTGATCCAAGTGTCATATTGAGATAAAATTTATATTGCTACAAAAATTTAATGAGGCAACTGCATAGGTGACATTAGTTTTTAGTTTTGAGGAAGTTAAAAATTGAGGAAACTTTGTAACCCCATTTCCATTTTGAGACCTTGGAGATCAAGTTAACTTGATGTAACACCTTCCACTACCAAAGAATGATTCAAGGGGGTGGGAGGGTATGTTACGAAGTGGTATCAGAGCATGGTTCAAGCATTGGACCTAAAAAGGCTCACATGCACACACTAGATGAATGTTGATCTATCAAATTCCATTTCTATTCATATATGGGTATTGATATTAAAGTTACAAATTGATGTAATGATTACCTTGATAGGATTGTTGATTAAAAATGTATCCATGTGCTAACTAAGATTTTATGTTTTATATATTTTCACATTAACATAAGCCAAGGTGATGGACAATTGTGTTATTTTCATTTTCTTTTTGGTTGGCTAATAGTTGTGTAGGTGTAAAAACAGGTAGGAAAACATCAAGGTATGAGAAGAAAGAGAAAGGATGAGCAACATATTTAAACAATATGGTACAAATATATCTCAATAGGGTCCCAAAGAAGAGTCAGTCGAGAAGATAAAATAGGAGAAAATTATAGAACTAATGGACACCCTTAGAAGCTTAAGAGTTGAATTAAGCAGTTGCACGGCGGATAATGAAAATATTGTCAGAGAACAAGAGAGGCAAGTAGATGTGAATGTTATGACATTCCAAAGTCTATCAGATCTTCAAAGACAAAGAAAACATGAGTTTAGAACCATTCATCATGATCGGTACAAGCCCAAGCACAATCCGTATGAAATTCAAAAGCACAAGTTGGATGGATCAGAAGGAAACAAGACAAGGAAAAGGCATAGACATGCAGAAGGAGGTGTAGCCCTACTCAAAACTCTAGGGAGAGAAATAAGCATCCCTCACAAATCATTAGACAATTGAACTAAGAGACATTATCAGAAAAGGAGGAGTAAGAAGAGTTTCATTCTAAAGGAATTCAAGAAAGCAAAGCCTCCTACCTTTGATGGGAAGGTGAATAAAGAAGAAGATGCATAGGCTTGGCAATTGGGGATGAAGATGTACTTTAAGGTGCATGATTATTCTGAGAACATGAAGGCCAGGGTGGATATGTTTAGCCTACAAGGAAGGTTTATATATGGTGGGAGGAATTAAAGGATATTAAAGGCATTAGAGAGTAGGAGTTTTCATGGAGGAAGTTTGAAAAGTACTTCTGAAATAATTATTTGAAAAATATTGTGACAGCAAAGCCAAATAATTATATGAACACGAGATGGGACAATAGACACCTAAGAATTATACAAGTAAACTCTTGGAATTTTTGAGGTATGTACCTTATATCAGGGATGAAACAACTGAGGTCCATAGATATATCAGTGGGTTACCACCTGCATACTGGGAAAAAATAGAATTAGATGAACCAAAGACTCTGGAGGTTGTTATCCGGAAGAGCAAGCAATGTTATGAAAAATCTAAGCATAAGGCTAAGGTCTAGTCTAATTGGAAGAAGAAAGATAAGGGAAATTTCAAACGAAAAGGGAAAAAGGCATCATGATATAAATAAGGGAGAAAGAATGAAAAGTTTAATGCTTCTACCAGGAAGGCATATCAACAATAACCCGCAACCATCAGTAGAGGTGAACTAGCTGAGGGGTTTGGAAAAGGACCTGTGCAATGTTCGACTTGTGGAGAAAATAACTTCAGGAGGAATTTCCCTCAATAACAACAAACTGATACGAAGCTATACAATGTACATGAGGAAACAATTGTGAATGATGTGGCCCAAAGCATACCCACAATTTATGCAACACTTGACAATAGAAGGGAATACCAACAAGTTGTATTTGTTCAAATGGAAGGTATGGTAAAAACTTTATTAATGTCAATTTTAATTGGTCCAATATCTAACTACTATTATATCATCCCTAAGATTGTAGAAAAATGTCAATTTCAAAAGAAAATCCATGAGGAATCATGGCTTGTTCAACTAGCCACTGGGACAAAGAGACGAGTAAAAAAATTGGTTGAGCCATTCCCCGTGGAATTGGGTGGCATGACCACCTTAACTAAACCAAATTTTCTTCCTTTAGGGTCATATGATATTTCGATTGGTATGGACTAGTTGGTAGCCCAAAGGACCAAGGTTGAATGTTCTAATAAGGCATTGGAATGTCTTAGTGGTGATGGTGAATAGGTAATGATGTAAGGAACCAAGAGGCTAATTGCACTTAGGAAATTAACCGCGCTTCAGGTGAATAATTTTGGTAGAACAGATAGTGAAATCTACACTATTCATGTGCCTGAGGGAAAAGGACACAACACAAACCCATTCGTAACTCACCCTGCGTTAAAACAATATAAATATGTGTTCCCAAACGAGTCGGCAGGCCTACTTCCCTAAAGAGACATTTATTTCACTATCGAGTTGATCCCAAGAATAGTTCCAACAACAACTTATCACTTGAGCACACCTAAGCTTGTTGAGTTGAAATTGCAACTGAAGGAATGTTGGGGAAGGGTTACACTCAACCCAACGTTTCACCTTGGAGAGACCCTACCCTGTTTTTAAAAATGAAATATGATACACTGAGATTGTGTATAGATTATCAATAGTTTAATAAGGTGACAGTAAAGAACAAATATATCTTTCCCAGGATTGAAAACCTATTTGACAAGTTGAGAGGAGATGTTATGTTTTCCAAAATTGATCTACTATTTGGGTAATCATGTCAAAATTAAGGATGGTTACATTCACAAAATTGCATTCAGGATGAGGAATGGTCATATTGAGTTTGTAGTAGTTCCCTTCGAGCTTACAAATGCCCCAACAACCTTTATGTGCTTCATGAATAATTTTCTTAATCCATACTTGGATAAATTTGTATTAGCCTTCGTAAATGATATCCTAACATATTAAAATACTAAAGAAGAGAATGAATACCACCTTAGAGTTGTTTTGCAGCTGCTAAGGGAGCATAAATTGTATGAGAAACTTAACAAGTGTGATTTTTTCCAAACCCATGTTCACTATTTGGGGCATGTAATTTCAAAGGTAGAAGTGGCTATGGATTCATATAATATCAAAGCAATAATGGAATGGCCCACTCCCTTGAATGTGACGAAGGTCATATCCTTTATGCGATGGATTGGTTATTATCAAAGGTTCATTCATAACTTCTCAAATATTGGGCATCCCGTCACTGCTTTACAAAGAAAAGGAGCAAAATTTCAACGGACTCCTGAATATGCTGACCTAGAAAAATATTTTGTAGTTGGCACTGATGCTTGTAAGAAGGGACTCGGTGGAGTCCTGATGCAAGAAGGACATGTAGTCTACTATGATTCCAGGAAGTTGAATTATCATGAAAGGAATTATGTCACCCATGACTTAGAGTTGGAAGTTATATTTTATGCATTAAGAATGTGGAGGCATTAATTTTTGGGAAGGAAAATTGTGTTGATGATAGACCACAGTGGACTGAGATATTTGTTTTCCAACTGAAGCTAAATTTCAAAGAAGGCGGGTGGTTGGATTTAATAAATGAGTTTTATTTTAAGATTAAGCACATTGAAGGAAAAGAGAACAAGGTAGCATATGCACTCAATATGAGTTTGCAAGAGGTTCACCTAGAAACCTTGAGTTCATGCTCAATTGACATCAAGGAAAGAATTAAAGAGGGGTTGATTAATGATGAACATCACCAATATGTGAAGAAATGTTTGCAAAAGAAACCAGATGGATCTGTGAGTAGAAGTTACTAGGTCAATGATGAAGGCATAATAATGTTCAAAAACATAAAATAT
Organism: Pinus tabuliformis; assembly: GCA_031772625.1. Lineage (NCBI taxonomy): Eukaryota > Viridiplantae > Streptophyta > Pinopsida > Pinales > Pinaceae > Pinus > Pinus tabuliformis. The sequence goes on from CM062819.1 coordinate 1,407,834,027, forward strand.
GTACCTAACACAACTGACATAAGGAGGCTTGTTATGGATTAGTTCCATAAGAGACCTTACTCAGGTCATCTTGGTTACCAAAAGATGATAATGGCCATGAAGAAAAAATATTATTGGCATGGAATGAGGAAGGATATAGCTTATTTCATTGTTAAGTGTGTGGAATGCTAGTAAGTGAAAGTAGAATGCAGGAATCTAGCTATATTATTGCAACCAATTACAATTCTAGAGTGGAAATGGAAAGTCATATCCATGGAATTCCTCACAAAATTTCCCAAGATAGCTAGGAAACATGATGCTATCATGGTGGTAGTGGATAAATTAAGCAAGGAAGTGCACTTTATTGTTGTTAAATCTACTCATAAAGAAATTGAAATAACCCAAATCTTCATGAGGGAGATATTTAGGTTTCATGGAGTACCTAAAAGGATAATATCATACAAATATGCCAATTTCAATTCAAACTTTTGGAAGTCATTGTTTGTTGGTTTTGGAACCCAACTATCTTTTAAATGGGCTTACCATCCTCAGAAAAATGGTCAAACGGAGAGAGTGAATAGGATATTGGAAGAAATGTTGTGGATGTATGTTATGCATTAGCCAAGGAATTTAGAACACTACCTACCACTAGTGGAGTTTGCATATAATAATGGTTATCAAGAGTCATTGTGAATGAGTCCATTCAAGGCACTATATGGTAGAAAATGCAATAATTCCATCAGTTGGGAGGATCTAGTAATAGAGTACTCCTTGGACTATAAATGTTAAAATAAATGGAACAGGAGATGGTCATGATAAAACAAAAGTTAAAGACACCCAAAATCAATAGAAGGGTTACGTAGACCAGCAAAGAATGCATAAAGAGTTTTAGGTGGGAGATAATTTACATCTCTACATTAAGCCAAAGAAAATATCATTAAAAGTGGGACCATGTGCCAAGCTAGGTTGATGTCTAAATGTACTAGAGCTTGAGGAGGACGAGTTAGAATTCTATACAACCTCCCCTCAAGAATCCCCATAGTCCTTGGATTTTCAATATTAGATCCCTTAACCCAAACAATAACTTTTCCATCAACAAATGTCACCCTATCACCTTTATATTCTAAGCAAGAAATAGAAAGCAAGTTCTTTTTCAAACCTGGAACATAGAGGATATTGTTGAGATGAATATTCCCACCAGATTCCATCTCCAAGGAGGTAGATCCAATCCCTTTGACCAAGTAGCTATTCTTGTCTCCAAGTTCCATTGAATGAGAAGAGTTTGATTTTGATAGATTTTTTAGTTGACCATGTTCCCCTGTCATGTGCCTTGAGGCTTCATTGTCAATTACCCATGTATTATCATATTCAAATGAACCTATAAGAGTGGAATAAATAATTCCATCCATGACTTCTTTAGATAGCTTGGAGATGAACTTGATGATGCAACCTTTGATAGATTCAAGGAGACTCCTAAGAGTCTTGAGACCTTCCTTCATGTATCTTGCCATTGGAGAGGGAGAGAGAAGATAGTTGCTTCAAGAATGTCTTCAAACAAGAGTGTCAACAAGATGTGATATTTAAGCTTTCTTCCTTCACCTTAGCTCTGATACCATGTTGAGAAATCAATATGCTAGTATATTAGGTTTGATTTATCTTACTTGATAATTATTTGTGAATGTTTGTTGGATTTTATGTCTTCTTCATCAAGCAATTACCACAAATATAAAGTACATGAAAAACACAAAATACAAAAAACACAAAGATGTAGGCTCCAAGCCAAGGCAAAACCCCATAAGGGGAAAACCCAAAAAATTTCTCTTCTTATAGAATCAGGTCAAAGTGAGATATCCAAGGCCCGAGACCAAGACAAAGACTACCACATAGACCCAAGTTAGCCCTCCTTCAAAACTTCTTCACCAAGTCAAAGTCAATGAAATTAAAATGCTAGACAAATCTCAAAAAATCTAGTCAAATCTCATAATTCAGACCTACAACTTAGACTTGCAATTTTTGGACCTATAATTTCATATAATCTACCCCAGAATCTTTGCACATGTTAATAAATAGCAATAAAAAAACATCTGAATTCACTCTCCCTTGACTTCGGTCTTTTTCTTCTTCTATTTGGCACAAAAATTGATGAGTGTGTTGAGTGATCAAATGAGGTCAAAGTGTCCTCTATTTATAGTTGTCCAAAAGGTCGAATAGGTGCCTCTTCTAGGTCGATGTGTCCAAGAAAGTCTGACAATTGACTGTACTGACTCAAAATAAAATATTTTTCTTTTCTTACAAATAGTCCAAATGCGACTTTGACTCAAATACATTTGTTTGTCTCATGAAAAGTTTTATTTTCACTCGATAAACCCTAGAAGCATGAAGAACATGCTTTGACTAATGAATCTTCTTTTTTCTTTTACATGAAATACATATTGATACAAGTACAATGATAATTATGAAGACTGAACCTAGTTACATTTTCAACATTATCTCCCCTTTGGAACAATTCTTCTTCTACCAAATTTTTAATAAGGAAGAAATTATATAAACTCTTCTCAATATTCCTTGAATTCCTTTGAATATTAAATTTCATTTTCTTAAGATTGTGAAAAGATAGTGTTAGGTCCCTATAATACTAGTGATTCCCCTATTACTATTGTCATTGTAGCCCTTATTGTTATTGTTGTCCCCCTATTGTCCCCATATTGTTATTATTGTGCCTCATAGAAGCTCAGTATTGTTATTGTTGTGCCCTTACATTATTATTGTTATGTCAGCTTTGATTATATTGTGACCCCTTGGACTCCTATATATAGAAATAAGGTTTTGTCATTTGTATCATCCAAGAATTGTTCATTTTGTGTAATGTAAACGAGGTTGCCCCCTCGAAGAGGCTAATTTCTAAGGCGTTGATCTTTCTTTTATATCGTTTTGTGAGCTGGTTTCATAACATTTGGTGTCAGAGCTTTGGATTCTAGGGCTTTACTGCTCCAAACAGGTCATCGTGGCATTTTCACTATAACTTTTTTTCTGAAACATTTCAAAAGCTAAAAAAAAAACCATTTGAGCCGAAATCGTTCTGAACCTCAGGCCCTAATTTCGGATCTTGTCTCGCTATATTTGCAGAGATATGATTTGAGGAAGTTAAGTTTTTTGCATACTCCTGAATTACATTCCAAATAGGTGACCTTGGGAAAATAGTCATAACTTTCTCTATGAGTATCAGATTTAAATTTCGTAAGAAGTTACAAAAAGAGAATGGATTGTAGCTTTCTGTGTATATTTTTTAGATCCGAAGGTCGAAACAGTGACAGGTGTCACGTCGTACAAGTTCGCTCTACTAAAAAATTATATAATCAGGTCATCTTGGGCGATTAGGCATAATTATTTCTTGGAGAATCCAATTTTTATCATATTGGTGGCATTGGAAAGAGAACTCAGAGGGCTACCACAGGAAGCAATTTCAGACCTTGGAGATCCGCAATTACAGATATACAACAGATTCAATATCGAGCTTCTACAAAGCGAAAAAAGGTGTGTAGTCTTTTTTAAATTTTGCATAAGTTTGGGTTGTGAAGCATAATTATCATTAAATAATTCCCCGAAGAAAGAAAATGGAAACACCTAGTAAGCAACCTAAAAGATCTAGCATGACTCATGAAGAAGAGGAAGAAATGCAACATGATATATCAAAATTACGAGACCAAGTGCAACAAATTTCACTCTCACAAAAGGTAACAGAAGCTAAGATTGACGGTTTAAAGAAAGACGTGGAAGATAATATGAATGGCATGCAAATTAAGATGGATGGCATGGAAGCTAAGATGAATGGCATGGACGCTAAGATGGAAGATTTGAAGATATATTTGACTAAGTTGCTACAAGAAATGCTTATTAATGGTGAAAGGGTAGTAAAGGAAACTCATGATGAGAACAAAAGAAATGTTAATCATGATTTCATAGACTCTAATGTTGGATTGAAGACCCATCATGTTCCAAAGATTGATATGAGGAAGTTTGATGGCAAGGATCCTGTAACATGGATACTACAGATGGAGCAATATTTCGATCTCCATAATGTGAAAAACACACAAAAGGTACGCATTGAAACTTTATATTTGGAACCAAATCAGTTTGTATGGTATTGATGGCTTTGTTCTCGTAAACAAATTGTCACTTGGGCAATTTTTATGGAAGAAATGATAGCACATTATGAGGATACAAAAAGAAACACTTTTTTTAGCCAATTGATAAACCTCAAACAAAAGGGTTCAATGATGGAGCACATTGAGGACTTCCAAAAATTGAATATAAGGGTAAAAGATATTCCAGAGGAGCATAGGATTGATGTGTTCATAGGGACTTTAAAGGATAACATCCAACATGAGGTTCGCCTTTGGGAACCTGACTCATTGGAGAAGGCATTCAGGTTGGCAAGAAAAATGGAAAGCAAAATTATGGAAACAAGGAAGCCTACCACTCACAACTATAAGGATGGAAGTGTTGTTTCCCCTATCCTTCCACAACCTACAAGGTTGACACCCCAACAATTGGAAGAAAAAAGAGAAAAAGGGCTTTGTTATAATTGTGATACAAATTACACTAAAGGTCATAAGTGTGATGACAAGAAATTGTTTTACATAGATTGTGAAGAGGAGGAAGAAAAGGAACAATAAAAGTCAAAAGAAGAGGATATACACTAGGAACAAACCCTAGAGAAAGAAGAAATGAATCCGACCATATCTTGTAATGCATTGGCTATAATTACCACTCCTTAAACTGTCAAGATAGAAGGACATATCAAGAAGAAAAAGGTAATAGTGTTGAATGATTCGAGCAGTACCCATAATTTTATTCATTGTAAGATAACCAAGGAATTGAATTGCTTCCTATATCCAGCACCAAAGTGTCAACTGATGGTTGCAAGTGGAGGAACCATAAATTTCTCTGGAAAGTGCCATAATATCAAGTTATCCATGGGAGAATATGTATTGAAAAGCGCAATGCTTTCCATTCCAACGTGTGGTGTTGATGTTGTACTAGGAGTCCAATGGCTACAATCCTTGGGTACAATAGCTTTAAATTTTCAAGAACTTTTCATGAAATTTTCTTCGGAAGGAAAGGAAGTAGAATTAATAGGTATCGCAAGGAAATCAGGAAAGATAATCAGCTCTAATGGAATGATAAAGCTTCTAAAGAAATAGCAACGAGGTGTAATTGCACAATTATGTTCACTAGAGGTTCCCACATCAAAATCATCTATTTCTCCATATCTCCAAAAGCCTTAGACAATCATTCCAAGGTATTTGAGACTCCCAAAGGTCTCCCACCTATTCGTGATCATGATCATGTTATTCATTTGATTCCAGGAAGTGTTCCTCCAAACATCAGACCTTACATATATCCCTGCCCAAAAGAGTGAAATTGAACATATGGTTGCAGAAATGCTAGAGGCTGGTATAATTCAACCTATACAAAGTTCTTTCTATGCTCCAGTAGTATTGGTGCACAAGAAGGATGGATCATGGCACATGTGTCCGGATTATAGGGAGCTCAACAAGCTCACTATTAAAGATAAATTTCCCATTCCTGTCATTGATGAACTATTGGATGAATTCCATGGATCAATTTACTTCACCAAGTTGGATCTTCGTTCAGGATATCATCAAATCAGAATAAAGACTGAAGACATTCTGAAAACAGCATTTAGAACTCATGAAGGTCATTATGAATTTTGTGTCATGCCTTTTGGCCTTACCAATGCACCTTCTACATTTCAAGGTTTGATGAATTCCATTTTCAAACCCTTCCTTAGAAAATTTGTGTTAGTATTTTTTGATGATATACTAATCTATAGCAAGTCTTGGAAGGATCATTTTCAACATGTTGACAGGTTGCTCAAACTACTGGAGGAGAAACAATTATATGCAAAAAGCTCCAAATGTTTCTTTGGAGTACAAGAGGTGGAATATATGGGTCATATTACATCTCAAGAGGTGTTAAGGTAGACCCTAGAAAAATTAAAGCCATTAAGAAATGGAAAATCCCCACATCCATAAAGCATCTGTGAGGATTTGTCAGGTTGACAGAGTATTATCGCAAGTTTGTTAAGAATTATGGGAGAATAGCAGCACCTCTAATAACATTATTGAAGAAAGATGCATTTTTATGGACTCCAGAAGCAACGAAGGCCTTTGAACAACTTAAAGAGGCAATGTGCCAAGCACCGGTCTTAGCTACGCCGGACTTCACAAAAACCTTTATTGTGGAATGTGATGCCTCGAGAAATGGAATTGGTGTTGTTTTAATGCAAGAAGAAAGGCCCATTGCTTTCGAAAGTCATCCAATCAAAGGAAAGTATTTACACAAATCTATTTATGAGAAGGAAATGTTGGCAATACTACATGCACTTAAGAAATGGCGACCCTACCTAATGGGAAGACACTTCAAGGTAAAATCAAATCATGATAGTTTGAAATAATTTTTAGAACAAAGACTATCTTCAAACGAGTAGCAAAAATGGGTCACAAATATGTTGGGTTATGACTTTGAAATCATATACAAAAAGGGGAAGCAAAATGTTGTGGCAAGTGCACTCTCAAGAAAGGATGAGGATGTGGAAGCATTGCTTTGTGCCATTTCTATTATCCAACTAGATTGGATAAACGAAGAAAGGGATGAATGGAAGAATGACGAAGAAGTGTGGGCACTCATTCAAAAGATACAACAAGATCCTAGTACATCTGATACATTTAGCTAGAAAAATGATTCGTTATGGCACAAAGATCGCTTATACCTATGTCAAAATTCCCAACTCAAACAAAATATTCTTATGGAATTGCATGCCTCTCCCTTAGGAGGGCACTTAGGATTTTTAAAAACTTACCACTGGGTTAAGAAGGAATTTTTTTTGGGATGGCCTTAAATCTGATATTCAAAAGTTTGTGGTGGAATATTTGGTTTGCCAAAAAAATAAAGTTGAAACAATTAAGACCCCCGGTCTATTACAACCTTTATCCATTCCAAGTACCTCAATATGTATCCTTAGATTCTTGAAAATTTCATAGTATGAAACTTCTATGGGATAAAGTTATGGCAAAAATTCCAAGATCACTCCTTTGAAACTAATTTCAAGACTATTCACAAACTCTTACTTCCACAAGGTATATTTCCAAAATTGTACGGAAACATAATCTATAAAAAAATTACCAGCTATATAGAGAGATCTCTCAGTAGTCCCTTAGAAACTACAAGCTGAAGTGTTCTAGGAAAAAAATTTATAACAAAATTTCCAAAATCACTCATTTCAAACTAATTTTATGACCATTTAGAAACCCTAACTTCGATAGAGTATATCTCTAAATTATAAGCAACTCGAATCTAAAATTTTGATTGCATGTATGTGCAAAAATTTCCTAAATCAACTTAAACATTAGGGGAATTTTGAGTTCCAAAATGAGTCTCCTAAGGAAAATAATAAAATAATAGTAAAAATATCCCTTGGGTGCTTCTCAACTTGTGATGGTTGTGTAAATGAAGTATTAGTGCAAGGAGGTACGATGTTCAAATACCTCTGATTCACCTTTGTGCATGTGGAATGAGGCTTATGTACGCATCTAGAGTTTACAGTGATAGCACCTAGAATTGACCTCGTGTCACACGAGTACGAGACTGACCTAGTTGTCAATTCCTCTAGCCACAGAATATATAAATAAATAAAATAATAGTAAAAATAATAAAATAATAGATGAATTTTAAAATTTAACAAAAAAAACCTATTTTTATTGTATTTTCAACATAAATCCCTATGAATTTATTCAAATTCCAAGTGTGTACAATCATAGGATGTGAAATTAGACTCTACATCCAACTAGTACCCACTCTACATACTTTTGAGGAGATCCACACCAAGAAAATTCAAAATATACGAAAAAATGTGAAAAAAAAATGTGTTTGAAACACATTTTTTCATATATTTTCAATTTGTCTCGATGTGGATCTACTCAAAAGTATGTGGAGTGTGTACTCATTGGATGAAAAATCTAATTCCACATCCAACAAGTATACACATTTGAAATTTTACTAAACGTACAAGGAGATAAGTCAAAATTATGATTAGAAAATTAATTTTATTTTTTTCCCTCCAAAAATATTTACCCCCTAGAGATGACATCACCATCTTGAATCTTATCGGTTCTTTTAAAGTTGATTGTTTTAGTACATTCTCCATTTTGAGGCTCATTTTTTACCTCAAAATTTCCCTGATGATTTCACGGTTTGAATTTTTCCAAGAAAGAAATTATGAAAAAGATGCCAAGATCACTCATTTCAGAATGATTTCCTGACCATTTACAAACCCTAACTTCCATAAGGTATATCTCTAAAATTATAGTGAAATTGAATTTAAAATTTTGGTTTGATTTACTTCTATATGCCCAAAACTTATAGTCTAAAGCTTCACGGATTATTAAAAAGGAAAAAAGAAAAGCAAGTTATATTGAAAATGTCATGATGACTCGTTTGAAGTAGTAAAACGCTAGGATCATAACTCATATACCGAATGTTATGAACCATGCACATTGAAAATGATAAGAAACCAATAATTACAATCCACTTCAAATGAGAAACCTCATTTTATAATGAATACAATGTATAATACAAAAGATCTAATAATCCTAGGATTTGATTTCCTTAACACACACACACACAGAAGAGACAAATGATACAATTATAATAAAGGGTGCAATGAAAGGTTCTAGCAAACATTAACAATAGAAAAATAGAAATGTAAAAACTCAATAACTAGGGCTTAATAAGGGGTCTTAGGGTTACTGTGGGGCTTGTCTAGGGCTTAACAAGCATGCATTCATTAGGTCTGGGGAATAAAAGTGAGTCAACCAAAACAACTCAACAACTTAGGAGAAGCTAAAAAGTAGGAATCAATTATAAAGGTATGGTTATAATAGTGAATATTTTGATTATTTTTGTAGTTTATCTTCCATTGTTGAGGATCCTAAAAGTGTGAAAGGGACTTAAATTGTCTTGAAAATGCACAATAAAGAAAAACAAAACATAGTTACCTACTCAACAAGAACCCTCCAAAGTTCTATTTTTTAAAGGTCAACAATGTAAACTATCAAATAAGAGCTGTAAACTCAAAACGATAACTCTAACCAAAAAACCCAAAAAAAATGAAAAAATAGCTCGAGGTAAATTTTCAACATTTTTTTAAAATGGCAGTGAAAACCAATTTTTTTGTGCAAAAAGCACCCTGAAAACGAAAAGTGTTGATGTTGGAATAACGTCTTTTCTTCGGGATAAATTTTCAACATTTTTTAATAATGGCATTAAAGATAAAATATCATGACTCTAAAAAACCTTGAAATTCCAACAATTTTCACGCATGGAATTAAAGATAAAATATCACATCTCTGAAAAGCCTTAAAATTCCAATGCTTTTTAGGCATGGCATTAAAGATAAAATATCATGTCTCTGAAAAGCCTTAAAATTCTAACAATTTCTAGCCATGGTGTTAAACAAAAAATACTTATAGTTGTTTTCAACCATAGTATTAAAAATAAAATATCATGACTTAGAAAAACTTTAAAATTTTCACAATTTTTCAACCATGGAATTAAAGTCAAAGATCATGACTACAGAAAACCTTAAGTTTTCAACATATTTCAATCATGGCATTAGAAAAACTTTATAATTAAAAAGCTTAAAAAATGAACACTTGAATGAAAGAGTCATTATATCAAAAGTAATTTCTTTTTTAAATGCTAAAAGTATAGCTATTTTGTCAGACCAGAAGGTAACTCCTCAAATCAATTCATATTATTCATTCAGATTGTTCATTATTATATACAACAGGGAGTGACTATTCAGTGCATCTCCCGGTGACTCTCCATATTCCCTATTATTTATTTACACTAATTACAGTTGTTCACCCAATCCCTATGATTAGGTGTCAACATTCCCCCCCTTAATCTAAATGGATGTTCGTGAGTCCAAGCATCGTTCTGAATCTTTCAAGCTTTTCTCTTCCAAGCGCTTTGGTGAAGATGTCTGCAATTTGCTCATTAGTGGAACAATGGTGGAGATGGATTGTTTTTGCCTCAACATGATGTCGAATCAGATGATATTTAGTATTGATGTGCTTCGTTCGATCATGGAACTTTGGGTTCTTGGCCAACTTTATTGCCGAGGTATTATCAATCATGAGTGGAGTCGATTGTACTTGTTTTACCTGCAAATCTTCAAGAATTTTCCTAAGCCACACAATTTCTTTTCTTGCCTCAGTGGCTGCCACATATTCTGCCTCTGTTGTGGAATCTATGAAATTGATTGTTTGTGTGATCTCCAGGAGACAGCTCCTGATCCAAGACTCATAGCATAACCTGAAGTAGATACCCCAGTTTCTTTGTCTCCATCGAAGTCTGAATCAGAGTATCCAATCAAGCTGAAGTCACCCACCTGTGTATACTTGATTCCAAAGTCTTGAGTTCCCTTCAAGTACTTTAGAACTCTTTTTGTAGCAGACCAATGTCCCTCACAAGGCTTTTGCATAAACCTGGAGAGGATTCCAACATTAAACGAAATGTTTGGTCTGGTAGTAGTTAGGTAGTTAAGACTTCCTACAAGCTGTCTATACTTTGTTGCATCCTCAAATTCTTTTACTTCAATAGACGTGAGCTTTAAGTTTTATTCCATTGGAATAGTCAGAGGATTGCATTCAGTCATGCCAAACCTATTCAACAGATCTCCAATGTACTTCTTTTGAGAAAGGAATATGGACTTCGGATGTTGAGTTACATCAATACCAAGATAGTAATGAACATAGCCCAAATCAGTCATTTCAAAACCTTTCCTCAATTCCTTCTTTATGGATGCAATGTAGCTTTCATTGTTCCTTGTCATCAAAAGATCATTTACATATACCACAAGATATACAAATGTTTTGCCAACCTTCTTGACAAACAAAGTTGCATCATCAAGATCATAATGTTTGAAACTGAGTTTCAGAAGATGCTCAGTTAGTTTTTCATACCAGGCTCGCGGTGCTTGTTTGAGGCCATACAAGGATTTCACAAGTTTTCATACTTTATGTTCATGTCCTTTCACAGCAAATCCTTCAGGCTGGGACATAAAAAAATTCTCTTTTAGATCTCCATTCAAGAAAGCATTTTTTACATCCATTTGATGGACTTTCCAACCATTCTAAGTTGCTAGGGCAAAGAGTGTCCGAATGGTAGCCCATTCTGCTGTGGGGGAAAAAGTCTCTTCATAATCGACCCCTTCCTTCTGTGCAAAACCTTTTGCCACAATCCTGGCTTTGTGCTTGTCAAGTGAGCCATCAGCTTTATACTTGTTCTTGTAGACCCACTTGTATCCAATTGGTTTGGTTCCTAATGGAGGATCAACCAGCTTCCATGTGCCATTCTTTATCAGGGCAGCATACTCCTTTTGCATCACTTCTTTCCATTCATCATGAGAAGCAGCTATTTTTAAGAAAGTTGGTTCAAAATCTGTAGACAAATTCAATTCACAATCATAAGAAACATCCATATCAATAGGTGAATCAGAGTCATCTAAATCACCTCTATTTTGCCATTTTGAATTTCTAGTTCCTGTCTTTCCAACCTCATAAGGATGAACACTTTCAAGTGTCTTTGTCAGCCACTTTGGGGGACCTTTCTCAGATGGTCTAGGCTGCTCCGTTGATTGAGTTGGGACTGAATCAAGATTGAGTCTCCCAACTCTGTCAATCACATCACTCAAAGTATCATCCGTTGTTGGAGTTTCATGCGAGGGAGAGAGTGCTTCAGAAGAAGATTCCACAGCATGGAAAATTTTAGGGGCGAAATTTCGCCCTTAGGCGAAATTAAGGGGTTTTAAATTTTTAGTGGGCGAATATTTTGTATCATAGTACATTTTTACAAATCGCCTCAAATTTATTTTATAAAAAAAATAGGTATGGAGGTTAGCCCACCTTATTTTAAGGGAGAGGGTAAAAAAGGTAAATTTAGCCCTTGAAATTAGGAGTTACAACCTTCCATTCACCCTAATTTTCAAGAATAGGTTTTATTTAAGTGAATCCTATGGGCCAAATACCATATTTATAAAAGAGGTATGGTAAATTAATAAAAATATAAATAAATGAGAGGTATGGTAAATAAATAAAACATTTTTTATATTTACTCCATAAGTCACGTTATATACATGCAAGGGTGTAAACAAATAAAAATATAAATAAAGTGGAGGTATGGTAAATAAATAAAACCTCTTTTTATACTTACTCGAAAGGTATGGTAAATAAATAAAAATATAAATAAACTAGAGGTATGGTAAATAAATAAAACCTCTTTTTATATTTAGTCCATAACTCTCTTTCTATTTATGAAGGCTCAAAAGAGAGGTTTTATTTAAGTGAATCCTATGGGCCAAATACCATATCTGTAAAAGAGGTATGATAAATTAATAAAAATATAAATAAACGAGAGGTATGGTAAATAAATAAAACATTTTTTTATATTTACTCCATAAGTCACCTTATATTTACGAACACTCAAAAAATGCGTTATATTTAGGTGAAACCTATGGGAAAAATACTATTAGTATTAATAAAAATAAAAATGGCACATGGTATTGACCCATGGTATTCACGTGGAATGTAGCCTATTTAAAGGGGGGAATTAAACCAACATAGATCCATCTTTACTCTGGATCTACTAAGCCCCGAGAGGGATCAAATATCGTGATATGCAAACTAGCATAGAGTGAAAAAATATTTAATCCCTCTTGGGGCTTGGTGGATCAAGAGTAAAAATGGATGTTGTAATTTAATGTATGTTAAACATTTTAACTTGGTTAAAATAAAAATCAATTATTAATTTTATTAATTTTTATAAATTACTAATAGTAATTTTTAAGCTCAAGGTTTATGATCACCCAAGGTATTGACCCATGGTAATACCATGGTATTCATGTGAGCATAGACTATTTAAAGGGGAAATTCTATCATCTTAGATCCATCTTAATTCTGGGACTATCAAGTGCTCAGAGGGATAAATAGATTTCATCCCTCTAAGAGTGGTAGATGTGGAGTTAAGATAGATATAGGATGTTTTTATGATAATGAAGATATTAAATAGACTTAGGAAATTATATTGTAAAAACATCTTAAGGTGAATGGTTAAAGCTACATTTAGTCACTTCACAAAATTTAGTAAAAAATACCAATATCTCCATTAATATTGGTTTTTCTGATTTAACAAAAAAAATTCAAAACAGTGAAACCTCATCACGCTTTCTACATCACCCTCACAGAAAATTTCCCACCATTTTTCAAACATTCTCAATATGATATCTTCATGAAAAAGTTTAGGTACTGATGTTGGATTAGTTGTTTGAAAAATAAGTTGGTTTGTACAACCTTTCATCTTCTGTGTTATTCTTAGTTTGTCCTAATGATCTGTAGGGGTTGGAGCCACTACACCATATTTTCCTAAAAGGTGGAGATTTTTCACCAAAAAGGAAATTAATCTACATGTTACAACGCTGTTAAAAAATGTGAGACGTATGAGGGTAGTGAATTATGCTAATAAGCAATTTAGATTGGGAGAGACGTAATTAAATTTTATTATTTAATTGAAGATTTCCAATTAAAATAATAATAAATCTACATTTATATATTCATATATTGATTGGAAGGCTTCTCACAATGGTCACTTCTTTCAATTAGATCTTCTTCAAGCCTTTGGGATACCTAATACTTTATTATATAATATATTTGGAGCTTGCTACTTGTTGGCGTGTTGGGGTAAACAAACTTGATGTGTTTTTTTTTATCTCGCAGTTGGAGTCTATGGAATAAGAAAGAAATTTGATAACTTGAAAAAAGTGGTAGCTTGACAAAATTTGTAGAGAAAAGCAAACTTGATGTGTTTTTTTTTATCTCGCAATTGGAGTCTATGGAATAAGAAAGAAATTTGGTAACTTGAAAAAAGTGGTAGCTTGACAAAAGTTGTAGAGAAAAGATTAATCTCTCTACCTTGACAGAACTCGTGGTCAATATCAACACCTACAAGAACTTTGTTGTGGAATATTATCAAAACTAATAGAAGGATATGAAAGAGTGTATTGTAAGAATCTTGACAAACACGGCCACTGAAACTTGGAACATTGTTTGTAGGAAGAGAAAATTATGTTTCTTTTTTCCAAACATGTATGTTAGTATACTACAGTTTAATGAATATGTTGTCTTATTATCATATATGGTTTCATACTTTAACAAAACATTCACCAAGACTTCACAATGTTTTATTATTCAGTAAACAATTTGCCAAGATCTTACAAGATTTTATAATTCAGTGAAAGATTCTCCATCACTGTACAACATAATATAATCTGGTGAGAGATTCGCCAAAAAAATTATATATACATATTATATTATTGATAAAATCGCCTCCCATTTTTCCTATGTATCATGGGGATTAGCCCATTTATTATACATATAAATATAGGGTGGTTCTTAAAATTTTCCTTGTTCCACAAGTTGATCTAGTATAGGAATCCCCCCTTCAAGATGTGGAATCTGATTATCAAATTCTTGAAATTATTTTTCATTTGCGAATCTATCCAAGAGATCAAGTTTCCGCTCAACAACATTGTCAGTTTTGGATGATTCAAGAAAGATTACATCTCTAGATACAACAAACTTTTTATTGACTTCATCATAAAGATGGTATGCTTTGGAGGTGTTTGAATACCCCAGGAAGATACACTTACAACTTCTTGCACCAAGTTTGTTTCTATGTACCTTTGGTATCAAGGCATAACACGTGGAACCAAAGACCCTGAGATGCTTTACTGAAGGAATGTGCCCATACCACATTTCATAAGGAGTCTTGTTTCTAATAGCATTATATGGACATCTATTCTTTACATATACAACACATAGAACTGCATCAGCCCAAAACATCAATTTTATATTTTTGAAAAACATCATGGAGCATACCATATTTAAGATTGTCCTATTCATTCTTTCAGCTACTTCGTTCTGTTGGGGATTATAAGGCACAATTTTTTGATGTTTGATCCCATGTTGGCAAAGATAGATTTCAAATTCATTTGAAGTGTATTCTTTTCCATTATCAGTGTGAATAGAGCCAATATGAGATTGTGCATCATTTTCAATCCATGTATGAAAGTTCTTGAATGTTTGAAAAGCATCAGATTTGTTCTTCAATAAATAAACACAACACATTCTGGTGTAGTCATCAATAAATGTCATCATATATTTATTTACATTTGCAGAAGGAACAGGCATTGGACCACATAAATCTGAATGAATGAGTTCAATTTTTCTATGTGCTCTTGAATGTGAATCATGAAAAGACTGTTTACTATGCTTTCCTAGAATGCAAGCATCACATTGCTTAAGTTTCCTAGGAATTGTAGGCAAACCAGTAACGCCATTTTTCTTCAACAAGCGGAGGCTATCATAGTTCAAGTGTCCAAATCTAGCATGCCATAATAAACTTGATGGAAATGTACCTTCTTCATGATGAGAATTGTATGAGAAATTTTGTGCATGAGTAGAGGTACCCTGCAGCTTGAGAAGCCTTTCTTCTTCTATCCCCGTCATGAAAAGTGAGTGGCCTGATGCTTTTCTCACCTCAAGCTTGCCATCAAACATATGAATGGAGTGTCCTTGCTAGTGGATGTGAACCAAGGACAGCAAGTTTCTCCTCAACTGTGGGAGATATAGAACATGATGCAGAAGAAAGTCTGGAAGACTAGGCAATTTAAGCTTGATTGTGCCAAGCCCTGATGGCTTGAGTTTTGATTTGTCTGCAAAGTATACTGCTCCATCAACATTGTCAGTAAATTCTTCAAAAAAATCTCCTCTAAAAGTCATGTGGCAAGTTGCTCATGAATCAAGCAACCAATCATTTTTCCAAGAAGCAATTGAAGCATTAAACAAGTCTTCATTTACTCAAATATTACAGTGTGCCACAACACAGTGAGCGGATTCAGGTGCTTTACCTTTGTCTTTGTCATTAGTTTTACCTTTGGGTTGGTTTCTTTCCTTCTCAATTTTGTCCCAAGGAAACTTGCATGTGGATGCATCATGTGATCCATCTCTTTTGCAGCGTATGCAATGTAAATACGACTTTTCTCCTTGAGAGTGTCTGCCCCCCCTGCCTCTGAAATTTCTTCCTCTTCCTCTTCAACCACCTCTTCCTCTGGAAGAATCTTGAGAAAGATTCTTTTCTCTATGAGCAAGGCACACAACCTCTTCAGAAGATTCAGGAGCTGTCTTCTTGCCAAAAGCTTTCTCTCTTTCAGCAAATTTTTTCACAAGGGAGTCAAAGGTAATATCTTTGAGGTTTCCATTTGCTTGCAATGACTCATGATAATTTGAGTAAGTGGGATAAAGTGCCTTGAGAAAAGCTATCAGAGGAATATCTAGTTCAACATTACTGACTTTGATATCATGCATTATAGATTTTACTTCTGATGCAAGAGCACGAGGATCATTATTTTGTAATTCAAGGGTGAAGAGTTTAATCATGAGTTGAACAACTTCAAGTGCAGAGTGTGAGTCATAGATTTCCTTCAATTTTTGTAAGGCTTCGAAAGCATTTTAAAATGGCGAAATATGGCGACTCACCTCTTCATTTACTAATGTTGCAATCAATGCATAGGTCTTGTTGTTCTTATTTTCCCAAATGGCGAACTCCTTGTCTGAGGTAGGTTGTTCTGGCTCTTTGTCTCTGTCTCCAACACACACTCCTTTCCACAACTCATTGAAAATGAGGGTGTGTTTTATCTTCCGGGACCACTCATGATAGTTCTCCTTGCCAGTGAGAACTACTCCAACAATAGATATGATTGAATACATTGTAAAATCTGTGTACTGTGGGAAGAAATACTTCTGCTACAAAATTTTACTTCTAAAAAAAATCTAATTCTGATGTATGAAGACAGAGGTATTATGTGGGGAAGGTGGTATCATATGTCAGACCGTGTTATTATGAGGCACACGTGCTATGGGAGGAGGTAACTAGGGAAACGCAGTTGAAACAATACCAACATAGGCCACCAGTTTGAAGCAGAGACAACGTTATACTATAATTCAAAGACAATGAATTTATGAAACAATATAATGTATATCGGCATTCTATGAGACTTGTATATGAAGACAGACAACGAAAGCTGGACAACGTTATACTATCTCTACCAACTGCGTTAACTGTGGTAATGAAGGAAGGACAACGTTCAAACGTTCAACGTAATATAACCAGACAACGTTAATGTATATAACCTACGCGTTGAAGAGCAGTCGTATGGGAGCAGCGACATGGACCGAGGTATGGTAGCCCAGTGGGCAGGGAGGCGATGAGAGGTCCACCGATGATGTGCATTGCGGCGTGCGAGGCAGTGGGAGGGTCCAAAGAGCAGGCTTTGCCGACGGCTTGTGCGCTGGAGATGGTTCACACCGCTTCCCTCATACACGACGACCTGCCATGCATGGACTATCAATGGTCACTGTTAGCATATCGCACGAACACGAAGTATATGCTTATGCTACGCTCCCTTAATCGCACGGCTTCCACAGTTCAATACCATACACAGGACTCAGGAGTTCAATGCAACGTTCAATGCATTACAATAGTGAATTAGCGCATACCAATTGCATCCTTCGGCGTAGCCTACAAACCACCGGAGCAGCTTATGAAAAACGCTTCAAAACACTTCATTTCCTTCACAAATTATTACTCTTGGTAGTGTTCAATCCAGCGTGGAGGCAGAGGGACAAAGGAAAATGGCAGGAAATGCAAGACAAATTTCTGAAAAAATGGCAGAAGGGAGTTACAAAAATGGAGTTGGCTCTGATACCATGTCAGACCAGGAGGTAACTCCTCAAATCAATTCATATTATTCATTCAGGTTGTTCACTATTATATACAACACGGAGTGACTGTTCAGTTCGTCTCCCGATGACTCTCCATCTTCCTTATTATTTATTTACACTAATTACAGGTGTTCACCCAATCCCTATGATTAGGTGTCTACATATTTTAAAATCTTAGTGTGAAACAACTTGATGCATTGCAACAGAAATATAAAAATCAACCATCAAATTGACACGCAGTGTAGAAGAACTCGACCCATTTCAATGAAAACTTAAAAACCAACCATGAAATTGACACATTGTGAGGTTGGACTCAATCTATTATAACGAAAACTCTAAAATCAACTATCAAATTGACACATAATGGGATCAGGTTGCTCGTCGAAGATTGACACAAACCCTAAAAAAAATATTATATATATATATATATATATGAAAAATATAAAAGAACAAAAAAAAACATTGAATAAAAAAAATGTAATATAAAGTAAATAAAAACATATATTATAAGAAAAAGATTAAAATAATAACCAAAAACCCAAGACAAAAAAATTGTAAAAACATATATATATATATATAACTTAAAAAATAATAATAATAGTTAATAAAAAAATTAACAAGAAAATATAATTAAAGAAAAGAATAAAAACAAATAAATAATACTAGATTGGGTAAACTTGGGAAGGCCAGTTCGATTACGATCCGAACAAAGAAAGAGTTAAAAGATCGAACATTGCATAATGAGGATGAAATGCCTACCCAACAATTGTGTGCTTTATCCATATAGATAAAAAAATATCGGAAAAATATAGTCATCATGACACAGGGTCATTGCCAAAGAATTAATTCTTATACAATTGATAAGATATACAATTAAAAAAGATATTAAAATAAATAAACAAATAATATATTAAAATAAAATTCAAAAAATATATATTCTAAAAGAAGAAAAAAATGAATTCAAAATAATAATTAAAATAAAAAAATATTAAAATACATTTAAAAAAATAAAAATAAAAACAATTATAAAAAAAAAAAAAATTTAAAAAAATAAAATAAAAAATATTATAAAATAAAATAAAAAATCATTAAAAAAATAATTAATAAAATATTTTAAAAAACAATTATAAACGAAATTTTAAAAAATAAAAATAAAAAATTGCGGCCATAGGTGGGGTTGCCCAAGCCCTAACAAGGAGCCGGGGTCTATTGGTTTTTTCTTTATAGCGTTTTTTATAATTATTTTTTTTAACGTCTATTATAATTTTTTTTTCTTTTAAATAATGTTTTTCCTTCAATTTTTTAAATTTATTTTTTTTAATGTTTTTTATTTTTTTATTTTTAATGCTTTCTTTTTAATGTTTTTAAATTTAATTGTACATTTTATTTTTAATTTTTTTATGTTTCTATTTTCATTTTTTTTTATTTTATGTTTCAATCTTTTTTATTTTTTTGCCTAAAATTTTATAATCATTTTTTTCAAATGTCATTATTTTTTAACATAAAATTTGTTATTTTTCCAAAAAAAATTATTCAATTTTTCCATAAAAATCTTTTATTTAACGTCATTTTTAGCGGAAAAAATCTTGAAATGCATAGTTTTTTAATTTTATCTATATGCAAAATGTGTATTTTTGTCAAGTCTTTAAAATTATATTTTTAAATGACAATTATTTTGTGTCTATTGAAATATTAAATTAAAAAAAAAATTATATATATATATATATATATATATATATATATATATATATTTGAACTTTGCAAAAAAAAAAGCATTGCAAAGGAAAACAAAAATTTGAAAAACCCTTAAAAACCAAATATCTTAAGACGAAAAACATGAAGAGGAAAAAACAATTTAAAAAATGATTAAATAATCAACATTTAAAAAAAAATTGTGTATACTTGAGACATAAGAAAATTTGAAGTGTTAAAAATATGCTTTAAAAAAATGTTGATGTTTTTCAAAATCCACATGAAAATCACCAAAATTTAAAAAATTATAAACATTTAATATATTAGAAAATTTAAAGTATCAAAAATAAGCCATTTAAAGAAAGGGGTTGATGTTGCGTCAAACACTTTTCAAAATTAGAATGAAAATCACTAACATATTGAAAAAAAAATGTTCATACTTGATACATAAGAAAATTTAAGTGTCAAAAATGTCTTAAAAAATGTCGATATTTTTCAAAATTTGCATGAAAATCATTGACATTTAAAAAAAATATCCACACTTAATACATTAGAAAATTTAAAGTGTCAAAAATAAGTCCTCTAAAAAAAATGGTTGATGTTGCATCAACACTTTGCAAAATTAGCATGGAAGTCACTAACATTTAAAAAAAAATCATACTTGATACAAAAGAAAACTTAAAGTGTCAAAAATATGCTCCAAAAAAAGGATGCATTATGAATCGGCACTTTTCAAAATCGAATGATTTTTTGCTACCTCAAAAAAACAGGTACTCGATACAATTCACGTTTGATAATTTACATTGTTGATCATATATTGTTGACATTTTTATCCTCAAATTGAAAGGTGGTGCTACAAGTAGCATCATTTTTTTCATAGCTAAAATTACCACAATTTTCCAACAATGACTAAAATGAGTATTTTGCCAGCAAAAACAATAAAATCAATGCCCACATCTAAAGTGATGCTGGCAAAATACTCATTTTTTGAATTAAATTTACAACTAATTTGAATCCATGACCTTAGCCACTGATACCATTGCAACCAAAATTTCAAAATCAACCACTAAATAATAGAAGTGGTGCTCCTAATATTACTCTCATTTTTTTCATAACTACAATTGCAATTTTTTTGAAACCATGACCATTACTACTACAACAAGAAACCTAAAATCAACTAAACTAGAAAATAAGCACTATTAGTAACCTTTTGTTGATGTTGGGGAGTATCAACACATGCCAAAGTTGTAACATCTTTTACGTCAAGCCTAAAATCTCAATATTATTGCATTCTAAATAATAAAAATATAAATAGACTAAACTTCTATATTATTATAAAAATGAAAATAAATATTTTAAAAATTATATATATATATATGTATGAATGATAATAATAATAATAATTTTTTAAACCAAAAAAATAAAACAAGCACATATATTGGTGGGAGTGGAGAGATGAGGGATTAAGGGAGGATTCTCTAAATAACTTTTTTTTAATTATTTTTTTTAAATATTTGATTTTTTTTATTATTTCAATTTTTATTTTTTTTTAAATTCCATATATATATAGTTGGTTTTCTTAATAAATTTATAATTTTTTTTATTTTTTTAACTAAAAAATTATTGTTTTTTAAAATTGATAAATTAAGTTTTTATATTTTTTTTTGCTAAAGCAAGAGACGTGCCTTCTTATCATTAAATCAAATAAAAATTACAATATGAACATACTCTTTCACTCTATAGGTCATAGGCCAAAGAAAAGTGCATATCTAAAGCCTATCCCTCCGTTTCCCAAAAATTACCCTCCCAACCCTTTTTGAAACCAACCACATTAACTCATCGGGCATCTCAAGTGCTAAGAGCCCTCCCCGTGTGTAACTACATATACAAAACCATGCCTAACTTTCAATCGTTGTCGTTCGATCTTTTCTTTGATCTAACGGCGGAGATATCTCTCGCACCAAGAAGAGGTAAGCAGAATAACCCTCAGGCCCCACCAAACTGCTCGTTCGATCCAGAGCGTTGATCTGCCCTGCTCCATCGAACGGCTGAGCTGAAAATCGCACGCCCGAAGGCATCGACCTTCAGTGAGCAATGAGTGTGGTTTTTGGACCAGGCCCTCCTCCACATGTCATGCTCTGAATGGCATCGCTGCCAAAAATCTGAAACCACCTTTATCATGAAAGCGGTGCGATCGCTTTTAAACCACTACAGTGGCGGTTTTGACTTCTGCCCCTTAAAAAATTGGGTGATGCGGAAGCTTTAGCTGCTGCTTTCTTTGGTTTGAGAAACTCTGTCGCCCGTCACTGAGAAACTCTGTCACCCGTCAGCTTTACTGCTAACCTTGGCTTACCTTCCATCGTATACCTTTTTATCCAACCTTGTGAAGCCCTCTGACCTCTATCCATTACTAGTTGGATTCTATCGTTTTTCTCCTATACCCTTCTTTGTCCTCCTCCGCCTGGTTATGATAGAGTGTTTTCAGGTTGTTCTGCGCCATTGTGTTCCACCCCCTTAAAATTGCGTTGTCCTTGCAGCTGACACCTTGGTTGGCTAGAATGTCTGCCAATTTATTGGCTTTTCTCCTCACATGAATGAATCTGAGAGTACGTAGTTCCTGTAGATGTACTTGAATTTTATGGAGAACCCAAGTTAACCTCCAGTGTTTTGTGACCTTTTCCGGCCCTGTTCCATTACTGATTCGCTTGGCTGCGTTTATGACTAACTCTGAATCCGCTTCTATTATGACATTTTGGCAATTGTTCTGTATCAAAAATTCTAAGCATTGTTCCAATGCCATTAGTTCTGCCATGTTGTTAGTGGCTTTTCCTAAGTGTCCATGGAAGAGGGAGATTATGCTACATGTATCATCCCTAAGAACTCCCCCAAAAACAGCCTCCCCCGGGTTGCCTTTAGAAGCTCCATCAATGTTGTACTTTAAAAAACCTTCAGGGGGAGGATGCCAGAACTCCTCCACCTTATCTCTCATGCTTGTTTTCCTATCTAGACCTTGAGGAATAAGCCCCTGCATGTCTAACTGCTGGAGGATTCTTAACTCT
This sequence comes from Pinus tabuliformis, assembly GCA_031772625.1. Lineage (NCBI taxonomy): Eukaryota > Viridiplantae > Streptophyta > Pinopsida > Pinales > Pinaceae > Pinus > Pinus tabuliformis. Next base: position 1,407,856,681 of record CM062819.1, read on the forward strand.
TCAATTGTGGGAGGATTTCTGGGGAAATTCCTAACTATGGTACTAACTGTCTTCTTAAGTTGTTTTAAGATCAACTCCACCAGGCTAAGTGAGGCAGTTTTTACCTCTTTGAATATTCTTTTGTTCCTTTCTTTCCACACATTCCATATAATGAAACTTGGTAAGAGATCCCAGGCAGAATTGAGAACTTCATTATCCGAAAAATTATTCCTCCAATTGTTTAGAGTGTTAGTAATACTTTCTTTGTCTCTATCAGACTGATTGAAGATGTTGGTAAAAAAATCCCGTATCCTGGCAGTGAAAATACAGCTGTTGAAAAGATGCTCGATAGTCTCCTCTTGGGCCTCACAGAGATGACATCTGGAGGGTCCCAGCATACCCCTTTTTTTAAGGTTGTCCTAGGTTAAAATTTTCCTATGGTGAACTAACCACATGAAGAGTTTGATTTTCATCCAGCCTTTGTGCCTCCAAAGCTTCTGCCAAGTTTTATTTGGAGCTTGGGGTTCCAGATCAAGGAGAAAACCTTTAGCTTCCTTGATATTAAAGTTTCCCTCTTTGTTGTTACCCCATCTCAGTTGGTCCTGCCCTTCAGTTACTAAAATTATTCTCTGATCCAGCATTCTCTTAAGGGACTCTGCTTTACTGTTGTGGGTCATGTCCTCTCTGCCCTCTATTTTTTTCCAAGTTCTCCACTTTCCTACATTATGTGGATTCTCCCAAAAGTCTTTCACCTTTACTAATCCTTGTTTGTTTGTCTCATGCTTGAGGCCTAAAAGTTCTTCCTTCAGAATATTAGGTTCTTGTTGCCATTTGTCCTCCCAGAAAAGTGCCAGATCTCCCTCTCTGATTTCCCAGAAACTATTTTTTTGAACCACTTCTCTGTTCTCCTAGGCCTTGTTCCATATGGGGGAGCCTTTCACTGTTCCTGTCATACGTATGATATCAGAAGCCGACCAGGCCTTGGCATATTTTTCCTTCCAGATGCTTGCCCATTGAGCTTTAGGATCCTTAATCCACCTCCACCAAATTTTGGCTCCTAGAGCCTCACTGAGAATCTCTAGATTGTCCAAACCTAGGCCTCCTTGGTTCTTGGGTTTACAGATCTTTTCCCATGAGACTAAAGCCCATTTTTTCCTAGTTTCCTCTTTTCCCTAAATAAAATCTCATTGAATATTCCGAAATTGCTGCAAGACTCCTATTGGAGCTGGGAGGGCTGATAGCATAAAGATTGGGATGGCTTGGAGTACTGCTTTAGTAAGAACCAGTCTACCAGCTAAATTTAAAGATCTGTTTGTCCATTTCCTGACCTTGTCTTGCATTTTAGTTGCTAATGGATCCCATATACTCTTGTGTCAGGGTTTAGCTGTAAGAGGAACTCCCAAATACTTAGAGGGAAGGGATTCTCTTTGAAAGCCTAAAATTCTGGAGACATTTCTCTGGATGGCAATATGAGTGTTAAAGAAAAATATTTTTGATTTGGAAAGGTTTACTTCCATACTTGTAGCCTTAGCGAAGTCATTCAAAATTTGTTTGTAAGCAAGTGCTTCTTTAACTGTGGGAATTCCCTGTAACATGGTATCATCTACAAACTGTTGATGAGTCAGAACTTGCCCATTCTCCGAAAGTTGGAGTCCTTGAATTCTTCCCATTACTCTTGCATGCTTTATGGATCGTCCCAGCCCTTCCATCATGAGGATGAAGAGAAAAGGAGAGAGTGGATCTCGCTGTCTAAGTCCCCTGGAAGGGAGAAAAAGTTCAGAAGGAGAGCCATTCACAAGAATTGAAGAGCAGGATGAAGTCACTAGGCCCATGACCCATCTGACCCAATTATGGTCAAAACCAAACGCTGTGAACACTTTTTTTATGTATATCCAATTCACTTTGTCATATGCTTTGGCTATGTCCAGTTGCATGATCATACCCGTTCTCTTGTTGCTTGTTAACGTGTGAACCACCTCGTGAGCTTGAATTATGTTATCCAGAATTTGTCTTCCTTCTACGTACCCAATTTGTTCCCCAGAGACTAGCGTGGGCAGCAGGGGTTTGAGTCTATTAGCCACAACCTTGGAAATTATCTTGTAGACAACATTGCATAAAGCGATGGGCGTATATCTCTTTGGTGTTTGAGCATTATCCTGTTTTGGAATAAGGGCAATAAAGGAGGTATTGAGAGCTTTCATAATGGTCTTGTTCTGCCTGGAGTCTTCTACTATCTCTATAATATCCCTTTTAACAATATTCCAGCGAGCTTTGAAGAAATCCACATTGAATCCGTCCGGACCTAGTGCCTTACCAATTTGCATTTCCTTGAGGACCTCACTGACCTCCCTTTCAATTACAGGTCTGTTGAGATTACAATTATCCTCTCTGGATACCAGTTTAGGTATATGTTTAATTAAGTCCTTAATGAAAGGTTCTCTTCTTGAAAAGTTTTCCTTGGCAATGTCCCGAAAGTGCTTTACTAACACTGCATCTATCTCCTCATGGGATTGATGAATTTGGCCATTCTCGTCCTTGATCGAAGAGATTTTGTTGTGAGTTTTGTTTGCAATGGTAGATCTGTGGAAAAATTTAGTATTACATTCTCCTTCTTTTAGCCATAGAACCCTAGATTTTTGTTTCCAAAAAATTTCTTCTTGTTTACACAACATTTCCCATTCTTGGTGATATTTCTCTGCTTGATCATTTTTGTCTTTATCAAAGCCATCCTTGATCAAAGCTTGATTGAGCTCTAGGATTTTGTTTTCCACAATTTTCTTACTTGTGAAAATATTGCCAAATTCCTTCTGGTTCCATTCCTTTAGCTTCAGCTTGATGTGTTTTAATCTTTTATGTAGCAGGAACATGGATGATCCCTGAATCTGCAGGTCTTCAGCCCACCATTTTCCAATGTTGCTGATGAATTCTAGGTGTGAAAGCCATATATTTTCAAACCTGAACGGTTTGTTTCATGGGGTGCCAATGCCCTTGATCTCCATTTGAATTGGCCAGTGATCTGAGCCTCCAAAAGGAATAATACCTGCTATTATTTCCTTGTCTAGAAGCATGAGCTCTTCAAAGATCATGAATCTGTCTAGCTTGGAAGCTACCTGGGAATCCCCTCCTCTTTTGTTGTTCCATGTGCATAGACCATTGTTTGTCTCAATGTCCACCAGCTTCATGTTTTCTGAAAAACTTTGGAAAGCTGAGGAATCTTTGTTTAGTGTTCTTGTACCTCCTTTTTTCTCCGAGAGGGATCTAATCATGTTGAAATCTCCTCCTATAACCCACGGTAGCCCTGCAAATCTGTTACGAAGGTCCACTAAGGAATCAATAAACCTGATTTTGTCATCTAACCTTTGAGGACCATAAACATTCGTTACTAGATAAGTGTCCCTGTCTCCTATAGGCTGTATAACAACAGATAAATAATTCCTAGATGCCTCCACATCAATAATACCTATTTTGGGGATTCCAGAGGGTGAGGATACCCCCATCTGTATTTTCTGCTTTGACTTCTATAAACTCATATCTGCTGAGCCACTTACTATGGATTTGTCTTAACTTTTGAACGGAGCATTTCGTTTCTTGGACGAAAATTATATCCGGAGCTCCCTGTTTCATTCTATTATTCAGCATTCTCTATTTTCTCTTGCTGCCTAGACCTCTGATATTCCAAGTTGTAAAATTCATAATTACATATTGGTAAAGGAGTAACTGGTTAGATCTTTCATCTTACCTGAGTCTATCATGAGCTTTCCACATTCTATTAATAGCTCGTTCTACTTGTTTCTACCCCTTTTTTTCCCTGGGTTTCTCGAAGCTAATTCTGGAGTAGTTTTTACTGCTTTCATTCCATGGTTGCCCTGTCTCTCAATGTTGTTTTCTTTTGCCAAGCCCTTTGCCTGCGTTTTCCATAAGAATAACTGCTTTATTCGATTGTGTTCTTCTTGTGGTAGAGATTCTACCCCACCAGTTGTTCCCTTACTCAAGAACCCTTCTAGATCTAGGTTTTCTCTGTCAAGAATCTCTTGTAACTCATTGTCTTCCATTTCCATCTCGCTCTGGGTCATCTCTTGATCCATATCCATCTCTGATTCACTCATCATGATCCCTTTTTGTTTTTCGTTTACCTGTTCCTGATCATGTTCTTCTTCCTTCTCCTGCTTATCATATCCATCCTTCATTAATTGATTTTCAACTACTTTATCTTCCTCCTCTTCAAGAACATGGAACTGATTCGGCCTCACCTTTTGGTCTCCACTTTGGTGTTGTTTTGGCCCTTTTTTGCCGTTTTTACCTTTGTGAGCTACTTTGTGAAAGCCATCTGTTTCTTTCATTGTGTTAGGTTTGCTTTTGTTCTCTGCGTTACTGAGAGGGCAATCCCTTAGAAGGTGCCCGTGTTCATGACATTTTCGACATTTAAATGGAGTATGCTCATAGTCAACCGTCTGCACCCATTCCTCATCATAAACCTCCAATATGACCTCGTCCGGAAGTGCTCCAGATAGATCCATATCTACACAAATCCTAGCAAAGGAGGTATATTTTCCCCTTCTTGTGGCTTCAAAAGTTTTGACATACCTCCCTAATTTATTGCCTATAGCTGTTAGTGATTCTATTTGCCAATAATCCAGAGGTAGCGAATAGAGTCTTGCCCAAACTAGGACTGAGGTAAAGGTTTCCCGCTCTGGCACGAAGCTCATCATCCACGGCCGCATATAGAGCCCTGCTGCTGCATAGAAGTAGGGCCTGCCTTCAAACACTCCATCTTTGTCCTCAATATTTGCAAACACCACAGTGAAAAATCCCTTGGATCCTAGATGAAGATCAATGCTTCCTTTAGGCTTTCAGTGGTATCTGATCCATGTTTGTAAAGCCTTTTCAGTGGGCCATAGGCCCATGAATTTGCATATGATTGCATAAGTCTGCATGTGCTTCCTGTGGGCCTGCAGCTCTGGGTTATTTAAGATTACTCTGGGAGTGATTTCATCTTTGGGCTTGCACGGTCCCTTTTGTTTCCTGTCTTTTGTTCCCTGTTTTTTGTCACTTTCCTCCTTGTCTTTTGTGCCATCATTCTCCTTCTCCTTATTACTTTTTGTTTCCTCTTCCCTATTTTTTCCTCCTTCCTTAGCGATACCTCTACCTGATTCTAGAGGTTTCTTGCCCTTGTTGGCCACTGCCTCCTTGTAGGAGGGAGTAGAGCTCCCTCCTTTACATCCATCCATGGAAAAAATCCCGCGCAGAAACCCTCAACCCTGGTCTTCCGCTCTTCCGTTCTCACTCGCCTCGTCGTCAAATTAAGTTTTTATATTTAAATGTTTAGAATAAATCTTTTTTTTTCATATTTTCTAATTGAAAAAATAATATTTTTTGTTTTTATTTGATTTTTTTTTGGGGGAAAATATCTTTATATTCATATAGTTGAGGGATTGAATATTAAGGTTGAAAGCTCGAAACTATTACATCAAAGCTCATCATGTTACTTATCATAATGAAATTAATTATATGAAATTGAATTTAAGTAGGAAGGGTCCCCATCCTTTCTTTCAACCACCCAAAATAAACACAACCAACTTATTTTTTATTCTTTTAAGTTTGAAATATAATTTTTTTAAATATGATTTTATTTATTTGAATGATTTTTTTGAAAAAATTGTTTTTACACTTTTAAGAATTTATTTTAACATTTTGGTTGCAATAGAACGGGTGGTTAAAGTTTAAACCTAAAAAAAGTGTTGTTTCTAATGTCGTTTTTCAATTTAAAATTTATATTTAAAGATTATTGTTTATAACGTTACAAAAGATTCTTTTTTACAACATTATAAGTTGTTAAAGCTATAAGTATAACTAGCCTAGATCCATCTTTAACTCTGGATCTATCAAGCCTTGAGAGAGATCAAATCTATTATTGTGCAAATTTCTTTTGTTAGTGCAAAACTTGAGAAAAAAAATTGTAGCTCGAGAGATTTGATCCCTTTGACATTTGATAGATCTAGAGTTAAGATGGATTTAGGTTGGTTATATATATATATATATATATATATATATACACTATTGGCAAAACCATGTGTTGTAAAAACCTAAAGCCCAAAAACTGCAAATGATAAATTGACTCTATCCCCACACATTTTTTTTTTATCCCATAGGAATTGGCAATTGGTTAAGTCTTGTACTCATGTGACATGGGACCAATTATGGCCCCGCTAACACTATATCTTTGGTGGCTTACAACATGTCATCTCCATAGATTAGGTCATGACTAAAGGATTGAACCTTGGATCTCTTAGTTTTGCACAATTTCACATCACTTCGATCACCAATTGAGTTGCCCTCTTGAGACGACTCTATCACCTCAATTTTATTTAAACTACGGCAACAATATTTATAAGTATTAGCTTGTTACAATTTTTATTTTAACTATATCTTAAATAATTTGATTTTTCTTTTTAATCTTTATTTTATTTTTATTGGACTGAATCTAAATGTTTACATAACATGACATAACACAACACTATAACATCTCTTCCATATTAAACTAGAGAGTGTTAATAAATAATATTTTTATTAATAATAATAATTATAAAATTTTAATATTACACTTAAAAATATTATAATTTCAATTTTAAAATATAATACTATAATAATATTATTTTATTTGAAAGTTAAAAAAAAAAATCTACAAAAAAAATAAAATCCAAATCCAAAAAACAATGAAAAATTTGATTATTTAAACAAAATAAAATGTTGACACAAGACAAGCAATAGTGATGAATTGCAAATAAATATTAAAAAAACGATTTGATGATCCTTGTTGCAATAAAGAGATCCAAAACAAGGTTGGAAAATATGAAATGAAATTAATGATTTTAATGACAACCACGACTCTGAGTAGCCTAAGGGACCCAGAGAATAACAACCTTAACTCATCTTCATATTCCTTTCGATGTCATATCTTCGGCCACGAGTCTTGGCTAGAAGGCTAGCAATCTAATTGATCGTATCTTTGTCAAATAGATGGTGCATGTTGTCAACCTTTAGATTGTTTTCATATTGAATGCGGATATCCTTATATGTTGCACACTCTCCACCACACTCTTATCGCAAAAAATGCAAGTTCTCTCTTCCCAAACTTCCTTGGGGTTCTTCCACCTGCCAGTTTCACATCTAAGGCGATCTGACCCTGTCCTCAACTATGCCACTAGCACCCTTGTTTTTCCTTTCATCGCTGCTCCTAAATGTGTTTTCTTACCGTGGTCACAAGTTGGATTGAACTCTTTGATGTAGTATGTTTTATTACGCCCATTGTGATTGGTCCACATGGCAGTCCTAAATTTTTACATCACAATTTTTTTAATTCCCTCATTAGTGCTAGGGCATTCATGCAACTTGATATTCCACTTACTCAACCACTTTTTGTTTTGCTTCATCCAGTTTTCTTCCTACAATCTAATCCCTCTTCCATAGATATCTTGGGCCAACGTTGGTTATCCATGTTTCTAGTCTTATTTAAATAGATTATTAGCCTGGTTATCATCGTTGCCTCTAATGGAAAAAGTGCCTACTTTAGCCAAAAGGATTTCGTACGAGATTGTGGCTTTAACTTTGAGGTTGATAGTAATTAGATGTTTATGTATTCTTTCCAACTGCCTCGAGTTACAAGTTGACAAGTTGCTTGCCCATACTTCACAACTGTAAAGAACAACCGGTGTAACCAACAAACCAAAAATGGTTTTCTTAGTTTTCCAATCCCAAGGTTCAGCTTTTCAGCACCTATTTTGGAGTAAGTATGAGGCTTTCCATCTTCTTTGAACACTCTCCATCCTACAAGACTCCCAACTAAGCTTCTAGTGGAATTCAATCCCAAGATATTTGTATTCTTTCGCTATCTCCAAAGGACTACCTTCAAAAAGAAAAGTGTTTTGTTTGCCTTTTCTACTTAAAGAGAAAATCATAATTTTGGTCTTGTTAATGTTCGCTTGCATCCCCACCTCCTGACAAAAGTGTTCTAAGACCTTTAAGTATTCTCTTAATCCATGCGTTGTTTTTGAGATTAGAATAAGATCATTTGTGTATAGAAGCCATTTTACCACACAACTTGCTAGATGAACCCCTCCTCCATCCGCTTTGCTTAACCAAGCTTCCAGCTTATCAATATATAAACCAAACAAAGTGGGGGATAGAGGACATCCCTATTTGACACCAATGTCACTACCAAAACATTCAGACATTCCTTCACTTGTTTTGATTTTAGCTCTAACCTTCTCATAAAGTTTATGAACTACTGCTCTATACTCATCTGGGATACCCAACTCTTCCATCTTGTTCCATAGTTTGTCTCTAGGCACTATGTCAAAGGCTTTCTTAAAGTCCACAAAACAACAATAGGTTGTTTCACCTTTCTTGTCCCAAAATTTCTCGATCAAATGTCTAAGGGTGACACAGTGATCAATGAGAGAGTGTCTAGGTCTAAACGCTGCTTGTCATTTTGCCCTTTTTCCCTTAATTTTTGCCCAACTGTTGATTCTTCGCTCTATCATGCTCCCAAAAAGCTTTCCCATGAGGGGGTTGACCATAATAGTGCGGTAGTTAGAGGGGTTATTGATATCTCCACTCTTAAAGAGAGGAATGACCACACTAGTAGTCCACTCTCCTGAAAAGTTGTTCTGGATGATCCCATTGAAAATTCCTTTTAAATGAGGAGCAAGGAGCTCAGTTCCCCATTTAAGGAATTCAGCTTTAAGCCCGTCTATTTCCTCTGCTTTACCGCTTGCTAAATTCTTTATTCCCCGCTTGATGTCATCCTCTATGAATAGTTCCACTAAAGTGTTCACTGTGGAGGGGGGTATCTTTCTCATGCACCAGTTGATAGAGGAGCCTCGCATACTCCAACCATTGGCCACCTATGATATTGTTTTTAGTGTGCTTTCTCCTTTGTTGCAGCTCTTTACAAAATCCCTTGGGGTTTTGCTTTGTAAGAGAGATTAACTCCTTTCTTCTTCCATTTACATATTCTTCTTTTTTTATTGTACTAATTTTTTTATATGTCTTCTTGTTTTCTTTGCTCCATTTTCTCTCTTTTAGAGATCTCTTGCTTGCCTTGCATTCTTCATCATACCATGGATTTGCTGGAAAAGTACTTGTAGTTCCCTTCTTGGGGCAGGACCTTTTGCATGCACTTAAGGCCCTATGAATTGTTGGAATCAACGAATTACAACGAACATGGAAACTTGCCTCAGTGGTTGTCTTATCTACCACACCCTTCTCTATAGTCTAGAATTGTTGCTTAAGAGAAGCATTGAACCTTTCCCTGTTTTCCTAATTTATGAGGATTTTTCCTTTGTAGAGAGATTTCTTTTGTATTCCCAGAGTTTGCCTATTGTGTGGACTACTATGGGCAAAATCGAGCTTAACAAATAGAGGGGCATGGTCATATTTCATTTCAATAGGACAGTCCCCAATATCGAACTTCAATAGTATAGAGGTGAAACTTTGGGAGCATATTACATAATCTACCACACTTTGACCATTGTAAGTTTTGCATGTGATCCCTCCTAAAGTTGGCCACCTTCTCATTCCATTACAAATAACCATGTCAAACAAACTACAGAGCCCCAGTAATTCTATCCCAAAGTGCGTGAATCCCTTTCCCAAGGTTGACCACCCCCCTCTTCCAACCATAGGGGATTGTTTTATCCTCTTTCTTCATTACTCAACTAGAGGGATTGGTTTTTCATTGTCCTTGCGTTAAAGTCACCTATTAACAATATTTCCCCAAGAGGATTGAATAAAGATATATCTCTCTTCAATGAGACATATGGGTCTTCGTTGTCTAAATTTATTCTTTTATATATCTTTGAGTTTTTTGGGGCAAAGTAACAAGCCACCAACCTGAAAGTAATCTCCTTTTCTGTTATTTGCAGCCAAATGTATTGTTTATTCAGATCCTCTTTTTCTACTTTTACAATGCCACCCCATTTTTCACTTATTAACACTGTGACTCCCCCATGTCCTTTGCCTGTCTCATTTGCTTTGTTCCAAACTGAAATTTTCTTATAACCCTCAAATCTAGAACCTTGCATCCATCGTGCTCATGTGTTTTTACAAGAATGATAATATCCTTCCCTTATGCTATGGGCTCCAACCCTAGACCTCCTCTCCATGGATAACCTCTACAGTTCTAACTTACTACATGTAAGCAGTCCAGTGGGGCCCTTATTTCCTATTTCTTATTTGGGAACCGGTCACTGATTTGAGCTTTCCCACTCTTGAATCATGCCCACTTTCCCTCATTTCTTGTTGCTTTCACTTTCACTTTTTCCCACTCCTTTCTTTGTTGATCTTGTTGAGAAAGAGTCAAGGCCTCATCTAGGTAGATGTGTGTGCCTCTAAGCCATCCTCTATTTCTAAGGATCATATTTGTATTCTCTATACTCCTCAGGATAACTCTTACATGTCTATCTCTTCCTCCCTCTACCTTCTTTATGATCCTTCTTGCTTGATGAATACACCCTGTCCACTTCAATTGATCTTTAAGGAAGTCCCTTGCTAAGATGTTGGTCCTTTCATTTTACCTGTAGTCCCTCAACCCTTTGATAATGATATTCGTAGACTTGCCTTACTTGTCATGTTCTTATTTTATTTGACTTTTGGTTTGCTTCTCCATTATTCCTTTTTTATTATTTGATGACCCACTTACAACTTGTGACCATGATTTAGCCTCTTCTAATCAATCTTTTAGTTGATTTTCTTTAATTTTCAATTCGGCCAATGCTAACTGAATCTCCTTTATTTGTGTTATGTCCTCTTCTTTTACCAATTCTGACTTCCCAAGGTCAGTTACTCTTATCTGCTCTAATTCTTGTTTCAAGACAACCACTTCTTGCTGCCTTTTTCAATTTTACCCTACATGTTTGCGATTTGTTCCTTAGGAGCTTTATTTTCCCTCTCTATTCTACCCTTGAACTTCGAAATTTCATTTACTTTGTGATCTGATAATCACCCTATGAGTGACCTCAGTTGAAGATTTATTAAACAAAAGGTATTACAAACCCATGTGCTGGTGTGTGTGTTCTGTGTTATTGAAACAACGGATCGATCAGATTGCCAATACACATAAAATAAATGGAATGACAGTAGAGAAATATAGTAAGCAACACAAAGACACAAACACTTTTTAATAAGGATTTCACCCTATTCTCCAGGGCTACGTCTCCGGTCCAGCTTCAGTGGTGGCCTTGTTTTATTGTGTCTTTCAGCAGAGAAATTACAATACAGGGACTCAATGTGAGTTCTCCTGAAGCAGATTTTGCTTGGCAGGGTGGTTCTTGGATTCCCCAAGCCACTCAGAGTACACAGACTCTTGTTCTTCCTACCAGCTCTGTGACCCTTGGTCTACAGTGGAAAGAGCCAACTGTGATGCTCAATCCGGATAGATTCCTCTATGGGAAGGCTTGATTCTTCAAGCTCTCTGGTGCTCGATGCTGCCTGTGGTCAGCTCGGCCCTCTGTCTCCTCTGCTTGGCTTTACTACTTTCTGTGCTCAATCCTCCTCTCAGGGTTCACTATTCACTGTCTCTCTTGGTTGCTTGGACTCTTCGCTCTCTCTTTCTTAATCCCCTTCAGTTGTCTCTGTTCATGGCTTTAGCCATTCGACCTCCATGCGTGTTTGGTTCCTCTCCTTCCTGTGTCGATTCTCCTTCCGCCTATGTGCTGGGAGTTCCCTGTTCGGCGTCAACATGAATGCTCGGGAAGTAGCCACGTGTCTCCATCAGAACGGTGCCAGCCTATTCATCGATTCGTTTCTTTCTCCACCGTGGCGGTCAACGGATTCCAAATCCCCTTAAATCGCAGCTTAATTCCCTATCAATTCCACTCTGTCTATCGAGCACAATCTCAGTCGTCCGATCTGGGCTCCTCCAGATCCAACGTCGTACGCACGTTGAGCACGGTTGACTTGCTCGACCGATAACGCGCGATCACGGCGGTTTTTCTCTCACCTCCGCTGCCACGCATCGATCGTTGAGTGTGATCGCTCCGTTTTCTCCAAAACCTCTTACCGTTCAAGGGTGCCCTGATCAAACCGCCGATTTCTAGGTTGTGGGTCCCACCTTCGTACAATGGCGCTTTTCGTTTCTCTACCCACGGTCCTCTGGCTCCCAACGTGACTGAGTGCTTAAGGCTCTACCATTTCAGCCCTGTTCGCCCAGCGATGCGCTAATCGCGCATCGAAAACCAGCTCCTTTTCCCAATCCGGGGCTCCCAGGGGCTACATCGACCTCCTGCACAGTCTCCATGGGCCTCGGTCAGCGCGCTTTGACCAAGGTCCTCGTCGTTCCGCGCTGGCTGCCATGGCCACTGGTTCAGGGTGTTTTCGATTGCTATTTTGGATTCTTCAAGGATTTGTTTCGTCCCGATATAGTCATGGTTCTATGACAGTCGTTTATGGATCCGATTCGGATCACGGCCTCCCTACTAAAAAGCTTTTGGACCACCAAAAGTTGGTTTTTTTTTTTCTTCAAGCATCGACTAAGTGAGGAAACTGTTGTCTCACTTTTCCAATCTCAATCCACTTCACACTGCTCGGCTTCAAACCTTTAAGCCCAAACCTGAGGTATTTCACCTGTCCACTGTGCGTCATCCTTACCTTCCTTTCCAGGATTGTATCTTCCTGCAACTCATTAAGATATTCAGGTAGCAGGTCGTCAACAGAAGGCAATTGACTCTGCTCTTCAGGGTCTTCAATCATTGAAGGTTCAAACAACCTCAAGCAATATGCGTTCACAACTGAGTAGATGTGCATGTAAGCTGGCAGATCAAGGCGAAAAGCATTCTCACCAATCTTCTTAAGTATCCTGAAGGGTCCATACCTGATAGGTTTTAGCTTCTTGCCTTCACCTTGCATCCTGTCCTTGCTGATATACAGCCAGACTTGGTCTCCAACTTGAAAACTATGCTCCATCCGATGCTTATCATGCCTAGCCTTGTACTTGGCCTGGCTCTTTTCCAGTTGTTCCTGTACTGCCTGGTGGATCTCCTGGATCTATTCAATGAACCTAGTTGCTTTGTCCACATCATTGTGTCCATCAACCATGGTATCCTTACCAAAGACAAAATCCAAGGGAGACCTTAGTATGAAACCAAAGCAGGTCTCAAAAGGAGATCTTTGGGTAGAAGTGTGTTTAGCTCTATTGTAAGCATGCTGCACATAACACAAGTGTTCATCCCAAAGCTTAGAGTGTTTGCTGCAATATCCTCTCATTAACTGGATCACTGTCCTGTTAACTACTTCTGTCTGGCCATCTGTTTGTGGATGAAAAGTTGTGCTTTTCTTTAATTTGGTGTCCATTAGTTCCCACAGACTGGACCAAAACTTTCCCACAAATCGGGTGTCTCGATCAGATATAATAGAAGTGGGTAATCCAAAATGAACCCATACATGTTCAAAGAATAATTTTGCAGTTTATGCCCCTGTAATCTGTTTACTATGGGGTATCAAAATACACATTTTGCTGAACCTATCCACAACAACATATAGATAATCATGACCTTTCCTAGATTTAGGCAATCCCCCAACAAAATCCATGGAAATGCTTTCCCAAGGGTGAGAAGGAACTGGCAATGGAGTGTACAAGCCTAGTTTTCTATTGCTGGGCTTGCTTTTAGCACACATTGCACACCCCTTTACATATATAGAAACTATCTCACTCATTCTTGGCCAGTAGCAGAACCTTTGCAGCTGTGCAACTGTTTTACTTACACTAAAGTGACCTAATATCAGAGAAGTGTGTGCTTCCCTAATTATCTTTGCTCTCTCAGTTTGTGGAATGCAGAGTTTCCCACAATGATATAAGAGTTGGTCCTTCACATGATAGTCCAATTCTTCTACTCTTTTGCCTTGACTCAAAGTTGCATATACATCTTTAAAGTCCATGTCCTGAGCATACTATTCTATGTAGCTTTCATGCAGCACAGAATTATGCTTAAGTATGGTAGATGCATTTATAATGGGTCTAGATAACATATCTGCAACCTTGTTATGTATGCCCTTTTTATATCTGATGACTAAATGAAACTGTTGTAGAAAACCCATCCATCTATAATGTCTTGATTGTTGCAACTTAGTTTGGGAGTGTAAGTATTGAAGTGGCTGATGATCAGTATGTATTATTGTTTCTTTGCCCATTAAGTAATGTTTCCACTTTTTCACACTTTGAACTAATGCATACAATTCTTTATCATAGGTAGGATAGTTGACTACTGTAGGATTAAAAGTCTCAGAATGATAACATATGGGTTTACCGTGTTGTTTCAACACTGCTCCCATGGCATAGTCATTGGCATCAGTTTGGATCTCAAATGGTCTTTGCAGATCTGGCAGTGCTAGTACAGGTGCTGTACTAATTTTTTCTTTCAAGGTGTCGAAGGCTTTCTGTTGTTTGCCGCCCCACTGAAACACCTTGTTCAATCCTGTCAAAGCATGTAAGGGAGCTGCAGTTGAGGAAAATTTTGAAATGAACTTCCTCCAATACTGTGCTGCTCCTAAGAAGCTTCTCACTTCTGTAGCAAACTTGGGTTTAGGCCAATTTACAATGACTGCCACTTTAGAGGGATCTATTTTCAATTCACCTCCCCCTACTATATGACCCAAATAATTTAGAGAGGTTTCACCAAATTCACATTTGGAGAGTTTAACATAAAGTTTTTCTCTTTTCAAAACATCTAATGTCTGTTTAACATGCTTTAAATGTTCTTCCCACGTTTTACTAAAAATCGGAATGTTATCAAGAAAAGGTCTGAGTACATCATTCATTAATCTCATGAAAGTAGTAGGGGCATTGGTCAAGCCAAAAGGCATAACCAGCCATTCTTACAATCCCTGCTTTGTTTTGAAAGCAGTGTTCCATGCATCTTGCTCTGCAACTCTGACCTGATGGTATCCACTGTGCAAATCCAGCTTGGTGAAATAAACAGCTTCCTTCAATTGATCTAAAATATCATCTATGCGAGGAAGGGGATAACGATTTTTTATCGTTATTTTATTCAGTGCTCGATAATCAATGCATATTCTCCACGAGCCATCTTTCTTTCTCACCAAAACGATTGGTGACCCACATGGTGATGTGCTAGGCCTGATGAACCCTTTCTTGAGCAACTCCTGCACCTGCTTCTTGATTTCATTATTCTCTAAAGCAGATAACCTTTTATACCTGTGGCTGCAATGATTATTTCATCTCCCGAGTCTGACCCCAAATCTTTCTGAATAGCTGCAGCAGTCTTCTTCTTCTTGCCCTCGAACTTCTTAGGTCTCAGCTCTGGATGCAGAATCCAACAGTGCTCATCATCATGCCTCTCCTTTTTACAGTGAATGCATAAAGCTTTTCCTTTCTGTGCAGTGTTAGCCTTCCTTGCTTTCCACTTCTACTTTCTTTTCTCCTTTCTCTTGCTTATAGTGGGTTGGGATGGTCCCCCAACTTCTGGATTTCCATTCTTTCCTCTAGCTTCTAGATGAGTAGCTTGTACAGATACCTCATCTATACTAGTGGGATTAAACATGAGGATGGTGTGCCTCATGTAGCTGTGTAGACCACCAATGTACTTCAAAAGAGTTTTTGGTGATTCTAATGAAATAACCAACATCAATGCTCTCTTTCCGAACTCTTGAGTATACCCTTGTACACTTTGCCCTTTCAATTGCCGAAGAGTTTTCCAACTCATCATGGCTTGTTGCATGTAGGGCAATGGATAAAACTGCGTTTTGATTGCAGTAACAAATTCACTCCGGACAGAGATGGTCTTATCATGCTTCCTCATATCAGCTTGGGTTCTGCCTTCCCACCAAACCAAGGCAGTGCCCCTTATGCGAAGGCTTGCCAGCGGAATCTTGCTCTTGTCTGAGTCTATATTTTGTACTCTGCACTACACATCAATTTGTCTGATCCAATTGTCCAACTTTTCAGCATTTAGCTCTCCATCATATATAGGCAAATCAAATTTAACATCTAACTTAATCAAAGATGCTTTCTTATTATGCACAGGTGTCTAGTCAATTTATTGTCTTAAATTGCTCTACATAAATTATCAATCCGGGTATCGTAAACTGATGAAGTGTGGTGCACTATATGTGCTTAGTTAACATTTCTCTTACTTCGTTGTTTTATAGTTTATGTTGTTTTTGGGGTTTTGTTCTTGTTGGTTTTCTAAAGTGTTTAATGCAAATGGAAGTCCTATTCTAAGGTCTTAAGAATACTTTTAAAGGACAAGTATGGATAAAGATTTCAAGACAAGGCCTTTGTCTCTAATGGTAATTTCCAAAACTTAGCACTTCAAAAGAACTTAAAACATGTTATTGATGGAGTTAGTATTTAAACAAAAGTGTAAATATACAACTAGTTCAATCAAAATAAAATGCAATAATCAAATAATGAGAGAATGACTATGTGACCCAGTATCCTTGCTGCTTCAGCAAAAGGACAAGACGATTCTATCACGTCATTAGTTCATTAAAAGGCTATGTGCATCACTAATCTACAATCAACTTGAAAGCAATTTATGTACACTAATATACATGTTTTTTAAAAAATAAAATGCAGCAATTTAAAAAGACATATGTACATTAATATACATGAAATAAGAAAAAGAAATGCAAGAAATTAAAGTGACAACTATACAAGGCAGGGGCCCCCTACTACCTATGAAATCAAAGCAAAATTAAACACACTTGCATGAATTAAAATTGCATGAATGAAAAATCTAATCTATCAAACTTGAAAGCAATCAAATGACATAATCAAATCAAAGCAATATTTACAAAATGAAATCTACTCTACCTTACATTCTACAAAGCAATATTTACAAAATTAAATCTACTCTACCTTACATTCTAATATGCTCCATGACATCTACTTCACATCTCCTTCCATGTTGAGAACATCAAAGCTTTATTCAATTTCTTCAAAAGTACAAAGTACAACAAAGTTCTCCAAAGCTTCCAAAAGCCATCAAGGAAGAACTACAAACTTAAGAACTAGGGACTAAAAGACTAACAAATGAAGGAGAGAGATCTCCTATTTATACAAAAAGATGAGAGCCATCTCATTAATGAGAATCCATGAATCTCTCCCTCTACCTCTAGAGTCCTAATCAAAATAGGAACTGATAAGACACATGTCTTTTTAGAGTTACAATACAATTAGGATATGTGACACATATCCTCATGATCCCATGATTCTTTCCAACCAAATTCGAATTTGGCCTTAGAGTGCCACATAAGGGTCTTCTAGAAGCCTCCTTTCAACCTACACATGTCAACAATCTCAACCCATTTGTTAGGTATAAGCATATGCACATTATTTTCTAATGTTTAACCACAAATTCTCTTAAAAGGCTTAGAAATAATAAAAATTGGAAAAACATAAAGGTGGCCCAATGATAATGAAAGTGGGATGATTGTGGTGACATAGTAGTGAAATGGAGGTGAAATGGAGGTGATATAATGGACATAATAGTGAAAATGTAATGAAAATGAATGACATTTTAAAGACTCAACATACCCCCCAACTGAAGTTATTGCATGTCCTCATGCAATATATATTACATTAACTCTTTTGATCCTTGAGCTTTGGCTTAACTTTGCATGATATCATTTGATAACTTCATATTTCTGCAAAGTGTTTCACTTGAATTGCAACATGGTTGGTTCTTGTGTTACAACCAATTTTTTTTTTATTGTTGCCTTCTATTTTGATCTTTGAACTTTGCATAATGATATTTTGATTATTGTTGCAAAGTATTTCTTTATTGGATTGTATGATGGTTGGTTCTTGTGTGACAACCATGATTTTGTTTGTATCCAATTTATCCTTTAAGCACTTTTTTCAAAAGCCATTGTATGCTCATAATAGCAATGTAATAATTGATATATGTTGGAAGTATGTGAGCTCCTGAATATGATATGGACATGGCAAGATATGAATATGAATGTATTCCCCCCCCCCCAACTGATGGTATTGGCAATTTTATGAAATGAGGAAGAGAAATGTTTTTCCAACAATTATCATTCTAGCTTTTTATGGAATTATATGGTCAAAAGTTAGAAAATGACGTACCTTCACTTACCCTTTGGAATGGATGAGTTGTATGTGTGGTGGCTGAAAAATTCTGATCATATTCTTCTTCAAGTGGCTGAACAAGAGGAGTCATGGATAGAGAGATAAGATGACTTTTTATTGCTTCTACTAAAACTTGCTGAATCTGCTCCAAAATGCTGAAAATAATAGTCTTCATGTCTTCAAAACTCATTGGCACAATTCCTACTATGTGAAAAGATGTTCTGATGTCGAACATAGTAGGAAATTGTTGGCTTAGTGGCCATTAATGGATGCCACTAGTCAACACGAGAACTCTCGTCATTGATGACAATGAGAGTCAAGATGCCCAAACACATCTTGCTAGGTACGAATGAATTTGCTGATGTCGAGTCACCTAGAAGATCTAACGAACAAGGGACATTAATGTATTCCCATTGTTTGTCAGCATGAGGACTTGCCATTAAGGCATGCAAGCCTCAAGGTGTTTTTACAAAGAAATTAGACTCAAAGGACTATGGACTTAATAATTTGCATTGAAGCAGGGCTTATTTGCGGAATGAAAATGACAAGGAATGGGAAATGAAAATGGAAGATATCAATGGAGAGTAGAAATGGCAATGGGCAATAAGCGTATGAATGAGCCTCTTGCTTTTATTTGTGGGTTATGAATTGACAAAAAGAGATAGAAAGTGTATGTGAATGTAAATGGAAAGTATGGAGTGGAATGAGGTGAATGGTTTATTATGAAGTATGGATGTGATGGATGAATGTGATGGATGGATGTGATGGAGACAATAGTATCTGAAAGTTTTTCAAGTGTTTGGATCTGATTTTGCATCAGCATATTTCCTCTTTGTTGTTGATCATCCTCTTATGAAACAAATTGGTCTCTTAGAGATACACCATTCTCTTGTAGTCATTTGTCCTTCCCCCTGGAACCTGCAAAAAAAACTAATACTTCTTCTGCAATGGAATGTAAGATTATCAAAGGAGAGAGATGGCCAATCTCTCTAGTTATGATATTTACACAAAAAACTAAGAATTTGTATTAGTGAAACAAGTTCTCAAAGGAAAAATCAAAATAATTTATACCTGATTTGGAATTAGTGCCTCAAGTTGATGTTGCTTCTTTTCAGCAATTTATTTCATTATTTGCCATTTCAAACCCAAATGATGGATTTCTCATTGTGTAGATCTTGTTGAGATCTTTCCAATGGTACTTAAATCATCAAAATCTGATTTTGTATGAAAAAGTTAGGCTGATTTAAACAATGAGGTTTTTTTTTGCTGCGGAATTGGACTTTAGCTGCGGAATGTACACAGTTCTGTAGCTAAAAATCTTGAATACAAAGTTAGCCATTCATCTTTCATCATCAATCCAAAATTAATCAATACCTTCAGAAAAGTGAGCAAATAACTTATTCATTTCATTGATTCAAAATTATTATTTTTTCTTGACATGTAGCGACTTAGTGTGGCGACTCAGTGTGGCGACTTTGTGATAACACTCAACTTGACTTCCTTTTGACCGGGGTCTTTTTCATCAAATTTGACCAAATGAATAAGACACCATCCATGTACCAACATTCCCCCAGCTACCCATGTAACTTGTTTTGCTTGATGACACCTGCAACCTAGAGTTTAACAAAACAGCTGCGGAAAGTTGGGCTAGCTGCGGAAAGTTGAGCTAACTGAAACAGTCAACCATCAGTTTTGAAAAAAAAAAAATTCATTGTCTGCAAGTAGGAACTCTGTGAATTATAGTGGCATATGGACCAAACCAAGGTACTTACTCTTTTGCAAGAAAGTTAAGGTGTAAACGAACTGATCTTCCATATGATAGCCTTTTCTATGGAAATAGCAAAGGAACCACCCTTTTTTATTGCAGAAGTGGTGAACCTGAAGGATGTTGTGCTTTACTCAAAGTCCATACACGTGAAGATTGTAAAATGAAATGTTTCTTCTGCTTCAAAACTCATTGCAGTAAAAGATTATTGTAGCAAGAACACAATTGCAAATGATGGAAATTTACACAATTATGTATTGCTGGAGACTACAATGGTAGATGGAAAACTATTCCCATGATTAATGCTACTGACTGCTAATCTTTTGAAACAGTGTAAGTGCCCCCTCAAGACAACTAACTTAACTAGTGCAATTCACGGTTCAGCTCTGCCAAGCTTTGTTTGGAAAACTGCCATGTTTTGTTGAGTCTTCAATCTTGGAACCTTCAACTCCTTTTTACCCGATAAACAGCTTGTACCAGGAACTTCTGAGGCCTTAGTGGTTTGGCATCCATCGGCAAGCTACTGCGAACAAGTTGGTTCTTCTTTCGCTTGTAGTAATGATCTTGTACCATGCCATTGGATGGTGATTGGCTGCCTTCACCAATAGACGCTGTTGAACTATGCAATTTACACGTTTGCGCTGCAATTAACTGATTTGACTTTCGCTTCAAATAAATCACTTGAGTTTGATGAATTAACTTTTTCAGCAAAAGCATGTGAGGTGTATGGTATGAGTAGAGTAACGGCGGGAACCTTTCAGATCGGATGACTGTGTACACATCTCAACAAACAGTTGCGGATATTACGGTCACGTCTCAAGAGTACAACGAATATGTGGAAGTGCAGTCAGTCGGAATAAGAATAAGACTATAATTAGGCTTGAATAACAGCACAGATGATTCCTATTTGGATTTCTCCTCCTCAGGCACGTGGAATTGAATTACACATTCAAACTATCTGTTAATTAACTTAATTTCCGTATTTATTCACACGGCGGCAAAAAAGAGGCTCCAAAGAACCGAAGATTTCTCCCAGACCGCCACGAATTTCCTCAAACGGTTTCTGGGTTATCTAACTAACCCCCCTGGCAAAAAAACCCATGTTTTAGTTTTTTAAAATTCGTCTCCATTTGGGCAAATCAAACGTTTTAAGTTTGACGTTTTTTCTGTGTTTTACATTTTTCCTGAGTTGCTGCTTTTCGGCTGTGAAATTGATTTCCAAGAAAAAAAATTGTTTTGAGACGTACTCACAGCATATGAATTTTGATGAGCTTGTTCCATTATTGAAATTCTATTTTCATGAAGAGGTTCAGATGGTTGTGGTTTCAGGAACATCAAAGCTACTCCGAGCTAGAAAACTGGCCATGGCTGAAGGACAAGCGCAGGGATGTAAGCAACTCTTTGTTTCTGACTGATAATGTAGCTATCCAAGGGTGAAATCAACTCAAAAATATGCCACTAAATGATGAATGCCTCCTACAGGAACCAACCTCCAAAAATGCACAATTCGGTCCTCTTTTTTTCTCATATATACAGTGCATTTTTTATGTAGCATGTTTATTTCAAGCCAAAGCTTGATCAAGGAGGCAGATTTTTTTTTATTGAAGCCACAATGAAAAACTAGGAATGGAGATAGCCATAGATTGCTTTTCTCTTTTTTTTTCTTCTCTGAAATTGTAAAATTTTATAAAAAGGATTAATGATTTTCAATTTTAGGCAGCAAATACTTCAAGAAAAACATGCTAAAAACAAGACTTTGACTGAGGTCCTAGGCTAGTTTTTCATCGATCTGAGCTGGGTGACTAGGATAGGATCCATGTCGGGACAATTCTGGAGATGCCCATGTGGTTGGTTTTTTCATTGGATGCCTGTAACCTGCTAAACCTTGAAACAGCTGCGGAATTCTCAGCTAGCTGCGGAATCTTCAGCTAGCTGCGAAATCAGGGCAGTTTCCGCAGCTAAGTTGCAAAACCTTATTAAAACAGGATACAGTGTTTTGAAGACCACTACAAAGCATAACCAGACAATTTTGGACAATTTGAACCTATCAAAGCAGTTGAGTTTCATTTTTTTATCATTTTTTTTTCATTTTTTTTTTTATTGAATCAATTGAAATGTTTAAGTTTATTTTGTCTCCTTTTTTTTCTTTTTTTTTTACATAACAATCCTTTTTTTATGATCCTCCAGATCACACAAAGTGCAGGAGGAGAGCATACTAGAGAATTGTTAATTTTTTTTTTAGATGTAAGAAATAAGGTCTCCTAATTACACTTCCCCGGCAACGGCGCCAAAATGTCTAGTCAATTTATTGTCTTAAATTGCTCTACATAAATTATCAATCCGGGTATCATAAACTGATGAAGTGTGGTGCACTATATGTGCTTAGTTAACCTTTCTCTTACTTCGTTGTTTTATAGTTTATGTTGTTTTTGGGGTTTTGTTCTTGTTGGTTTTCTAAAGTGTTTAATGCAAATGGAAGTCCTATTCTAAGGTCTTAAGAATACTTTTAAAGGACAAGTATGGATAAAGATTTCAAGACAAGGCCTTTGTCCCTAATGGTAATTTCCAAAACTTAGCACTTCAAAAGAACTTAAAACATGTTATTGATGGAGTTAGTATTTAAACAAAAGTGTAAATATACAACTAGTTCAATCAAAATAAAATGCAATAATCAAATAATGAGATAATGACTATGTGACCCAGTATCCTTGCTGCTTCAGCAAAAGGACAAGGCGATTCTATCACGTCATTAGTTCATTAAAAGGCTATGTGCATCACTAATCTACAATCAACTTGAAAGCAATTTATGTACACTAATATACATGTTTTTAAAAAAATAAAATGCAGCAATTTAAAAAGACATCTGTACATTAATATACATGAAATAAGAAAAAGAAATGCAAGAAATTAAAGTGACAACTATACAAGGCAGGGGCCCCCTACTACCTATGAAATCAAAGCAAAATTAAACACACTTGCATGAATTAAAATTGCATGAATGAAAAATCTAATCTATCAAACTTGAAAGCAATCAAATAACATAATCAAATCAAAGCAATATTTACAAAATGAAATCTACTCTACCTTACATTCTACAAAGCAATATTTACAAAATTAAATCTACTCTACCTTACATTCTAATATGCTCCATGACATCTACTTCACATCTCCTTCCATGTTGAGAACATCAAAGCTTTATTCAATTTCTTCAAAAGTACAAAGTACAACAAAGTTCTCCAAAGCTTCCAAAAGCCATCAAGGAAGAACTACAAACTTAAGAACTAGGGACTAAAAGACTAACAAATGAAGGAGAGAGATCTCCTATTTATACAAAAAGATGAGAGCCATCTCATTAATGAGAATCCATGAATCTCTCCCTCTACCTCTAGAGTCCTAATCAAAATAGGAACTGATAAGACACATGTCTTTTTAGAGTTACAATACAATTAGGAGATGTGACACATATCCTCATGATCCCATGATTCTTTCCAACCAAATTCGAATTTGGCCTTAGAGTGCCACATAAGGGTCTTCTAGAAGCCTCCTTTCAACCTACACATGTCAACAATCTCAACCCATTTGTTAGGTATAAGCATATGCACATTATTTTCTAATGTTTAACCACAAATTCTCTTAAAAGGCTTAGAAATAATAAAAATTGGAAAAACATAAAGGTGGCCCAATGATAATGAAAGTGGGATGAATGTGGTGACATAGTAATGAAATGAAGGTGAAATGGAGGTGATATAATGGACATAATAGTGAAAGTGTAATGAAAATGAATGATATTTTAAAGACTCAACAACAGGGCTACTAGGAGGTGTAGGGAAGCTTTCTTCTTTCCCCTTTCCTTTGGAGTGGTCATGGGAATGAGATTCATCTTCTTCTTTATCTTGCTTACAGCCTGATGAATCTTCACCCTTATGCTTTCTAAAGTCCCTATACATTTCTTCTACCATCGACTTTATAGCTAGGAAACTTTCTATGAATTGAGACTCTGGCCCTATAGAACCTTCTTCTGACATTGTCTTTCGAGAATAGACTCTCCCAATTTCAGGATTAGTTTCCACCAACTCTCCTTCTCCTAATTTGAGCTTTGTTCCAGTAAGCATTCACAGCGAAACCAACACAAGCTTGTCTAACCTTACAGCCTAGAGCTCTGATACCACTTGATCTGATAATCACCCTATGAGTGACCTCAGTTGAAGATTTATTAAACAAAAGGTATTACAGACCCATGTGTTGGTGTGTGTGTTATGTGTTATTGAAACAACAGATCGATCAGATTGCCAATACACAAAAAATAAATGGAAATACAGCAGAGAAATACAGTAAGCAACACAGACACAAACACTTTTTAATAAGGAGTTCACCCTATTCTCTAGGGCTACGTCTCCGGTCCAGCTTCAGTGGTGGCCTTGTTTTATTGTGTCTTTCAGCAGAGAAATTACAATACAGGGACTCAATGTGAGTTCGCCTGAAGCAGATTTTGCTTGGCAGGGTGGTTCTTGGATTCCCCAAGCCACTCGGAGTACACAGACTCTTGTTCTTCCTACCAGCTCTGTGACCCTTGGTCTACAGTGGAAAGAGCCAACTGTGATGCTCAATCCGGACAGATTCCTCTATGGGAAGGCTTGATTCTTCAAGCTCTCTGGTGCTCGATGCTGCCTGTGGTCAACTCGGCCCTCTGTCTCTTATGCTTGGCTTTACTGCTCTCTATGCACAGTCCTCCTCTCAGGGTTCACTATTCACTGTCTCTCTTGGTCAGTTGGACTCTTCGCTCTCTCTTTCTTAATCCCCTTCGGCTGTCTCTATTCATGGCTTTAGCCATTCGACCTCCATGCCTATTCGGTTCCTCTCCTTCCGCCTGTGTGCTGGGAGTTCCCTATTCGGCGTCAGCATGAACGCTCAGGGAGTAGCCACGTGTCTCCATCGGAACAGCACCAGCCTGTTCATCGATTCGTTTCTTTCTCCACCGTGGCGGTCAACGGATTCCAAATCCCCTTAAATCGCGGCTTAATTCCCTGTCAATTCCGCTCTGTCTATCGGGTACAATCTCAGCCATCCGATCTGGGCTCCTCCAGATCCAACGTCGTACGCACGTCGAGCGCAATTGACTTGCTCGATCGATAACGCGCGATCACGGCGGTTTTTCTCTCACCTCCGCTGCCACGCGTCGATCGCTGAGTGTGATCGCTCCGTTTTCTCCAAAACCTCTTACCGTTCAAGGGCGCCCCAATCAAACCGTCGGTTTCCAGGTTGTGGGTCCCACCTTCGTACGATGGCGCTTTTCGTTTCTCCGCCCACGGTCCTCTAGCTCCCAACGTGACCGAGTGCTTAAGGCTCTACCATTTCAGCCCTGTTCGCCCAGCGATGCGCTAATCGCGCATCGAAAACCAGCTCCTTTTCCCAATCCGGGGCTCCCAGGGGCTACATCGACCTCCTACGCAGTCTCCATGGGCCTCGATCAGCGCGCTTTGACCGAGGTCCTCATCATTCCGCGCCAGCTGCCATGGCCACTGGTTCAGGGTGTTTTCGATTGCTGTTTTGGATTTTTCAAGGATTTGTTTCGTCCCGATATAGTCATGGTTCTATGACAGTCGTTTATGGATCCGATTCGGATCACTTTGTTGCCTGCATACCACTCATTCGCTTCTAAAATTTCGAGTCCCCTTTTCATGCTCATGATCTCTTCCACATATATTCCCAATGACCACATTAATGGTGTTGATGTGGGACTATATAAGCCTTTGTTGCCATGTTTATTTTCTCTTTTATCTTCTTTGTTTGCTACAAAACCCTCTGTTTTGTTATGACTTGATTTGATCCCCTTAATAGCTTCCCTTTGCCCTACACTAGTTTGAGAGGCCTTGCTGGATATGTTGTTTACTTTTAGCAAGATCATTGTGAATTTTTTCTTAGGGGTTTGCCTTAGTTTTCGGATCTGCCTACGCCTTAAAATCCCCTTATATTGTTTTGCATTTACAAAAACCAATCTCTCGTCTGTGTTGTAAGTGCTCTTCTGAAGAAAATATGCATAGAAGAACCCCATGATCTTGTTGAATCCTCCACTGTTATGGCAGGGTGAGGAAATGAAGGTCCATTAACGAGTTGAAGGTTGTGTTTCCAATAAGAGCTCCCACCTACTTGATGCACAAGGTTTAGCAATGGTAGTGAACCCTTCACTTGAGATTGCAAACCACCGTTGTACCCTACCCCCTCCACAGTGATCGAATAGTTTACAACTTTGTTTCCTGTTGTGTTAAGGAGCGGTATTTATGTCTCCTCTATGTTGGACTCCTCTCTCAACAACATTAACCTTTCCTTTGGGTCCTCCTCCAGATTAACCATCATATTTGTTTTATTGTGTTTTGTTTTGGTTTTATATTGGTCACAATTAATTTTTATCAGTTTAAATGAAATAAACACAACTCAAATCATAAGAGGCAGAAAATAAAAGAAGAAAACCTCCCCTGCAATCTTTGGACCCCTCTGAGCATTCTGACATAGACACTGAAACCCTTGTTCTCAGTTGCTCAGTGGCTGCACTATTCTGGCTAAAGGCGTAGGGTCCCACTAAACTCTCCCCACTGTTTTGGTTGTTGGTCTACTCAGTTGCTAGTCTGAACTCTCTGCTCGATCGCTGGTCTGAACTCTCTGCTCGGTCATTGGTCTAAACTCTTTGCTCAGTCTACTCATTCTCAGTCGTTGTTGGTTGCTAACCGATGAATGTGCCCAGTTTTCTCAGTCTCGGTCGTTGTTGCTCTAAACTCTCTACTCGATCTTGGTCATTGTTGGTCTGAACTCTCTGCTCGCTTGGCCTCAGTCTCATATTCAATTTTGTAATTAGGCCAAAAAGTAATATTCTCATATTCAATTTACCAATGAGGAAAAATGGACAGAGCTCGAGACAAACACCTACCACAAGTAACATGAACGTGTCGCAAGCATATTGTAAATATCAAATCAATTTTGACCTTTTTATAAGAAGATAATGGAGTTGTCTAACGAGGTGGAGGAATTGCCCGGACAACCAAAAGTGGCCGAAATCCGGGTAAAAAAATTTCAAAAAATCTTGTAGACACAATGTTTGAATCGTGTTCTTGATGGTGGAAATGGATTCAGCACCATCAAAAACGTCTAGGACACCTAAAAATTTGAATTTTAACAACCATAATTTGGACTTACAAAAATCCTTGCCGGATTTTCTCTAAATATGACTGGAATTTCCATAACTTTCCGAGGAATTCCTCCGCCTAGTTAGACTACGGCGAAGATAATGGATCAAACCCTCAAAATTATTATATTTTTGACGTCATGTCAATATCACATAAAAGCTTTATCATATAGCTTCCTTTTGAAAGCCCTTATTTTATGTTTATTACGAAGCCCTTTATATTATGTTTATTACGAACAATTATTCCAAAGTACAATAAGAATATTATAGACAATTATTCCAAAGTACAATAAGGATATTATGGACAATTATTCCAAATTACATTGAGGATAAATGTGATTTATTAATATTTCTGGAACTATAGCTTCATTAATGCACTTGGGTAGTGTATGCCAACCCTTGGATTTAGGCACGTACAAAATCCAAGGGTTGGCATATACTACCCCAGTGCATTAATAAGACTATAACTCCAGAAATATTGGTTGTCGTGATTTATTGATAGTTATATGCGTGTATCTGTGTGCCAGCTCGTGCATGTTTGCAACTTTTTGTGACTTCAAAGTGTGTGCTCCATGGCAACAACATGGGCCTCTATTAATCTGATTGAAATTCCTAATCATTATGGCATGGCATCGAGGTTCTCCTGTTTTCCACAAAATTAATGAACCCAGCGAGGTTGTGCACTTCTGGGGTTTAATCAACTTTCTATGTATTATAAAAAGAATCAAGAGTCGCGTGATGGCAATGTCAGCGATCTTGAATTTTTTTTGTGCAAGTGTTTTTTTGGATGCAGCCAAAACATACGAGTGGGTCTCGTGAAAAGCTTCAGTAGCTAGAAGGCATTCTCCTTTATCTTTGGCAGTAAATGGCGTGACAAAAAACATTTAATGTCATAAATCGTGGCAAAGACTTTTGAATGTCAGAAATCAAGTTACTCTACACTTGTCAAAACTAACCTCTAACAATGCAGGCGGGTTGTATTTGACCCATTTTTTGTGCTTCTTATTAAATTACATACAAACTCAGCCTAGACTAGAATTTCAAATTTATCTTGCCTATCAAGTGGAAATTTGATGACAGTCATTTTACCCTTTATGTAAATTCTTGAATGTCAATTTTTTTGTGTTATGTATCAAATTTTATGTAGCAACCGGGGAAGCCCCATTGCCAATCACTTCCCCATTGCCAATCACCTCAAGAGGCTCAACTTTTCCAAGCTCTCTGATTCTGTCAAATTGATGTGAATATAAGATTTTCCCTATTTTTTTTTTCTTTATGGAATTCAATGTTAATGCAATTATTTTATCCTTTTCTTCATCACTATGGAGGTGTTTAGCGATTCACTCGATATATATATATATATATAACAACATTTGCAAATAACGGTTTTTTTTAACACGAGGTGGTACTGACTGCTAGTGTGTCCCCTCTTCAAATTGCAGACATTCACCGTTCAATCAGCAAGATCATTATCAAACGAGCCTTCGACTTCACTAAAGCTGGTTCAGTCTTTTTTGAACATTGAGGTGGTACTGACTGTTAGTGTGTCCCCTCCCCTCTTCAAATTGCAGGCATTCACCGTTCAACCAACAAGATCATTATCAAACGAGCCTTCGACTTCACTAAAGCTGGTTCAATCAATCAGATCAATCAGCGAACTAGCCTTCGACTTCAGTAAAGCCGGTTCAATCAACAAACAACACTAGCGGCGGGAACATCAATTCTGAGTGATCTGTTTGGGAAACTGTACAGTACGATTACAAAAGGTGTACTATTCATGGTAATTGGTAGTGATGGAATCCGTGACATCTAAAAATTAGGGCACCACAGTTCATCTAAAAAAACTCAAATTGTTACCTAAAAAACATCTTCAATTTTGAATTCAAAGCATCATTCTGATGAAGATTTTTCAGTTCTCTAGTTAAATCCCATTAATTTAATTTGACAGCCTTCATCGATCTCGTGAAATCTTATTGATTTAATCTGAGAACTTTCTAATCTCTTTTGTAGAGCTTTCATCATGTATTTTTGAAGTATTTAGTATTTCCGTAAAAGAGAGTTCCTATGTTTGAATGCAATTCCAAGAGGAAAACAATTTTCGTTTACTTATTCTATTCAATATCATTTTCCCAGTCCATGGGAGGTCCATTACCTGAAGCTAAATTTTATAGTGCACAATTTCCGAGCATGAAGACACAACTTTGGCAAACAATTACAGTAGTAAACAGTTAAAGGACGAGTTTACGCTTAAATGTGCAGCTATAACCACTGAAGGACGAGTTTTGGCTTTAATTTTACAGCAATATTAACCACTGGAAGGGTGAGTTTTCCCTTAAAAATGAACGAGTTACCACTTACATTTTATGGTAATTACTCCAACAGGAAGAGTTTTCGCTTAATATTACAGTGATAATCACGAAAGGGACGAATTTTGGCTTCCATTTACAGTAATAAAGAGACTAGTTTCCACTTCAATTCATTTAACCACGAAAAGAACGAATTTATTGTTCAATCTAATTTAATGTAATAACCATTAAATGGGCAAATTTCCGCATAAATTACAGCAAATTTCAGCAACACTGCAAGAATAAGCTCATTAATACAGGAATGACGTAACTCAAAGGGAAGAACCAACGCCTATCCGTCCATATTTACAATAGATGATCCCATGATGGCCCTAAACAGCGGCTCCGCCATGTTATAAGCAGCGAGTACAGCCAATCCATAGTTATGATGGCAGGATTGCAAGCAAAATCTCTTGATGGAGAAAGCCTTGGAATCCTTCCGGATGAGATAAATCCTGTAACAAATTAAGAACCACAAAACAAAATACGATGGGGAAACCACCAGGGCGCAAGGTGTGTAAGCGTCGAAGGCACTTCCTGCTAGGGTTATCTAGGCGATGTTCGTGTCAGCTTTGCAATACCAGTCCAGAGAGGAGTTTCCTGCTAGGGTTATCCAGGCGTTGTTCGTGCAGGTTTGCAGTATCAGTCGAGGAGAGGAATTTCCGACGCCATTGTTATCCTAAGAGAGGAGTTTCGGACATCATTGTTATCCTGAACTTACTATCAGATTTTTTTGGGGTGATTGGACCGAAGCATTAGAATTCCCCGGATCTTTAATTACACCCTTATCCTTAATTACACCTCTGATAACAAAAGATGATAAGAGATTTATAGGATGGCACCCATTGGTACGAGTTGATAACAAAAGATCATAGGAGATTTATTGGATGGCAACCATTGGTACGAGTTGATAAAAAAAGATCATAGGAAACTTATACGACGAGTTGAACTTGAGTATGAAAAGCCACAGCCTTTTGCTGGTTGGTAATTACCCGCTATTTCTCCCTCAGAAGTCTATAATGATTTGTCTGTATTCCATTTAAAAGCTGCTACTAGAATAAGTATTAAAGAGTCTAAGAGTCAGACCTAGAAAAACTCTAACAGTGTCCAGTCCATCCCTTTACTAGATCCTAAAACTCTACAGGCCCAAGCTAAAAGACTAAATACTAAATATTTGCATATAGGATGTGTCAGAATTGGAATCAGTCCTCTAACTCATCAAGGGTTGATACTTTTGTGTTGGCCACCGTCCGTAACCTCACTCACAATAAGTATACTTATTCTTTGATTGGAGGTATAGTTGCTCCATTGTCTCATGGCCCCATCTTCTTTGACTGTTACCCAAATTTCTTTGTTTATGTCTTCGATGAAACCATTGATCAAATCTTATAGCTGCAGATCCAAACTTCTAGGTTTGATATGCATCAAAATATACATAACATAGCCATACAGTGCTAGGGATGCTTTCGGCATACTAATACCTTATGGCCAGCAATAAAACATACTCCCAGTCGTGATTCCAAATCTAGTGTTGTTGTTCTCACTGATTCCAAGAATCAGAAAATAGAACATCAAACCATCAAATGGGAAGGCCTCACCTTTCCCAAACACTGGGTAGTAAATAATCCCAAGCCTCCTGTTCCAAAAAGAATAACCTCTGCCGATATAAAAGAAAGTCAGTCTTCTGCGATTTTTTCCTTCCCCAAAAGATCCACTATTGATTACAGAGGTATTGAGAAACCCTGTAAAAGTTCAAAGTATTATAGAGATCCTGCCATTGTTGATACCGCATGCTCTAGCTCCACTTCCTGTAAACATATTTCTCTTTTTGAACTTGCCCAGATTGTTAATTTCAGTTCTTTAGAAGTTACTTGTCCAAAGTGTAAGACTGCTGTGAATCTATATATGCTTGCCGAGTTTGTCATTCATGAAAATCATCATCCCAGAACAAGACAAGCTCCTCCTCCTACTTTTGTCAATCCAGGGCCAAATCCGAAATGTTTAGACATATCTTTTCCACATGAGCGAGAGTCTAATCATGTTTTGATGATGCATGAGATCATAACTCTTGAAGGAGAAGACCCAAGATTGACAGAGATGTTCAGTGTTATAAGGCCAGCCAAACCTAAATATGGCCTAGGATACCTTGAGCAAGCCAAAGGTCTGATCCCAGCGTGCAGATTTGGTCATGTCCCTAATGACTGCAAAAACCCTGCAGTCATGGAGATGCACAAATTCTTCACCCTCATGTCTGGTTGTCTCAAATCATAAATAAGTTCCAAATGGATGAAAGCAATGCTTAATTGGGATTTATTCACTAATCCAGAAGCAGAAGAGTTTGGCAAAAGCCATACTATTGAGGAGAAAAGAAAATTAGTTGAAGATTGGAAACACTATATGGAAGTTAATAGTTCATGGATTTCATTCTATGAATGGAAGAAAAACGTTTCGCCATTGAATGTATTAACTGGTTCATCATCTTCCTCTTCAGTTAATAAACATGCTTGGACTGCACTGAATGGAACCAGAATAGAGACCCCATCTACATTTCCTCCATACAGAAGAATCATCATTGGAGAAAGTCTACATGCAGCAAAGGCCATCCCTTTGGTGCAGAAAGATGATAATGCTTTACGCATAGATGGGAGAATCCAGAAAGCAAGTGAACAAATAAATTGGACCAATACAGCTATCAAAGCTCTGGAGATAAATTCAGCGAAAGCAACAGAAATAAAAGAACAGTTTGATATTGTCCAAGTGTCTATAAATGAGGTAAATAAATGCCTCAATGATGTACAGTTTAATTCATCTGTTTTCCGCTCATATGCCAAAGAATCTTTAATCAAAATAGAAGGAGTAGAAGAAAAGTTAGTAGATCATCTTGATACTACTAAGAATCTCATTTCTAGCTTAACTGAAAAAGTTCAAAGCATGAGTATATCTAAGATAGAAAAGTCAGTCCCTACTTCTTTCTTGTATAAAAGAAACATAAAGATTTAGGATCCTGTAAAGCCAATCCACAGGTTCCCAGCACTGTTTCCAAAAGTAGCCACATCTTCTGAATTTGAGGCTACAGAAAATATCACTATTGCATCCTTATTCAAGGATGAAGAAGAAGAAAATAAAGATCTTGAATCACAAATCTTGCCTATCTATGAACCTCTTGAAAGTAGGTTCAATAAATACCCTGCACCTGATCTGAAAGGCAAAGGTAAGCTTCTAGAGGCCCACACTTTCTTCCCAGAATCTCATAGAGAATGGAACATCGATAATCTGAGCGTTGGCCAGATCAGACAGCTAATTGATATGATGTTCACAGAATAAAAGCTTATGTGTTTAAGGGGAAAAAGTGAAATAGATGCCTGCAGAACTATTATCCAATGTTTTACAGGCACACTACTCAGGTGGTGGGAAACAAAATCATCTCCAAAGCTGGTTGCAAAAATGGAAGAAGAAGTACTCAAAGACGACGCTAGAGATATAATTCATAATCCAGATGGCTCAACCATCAGCAACATGATAGGTGCCTTGACATCAATGATTCTTGAACACTGGTGTGGCAGTGAAACAGAGATTGCAAATAAAAATGAAGTCATTCTTATGAATCTGAAATGCCACAAGATGTCACAGTACGAAGACTTCCACAGAGACTGGATGCAGAAGATCTATGAGGTAAAAGATTCCAAAAAAAATTTATGGAAACAGGGTTATCTTGTTGCACTCCCATCCAGATTTGTAGATTATATCAGATTACAAGAAGTCTTCCGGTTTCCATTTGAGTCCTATACTTGGGGTGAGATATATGCCCACATTACAAAGACTCTGGTGACTCTGTGTACTAGTTCAAAAGTGAACAAATCTCTAAAGAAGCTTTCAAAGCTTCCTGATAAAAAGTCCATTTGCAACAAGTATGGAATTACAGTTGATGACCCATT
This sequence comes from Pinus tabuliformis, assembly GCA_031772625.1. Lineage (NCBI taxonomy): Eukaryota > Viridiplantae > Streptophyta > Pinopsida > Pinales > Pinaceae > Pinus > Pinus tabuliformis. Next base: position 1,407,889,991 of record CM062819.1, read on the forward strand.
GGTCAAAAGAAGGAAAGCAAAGAAAAGGGCCAAAAAGGAATATAAACAGAAATTTAGAAGCTACAAAGATCGGAGGAAAAATCCTCAGCAGTCCAAAGGCCGCTCCTCCAAAGCCAAAAAAGGCTATTACAGGGATATCCCTAGAACTCATTATTACAGACCTTCTGACATCCATCTCCATACATCTAAATAGGAGAAATGGAACAGACTAACTTGCTGGTTGTGTGGTAAAACTAGACACACATCTTCACGGTGTCCAAAAGGAGAAGAGTCTAAACGAAATCGAGGCAAAAAGTCACAAGCCTCTATCCAAAGGGGAAAACAAGTCAAGCAAGAAGGAAAGGGATCCATGCAATGCATGAAATGTGGTTCCCATTCCCACAAGACAGAACGCTGCCCAAATGTGGTAATCAAAGAATTAGCTCAGCAGCACCAGTTTGAAGAATCATCCTATGATTCTTTTAGTTCTTCTTCTCTTGAAGAACTACAAGCACATATGCAAGAAAGTTCAGATTCTGAAGATTCATCCTGTTCTTGTCCCAGATCTGAAGAATGTGCTTGCTAGATAAATTATGATTCTAATTCAGAATCATACAATGAATCCAGTTCTGAAGAATTCAACTTCATACCACAAAAAGAAAAAATCTTAATCGCTGCAACCGAAGAAGATGAGATAAAAATCTTATCTCAAATTAAAGCAATGGAAGATGGTGAAATGAAAACCAGGCTAACTGAAGCCTTTATGGATCAACTAAAATCCAGCGCTTCCAAAAGCTCAGGTAAGAAGCCATTGTTTGTCGATGTTTCATTTGAACGAAACACTAGATCTTTTCAAAGACATCAGGGTAAACCAAACAAGGTGCGTTCGCTCACCTTGGGGGAAGTGAGTCGAGAGATTCACAATATTAAATCTGAGATTTCTGCTCTAAAGTCTCAAATTGCAGAACTAAAAAAAGGAAAGCAGGTGGTAGAGAAAGGAGAAGAAGAAGGCGCCCATCCATGGGATACTATAGAATACACTAGCAATCCAAATATTGAAGTTGTTGAAGGAAGAAAAGACCCTGTCTATGGGTTCAAAGAAATGAGGCTCCTAACCATCTCATATCAACAACACCATGTCAGAGTAAACATATGCATTAAGGGTGAAATGTTTGAACTTATAGCACTCCTTGATTCAGGAGCAGATGTAAACGTCCTTAATAAGAAGATTACGCCAGCTAAATATTGGGTCTCTGCAAAAAGAGATGTTATAGGGTTGGGTAATAAAACACTCAAATATGAGGTGCCTAAAGCATCTATCTATTTTGACAGCCACTGCATCAATCTCAAGTTTGCAGTTGCAGATATTCTTGTTGATTGTATTTTAGGAAACGTTTTCCTAGCAGCCGTTGAGCCTCATGGTTCAAAAAGAATTAAAGGTAACAAAGCGGGATATTTTATATCTGTTCCTACCTCAAAAGGAACATCAAAGAGGATAGATTTGCCATATATCTCGAATCCTCGAGTTTCGACAATGGTCCAGACTGTGCAAAACTTAGACAAAGCAGAAGCCAAATTGTCAGATCTAAAAGATCTGAAATCTACACTAAGAATTGAAGAACAGCTCAAAGATCCTCAGATCAAAAGAAAAATTGAGGATTTAAAGAAGCAGATTGAAGATGAATGCTGCTCGGAAGAACCCAATGCATTTTAGCACAGAAAGCAGCAGACAATAGACTCCCATACAAGGAAGGTTACACAGGGAGACCTTGCAAAAGCAGAGCCATTCCCATGAGCAAGGAATATAGAGAACTCTGTGAAAAAGAGATCAAGCAGCTCCTCAACAGAGATCTTATCAGAGAATCTGACAGTCCCTGGAACTGTTATGGGTTCTACGTCAACAAGAGAGCCGAACAAATCAGAGGCATTCCAAGACTAGTAATAAATTTTAAACCTCTGAATTTTTTTCTTGCAGATAACACCTATCCTATACCCCATAAAAGTGATTTAATAAGCAGGATAGCCGGTGCTAAGATTTTTTTCTAAGTTTGACCTGAAAGAGGGATTCTGGCAAGTTGCCATTGCAGAGAAAGACAATTTCAAAACCGTTTTCAGCATACCAATAGGCCACTACGAGTGGAACGTCATGCCTTTTGGATTGAAGAATGCACCATCCAAATTCCAGAAGGTAATGGATAAGATTTTTAAGCCATACTTTGATTGGCTTATAGTTTATATTGATGATGTTCTAATATTTTCTAGGAACATCCAAGATCATTTTAAGCATGTGCATACTTTCAAACAATTAGTAAAACATAATGGTCTTGTTCTAAGTACAAAGAAGATAGAAGTCTTCCAGACTACTCTCAAATTTCTTGGCCACACCATCTCCAATGGACAAATTTCCCTGCAGAGGCATGCATTAGAGTTTGCTGACAAATTTCCTAATGTCATCACAGACAAGAATCAGTTGCAGAGATTCCTGGGATGTTTAAATTATGTCAGTGATTTTTATCAAGATTGTGCCACTGACAAGAGTTTGTTGAATAAAAGACTTAAGAAGAATCCTCCAGAATGGATAGAAGTCCATACCAAGGTTGTTCAAACATTAAAGCCAAAGCAAAGTCTCTTTCCCATATTGTATGTTGCAGATGACAACGCATTCAAGATTGTTGAGACAGATGCAAGTAATGTTGGTTGGGGAGGAACTCTCAAACAGAGAATTGGAGACACTGAACAAGTTGTTCAGTATGCATCCGGAGTATGGAATCCAGCTGAGCAAAATTATTCCACCATTGAAAAAGAAGTCAAAGTTGAGTGGAATTGCATTAGCAAATTCGATGTCTACCTTATCAATAAACAGTTCTTACTTAGAACTGATGCTTCAGCTATGCAGAAGGTCCTAACTAAAGACATAAAAAAACCAAGGGAAGCTAAATTTTCCAGATGGCAAGCACTCTTCGCCAACTTCAACTTTCAGGTCGAACACATAAAAGGAGAAGAGAATTGTCTTCCTGATTTTCTCAGTAGAGAATACATTCAGCCTAAGGACCACATTATGATCATTGTAACAGAATGGGACCAGAACCAAAAGCAAAAGGTCCTACGTACTATCCCAGACAATCAGGACTGGGAAGAGTATAAGAAAAACTGGAAGCCTACGTGGCAACTGAGAAATACGAAAGCACTGGATGCTAATTTGCAGGCACATACAAACATCCAGCATCTTGTACCCGAAAGAAAAGTGTATCCAAAGGGACGCAAGTGGATACACGATATGATTTATGAAAAAGCAAAAAGAGATGCCAGATGTGCAGAAGTAGCTCTGCAACAAGATTTTCACGATATGAGAAATATTGTGAAACAGCGGAACATATGAGAAATATTTTTGCATCCATCGTACCAGGAATCTCACATGGTCTTGGCCCACTCACAATGCTGCTAAATGGCCAAAAGGAGATCCCAAAATTATTTCGTGACACAGTTTATGATTTTGCAGGTTATAAACAGCTGTGGTGGGATTTTCTCAATGTTGATGATAAAGAAGAGACCCACTATACTAAACTAAAGTTTAGTACAACGGGTATTTTTCAAAGAAATCAACAATGTGACTAGTTCCAAGCTTGGTGGCGGGATTATGGTGTTAACAGAACGGCAATGGACTCGGTCTACCATGAGTCATACTGCAAAAACCATTGCGACCTATGTCTCGAGCAAAATATTGGAAAATGTTTTCATACCATTTATAAAACTGTTAAACCAATGGCAACTAGAGAATGGTCAGAGTTTTATAATCATTCTCTCAAAGAATATATGAGTGGCCATTATGAATGGTTAGTCTTAACCAAAGTAAAGCACCAAATTGTTCTGGCAAAACCGATGATAGTCCGCAGGATTTTTACTAAAGCTTGGGACGAATTGTTGTACAAAAGAAATAGATTCCCTGAAATCACTGTATTCTGACGATTCTCATGGGCTTATCCGTAAAAGCATCCATATTGTAATAATATTGTCCAATCACAAGGACTTAATTGTGGCTGGCTTTCTCGTGGGCTTTGCTGTACCAAAGCATCCACTTTGTAAACAGTAGATCCACTAAATAAACAGTGGAGAGTAGCATATCCTCCCGTAGGATTTGCTTTTCTGGACAGGAATCTTTGTGCGGATGTCACCTCGATGTTACCCGAAAGCAATGATTCCTTCCACCTATCCGATGCCCTTCAGGAATGCTTGTGCCCTCTCATTTGCTATAAATTGAGGGTAATGCTCATTCATGAGGCATTCACATTTGGAGAGTCTTAGAGTGTCTTAGAGATCTAAGAACCCTGCGTATCAGTGTGCTCGGCACTGGTAAGAACCTAAAGTGGCCAGATCTATTAGCAGTGAGTCAAGTCTGTATATGAGTCGTGTCTATATTCTGAGGCAAAGCCTATCTGTTGCTAGGTAGCCTTCAGTATTGTTTGATCCTTTGTGATCGGCATAAAGTCCGATAAATGCAACGATAGTCAATCTCTAATAAAGAATTCTCTCTGTAATCTCTGGTCTGTAATATTGAATCCATTCTGAGTAATAATATGATTATACACTTCCGCATCTGAATACCTGTACACATTTATCATTGTCTGTTGTGCTAGTAGTTGTCTTGCAATCTTCTTTCGAAGTTCACAAGAAGTTCATTAGGGGTTCACCAAAGGATCGAAGGGACGCCAGAGTGTTGTTAGGCAAGGAAGCCGTGTGTTGAGGTCGTAGAGCATGCAAGATCTTAGTAGGTTCGCACTAAGTTCACCACTAGTTCACTAGGAGTTGTTTTGCAAAGACAAACGAAGAGACACAGCAAGGCCAAGAGTCAGACAGCCAGAAAGAATAAGGTGAGACCTCGGGCATTATAGCCCCTCTACCTGGCAATAAGGTGAGACCTCGGGCATTATAGCCCCTCTACTCAGCGACAGGGTGAGGTCTTCACTTTGAGAAATGCAAATTTTATAGTCAACATTACAAAGTCTCAATAAAAAAAAATTGTTAGATTTTATTGTTAAATTTTATGTACAACACAGATTAATCCCTCTAAACGGATGCTAGATGCCACTGCACACAGTAACATAACAATTTTTGGTATATTATGATTTAATAATAATATAGATGTCAATGCATACAGTGACATGACATAATAATATTTGGTTTATTATAATAATAATAATATAGATGTCACTGCACACACTGACATAATAATATTTGATTTATTATAATAATAATATTGTGATAATGATTACAAAGTTGACATAACAATATTTGGTTTATTATAATAATAATAATATTGCCACAATGATTACAAAGTTTGCTATTGTCCCTGGGTCAAACATAGAATTGGTAATCTCTCGAAACCAATGCTAAATGTCAATCTCTCCAAATCAATATTAAATGTCACTACACACAGTGACCTAACAATAGTTGGTTTATTATAATAATAATAATATTGCAACAACAATTACAAGTTAGATATGAAATTGGTATGAGAGGGTTGTGTCTAGTGAGATATGAAATTGGTATGAGAGGGTTGTGTCTGGCCCTTATATGGGAGAATGTGAGTTGTTCTCCTCACTGCGCCCGTAGTGGAAAATAAGAAAATTACTTTTCGATTGATTCGTTTATTGGAATATAATAATAATAATAATTTATTTTTAAAATCGTAGAGCTTCTTATTGAACTCGACTAGTTTCATAGTGGCAAATAAGGAAATCACTTTTCAATTGATCCATTTATTGAGATAGAAAGAAAGAAAGAAATTATTTTAACATCCATGAGGCTAAAAATAGCCTATGGGACAGATTGCTTCTTCATGTGCTTGATGTATTTGGTCCTTTTTCTGTGAAACTTCAAAATAAATGCTCCCAGCGTCTCGACAAACCCCTCACTAAATAGATTATCCCAAGAGCTAGCTGTCAGCATATCTGCATAACTTCCCCTGTTGTCTTTGAAGGCCTCACATTCTAAAATGAAATGTTTTTCTGTTTCCACTTTTTCGAAAGAACAAAAAATGCACTCTTTCTTCTCACATTTCTTTTGGCATTTTCCAGTGTCCTGTTTCACAACGGAGTTGATGAGAATTAGTCCTTAACTAAGCAATGAAAATTTTGGCTCTCCAAGAGATATTGGCCTCTATGTATGTTTTTGGTTGATGACTATGAGTAGGATTAAACACTTCAATATAGTACTAATAATAATAATAATTGATAGATGAGGAGCATATGAGATCGTTCGTGTGGAATTAAAACCATCTCAACACAAATAATTGATTACCAAAATTTAGAGATGCATCATGCACCTGTTATGGGAAAGCAATATTCTTATTCTTAAGCATTAGATCCACTAAATCATGATAAATATCACCAAATCAAAATTCAATAATATTTTTCAGGATTTTAATGATCAAATAAACTTCAAATTCTGATTCGTCTCTTAATCCACTATACAGCTTCTTCTAAGAAAGTCTGAAATAAATTTGCATCCTGGTCAAAATATCATATTAAGAATCACTTTGTGAATTGAATTAGAGAGATTCGCCAAATCTATTTCTGGAGCTTCATCAATTTTGAAGCTCCACAATTACAATAACAAGGGCACAATTTAGACGCACTAAGCAGTGGCCCGCCTGTTCACCTAATATTAAACATTTGGGCTTCAACCCTTTTTAAATTGTATAGAAATACCCTTTAAGGGCATTTTGAAGGTTACAACTGAAAAAATCTGCTGGTTGCAAGTAACAATAATCAAAATTCATTTTTAATGTTACAAATGAAACAGTTGCTGCTTGCAAGTGAATAATAATCAAAATTTAGTGCAAAGTGAATAAATTAAAACAAGTCGAGAGGGTAGCACTGAATAGTCACAAGTTGCTTCAACTGGATCCTTAATTATAGTTTTCAACACACGCTCCACCTACAGACCCTCCACCCAACTTCTCGATCTTGAATGAAAGCTCCTCCACCCAATTTCTTGAGCTTGAATGAGAGCTCCTCCAGAAGCCCCGCACCCAATTCTTGATCTTGAATGAGATCAGATAAGCCATCACATATGCATAAACCTTTCGAGGCAACAAAATGCAACCATACCCGGCATTGTCTCTCTCAACCATATTTTCCACTATGTGCTCTTTGTCGAGATGGAACTCCCTCTTTCTCGAGATGGAACTCCAAGCAGGGATTTCATTGCATCGTATGTAGTAAAGCCAATTGCCACTGAAGGTACAACCTGCCGAGACCAGAATGGCAATTATTGCTAATCAAATGTCAGTTTTGCTAAACTATTTAATTCCCTTCTGTAGAAAATAAAAACCCAAAATGTCATGTAACCATTGGCATCACCATAAACAATGAAAAGCTCAAACGCCAGCTCGGGCATCCTTCTATTTCAAAAAATTATCTGGCTATACTGTATGCCATGGCATATGCATAACATTAATAGACCACATTGACAACAGATAAACACGAGATGCTGTCTAGCGAATCAAACAGGAGTCAAGCAACTCAATAATTGTCTGGCTGATGCTGAAATTTAAAATACATGCAGCAATAAATTGCTTTTATGCAACGAGATTATAAAGTTTACCTTTACGTAATTAATACTTAGCCCAGAAAACATCTGCTTCCAGCCTTGTCTTTGAACAATGGTAACAAGACCATCCAATGTTCCTTTGAACTTGGGTTCCATTTGTTGAAGAGAAGATGCACTATTTTGGTTAGCTGATAATGTCTGTACCTGTAGTGCCACTCAAACCATAATGGTCAATTTTCAGTATCATAGACTTAAATAGCCTGTATCTTTGACTTAAAATTATGAATACAGTAAACCAAGACTCCAGTTACCAAGGAAATAAAATGTTCAACCTGCATTTGTCGTCTAACAACATCCAGAGGATATGTGCAGGTTTGACCCACCAAACCAGCCAAAGATCCACAAACAAGGTTTGCTGTCATAGAATGTTCATGCTTCTTTGGAACACGTCTCTTCAACTCCTCGTAGACATAAAACTTCAGGCCAGCATATGGAAAAATTCCATAAAGTGACGGACCTATTAACAAGCACTAGAATCTTTCAATAATTGAAGGGGGGGAAAGTACATCAGATGCTTCAAAGCACTCTATGTCAATGAAAGAGAAAGAACACAAACAGCATCTACTTAGTTGACAATAACAATCGGTGCAGCATAGATGGATAGAAAATCGTCAAAACCAAACAAATTGATTAAAAAGGTCTCTTCAAATAAGAATAATGAACGCACTGCAACCTTAGCAGTGTGAGAGTAGTCTGTATTTATCTATACTAACCTCACCAACCAAACCACATAGGATTCAGATTATTAAAGTCGGGAACCTTTCTCAATGGACACAACATAGTTAAAACTGGCAGCACAAAAATTGATTCACTGCAATATATCCCCAATATATCTCACCTATGAGCCTGTCAGGACTCAGAAGTGCAATCGAAATGGGCACATTTGTTAGGAAAGTTCATCGGCAATGATGTAATTCAGATTAAACTTGTAAGTATACATCGTGCCAAATGCGGTGTTGTTTTTTGATAGATCTGGAACAAGCTGCTCTTATGCTAATGATGAAACACCTATCATATAGTAGGCAAAAAACCACTAGAAGCAAAAAAAGTGTTGCATCTTGCACCTAATAATTAAGCACCATGAATTCACTTACTTGGCAAGAGCATTAATCGCCATGGAAATATTAAAGAATGCACTTACTTAGCGAGAGCATTAATCAACATGGCAATATTAAACAAACATGTTGTAGGTATTTTCACTATCCGAAGGACAGTTGGAAGACATCTAAGGTCCTTCTCGATGGCTATGTTATGCTAACAAGCTGCTATTTTGCTAATGCTGAAGCACCTGCCATATAATAGGCAAAACACTGCTACAAACAAAAGACGTGTTGCACCTAATAATTAAGCACAATGAATTCACTGACCTAGCAAGAGCATTAATTCCCATGGCTAAGTTATGCTATTCAATGTAACCAGAATCTGTTCAAGTCATATTAACCCCTATAAAATCCCAAATATGCAAAATAGATTGCAACGGAAAATTTCCTTAAGATGGGGAGAATAAAAATAAGGTTACTTTTATCTATGAAACATGATATAAAAAAAAAAGAACTAACAAAGTAGTGCACATCACAAGGATCAACCAAAAACTGCACAATACCAGCATAAGGAACATTCATCAAGATTATAATGTCGTAAAAAGACCTTTCAGCGTTGGGTTCTGGAATGAAGAACTACCATGTCCCGGCTGAAAAGGATGCCAACATTCATGCCCAACGATGAAGAAAATCAGTTAGGGAAGCCCAGTTTGAGGTTTAGAAGGGATAGCACAGGATTAGAAGGAATTAAAGGATGTATGGCAGTCTCAGAGTAAGAGAACTTTTAAGATGTAAAATCATTTACCAGCATGCAACAGACAAATAGGTAGAAATGGAATAAAAGATTTGAACAGAGCTTTAATAAGCCCTATAGTAGAGAGGTAGTCTGTGAGTAACAGAATCCTTGGCTATGTGCACAGTGTTCATACTGCTCTTGGAGACTCTTAGGCCTGAATATCAACCACAACTCTAGAAAGTTAGTTTTCATCTTATGTGCTGTTTAAATGCATTTAATATGAACAGAATTTCATTTATTTCTCCACAACAATTTTAGTGTCATTCCTTGTCAAATATGTCAGATTTCATGATGAATTTCAAATTTCAGAATATTTTACTGTCTGTGTTTTGACTTGCATATAGTTCTACATTTTTTTCTTATTGGGATAAGCCTGAGTTTTTCTAAGATGTTTCAACAAATAGATTTTCAGCATAACAGCAAATTTTAGCTGTATCTCTCAACTTCAAGAACGTCATACCTAAATATACATACGTCTTCTGCTAACCACAAAGGGAACCATCTCTACAGAGTAACAATGACTGCAAAAGAAGCATTATGTGCAGCAATTTTCATTATGTTGATACAAATTTTTGCAGTCACATTTTGCTCTCTCAGTTAAAAATCATTTTGGTCATATCCAACAATATGAAAATTTAGCTGTCAGAAATTCTATGTAACCATTGCCCATAATTTGAATCATACATTTGAACTTCAATTCCTGACCTTGTCTGTAGTCACCATCATGAATACATGTGCTCACATGAAATGAGTTTGCAAACAATATATTTACTAGCATTCATAACAGCTTGGAAAATGAACTGTCTCAACCACTTGGGATGTTCTGCAGGACTAACTGAAAGTCCTGAGACCATGATGGCTGGTAAAGGTATAGCAACAACAAATGATAAGAGAAGGGCTGAATCCATCATTGTTGACTGGTGCTGTTTGGTATTGAATGTGGTATCTAAATTTATTCAGATGCTTCTTGCATTCAAAAATCCATTGAAAATGTAACACATTTAGGAGATAAAACCAGTTTTGGTTGCTTTCCAATCTTTAACAACCAAGCTTCAGTGAATGTGACAAAAGATAAGGAATGATACTATTTCAGTTTAAAAAGTTAAGGAATGTTCAAATACCAACATAAGTGTTGCAAAATATGTTCTACATTAGGGAATGTTAAGGTGACAAGTTATACTGATACTATAGCATACAAAACCAAGCCAGAGAGATTAGAAATTAGTCTTTAGCTTTAAGGTTTTTCCTGTCAAGTAATCTCAATGAAAGGCCTACATAAATAATTGTAAGTAGATGTGCTCATACCAAAAAAAGGACCAAGATACCATATTGCAGTGCCTACCTACTCCACGGTAAAGGCCACGTAAGCCACCCTCCCTATAAACCTTTGCAAACACATCCAGTATACCCCTGTAAGCTGGCTGGATACGAACACGCCTTGCACCCTTATCTGACTCTGTGGTATATGAACCAGTCACCTGCAAAACAAGATTCAGAAATATAAACATATGAGCTGAGGGGCATAGAGAATGTACCGTATTTGATCTACATGCAGATCTACACAATTGTCCATAAAATCAAATATATAACAATGTAGATTCAAAGAAGAAAATAACATAAAAGTTCTGGAACACAACACCACAGTTTTATTATGAGGGAGAGATGAGCATTTTATAAGCAATGCAAACATTCTCCTTATTAATTTAATTACAAAATATATTGCATAAATATCAAATACGTTATTAGATGAAGTACATACATTAAGATGTTTCTTTCTTTACTAGTTTGAGATGTTGCCTTCTTTTTTAATCTTAGATATTGCCCAGGAAGGAGTGCACTTTTTCTTGGTTGCCTAATGAGTTAGACGTTTCTGATTTGTGTGCCTTTGTTGATTGCAAAATTCCTCCCTGTTTAGATGGGGAAGCGTCCCTGCTTCCTCCACCGAATGAGGGAAAGTGTGCTTCAATGTTTTTGCACTCATCAATTTTGCCTGTGCTGGTGTGTGTCCCTTCTTATCGACAAGATATGATAAGTACAGCTGCTGACAATTAATCCTTTTCATTCTGAGGTTATTGCTGTTGACTGGAGATACTGAACCAACTATGGATAAACCATCTTCTCGCAATGTACCATTCGGAATGTCCAGCTCTCTTAATTGCTGCTTCTTGAAAAAACCTTGTGACTCGTTTACAGGTTTCAGCAATTCTTCTAGTATCTCTCGTGCGTGCAGTAAGTGAGCATCTAAGATGCTTGCACACAATTCAGCCTCCACAAGGATGTGCAAAGGCTCATGGAGATGCTCATACCCTGGCTTGTCCTTCATCATGGCCGCCGGGGATATTGAAATTACCCGGGTCTTTAATTGAACCCTGTCCTCTGAGTAAAACTCAACATTCAGTAGCAGCTTCAACTCGTTGTAGTGAGTTGTGTCTAGGACGAAGGAGACGTCCAACGAAATTAAAGTTAGGATATTTGTCAACTGGAACTTCAACTTTGATGGTCTTTTTAACAATAATCCCACTAGAACCTCCGCCTAGTGCTCCATACCAACCATGAGGGGATGCCTGTAACATGCTCAGTCATTCTAATTGGTAAGCAGCCATCCATTCATGTCCACTCCTCCAGTTGAAATTAATCCTCCGTGAGTCAATGCAGTGACCCACACTATTTCCTGGGTTAGCAGTGGACGGCACTGTGGCAAAACTTGCATTAAGATGCCTGTGACATGCTCAACCGTTCTAATTGGTAAGCAACCCATCTAGTCATGTCCACTCTAGTTGAAATTGATCCTCCGAGAGTCAATGGGCTACCACGCTCAGGTCCATCATGGTCTAAAAAAGATGAATTCCCCAACAATGCAGTTACCTGCACTATTTCCTAGGTTAGCAGTCGACGACATTGTGGAAAAACTTACATAGAAGGACTGGGTTTTTGTCGTTCAGCAAGCAGTTCAGTAAGATACTTGTCATGCTTGGCTATGGCAATGCGTGTAGACCACATGCCAGGAAGTTGCGGTGAATGTGTTCTGATGGCGAGAAGTTCATATATTTGGCCGATGTTTCTTCCATTGAAACATTTTTAGATTGGGCATTAAAGCTAGTAAATCCGGCAAAACCCGAGCTGGCTAAATATGGGTTGTTGAAGCCTCTGAATTCCAGAAAAAGTTCCAGAAAAGTTAGAATCCCGGCAACCCAAAGGGGAAGAGAGAGTTGTCTATTTAAATATGTTATTAGCTGGCCTCCCTATTTAAGAAAAACACCTTGAATAAGATCAATTTTGTTTTCAATAAAGTGTGCTCAAGGCAACCTTGTGGGTTGGTTGAAGATATCTGCAAATTGTAGTGGAGCCATGGCAGGAGGTACCAGGTTGGTGAGGTTGTCTCAATTGACAGGGCGACCCAAACACAAAGAAATGCATTGGTGTAAATTGATTTTCTTATTGGGAGCCTTTCCAGTAGGAGTTGTGTTGGCATTATAGCTAATGTGTTGTCCTTGATGACAACCTACTCAATAAAGATGTCAACATTATGGTAACAGGATGATTATGCAGGTTGGTACAGATGTGAGAGGTGATATGAACAAAGGAATATCAGTTTAGAGACAGATGGATGGTAAAGGTAAAGTTTGAGAAAGTAAATGCAGGTCCTAAGAAGCAAGGCCGCATACATACATGGGTATTGTGAAGAAAAGTCACGTACAAAATCCGCACCATGGTAATTTGAATACTAGGGGACTTTACCATGGTATTGGCCCATAGTAATGAGTGCGACAACGGTTATTTGATCCTGTCAAAGAATACCAATGACATTACTAAGGGATTGGCCTAAGGTATTGGCTAAAGTTAATGTTATATAAGGAGATGGAGATCAAAAGTGTTAGGTATGGCAAGTGATGGATTGTTTATGAATGATTTGATCTGAAACAAGTGTGCACCAAGGAGCAAGGAGAGGACTCAGATCTGAAGTATGGTGACATATGTGCCTGTTTGATGTACTTATTGAAAATGTCTAACAATGATAGGTCTGTGGTTGTAATGATGTTGTAATTTGAATGAAGTATTTTTAAAGTATGTGATTCTGACAATAAGGGTTGCAAAGAGAAATTGTGTTTACAGCGAAAGTTTTCAGATCTATACGCAGGGTTGTCTCAGGTTAGTCGCGTACATACGCGGAACTACTTTTGGGTAGTCCTGTATATATACTGCGAAGTGTTTTCAGTTTGTGCAGATTTGTACGTGAGTGCTGAGAATGGTAAGCGCGTACATACGTTGTTTGCCTTTACTAAAGTCACGTACATACGTTGGTTGCATGAATAACAGTAGCGTATGGAAATTAGAATATGAAATGCAAATTTTAAAGTGAGTTTAAAACACTGATTCAACCCCCCCCAGTGTTTTTCCCAACAATTGGTATCAGAGCAGGTCACTTCAGTTGAAGCTTAACCGCTTGGAGTGGATCAAGGACGATGGGAAAGAAGCAAAAGAAGAAGGCAGCTCAAAGGAAGAAGTCAATTCAGGAGAACAATGACAGTGATGCATCTGATGCTATAGCAATATCTGCATTTATGGGTCAAGGACAATCTGCAGCAGAAAAACAAGGCAAGTCAGAAACAATGGACAATAAAGGTATGCTTATGCTAAGTGATGATAACTATCAGGAATGGAAAAAAAATGAAATCTAAATTAATAAACCTGGGATCTAATGTTTGGAATTTAGTATGTAATGGTTGCACTAAAATTCCATCAAGTGAAGAATTACAAAAGAATAATGTTGCATTAAATGAAATCATTGGTAACATACCTGATTCAGCATTAGGAGAGGTTATGCACTATGAAACTGCAAAGGAAGTATGGGATAATCTGCAGGTCATTCATGAAGGTAAATCAAAGGAAGATTGTTCATCAAGAGAACCATCAGGTAATCTTATTTCTAAAGATGTGTCAAAGGATGAGTATGATGATAAAACAACCTTTGTTATATCAGATGGAGTTACTGATTCAGAAGAAGATAGGTTAGAGGAAGTTCTTAATCTTAGAAGAAAACTTGATTTTGCTTTAAAAATGATTAACAATCTTAAGGATAAGTTGCAGGCATGTGATGACAAGGATCATGTTAAATCGGTAAGTGTTGCAGTAGAATCTAAACAATATTGTGAAGGACTTGAAGCTGAGATCGTCTCTCTAAGAGCATACTTTGAAAAGTCAAACAAGCGAAATGAAGAGCTTCTTCAAGTATTTGAAGAACAATAGAATGGGCTGCAAGAAGAAATTATCAAATTAAAGGAGCAATTGGAAGAAGGAAGAAAGGTTGAAGAAGGAATGAGGAAGAAATATTTGGAAAAGGAAGAACAATACCAAAGAATAGAGGTTGAGGTAAACATTCTAAAAGGTAAATTAGAAGAAAAGGATAAACACTTGAGATTTCAAGATAGTACTAAGATTTTGGATAACATTCTTAGTAGTCAAAGGTCTCCTTCCATTAAATCTAGTCTTGGTTTTCATGAAACTGTAAAAGGAGAATCTAGTTCACAGGCTTGTGCAAGGATCTTGAAGGATAACAATACAAAATCTGAAATTCTTGTTAAAGAGATAAGAAGTCAACCAGATCAACATCCAAGAAAGATGAATTTTCAAAAGAAATCATTTGCTCCTAATAATAGAAACATTAATCGATTCTCTCCTCTAATCAATAATGTTGAATTCTTTATATGTCATAATTATGGACATGTTGTAGCCAATTGCAGAAGCAGATTGTTTCGATCTCAAGCAAATAGCCACTTCACAGGAAGGTCATCAGCTCCCAGGTACTCAGGTTTCTTTAAAGGATATTGCTTTGCTTGCAACATATTTGGTCACAAAGCTATTGATTGCAATAGGAGGAATATGAAACAGAAATATTATAATTCCTCTGCTCCCTTTTCTGGTCATATAAGATGTTATACTTGTAACAATTTTGGGCATGTAGCAAAAGAATAGAAGAACAAGTCAATGGACCTCCACAGACAACATGGCAAGCAATCAGATAAGAATATTGTTTCCAAAATACTTGAGAAAGATGGATCCACTAGCACTTCTCATAATAAGCAAAAAGAAGAAGAACAAACAAGGTGTGGTCTTGCTCTATGCTCATTTGAAGATGAAGAAGAATGGTACATAGATAACAGATGCTCTCATCACATGACTGGAGATAAGGACAAGTTTGAGTCTCTCAAGAAAAACAAAGATGGTAAGGTGATTCTTGGAAATAGTGTTCCAGCAAAAGTTATGGGAAAAGGTAGAATCAAACTTGAGAAGTATGCAAAAGTAGTTGATGCATTATTAGCAATGTTTTAAGAACCGGACCGGTCCACCTAATGAACTGGGTTTCGAACCGGGATTGGTTAGGTCTAAACAAATCAGTTTTGAAAAAAATACATTAAATAATTAATTTTAATGAAAAAAACTATTTTTAAGATTTAAAACCATTATTCCAAGCCAATAGAAACAAAATATGCAAGGTTTGCTCATATATATACCATGTAAAGGTGAATATATCAAAATGGCATCGAGTGCAATACATATCCACAACAAAATACATAATCAATGGGGCTCTAAATGCCCTCTAGAGTCCGAAAACAATGCTCTAAGCTATGGGGTCACTGACCTACTACAAGTCTACATATCAGTGATCAACAACATGATCAAACTCATCACCACTACTAGACAAAAGATCATCAACATGAGCTACATCAATAATATGGCTCAAAGTTTGAGGACTCCTAAAACTCCTCTACAACTTTAGTAGTAGTAGCAAAAATAGACATCAAAACTACAAATCACTGATCAACATGGTCACTCATGAAACTCATCATTGATTCAACGCTACTTGAAATACATAAACATCATCAATAAGAGATACATAAACATCATCTAGCTCAAAGTCTTTAGAATTGGATTGCTCAACCTTATAACATGATAGAAAAGGGCTGACCACCTGCCGCTCGTCAGTTTACCTTTGCTTGTGCTTTGCAGTTTGGTTTCTTGGCGTCTACCTTCTCCCCCGTGGTTTCCTCCCTGCTCGCCAACACCTGACGCCGACCTCCGTTATCTGTTGCCGCCGTCCCGGTATCGAACCACCTGGCGCTGACCTCCGTTTCCCGCATCCGACGGATCCGGTCTCGAACCCTTCTGTGCTCCCACCGACAATTAACATGGTTGAGGAGGACCTGTTAGATTATGGGGAGGACCCCATACCCAACCAAGAAATTTGGGCTCACACCACCAGACCGTTGATGATTCCGCGTAGCGTTGCTCTTGGGGTAACGGCTGGCACTTCCTCACAGCCTCAGCACCAGCTGCCTACTGGGAAAGGCAAAAGGCCGGAATATCCAACCCCGGGCGCCGCACTTGATAGCCCACCCCTCTCTCCGGCGACTCTTCAGTTCTTGGGTTCATGTTTCCCTGTGTCGCCTTCTCTGGACGCTCCTCTCCATCAACCTTTGCGACCTCCCCTCCCTCCGCCCCCGTCCCCTCCCCCTCCATCTAGCTCTCACTCCCTCTCGGTCTCATTTATGCCGCTGAATCAGCGTATGCCCCCCCTTACTTCCGGCCCGAACCTGCAGGGTACCGTTTCCTCGGCCCCTCGCTCCCCTATTCGTTCTGGATGCTTTACCCCGCCATTCCCTGTTCAGTCGGTACATTCTGCTCAACAAAGCTCATCGGACCCGTGTCGCAAGTTACTCAGAGAATCCCTCTCGGGTAAACGCTCGGAGAAGGTTACTAAAGGAAGATGCCTTAAAGCTAATTATTCTGGTTTCAAAGTAAATTTTGGGCCTGAAGCTCCATTGCCGGACATTATGGATGCCGCGGGTAAGGTTCTTGTTGGTTGTGTTCGAGGACGAAATTATACGGCGGAGAGACTTAAGGCGTGGGTGGAGGAAATATGGGGACCGTTGCTTAAAGAATTACCCGAGGTGATGGTTCTTACCAGAGGATGGTTCGCCCTGCACTTCTGCCACCATCAATTCGCTGAATGGATTCTGGGCAAATATTGGCACATTGAGCTTATGCCGGTACTCCTTAAACGCTGGGATCCCTTATTTGATCCTGAGCGCGAACAACTTGGGGCTGGCCCTATCTGGGTGCGCTTACCAGGCTTGCCATGGCAATTCTGGTGCCCATACGCTTTCAAGAAAATTGGTGACGCCCTAGGCACCTACCTGGAGCATGATTGCTCATACGAGAAGTCTGGTAAGCGCTCCATGGCTCGCATTTTGGTTCATATGGATACTAGACTGGGTCTGGAGGATATTATAGAAATCTATCATAACCATGTCACCAGGAAGCAGATACTGGACTATGAAGGTGTTCCCTTCCGTTGCCGCAGATGCCACAAGACTGGTCATCTCTATAAGGACTGCCCATTGGTTACAGGGGGGGTCAAGGAGAGCATGCATGGTCCCAGAAAACAACCTCCTGTTACTCCAATGGCAGATATCAATAATGCGGAGGGTGATCCGAGACAGCAGGAGACGCCAACTAAGGGGCCGAGCGAAGGGGGGAAAAAGAGATCATCCAGGAAATTTGCGGTGCCTTCATCTGAGCCGCCGCGTACCAGATCCAAGACTGCTGAAGCCGCAGCAAAGCCGATGGAGACGGCATCTTCACATTCAGGTGATAACTCCATTCCTACTTGTCAACCTACTATTTCGAATGAATTGCAATCCATTATGCACCATGCATTCAGAACCTCCTTTTCTGAGAGTGTCTCCTTACCAACCATCCATTGCCCCATCGATCCCCCCCTCCCTACTTTCTCAACTACCCCCCCTTCCTACATCCCGGAGACTGGTCTCCCGGATTCCCCTCCCTCCCCGATGGTATCTGGTGGGCACCATTATCTTTTGAGATCCAGAACTCGGCCTAAAATATTAGGACTGGGATCCTCCCCAGGTCGGCATCGGAAACAAAAGCGAGGCCGGCCATCCCAAATTTCTTCTGCAAAATTATCTGCGGTGGCTGATGTGGCTTCGGGCCGACAGATCACTATTGAAAGGGCACTTAGAGCGAATGAGCCCCAGAACTGGGTGACCCCATGATTTGTCTCTCCTTCAACTGCAGGGGTTTAGCCAGCCCTAAAAAACGATTGGCTCTCAAGAGACTGGTACTTGAATCCAGATGTGATATCATTTTTCTTCAGGAAACACTATGCTCCTCTGAAATTGCAGTTCGTTGTCTACACTCTTTTCTCCCTGGATGGTTCCTGCATGGGTTGGATGCCTGTGGTAGATCTGGTGGACTACTCATTGGTATCAATCCTAAAATACACAGACCTCTTTCGGTATGGGGAGGGAGAGGTTTCCTTGGTATGGACATCACTATGGGTGAATTGGGCCTTCCCATCAGAATTCTCAACATCTATGGACCCAATCAAAACAGGCTCGACTTTTGGCAAAACTTTCTATCAGAAGGACATATTACACAGAGCACCATTATCGGGGGTGATTTTAATTTCTCGTTGGGATCCGGGGAGACATGGGGGATATCTTCACAAGGGGATCCTATTGCGGAACAAATGTCCATGCTCCTCGATGCCCAGCATCTTGTGGACATCCCCATGAATAAAAAACTTCCTACTTGGCACAATCAGCGTACAGGAGAGGCTGCTCTTGGAAGGAGGCTGGACAGGTACATGATGCATGAGGCGCTGATACAGAAATTCCCATTATATAGACAGTGGGTCAGCAACGGGGGTCTGTCTGATCATCACCCTATCCTTCTTCAGATCAGTGGCAACTCGCCAAAGCCGCGCTCCCCCTATAAATTTTTTGCTGGCCATCTTCAAGACCCAGAATACATCAAGTTGGTATCGGATTTCTGGGCCTCACAGCCCCAGTTGAGAGAAGGGAGGAAAGCTTCGGACTTCTGTGACAGGCTTAAAAAGCTCAACAAAATGTCAGAAACCTGGGCTCGTCTGAAACGAAGCAGAGAGGAACAGAACCTGAAGGATAAGGAAGATAGAATATGCCAATTAACAGACGAATGGGGAACGGGTTATCAATCGGATGAAACAAAAGCTGAACTCTGCCAACTGATCGAGGAAAAATCGAAGATCTTAATGGAAAGGGAAGAACTCTGGCGCCTGAAGAGCCGAGCCATCTGGCTTAAAGCAGGGGACAACAATACAAAATTTTTTCATAATATTGCCAATGGCAGAAAGGCCGCTAACACTATATGGCAGCTTCCAATGGAGCCTGATGGTTGGGCAACCACTCATCAACAGCTGGCTAGATTGGGGATCACTCATTTCAAGGGACTCTATACGGCCCCAAACTCTGTAAACCTTCCAGAGATTATCAGACTTGCTGGTAAGTTTCCAAGGTTCGTGGCACAGGAGGACATTGAGGATCTCTGCCAACCAGTCAGTGAACAAGAGCTTGAAAGCACGCTTAAGTGGTTCAAAAAGGACAAGACCCCAGGACCAGACGGATGGCCTGTGGAATTCTACCTGGCCTTCTATGAGATGATGAAGGAGGACCTATTGGCGGTGGTGGAGGAAAGCAGGATCACGGGTCACATTCACCCACCCATGAACCAGACCTTTATAGCCTTGATCCCCAAATCTGACGAGCCCACATCCTTCAATGACTTTCGGCCCATATCCCTCTGCAACTGTCCCTATAAAATCATAGCCAAAATCATTGCCAACCGTATAAAGCCAATCCTATCCTCGCATATCTCGGCAAAACAATTTGCCTTCCTCAAGAACCGACATATTCAAGAGGCTATTGGCACTGCCCAAGAAGCTTTACACTCTATCAAGCTAAAGAACCTGAAAGGCATCTCCCTAAAAATTGACCTTGCCAAGGCATTTGACAAAGTAAATTGGTTATATTTGAAGATGATACTTACTCATCTAGGTTTCCCTCATATTCTCATTAATTGGATCATGGGCTGTGTTACTTCGGTATCATTTGCTATACTCATCAATGGTGCGGCTTCGGAACGATTTCATATCTCCAGGGGGATAAGGCAAGGCTGCCCTCTATCCCCATTACTTTTTCTCATTGTTATGGAAGGATTGAGCAGGCTTATAGCTGAAGCTAGAAGGACGGGAGACATAAGTGGTCTCAAAATAACGGAGCAGTTTGTCCTAACCCACCTATTGTTTGTGGATGATATATTAATCTTCCTGAATGGTAGTATCAGGGACACCGTCGCCCTTAATGACATCCTACTCCTCTTTTGTAAAGCCACGGGCATGGAAATAAACGAGCAGAAATCCACCAGGTCCATGATGCATTGCTCACAGCAGGAAGCTCTACTAGCTGGACAGTTTTTCCCTTTCATAGAATGCCAGTTAATGGATGGAATCAAATATCTGGGATTTAGACTGAAGCCGGATGGGTATAAAATTACTCACTGGTATTGGCTTATAAACAAAATAGAAAGGAGGATAACAGGTTGGCAGCATCGGCTATTGTCTAAAGCAGGCAGACTCCTACTGATCAAGACAGTCCTGGAGGCCACCCCTGTTTATTGGATGTCTCTGACATGGATCCCAAAAGGCATTTTGAACAGGATTCAACAAATCTGCTCCCGTTTTCTCTGGAATGGAAACAAAAAAGGAAGGATTTTTGCTTGGACCAGATGGACCACCATTGCACTGCCAAAGCAATGGGGTGGATGGGGTATCAAGTCCCTACAGGAATTTGCACTTGCTCTCACGGCCAAACAGGGCTGGGCCCTCACCAAGATGGACAGTCTATGGGCTAAGATTACTCATCACAAATACATATGGCCATCCTGCTTCACGGAATGGCTTCGCAGACCTTCTTGGAATCAACAAGGTATTTCAGCGATCTGGCGTGCCACTCTCAAGGCGATGCCCCTTATTAGAGATAATCTACTCTGGAGGGTGGGTAATGGGGCTCAGGTTCGTATTGGACTTGACCCTTGGCCTGGTTCGGGGAATGCTCACATATTGCCCAGAGATCTGATCCATCACCTCAATCACAGGGGCATCAAATATTTAGCACAGATCGGCGATCGGGAGCGCTCCACTATATTTTCGCAAGCTTGGATTAATGTTGGGCTCGGACAGTTCCCGGAGGCTTGGACAGAACTGTGGAATGGATACATACGAGCTCTTATTGAAACTCATATCAAACTTCGGGAGGATGAAGATCAGCTTATATGGGCCCCTGCTAAATCTGGGACATACTCACCCAAACTGGGTTATATCAGGCTTATGGAAGTCAGAAAACCTGCAAACCTGCTAGGCTGGTGGAAAATTGTGTGGAAGCTCCAAGTGCAGCCCAGAAACAGGCTTCTCCTGTGGAAAATAATCGCAAATAAATTACCTACAGGGGATGCCCTCACGAAGCAGGCCATAGCAGGACCATCTTGGTGCGTACTTTGCCAAAGAAATGAAGAATCGTCGAACCACCTGTTCCTCCACTGCGAGACAACAAAAGAAATCTGGCAACAGGTCACACAGGTACTGAATATCAGAAAGATTTGGCAGGGCGAGGACATACCGACTGCCTGGACAAATTGGTGGGAAGCGGTTGCCACAGAAAAGGCCTTAAATCTCCCAGCAGTGATATCGAGTTTCATTTGGCGGAGCAGGAACGCTTACATTTTTGAGAACTGTAGAATCAACAAATAGTTACTCTCGGCATCCATTTGTGCTGCCTACAATGAAATACCTTTTGAGAGCAAACCTATCCAACCTAGAATTATTCAGCCTGAAAACATAAATAAGGATATGCCTTGGGCATATTTTGACGGGGCAGCGCCGCCACAAGGATGTGGTGGGGGGATTGTTTTTTTCCTATCGGATACTCATTTTTTTCACCTAAGACTGGGTCTGGGTTCGGGCTCAAATAATTTTGCGGAACTTATCACTTTGAGACACCTTCTTTATTTTGCCCATACTAAACAATGCAGACAAATTCAAATTTTTGGGGACTCAAAGATTGTGATTGATTGGACAAACAATAAAACTATCTGTCATGCATATTCTTTGAAACATATCTTGGAAGAAATTGTTTTTCTAAAAACACATTTTGACCAGATCACTGTTTCTCATATCTACAAGGAAAGAAATGCGATTGCTGACCAGCTTTCGAAAGAGGCGGCGGATCGGCCTCTAGGAGACTGGCTGATCGAAGAACACACACCAGCTGGGATCCACAGGTTCTATCATCGTCCCTACATCGACGGCCTGCTGATGGGGGGTCCTCCCCCTTACTAGTTTTTTGCAACTGCTACTTGGGAGCTTCTTTTTGTATTGCAGCAACTATTTAATCGGGTATATATTTTGTATGGACATATGGATGTACATTTTCCTGTATGGCCTTGGGCTTTATATTGAGAATTTTGGGGTTTCTGTATCTTCTGGTGACATACAGCTTCATGTATTCACCTGGACACTCTCTGGATATTTATATCTTGCTTACTTCTTTGTAACGTGGCTCTGGCCACTCTACAGCATATGCCTCGGCATCTACAACATGTAATATCTATTAACAACTTTTTAATAGAAATTACGAACTCTATTTTCCCCGGAAAAAAAAAAACATGATAGAAATTGAAAAGGTTTAACATGCCTAACCAATGATTTTGGTTTGAGTGAAGGGTTCATCTCCTCAACCTTATAATGTGGTAGAAAAAGATTAGCATGCCTAACCAGTTGTTTTCCTTTGAGTGCAGGGTGCATTCTTGTTAACGACATGGTAGAGGAGTTCAACAATCAATACCACTAACATCAACAAAGTTCAACAATCAATGCCACCAACATCAAGGTTCTTAAAGGGCTTCATGCTCTTGATCAAATGCCAATATCATACCCTCACGCATGATAGAATCCAATGGAAACATTGCAAACCCCCAAACCATGAAATGCTGGAAACCATTAAAGTCTATTGAATTTTGAGTGAAATCTAAAATTCTAGTTTCTCCATATGAAATCCAATGAGGTTGAAACCACTCTCAAACATCCTGAGTCATTTCATGGTAATGTTAAAAATTTAACTAAAATGATGAAAATGAAAATTAAAGGAAATGTCACTTTTACTTTAAGAATTTAACATTACCATTAATTGCCAACATTGCTAGGGTTGAGATGTGTCAAGAAAATGAGAGGGTAGGCATGTTTTTCTTGGAGGGACTATTTTTGAAGGAAAACAACCCCAAATTTCCTTCAAAATAGCTTCAAAACTCACAAAAATGCATTATGTGGGGTTTATGGTTGCCCTAGCAATAAACTGGCCGATTTATGATGGAACTGGCCAGTTTGACCATAAACCAGCAGGTTCCATCCTAAACTGGTCGGTTAGGACCGGTTTTTCTAATTTTTTGGCGAAGGGAGGGGTCAAACCGAGTTTTTCTGCCGGTTTGACCGGTTACCGGTTCAAACCGATCGATTTTTAAAACATTGATTATTAGTTCAACAACTAAGAAGTGTAGGTCAAATGGCTGACAAAGGACGTATAACTATATTTACATCAACTAAATGCAAAGTTATAGATGAAGAAACTGGAAAGATTATAGCAAGAGGATACAGGAATCCAGACAAATTATGTGTTAACAAAGAAGAATTTAGGCAGAAATAAGAGGTATAGGTCACTTTCTTTAGATTCAGAATAAAAGAAGATAGTTCCCATTGCAGACTATTTTGTTTAAAGCATACTTCTAACAATTACTGTAGAAGTGATGAAGAGAAGGAGATGATTATCAAGATCAGTAGTATTGATCTCAGGGGGAGCTATGCTTGAGGATCTTGGTGATAATTCTCTAGTTTGGTTTGTTATTCATTTGGTGATGCTTATACTGCTAACGTTGCATTGATGAAGTAACAGTGAATAGGAACAGGTATTGTATATTCAAGGGGGAGCTGTTGTTATGAAAAGTTCAACATTTTACTTTCTGTACACAAATTACATGAAGGACAGTCGCGTATATACGCAAGTTTTGATCTAGATAGTCGCGTATGTTTCTTTGAGATGAAAAAATAGTGGGATAGACTCAGGGGGGGTTTCTAATATGCTTCAATCAGTTATTATTGGTTTTTGGTTCTGACATTGATTAGTTACAGTGTATTTATAATGCTCAGATGTTACTTAGAAATGACGTTGGTTCATGAGATGTTGCAAAGTATCATTGTTGCTTTGGTTCTTTGATGGATTCGATGATTGATGACTTGGATAATGATAGGTTGGCACAGGTTCAGGGGGAGCATATGCTATGCTTCTAATAGTGCATTGCTGGCATCATGGTTTCTTGAGCATTTTTTTGTTGCATGTTGATAAGTTCATATCATTTGGTGATGTATAGTTGTTGTTGTTGTTATTGGTAGAAATACATATGTTGTTGTCATTCTGTCACTAGTAATGATTAAGTCATGAATGATGACTATATATTGCTTAAGTTGCACTTAGTGAAGTTGATCCTACATGAAGAGGATGTGCATGCTATGGTCCTTATTGGCATTGGTTGATGAAGATGAGTTTATGATTCACTCACTGCTTGTTGACATTTATATGTTGTTGTCATTATGTCTTCAATAGATTGAAGATGATGCCTATATGTTGCTTGAGCTACATGTGAAAAGTTGTTATGATGTTGTTGCATGGAAAGAATATGTATATGCTGTCTATGGTGTTGTGGTTCAGGAGTTTAAGTCTCTTCTTACATATGAAAAGAACATGATGATATGAGGTCAAGAAGATGAGTTGCTGACAGAGATCTACTGCACTATATGCTTCTATTACAATTGCTTGGTGATGCCTGGAAGCATTGCACATTTGGTCACATATTGATGACTACTCTGTCCTACATGATGATGATATGGATGTTCATGTTGTTGTCTACGTTGTTGTGATCAGATGCTAATGTTGTAGGTTCCTATATATGGTTGTTGATTACGGTCTTGCTACCTCACTATTGAGGTCTTCGGTTTTGATTATAAATGTCATATCCGACTTTTGATGTAAAGGTCATGTGAAGACCCATGTTGTAAATCATTGTAAAATTCAGTCATGTATGGGCTACTGGGGGCAAGTCATTCATGTATGTAATTCCACTATGTTGGGCAATTGATGTAATGTTGGGCCAAATATGTAAATCCCACTGTGTTGGGTGATTGATGTAATTATGAGTCATTGGTGATAGGAAAGGTCTTATTTGGTTGAATCATAGAATCTTGTGCTTTTATCTTCAATAGGCTCAGCATATGCTCAAGGAGCATGGTCAGCATGCAGTTCTCATATTCAATAGATCAGCCCTACAATGCTCCTATCTACACAGGGGGAAAGAAGTCTTCATTCAGCGTTGCTCATCCCTTTTCCCTTGATGTCAAAGTGTTAATTTTAGGCAACAATGGTATGTTTTGTGCTTTAGAGCAATTTTACTTCAATTTCTTTATTAGCCCAATATCAATATCCAGATTAGCAATCACATCAACATGATAGTAAAATGCAGATAGAACATAAACATAAACAGTAGAAGACAAGCCAAGACAAGAGGACACAAGATGTGGCACCAGCCAGGGACAAACCGCAATGTGGGGAAACCCTTGATCAATTCTTCTTATATTCTAGAGAGAAATAGTGCAATTTACAAATCTGATAATTTATGACAGCGACAAAAGAGCCCTAACCAGAAAAGTCAATGCTGATCAACAGGCCAGATTTGACCCTCAATAAATTGGTCAACTTCAGTCAACTTCGGCCTCCAAACAACAAGATTAATCAACGCTAAAAAGAGCCCAAAATCAGCCTAGTCAAATCTGGTCAAACAACCAACCTGCGGTCAGCCCTAGCTACAGGCAATGCTGGTCAATGTCAACGTTTGACCTCGATTTATGTGCCCATAAATGTACCTTGCCCAAATAGAGATAACCCCCACAAAAACGCAGTCAAAGGAGGTCAACACATGTTGGTCAACGCTTGGTCAAACTGTCCTAAAATTCGGTCTCCTGAAATTTCAACCTCCTGAAATTTCGCTCTCCTGAAATTTCAGCATCCTGAAATTTCGCTTTCCAGAAATTTCGAACATGTGGAGAGAGAGAGGCCTAGAAATCCGTACCCAATCAATGAGGAGAGAGAGAGAGAAGTGTGAAGATGAGTGTGTTCAAATGAGGCTAAGGCATCATGTATTTATAGCAAACGTTGAGGATGAATAGACGTGATTGTTGGGCTTCTAAGCCTACAAAAGTTTGTTGGACAACCTTGACAATTTGTCCATAATCAAAATAAATTCATAACTTCATTTGAACATGTCGAAATCGAACGATCTTTAGATCAATCCTACACCTCTCAGAGAGAGGAATCCAAAAAATATATCAGTTGTCATAAATAAGATAACAACTGTGGAGTTTGGCCCTAGTTGCCAATTTTAACACTCCCTCTCAACTAGGGAGAACTCCATCTGCTAATCCATTTGCCAATCTGTACTATCTCTGCCATCAATGCACTGCTCTGCTCTAATGAACTATGAAGAAGAAGTGATCAAGAATGTATCATACCATTCTCTACTGACCCGAAGTCAGTCCCAATCAAAGGAGAGTGTGTCATACCATTCTTACTGACCTAAAGTCAATTCCAATCAAAAGAGAGTGTCTCATACCATTCTTACTGACCCGAAGTCAGTGCCAATTGATCTCGGATTAATATCAATCATCCTAGCATAGGGAGTACGGTAGTACACGATGCGTCCATCGGTAGTACTATGGTTCCTATCCTCGTTTCCCTACTCATTGGCTAGATGAGAGGTACTTCCCATGAGTCTCAAACTGCATGGGTAGTATGTCTCAATAGGAAAAGGATGAACCACTCATCCTGCCTACATGTCGTCAAGGGGTATCGTAGGGGAAGGCTAAACCACTCACCCTGTACATAACAAACCACTAGGGGAAGGTTGAACCACTCACCCTATGGTTGCTCATCGCTCCAAGAAGTACCCCAAGCCCCCCAGAGCTCCCAGAGCTCAATGCCCATCTCATACAGGACCCTCATAAGAGGGTCTCTCCACGACTCCAAGTAGTCCTCGGAAGGCAATGAACTTGACCTTCCCTAGGGGCTTTGTCAGAATATCAGCGACTTGCTCATCACTCTCAATGTGATGGGGCCTTATTGCTCCTCATTGTACCATATCCCGGATAAAGTGGTACGTTATATCTATATGCTTGGAGAGATCATGAAACATGGGATTCTTTGATAATCGGATCCCACTCTAGTTGTCGCAGAGGATCACGATGGTATCCAGCACATGTCCAAACAACTCACTGAAGAGCTTCCTCAACCAGACAGCTTCACAGGAGGCCATACTACCAGCTATGTATTCGAACTCAGCGGTGCTCAAGGAAACCGATTTCTGCTTCCTTCTCATCTAGGATATCGAAGTAGAACCCAAAGAAAAACAACATCCAGAAGTGCTCTTGCGATCCACCACACTGCCAGCGCAATCAACATCAAAATAACCATGCAGCCTCACATCTTTGGCAGTGTATCTCAATCCATGAGTGATTGTGCCGCGTAGATATCTCAGAAGATTCTTGGCACCAAACCAGTGTATATGATGAGGCTCAACCATATATTGTCTCAATGTGTTAGCTGCAAAACATATGTCCGGACGGGAGATCACCAAGAACATCAGTGCTCCTATGAGTTGACGATACTCAGAAGCATTTCTCAATTCAGGTCCAGCAGCACTACCACATAACTTATTAAAGTTAAGTTCCATCGGAGTAGTCACAGGCTTGCAGTCCACCATCCCAAATCTTTCCAATATCTTCACAACATATTTTCCTTGAGAGGAAAATTTCAACTGGCTTTTGCCAGACCTCCAACACTAGAAAATAGTGCATCGGTCCTAGGCCCATCTCAAATTCAGAAGCCAACTCACTCTTACGTTTGTGAATGAGAGGGTCAGCACTTCCATCAACTCCATGCTTGATTTTGTAGAGCCACTTAGAGGTGACAACCGATTTGTCCTGGGGTCTAGGGACCACATCCCAGACATCATTCTTCATAATTGACTCGTATTCTTCATTCATAGCATCCTTCCATACTTTATGCTTCACGGCTTCTTCGAATGATGAAGGCTCATTTTGAATGATAGTGCTCATGGCGGTCAAATATCCTTGATACTTGTTCGGCTTCTTGCTTTCACGGAAAGCCCCCCTTGGTGCAATGTGTCTCTCAGCATCTTCGAGAGTCTCCCTAAGCCATGAGGATCTCCTTTTGGAGGAGGGTTCATGAGGAGGAGGATCAATAGGATCCATAGGTTCATCAACATCAGGCATTATTTCATCTTCTTTTGCACCCTGATTTCCGGTGTCAGCTTCTTTGTCCTTCCTTAGGATAAAAAGGTTATTGATCTTCCTAAGGGCCATATCGTCGTCGAAGGTGACATCATGACTTATCTCAACTTCCTTTTGACCAGCCACATAAATTCTATATCCCTTAGAATTTTCACTAGAGCCCACAAAGATTCCTTTCTTCCCAGATGCACCCAATTTGCTTCTTTTCTCTTTCGGCACATGAAAATATACGAGACTTACAAAAATTCTAAAATGAGAGACATCGGGTTTCTTACCGGTGAACATTTCTTCGGGAGTCTTGGAGTCCAATGCTTGATGAGGGCATCAGTTTTGAACATACACGGTGGTATTTGTAGCTTCAGCCCATAAGAACTTCGAAAGGCCTTGATCATGAAGCATGGCACGAATTGCTTCTACAATAGAGCGATTTTTCCTTTCAGCCACACCATTCTGCTCAGGAGTGTATGGCGTTGTAGACTCCCTCTTAATGACAGCTTCTCTGCAATAATCTTGGAATTCATTGGATTCGTACTTGGTCCCATTATCAGTCCTCAATATCTTGATTTTCTTCTGGGATTGGTTTTCGATCAAGGCTTTGAAGTATCGGAACCAGGTGAACACTCCATCCTTCTTCTTCAAGAAGTAGTTCCAGGTCTTGCGAGAATAATCATCCATAAAGGTGAGATAATATAAGTATCCTCCCAAAGAGTTTACGGGCATCATACCAGATATGTCGAAGTGGATCAATTGCAATATATTTGTGGCCTTGCTATTACTTGAGGAGAATGGTCCCCTTGTAAGTTTTCCTTCAGCACATCCCGAACATACACCTTCATGCTCTACTTTGAACTCGTGCATACCTATCACCATTTGTCTCACATTGGGTAGGGCCTTATAATGAAGATCCGCAAACCTCCGATGCCATGGTTCAGATTGTAGAGATGTGTCGCAAGACATGGCTCCCAATGGACTTCCTCCAACTTGATACAAAGTGTCAACCCTGAACCCAAGAGTAAAAGCATCTTTTCCAAACACGTACCTTTCCATCGATGAATGCCACTTTGAATCCTTTGTCCTCCATGGCTGAAATGGACACCAGGTTCTTCTTAAGATCAGGTACATATAGTATTTCTTGCAAATGAATAGTGTTACCTTGATTCAATTGAAGGGTAACATTCCCTACTCCCTTCACGGGATAGGTGGCATCATCTCCAAGGATGATCTCCAAGTTTGTCTCCTTTTCTATCAGATTAGAGAGGGCTTCCT
Source organism: Pinus tabuliformis (assembly GCA_031772625.1). Taxonomy (NCBI): domain Eukaryota; kingdom Viridiplantae; phylum Streptophyta; class Pinopsida; order Pinales; family Pinaceae; genus Pinus; species Pinus tabuliformis. Next base: position 1,407,919,986 of record CM062819.1, read on the forward strand.
TGTATCTGGTGAAGTGCCTTGAGGCACCACTATCAATCAGCCAATTTTCCAAAGTGTTCGGAGGAGAGGCAGTGGAGAGGGCCAATATAAGATAGTACTCTTTTTGCTTATTGTTAACAACATTGGATTCTTCATACTTGGAGTTCCTTGATTTCTTGGAGGGTCGACCATTTCCTTGATGTCCCGCATTCCTTTTTCCTTTGCCATTGGACCTGCCATTCCTTTGATCATTGTTGTTGAAGTTGTGCCTGGAATGATTGTGATCATCATCATGCGATGTGTCCCTTCTATTTGGACACTCCATTGCATAGTGGCCAAACTTATTGCAAATAAAGCATCTTCCCTTCCTTCCATTTTTGAAACTTGGTCTTCCTTGACTTTGCTTCTTTGAACCTGCATTATTCTTCCTCTTGGCATGAGCGAAGAATGCAGTGGGGTTGCTTCTATTAAAAGGAATTTCTTGCTTCACCATTCTTGTTTCTTCTTGAATGCATCTCGACATCAATTCTTTGAACACTGGAATTCGATCATTGCTGAGTATGGTGGTTCTAAATATATACCACTCAGGTGGGAGTCCTCCAAGGGTTGTGAGAGTAAGTTCCCTGTCAGGAATGACCTCTCCAATTGAGAGTAGATCATTCTTGATCTCAATAATCCTCAAGAAATAAGATTGAATGTCCTCGTCCTTGCCTTTCTTAATATCCTTCAACTTATTCTTGAGAAATAGAATTTGATTAGCATTACTAACCTTGAACATGTTGACCAACCTGTCGTAGATCTCCTTGGAGGTCTTCAATTCAGAGATATAGGCCACGAGATGCTTTCAATGGAATCCATGATAATCTTCTTCGCTTTGACTTCAGCCCTATTGTACTTGGTCTTCGCAGCAGCCGGTGCATTTAAAGAAGGCTCAGAGATTTTACCCTGCACATAATCCATCACTTCTTTTTCTTCCAAGGTCAAATCAAGAGACATCTTCCATCCATGATAGTCACATTATCATGGAGCTTGTCTTCAGCCGGCAAGTAGGATGAAGAACCCATTGAGCCTTTTGTCCTTGTCCAACTGTCTTTGGTGATTGCTCTTTCACTCTTTCTTGCGCTTTGTCTTCACCTCACCTCTGATAACATGTTAATTTTATGTAACAATGGTATGTTCTGTACTTTAGAGAAATTTTACTTCAATTTCTTTATTAGCCCAATATCAATATCCAAATTAGCAATCACATCAACATGATAGTAAAATGCAGATAGAACATAAACATAAACAATAGAAGACAAACCAAGACAAGAGGACACAAGATGTGGCACCAGTCAGGGACAAACCCCAATGTGGGGGAACCCTTGATCAATTCTTCTTATCGACTTAGTTACCGGAGAATCCACAGTAAGAACCATTTTCTGCCAACGTTTCAAATCCCAACCGGGATCCATCATCAAGCATTCAAGTTGTCCTGCTGATGATGGATCCCGGTTGGGATTTGAAACGTTGGCAGAAAATGGTTCTTACTATGGATTCTCCGGTAACTAAGTCGAAAGTAATAAACCACAGAGGTCTTAAATCCAGAATTCTTCTTATATTCTTCAATAGTTCAGCAGAGAGAGATATAGTACAATTTACAAATCTGATAATTTATGACAGAAGCAAAAGAGCCCTAACCAAAAAAGTCAATGTTGGTCAACAGGGAAGATTTGACCCTCAATAAATTGGTCAACTTCAGTCAACTTCGGCCTCCAAACAACAAGATGAATCAGCCCTCAAAAGAACCCAAAATCAGCCCAATCAAATCTGGTCAAACAACCAACCTGCGGTCAGCCCTAGCTGCAATCAACGTTGGTCAAAGTCAACGTTTAGCCTCGATTTTTGTGCCCATAAATGCAGCCTGCCCAAACTGAGATAGCCCCCACAAAAACACAGTCAAAGGAGGTCAACGCTTGTTGGTCAACGCTTGGTCAAACTGTCCAAAAATTCGATCTCCCGAAATTTCGGTCTCTTGAAATTTCGACCTCCTGAAATTTCACTCTCTCGAAATTTCGCTCTCTTGGAATTTCAGATGTGTGGAGAGAGAAGCATAGAAATTCGTACCCAATCAATGAGGAGAGAGAGAGAAGTGTGAAGATGAGTGTGTCCAAATGAGACTAAGGCATCATGTATTTATAACAAACACGTTGAGGATGAATAGACGTGACTATTGGGCTTCTGAGCCTACATAAGTTTGTTGGCCGACCTTGACAATTTGTCCATAATCAAAATAAATTCATAACTTCATTTGTACATGTCGAAATCAGATGATCTTTGGATCCATCCTACAACTTTCGAAGAGAGGAATCCAAGAAAAATATCAACTGCCATAAATAAGATGACCCATGTGGAGTTTGGCCCTAGTTGCCAATTTTAACACAAAGGGGGAGAGAAGCTTGGTGTTTGGAGAAGAATGCTTGGAGAAGCTTGGTGAGAGGTCTTGGTATTTGCAGGTGTGTTTGCAGTTGTTTACAGATAATGAAACACCAAAGTGGTTGCCATCGAGTCCAAAGGGGGAGATTGCTGGCATTATGGCTAATGTGTTGTCCTTGATGGCAACCTAATCAATAAAGATGTCAACATTATGGTAACAGAATGATTATGCAGGCTGGTACAGATGTGACAGGTGATATGGACAAAGGAATATTAGTTTAGAGACAAATGGATGGTAAAGGTAAAGTTTGAGAAAATATACGCGGTTCCTGAAAAGCAAGGACGCGGGCATACGCAGGTATTGTGAAAAAAAGTCGCGTACAGAATTCGCACCATGGTAATTTGAATACTAGGGGACTTTACTATGATATTGGCCCATAGTAATGAGTGCGAAAACAGTTATTTGATCCCGTCAAAGAATACCAATGGCATTACTAAGGGATTGGCCTAAGGTATTGGCTAAGGCTAAAGCTATATAAGGAGATGGAGATCAAAGTGTTAGGTGTGCAAGTGATGGATTGTTTATGAATGATTTGATCTGAAATAAGTGTGCACCAAGGAGCAAGGAGTGGAATCAGATCTGAAGTATGGTGACATATGTGCTTGTTTGATGTACTTATTGAAAATGTCTAAAAATGATAGATCTGTGGTTGTAATGATGTTGTAATTTGAATGAAGTATTCTTAAAGTATGTAATTCTGACAATAAGGGTTGCAGAGAGTAAAATTGTGTTTACAATGAAATTTTTCAGATCTATATGCAGGTTTGTCTCAGGTTAGTCGTGTACACACGCAGATCTAGGGTCGAAATTTGGATTCGTCTTTACCTGTCAAACAAATTTTTTTGACGTTTTGTATCTTCATACTACCTGTCAAAGAACGTTATGTTTAAAAATTTTCCCTTCACGGGTGATGTTTTGATAATAAATTAACCATTCACCAATAAAGTTTTGAGTAAAAAATTGCCCTTCAATAACACTATTATGTTAAAAATTTCACATATTTATCATAAGAATAAATACAAAATGCCCATAACACACAAATGACTTATTGAATCTTATTATTTCTTTATAATCAATAATGATAACATATTTTCTATTTTAAAATATATTTTTATATCAAAATTTCTCAATAACCAAATTGAAAATCAAATTAATTGTCAAAAATTAAAATAAAATTTCTTCATTGTAAGTCTTGTACAAAAAATTATATAGTCCCTCATAGGTGTATTTTTGGTATTTTGGACATTCCTCGACAACCATTTATTTTTTATTTAATTTATACACCACCATATTATTTTTTATTTTTGTACACAACCATATTATTATTTTTACACAATTGTTATTATTAATTCCATTTAGACTCAATTAAGTATCATTCTTTACCTAAGTTGTCAAATCCCAACCCTCATGAGGGCTACTATGAGGACTCCATCCAACTAAAGAAAGCAACGCCTTTCGAAAATAAAGTTTTATCCTATTACACAACCCTTTTGAAAATAAGCTCTATCCCATTACACAGCTTTCCAAACAGTCGTTGGTGAAACTGTTGACATAGATATACAAATACAAATGATTAAATTTTATACATCATTAACTTGTAGCAAAAACTAGTCCAGTGAAATCAACCCAAAAATGTTGGTATAAGGCAAAATTGATTAAATTACATTTTCCATTGCCACCCAAAAATGTTCGTATAAGGCAAAGTTGATTAAATTACATTTTCGATTTCTGTCCTACCTTACAAGTTTGTAGATTCTCTAATAATTTGTGTCCCTCTTTCCCATATATGTAATAGTAAATCTATTGTCTGGTATATCCTCTTCCTCGTCTTTTAAAGTATCCTTTACCCTTTACCTTTGGCATGGCTATCATGTCACCCTCATATAATTTCAGTCATCTCATGGCACACATATTCTAATTTTCATGTGAAATTATAGGGCTTGCCTTCACTCCACTCCTAATGTCTCATCCTCAAACTAGCTTTCCTTTTTTCTTTGTTTTGTGTGCTAATTTCTTATCATTTTAAACTAACTTCCCTTTCTTTATTTGTTTTATATGTTATTTTCTCATCATTTTATAGCACAGATTGACATACTTCCTCTAAAATGCAACTTAGGCAAATTTATCTCATTTTACATTGTATATTTTTAACATATTTGGGATGTTGGAATTCCTTTTTCCTCCTCATTTTTATGTAAAATTATATCTCATAGACTCTTTATACTCTATTCCTCAAACACATTTTCACTCCTTTTCCTTCTCTTACATTTTAATAACACTTTCAACTCCTTTCTTTCACTTAATTATTTCTTGGCCATAATTACAACTCATATCAAATTGAGACAAAATTTAATTGAGAATTTCTTGACAGATTAATATTAATTAAAACTAAAATTATTTTTTTTTTTTTTCCAAATTTTATTATGAAATGTTTAATAAATTTTAAATTAAACAATTTATAATAAAAACCAAAAGCTACAACAAAGTGAAGTTTATCACCTCAATTGGGATTTAATGGCAACATTATAATAAACCAGGTGAAGTTAACCATCTCATATTTGGCACTTCACGGCAACGTTATAATAAACCATACTTGCTTCATTTCAACACAATTAAAAAGATGTTACTTCACCTCGTAGTTGGCACTTCAAGGCGATGTTTAAATAAACCAACCTTGCTTTTCATGTAAACACAATTAAAAAGATGTTAAAAATTTAATTGTTAAGAAGAAAAATGAAAAAGAATAAAAATAAATAAATAGATTTCGATGCAGTATTAAAAGATGAAGAAAATGGTCCATCCGTGGTGAATAAACACCATCTTGCAATTAAATGTCACTGGTAAGGTTTATTTTTTTATTTTTAATAATGAGAAATAGATAATAATTTGCAAAGTGTTTCTAATTGAAGTACACGTCAGCAAAAGTAAGAATACACAAGATGTTGTCAGCCAATAAAAAACACAAAAATCTATGTAAAAGTATAACTCACCCTTTATAAAATTTCCTAACCAAACACAATCCAAAGTATCATTTAACCGTTATAAAGTTTCCTAACATAACACAACCCATCTTTACTAGTTTCCTCGTTTTGATTTATTAGTCCCTCGTTTTGATTTATTTTTCATTGCTACCAGATTTTGATATTTTTATTGGTTAATTTTTCTATTAAAGGGCCAATAACTCCACTACCTTTAGTCCATCAGTTGAAATAATGGTTTGTCGAAGTCGTTGAGATTTGGTAATAAATGCGCATGTAATAACCCAAAGAATTGTTAGACTACGTCGAAATCCAATATTTCAAATGCTATGATGGCATTACTTGCCTATCTAATTAATTAATTAGCTACAACACAATGACTGACTTGCTGGATCACTAGCGACTGTTGAATGGTGGAATTGAATGCATATTAGTGGATCTCATTAATTACATCTAAGAGTTGGAGTGTGTTGGAGCGTGTCGGAGCATGAGAGGGCAGCTGTTGGAAAATCTGGGTAAATAGGTGACTATGTATAAAGGTATTAATGAAGTTTTTGAAAGAAAATAGACCGTCAAATAAATGTTCTGGAAGTTTCAAAACACATCTTGTGAAACAGCAATGTAAAATTATTAAACGTATTTTACGGTCAAAATGCCCTCAAACGGGCATTTTGCCCATCAAATTCCAACCCTGTGCAGATCTACTTCTGGGTAGTCGCGTATATATTCTGCGAAGTGTTTTTAGCTTGTGCAGATCTGTACACAGGTGTTGAGAATGGTAAGCGCGTACATACATTGTTTGCCTTTACTAAAGTCGCATACATACGCTGGTTGCATAAATAACAATAGCGTATGGAAATCAAAATATGAAATGCAAAGTTTAAAACATTGATTCACTCCCCCCCCCCAGTATTTTTCCCAACAAGGTGGGGTTGATTGGAGAGCCAAGGATGTGAGAAAATAGGTGCGGCCCTCATGCTGCGCCTACAAGTGTTATTGGTGATCTTTAGCATGATAAACAACGCGTTGAACCTGTTGGTATGGAATGCCTAGTAACAAATCACAAAATCAAGAAGAGAACATCACATACCATAGGATCTCAAAAAGGGAAAATAGTAAAGTTGATGGCACAACAATGGGAGACAGTAAGACGAGGGCCTTCCTTTTGGACCCAATCGAGTTGATATGGGTTTGGGTGTGTAGTGGTGGGAAGGCTAAGGCGTTGAACCAAGTCCTATGACACAAGATTCTCTAGACTCCCATTATCGAGGATAAGAATCGCTAGCTCATGTTTGATTTGAAGATTATGGGTAAATATAGGTGTAGTAGAGGTGTCGGCTTCATTAGTAGTCATGAAGATGAGAGAGGGATCTACTTCAATAGGATTGTCGAGAAAAACAACTACAAGCGAAGTAGGGGAATTTGGTTGCTCTAATTATGTAAAAAGAGTCTTGTTGGGGTGCACATTTTTAAGTGTTTGATAGTTTGTAGAATCATGTGAGTTGGATTAATGAAATGTACACTAGGGCATATTGGGAGATGTGGGGGATGAGGCAAGGGCTACATTAGGAGGACCAGCAAGAGACAAACCATTTATGGTTTGAGGAGATCGAATTTGAGGAGCCACTTTATGTTCCCCAGCCAGGGCCCGAATTCAGTGGTTGTCGGAGCTGCAACCATTTGGCAACGAGATTTTGGAGATATCTTGGGGGATAGAAACATTCTCTTAAGGTCTGGCAGAAGTCATCCCAAGATGTGATACATGTGGATCTGGTCTTTGATGGTTCTCCGAGCTCGACGACCAAGGATATATTCTCGAGCTGAGTATCCCACCATGTTTGGGCTAGGCCCTCCACTCGTAGACTACCATTTGAACCCTCATATCCTCTTCCATTGTGGGACATGTTTTGAAATAGGTGGAGAGACTGCAGAGCCAAGAATCGACAACCTCGCCATTCATTTGGCTCGAGAATTTAAGCAACTAAAAGCGTGTATCCAGTTGCATTTGGCTTGGAGGGTGCCTCTGTTGCTGCAACATAATTAGCTCTTAAAGAGCCATGGCTAAATCATGGATTGGCGAGTCCTCGGTTAAGGGTTCTCGACTGGGCAACATGATTTTCATCCACCAAAGGGATTGAAATGTATGACCCCAAGCTACAATGTGTGACAAGGATTTGAAGCAAGGAGGGCGCACTAAGAAGGTCGCTAAATTGTTAAACCACGAATCCAAAAAAAAAAAGTAAAAAACCTTCAAAAAGGTGAATGGCTTCCAAGATCTTATGCTCTGATTCCCATTGATCTACATGCAGATCTAAACAATTGTTCAAAATATATTCAAAGAAGAAAACAACATAGAAGTTCTCGGAAACAATACCACAATTTTATTATGGGGGAGAAGTGAGCATTTTATAGGCAATGCAAACATTCTCCTTATTAATTTAATTACAAAATATATTGCATAAAAATCAAATATATTATTAGATAAAGTAGATACATTGAGATGTTTCCTTCTTTACTAGTCCGAGATGTTGCCTTCTTTTTTAGTCTTAGATGTTGCCAAGGAATGAGTGAGCTTTTTCTTGGTTGCCCAATCAGTTAGATGTTTCTGGTTTGTGTGTCTTTGTTGGTTGCAGAATATTCAATGCCCATACCTGTTGGAGGACATATAGATCAATTATTTTGAAGCTTTCCCTCAAAAAGAGCTCACGACCTTGAGCCTAAATCTTGTATAAGGATTGACTCCTAGAATTCATCTTTCTATATTCAATGCTCGGATGTCTTGATCGCATCTCTATAAACCTAATAATACTTTAATAACCTTGCCATTTGCAAGCTTGAGGCTTTCCATATTCAATGCTCGGATATCTTGATTGCATCTCTATAAACCTAATAATATTGTAATAACATTGCCATTTGCAAGCTAGCAGGCTTTGCTAAAATTCATACAAACATGTTATAGACCTGTTACATACCAACGGAATTTTTCAAACTCTGCTCAACAAAGATTTAACCTAACTCACCTGATAAGCAAGCATGGTCCGAACTAGGTCCAAAGGATAAGTGCATATAACTGCTGTTCCTCCTGCTAAAGAGCCTGCTACGAGATCAACCATCGAACCAGTCCCAAAACCAGGATAATGGTCTAAAATCCACCGTCGATATTCCTCATATGCCATGTAATGCAAAGCTGCATAAGGAACAATTCTAGCAACACTAGCTCCATTTCCTCTGAAACAATTTAAAGAGCCTCAGAAAGTGTCCTCATCTACGAATCAAACAAATTCCAGCTGCTATTTCCCGACTTTGAATTCAAAAATCAAACTCCGTCTAGATCCCCCGACATTATTTTAATTCTTCCTAATTATAACACTTCCAATTAAAAGCAAAACAGTACCCAAAAAATTGCCCCTAATGGAAATTCGCATGTAATTAAAAAATTGCCTCTAATGGAAATTCTTATGTAATTAAAAAATTGCCTCAAATGGAGATTCTTGTGTAATTACAAGGCCACGAATCATACCTGTAAAGGCCACGCACACCTTCGGTCTGAAATATCCTTCCAAAAGATCCCCACACACCTAACGACCGAAATTCTGCGCGCCGTGTCTGTAAAATGGCAAAAATAACTATGTTTCACAAAATTTTCTTAGTTTCGGCCATTTAACATCATGAATTGTACCAACAGAACCCAAATCACAGAAATTTACAAAAGGAAAAAACGCGGAAAAGGAATCGAATGGGCAGCTAACCTGAAACAATATCTTGATGCGCTCCAAAGGGGCCACGGCCGTCTTGGCAATGCCGCCCGCCACCCCTCCAGCGATGAGCTCCTTGGCATAGAGGGGTATGCCCACCAATGACAACCCACCTTCTCCACTCCTTCCTTTCTCTCCCGGCATTACACCAGCCCTCGAGTGATCCGCGGGAGCTGCTGGCGTATTTAAAGTGTGGCCCTGGCCACTACCCATCTTCAGAAACCGCGTAATTAGCAGATTTCTGCGAAAATTAAATACGGCCGCAGGTTTCGATTTTTGGCTGGGGTGTTATTGAAGCTGTCACATGCTCCGAACGCCATGAGACCCTACCGTGGAAAAACGATCCCCAAAATGCATGCAGAGAAACGTGAGTAGTGATGATTCTTCTGAATATGCGATTCTTTTGCGTCAAGTCATTCGTGGTTCTAGAAATTGGTTAAAGATGAATCAGAAAGAGAGATGGGAGAATTGGGAACTGGAATGGAACACAAGTTCTACCAGGTTTTGATTCTTTGATTCTTCCTCTGCATTGTTCTTTAGCTATCAGAGTCTGCGGATCTTTTCTACGCTGAGTTGGTGACACGTCACGTGACACAGATCTTCCCGTCCACGAGGAACATTTTGGTTAGATGTGCGAATTTTTAGATGGTAATATTTTATTGTAAATCTACTCCCACCACGTTGGACTTTAATTTTTCAATAAAGTATTGGGTCGATAGTGTTGTGTCATTTTAATCTAAATAAAGGATCAGGGAAATAGTAAATTTTACATTTTTAGAAATACTGACAGATAGGTATTAAATTCATTTTCATGGGAAACAACTTCACATTATTTATATGACAAATGGGTCTTAAATACATTTTTATGGGAAGCAATTCCACATTATAATATTAGTATGAGAATTTTTAATTTTACTAATCCATAAAAATTACATGATTTATTCAAAATATAAAGATTATTTACTACACAAAAAATTACACAATTTATTATTCGATATATATAAATTATTTACCATTAACAAATTGAAAATTAGAAAGTGAAAAAATTTAAACATGTTTAATATACTATAAAACAAAATATTATAAATATAGAAAATTTTAAATAAAATAACATTAAATTCTACATTTTAATAATGCAATATAAAATTTAATACTACAAACATAGTAAATATTAAATAAAGTAACATGAAGTTTGACTAGTTAATTGTGTTAAAAGCTTCTTTATTAATTTTATTATATTGAGTGTATCGCTTTTATTATAGCATGGTGTAATTGTCAAATTATATGAAAATAAAAACATAAATAAATTCAACTCAATTTTTTATAAATAGTTTTGTTTAAATAATAATGTTAATATAATCCAAATTCAGAAATAACAGTGAGCTATGATTATTCACATTAAGGATGATTAACTAGAGATGACCATCTGCAATAAGCTTGACCATTACATTTTGGAAAAACAAAAATATAAAAACTCATTTATGATAAATATAAAATATCTTCGAAATTTATGCAAAAGCCAAAATGACTCAATAGAAAGGTAAATATATTCCTTGGAAGAAAAAAAAATTGAACTTTAATGTAAAAGGTGTGATGGGATTGAGTATCGCACTAAAAATCTTGTTCCACCAAAATTAATGGGATACTGTAAGAGTTGAAGATGATGTGTCATGTATATAAAGCTTTCATGACTGGACTTTTGAAAGATGCATGGGCATGTTTTTACATATCTCTATCGTATATATATTGCTCCTCCTTCCATGGATATTGTTAGGTTTTACATATCTCTACTATATATATACTACTCTTCTATCCACGGATATAATTTTTAACAAAATTTTAGTGTGAAGATAAATTAGTGGAGGTTATTAATTAGGTTGTAAAATACATTTTTTTGGAAAAATAAAAAAGGTTGTACAGTACAAATTAATGATGGGAGTACATTTGTCATCATTACAAAAACAAGGCCTCATAGCTAGTGTCCCTGCGGCTTAGTTTAATAAAATATTTTAATGTCATGATGTGTTGTTTGTACTCCAAACAATAATAAAATTGTAAATTAAGTTATATGAATATTTGTTCAGTGTTTTTTTATTAATTTTTTTAATATAATTAAACATTTTTTGGTAGATAAAGGTTATATATATATATATATATATATATATATATATGAGTTGTCTTTAGTGAGACTTTTTGGAGTTTTTGAATCCGGCTGAAAATTTGTGTCTTGATTTGTGTTGTTTAAACTAGTTTTTTGACTGTTGATTTGTGTTGTTTAAACTAGTTTTTTTATTGTATATATGCATTCAGCACCATGAAAAACCCTAGGGCACTTCTATTGTGCAGAGTTACCTATCAAACTTGTGATTAAAATGAATTCTAGCAGGATTTTAGAGAAATTAGACCGGAAAAATCCACCTAAAAATAATAAAAATAGTTTTTTTTTTTTCTTAAAGATGGATAAGATTTGATGTCTTGATATTTAAAAAAAAAAGATTATTGGTTTACATTTTATTTAGATTTAAATAATGATATCTCAATTCTATAATATAATTAATAATTAAATAAAAATAATGTAATCATATATAAATATAAAACTTAATTTCATCTTAATTTTATATTATTAAAGAATATATTCACTAATTAATAATTAATAACAATCATCTCTCTCACCGCAGGTGAACATCAATGTCATGTATCTCAATCATGATGAGGTTGACTGAATTTTCCAGGCCATTTGGCACAAGGACTCTCCCTCTTGGTAGGTTGGTATGAATGCATTAATGCAAGCGTGAGGCCAATAGCGAACAACATTTGGTTCTTGTACTTCATCTTTCCCATCATTTGCAACTTCATTATCCAAGCTCATCATAATCTGAAGTGGCTTGTGTCGAATCTGTCCAGCGATGGTGTCATGACAGCCCTATCCCATTCCTTAATTTTGCCTCCAATCTGGATGTCTTGCAAGTAGGATTGGTTTTCTTTGTCAATTATGCACAGCACCCAAGAGTATTGGTTTCATGGCCACCTTGCCAATGTTCTTTGTTAGTCCTCACTCCCACTGGTAGCCTCGTACTTTTGTTTCCATTAGTACATATAGAATTGGAGAGTCTCCCTGGTCGTCCTCTCCTGGCTTCATAATATTCATCAACCTGGATTAGTATCGTGGAGCTTTAACTGACCACCAAGACTTACAATGACAGTTCAACTCTTCTAGACGTCGTTCGGCCTCCTATCAATCAATAAAAGGTGGTAATTCTGTCTCAATCTCTCGGACTCTTATGTTCATGGATGCAGTGGTCTCTAATTGGCAATTAGGGGGATCATTTGGCTTGCCTGGTCATGAGATGCTCTAAAGTGGTCAGCCTCTCGAAGTAGTCTTCTATGTTCCTTCAGTCATATTGGGTAATTAGATTTGTGGAGAAAGCTTATTCGAGGTCCTTGGCTCATTCTGCAATTAAGGGTCGTGGCACAGAGAGGGTTCCTAGTAGTCCTGGTCACATCAGGGAAGCGCAGCAAGAAGGAGTTATGACGACCCTCATTGGCTGCATGGTGGAGCGCATGGTTGGCTCCAATTACCGTGGTTTGGGAATGGTTACTTGAAATTGTGGTCTCATAACTCATGACAGTGGCCCATGAATGGTTTCTAGTGATCGTGGTCTCGTGGGGGAAGCGCTACAGGGACACAGTTACAATGGGCCACGCTAGTTATGATGGCAACGCAAGAGACCCATGGTCGATTCCAGAGGTTCTCTAGGTCAGTGGGTTTAACATTTAATTTGCTCTAGCTTTAATGTTCAGTTTTCTTTTGTTTCGCCTCAATTGTATCTGGAAAATAGAGCTCTCATGTTGATGCTCTTATGAATTTTTATGCTCCCTAGAGCAATTTTTTGTTTTTGTCTTTAAAACTCCCTTAAAAATAAATACTTTTAATCTCAAGGCTCTATACACATAATGTCAAAACTTATAAAACTCTTCTTGAGTGATTAAAAATCAAATTCAACACACACAAATCATCAAAATATATATTCATTAATTAGTAATTAATAAAAAAATATTTATTTATTCATAAATATAATAATTTTTTATCTTAATTTATAATATAATTAATAATTAAATACAAATAATATAATTATTATTTTTAAATATAAAACCTAACATTATCAAAATACCAAAAATATACTAACTACTAGCTAAAAAAAATGTTTATTTATTCATATTATAAAATATGAAAATGAATTATATTTATTTAGGTTAAATTATATAAAAATGAAAAACGTGTATATTAAAACAATATTAATTATTTACTACAAATTATTTATAAAATATTTCATAATTTTAATTATTTAAAAAAAATAACTATTATATTTTATAATTTTTGAAAACGAATAATTATTTAATATAAATTTTAATTTTAATTTTTTAAATAATAATAATTGATTTTAAAAATTGAAATTAATAAATTAACCTTAAACAATGAAAAATTATAATGATGATCTAAATATGACCTTTCCAAATACAATTAGGTACAATTATATATACACGAAGTTATTTACACTATGCTTCAACGTAATGGATAAGTGGATCTAGTGCAATAAATAAGACAAAAATGGTTTATCCATTAATTTTTTTGCTACTTTTAATTAGTCAATGCTATTAAATAAAGCTCCTCGTAATTCTCATGGATTTATATAGGTATAAAATTCTGTGTTTGTATGCATGTGCTTTAATGGTAGAATTTAAAGATAAGGTGAAGATACAATTAGCCACAACTCATAGGTATGGATTATGGATTAATATATACACAATGTTATTTATATTATACTTCAAACTTAATAGATAAGTGGATGTAGTGCAATAAATAAGACATAAATGGTTTATCCATTAATTTTGTTGCTAGTTTTGATTAGTTAATACTATTAATTAAAGATTCTTGTAATTCTCATGGATTTATATGGATCTAAAATTTGTATATTGATTTTTTTTTATTTCTTTCCTATGTATATTTAATTGTAGAATTTAAAGATAAAGTGAAGATTACAGTAACACTTTCTTCCCACATTTATTTAAGTAATTAGTTAGCTCGGGTAAATATGTGACGAGAGGCCACTATGATATGATTTGACCTCCTAAGTCACATTAAGGAAGTGGAACCGGCGGAAACGCACCATATAGACATTAATCGTCAACTACAAGACCCTCAGGAACCAATCCAATACATTAGACAGCTTGCCTTGGGGTCCCACTGAACTTTTGGACAACTTAAGCCTCAGTCGCTCCCATGCTATAAGCATGAGGGTGACCAGAAACCCAAAGTCGCTCCCACGGGCTTGTCTGCCAGCGACCAGGGACCAAACCTATTAGTGTTATGCCAGTGACTCTGGATTTGAGCCACTTTTTCAGGCCCAAAGCCCAGGTCACTGCCTAGAATTGAACCATCTCTTCAAATCAATAAAATAACATGGAAATGACAGTACTAAAGAAAATACTTGTTCAAGACTTTGATTGGACCCCTACTAGCCATGACAAGCATTTCATCAAACATATTGCAAATGTGTAATCTACAGGTGTAATTAACATTTCTAAGCATAGGGGTCTCATACTTCGTTGAGAATCGCTAAGAACCATTGATGTATCAACACATCAACTACCATTCCATCCATTAGGTCATAGATACATTGACCATTCAATTACAAGTAAAAACATGATGACAGCCACATATGGATATTGTCATAAAACACATACATAACCAACATAATAGCAACAAAAATACTCATGAAAGTACAATCATATAGACCACATATAATCCATCAAAATGCTCATAAAAATACAAGTATAAATAACCTTTAATTAATGATGCAAAATCCAAACCCGGGATGGGGCTTCCACGTTCCACCCGACCATAGAATGGTTGAGCCAAATCTCTCTTCAGCCATTCACCCTCGTGCCATATTATAAGCATGAATGTGGGATCTTATAGAACACATCAATCAAAACTCATCCAAGACTTCCAAAGGCCATCCACCTCAACCCATCAAACAGTTATTCCACCTCATGGTCGGACATCACAAAACCATCATCAGACTGGTCTCCATCCAAGCCTTCCAAGGCTTCCAGAGTGTTTGTTCCAACCAAGGCTTCCAGGACTAGTAATTCAACCCACACCTATCGTTGGGATTCAAGAGCGTTTGTCCAACCAAGGCTTTCAAGACCAATAACTTAACACACCAAGGGCTTCCAGAGTGTTTTTCCAACCAAGGCTTCAAGGACTAGTAACTCAACCCAAGTGGTTACATGGCTTCCAGACAGTTTGTCCAACCAGGGCTTCTAGTAACTAATAACTCAACCCAAGCTAAGGAAACATGAGAACCAACCAAAAACAAGCAATGAAAGTAAACCCACAATCACCATGGCTATCTAGGAAATGGCAAGGCTAGGCAATCCACTGTCAATATAGGAAATCCTCCATGCCAATGACAAATCACAACCAAGAAACTGCATGCATGTGCCATACATGCCAAAACTAATGAAGGAAACATACATGCAACTTGGTACCTACAAGAAAATCTAATGTAGCTGTTGATCCCAATGCCTTCTTGCACTTTCCTGCTCTTCCTTTTCCTTCTTGCTCCAAAAATCCAAGTATGCCACACCCACCAAGAGTGCTCCAAGAAAACTCTAAGTCTCCAAGAGTATGAGAGAGAGAGAGAATAAAAGAGAGCTCCAACACTGAATTGAAAAAAGGTTACCAACTGATCCTCATAAGCCTTTTTATGAATGAGGCCTCTATTTTCTTCATTTTCCATTATTTTCCTTCATTTTCCTCCTCACATGCAAACTGTGACCTTTCACCTCCCTTTTCTCCTAATTTCCATTATTTTCGTAAATAAATGTGCTAAAAATGCAATTTTGCCTTTCTAAAGCCTTAGCCATTTCCTTTGCCAATTTCCTTAGCCATAAACAATCACAAGTGATCCCCATCACTAGGATTTTGCCCAACATTCAACTTGGAATAAGTGTCCCATCATCCGTGGTTATTATTTTGCCTTTATTTACTTTTATTACATGGAATTTTCACCAGGGTTGTTATAAAACCCTCCCCCTTGGGGGAACACCATCCTCGGTGTTCAACAACACCTATAACCACAAAACTGTTGTAAGCAAAATATATATTGTTGATGGAGCTTTATAACTTAGCTCGATGCAGTATTTACAATGATCACCCTGCTGAAAAACAAACCAACATAACAACATAATAACATGACATCATAACAACATATCGCATAGTGGAGCTTTATAACAGAGATCGTGGCAACATTTACGTCCATATACATATGTACATAAACCAACATCATCAAAACATATACCAAAACCACACCCAAACACCAAGTCAAAATTTCTTTGCCTCAACTGGCAAACAAGGAAGGATACATAGCCCGCATCTGATCCACCATCTCCCATGTAGCTTCATCGGGCCCAAAGTGCTTCCACTGCACCTTAACTTGCTCGATTTCTCAATTCTGGAGCATGAGTACCTTTTTTTGTAATATACATTGAGGCTCCAACTGGAATTCTCCATATGGCTCCACCTGCAATACAGACCAATCAATCACATGATCAACATCCTTAACATACTTCTTAAGGAAAGATACATGGGAAACATCATGGACTTTCACTATTGGATGCAGTGCAAGTTGGTAGGCTACTAGCCCAATCCTCTCAATGATACTGAAGGGTCCACAAAACTGTGGTGCCAGCTTGGCACATGATCCAATCCGCAAGGAGCTCTTCTTCGGTTCGATGCGCAAGTACACCTGTTCCCCAACCTGGAACTCCTTGAACAACATGCTCTTGTCTGCATAACTCTTCTGCCTATCTTGTTTTGCCTTTAGATTCTTCTTTAAAACCTGCATTTCCTGTTCCATGTCTACCAACATGTTTGGTCCAATCAACACCTTGTTAACCGAATCACTCCAGCTGATGGGAGTGTTGCAACTCTGCCCATACAATGCCTCAAAAGGACTCATCCTCAATGATTCTTGATAATTATTTTTGTACGTGAACTCCACTAGTGGAAGATGCTCTTCCCACATTCATTGCTGACATCCTCAACATGTCCTTCAATATCCTATTGACCCTCTCAGTCTATCCATCTATTTGCGGATGATAAGTCATACTGAAGGCCAACTTTGTGCCCAAACCTACAAACAACTCCTTCCAAAACTTGGAAGTGAACTTCACATCCCTGTCTGACACAATCTTCCTCAAAACACCATGCAATCTGACCACATCTTGAATGAATACCACATGTCCATCCTGCATAAGGACTCCACCAAGTACTCTCTTGCAAGCATCTGTGCATACCACAAACTCTTTGTTCGGATTTGCAATCGGTAGCATTGGTGCATGTGTTAACAACTGGCTAAGTTGCTCAAAGCTAGCCTCACACTCAGTCCATTCGAACTTCTTACCTTTCCTTTGTAGTGATGTGATAGGATAAGCAATCTATGAGAAGTTCCTGATCAACTTCCTATAGTAGCCTGTCAAACCCATGAAATATTCACCTCATCCACACTCTTAGGAGCTACCCACTACATGATGGCCCTTATCTTCTTTGGATCTACTGCAATTGCCCTCCTTGGAGACAACATGCCCCAAGTAGTGTACCTCAGTTTGAAAAAAAACTACACTTGTTGAGCTTAGCATACAATTGATGCTCTCTCAACAACCTCAACACTATTATTATATGCTCGGCATGTTCTTCCTCGTTTTTAGAATATATCAGTATATCATCAATGAACACAATAAAAAACTTATCCAAATATGGATGCAACACACTATTCATCAAACACATAAATGTAGTTGGAGCATTAGTCAAGCCAAATGGAACAACAACGAACTCATAATGCCCATACCTGGTCCGGAACATAGTCTTGTAAATGTCCTCCTCTTTGATGCGTACCTGATGGTATCTAGATCTCAGATCAATCTTTGAGAAAACTGTTGCTCCATTTAGCTAATAAACAAGTCATCAATCCTCGACAAAGGATACATGTTCTTGATGGTCACTTTATTCAACTACCTGTAATCAATGCATAGTCTGAGAGTACCATCTTTCTTCTTCATGAACAATACCGGTGCACCCCAAGGTGATACACTTGGCCTAATGTATCCCTTGTCCAACATTTCCTTCAACTGCAAATTTAAGTCAACCAACTCATGTGTGCTAATCATGTAAGGTGCTTTTGATGTTGGAGTTGCCCCTGACACTAACTCAATAGAAAATTTTACCTCCCTGTGAGGTACCAACTCTGTAATGCCCTTAGGAAATACATCCTTGAACTGCTACAAAATTGGGTACCTACTCAACACATCTATATCCTCAACTTCCTTACCCATATCACTAGAAATGTGCACTGGGAATAACTTACACCCTATCCTACGACTACGCTTTGCTTGCATAGTTGTCACCATCCTAATTGATGTAGCTTTCTTCTTACCTTGTAAGACTCTTGGTTCCCCATTGCCATCAACACACTAAATAGCTTTATCATAGTAGTTTACCTTGGTTCTATGAAGATACAACCAATCCATGCCCAAAAACATACTATATGATCCCCAACAATAATACATTTAGATGTGTTGCGGTAGACATACCATTCAAGTCAAAATGCACAAGCTCTTACCCATTGATGAACTCGCTTCTTTGTACCTGTAGCTAACTGCACCAACCAAGACTCAACATGAAATTTCTTACTCAAACCACACTTATCCACCAAGTTAGGACTAACATAGCTATAATTAGATCTAGGGTCGATTAAAATAGAAATAACTTGATCACAATGCTTACCACCATCTCAATGATAGATGCTTGATTCTCTGCCTGTTTGTTATCCAATGTTGCATAGATACCTGAAAAACTCTGACCAACATCCCCAATAGTCTATGCCTCCTACCCATTGTATATCTAAGGTCTACCACCTTGATTCTGCGGGCAATATCTCATGCGATCATCCTTGCCACAAATCCAACACTCTACAGGCTTCTAACCTGTCTCCTTGCTCTGTTCTCCTAATCAAAATCCATGTCCTCTATCTGATGCATTGAACTTCTTAAGTGGTGCGACATTCTCCTTGTTACCTGTATCTTGATGTCTTTCTCTCTTTCTGTCCCATTTGCCTTTGTTCTTTGCATTACCTCTCCAGTATAGCTTAGTCTCGGTTTTGCACTTCGATTATTCATAGCAATGCCTCAGCTTCTGAATGGCCTCCTCCAATGATATAGGCTCATCAAACTCAATTCTATATTTAAATGCAATCGGTAACCCACTAATGAACCTCTGAATCTTGGCCTTTTCCTTTATGAGATAAGGCACATACCTCAGTAACTCCAAGAACCTACTAGTGTACTCATCATTTGTCATAGATCCCATCTTTAGCTCATAAAATTATTTTTCCCTGTCATCAAATTATCTCTCTGATAGGTACTTCTACTTAAATAGTCGCTCAAACTCACTCTAAGTAAAATCCTCCTCATGAATGCATTTGACATTCTTCACATCTTCCCACCAAATGTCTGCTTTACCTTTGAGACTAGATGTAGCCACTCTAGCTTTCATGTTCTTTAAATAGTCATTCAACCTGAAGAATTTCTGCATGCCAAGAAACCATGCCTCTGTAGCATGTGGTTTCTTCATCTCTCCATCAAATGTTGGTGGCTTCACTTTCTTAAACTCATTCGAAAAATATCCCCTATCACTCCTGTAAGGATGATAACGATGATGATCATGATGCCTATTTGAATCAGAACTAGAAGAATACATGTGTCTATCCCCTCTCCTATTCGGAGTGTCCAACAATCTGGTGTCTCTAATCGTGTCATCTCTATTTGACCTGTGACCACCATGCGACTGACTACCATATGCCCCATTAGTTCTATCCTCCTGATCATAGATGATTCGACGTGGTCCCTGTCGTTGAAAATATGACAAACTCTGAAGTATTACTGCATTTACCTCTGCTTGTTTCTCCTGTGCACGTATGATTATGCCATTATCTGCTTTACAACTCCTTATCTCTTCCCTAGGTTCTTAGTGTAACTGTCGAATCAGAAGGGCTCCCAACACCATACTGCTCTTCAAATTCATAGGGAGAGTTTTTGTAGTCAACCATATTGCTAGCCATTTGATATTTCTTCCTGCAAGGTATATTATGTTAGCTAAACCAAATCACAATAAACTAACATACCTTAATATAGCTTGGGGAGGATACCATGTATGCAATATCAACAAATTAGCATGATACATGTATAACATAATCCTGAAAATATATAGAAACATAAAACATAAGCATATGACCATGCAACCACCATTCTAGCTAGGGTCCAGTCATCAATGCATGACCTCAACAATAACACACACCACGACCTCATGCATGACAACCACCATCATTACATCACTATACACTTGACCACATGAAACCATGAACATGCATAAGCGATGCATAACCATCCACACATATGCATAAACATGTATGATCAAGCATGAATGAATGATACTTGAAATCAAACCTACCATAATGATACATGCAACCAAGCATACAAAAATGTAACCAACAAGAAAGATTGCAATTGAAATACTACAATGATACATGTAAGCGACATAAATTGACATGTAACTAGTCATACACTCATGATGTTTCATTCCACCACAACAACCTCAAGTTTCACATGATGACATCACTACAACCATGAACAACATCATGCAAATGCAACAAGCACATGGAATGCAAGTGTGAGAGACACATGCAACTGACATGCATGCATGACCAACACATATCCCATCTAGTCCAAGGGACGAACCATGCTCTGATACCACTATGTAACACCCTCCTCCCACATTTACCCAAGCAACAAACCAACTAGGGTAAACCTGCGACGAGAGGCCACTATGATATGATTTGACCTCCTAAGTCATGTTAAGGAAGTGGAACCGATGAAAACACACCATACAAACATTAATCATCAGCTCCAGGACCCTCATGAATCAATCCAATACTTTAGACAGCTTGCCTTGGGATCCCACAGAAATTTTGGACAAATTAAGCCTTAGTGTCTTCCATGCTATAGGCATGAGGGCGACCAGAAACCCAAAGTCGCTCCCACAGGCTTGCCTGCCAGTGACCAAAGACCATGATATGAAACCAGCTCACAAAATAGAAGAAGAGATAGATCAACGACTTCAAAATAAGCCTCTTCGAGGGGGAAACCTCATTTACATTACACAAATGAACAATTCTTGAATGATTCAAATGACAAACCTCCTTTCTATATATAGGAGTCTAAGGGGCCACGATATAATCAGAGCCAACATAACAAGAGTAATGTAAGGGCACAACAATAATAATAGTGGGCTTCTATGGGGCACAATAATAATAATATGGGGACTACATAGGCATAAAAATAACAATAAGGGGGTTGCACTAATAACAATAAGGGGATACACTAGTATTATAGGGACCTAACATGCCCTCTCCTCCCAAAAAAAGTGTTGTCCTCAACACTTAAGTAGTTCTGGATGATTTTGTATAAAATTATCATCCTGCCATGTGGAATTTTTAGCGGGTAGGTTCTTCTACTTTATGAGATACTTTGAAATTGATCGATTTCGTAGCTGGAAAGTTCTTCATTCCGTGACTGCTTCAGGTTCCAATATGAGTTTTTCTTCCTCATCAAGTTCTGACAATATTGTTTGCACTGGGGAGCTTGTCACATATAACCTTCTTTAAGCATGAAACATGGAGAACTGGGTGCACTCGGGAGGATGTAGGAAGCTCCAATTTGTATGCCATAGTACCAATCTTTTGCAACACCTTGTAAGGACCATAGTACTTTGGTGATAATTTCTTATCCTTCTTAACTTTCTTGAGGGACATTTGTTTGTATGGTCGTAGCCGTAAAAATACCCAGTCACCTACATCAAAAATTCTTTCGTTGTGATGTTGATCTACCTTTTGTTTCATTCGATTCTGCGAAAAGTGAGGTTATCCTTTAAGAGTTGGAGAACTTTATGTTGATGCTTGATGTGATATTCCACTGCTTAAACCTTTGAATGATTTTCCAAGACTTTTTTGAGATCTGTAGAAATAGATGATTTCATTGTTTGAACCTTTAGTGAACATAATTGTGCAATTATGCCTCGTTGCTCTTTCTTTAGAAGATTTGTCATGCCATGAGAGCTTATTATCTTTCCTGGTTTCCCTGCGACACCCCTTAATTCAACTTCCTTTCCTTCCCAAAAAAAATTCATGAAAATTAAAATCTATCGTACCCAAATATTGTAACCATTGAACTCCTAGTACAAAATCAACACCACCCATTGGAATGGAAAGCATTGGATTATTCAATACATATTATCCCATGTATAGCTTGATATTATGGCAATTTCCAAAGAAACTTATGGTTCCTCCATTTGCAACCATCACTTGACACTCTGGCGCTAGATATAGGAAGCAATTCAATTCCTTGGCTATCTTACAATGAATAAAATTATGGGTACTACCCGAATCAATCAACACTATTACCTTTTTCTTCTTGATATGTCCTTCTATCTTGAGAGTTTGAGGAGTGATAATTCTTGTCAATGCATTACAAGATATGGTCGAATTCATTTATTCTTTCTCTAGGGTTGGTTCCTAATGTATATCCTCTTCTTTTGACGTTTCTTGTTCCTTTTCTTCCTCCTCTTCCCAATCTGTGTAAATTAATTTCTTCTCAGCACACTTATGACCTTTAGTGTATTTTCTATCACAACTGTAACAATTCCCTTTTTCTATTTTTTCTTCTAATTGTTGTGGTGTCAACCTTGTAGGTTGTGGAAAGCTAGGAGTGACAACACTTCCATCTTTATAGTTGTGAGTGGTAGGCTTCCTTGTTGCCTTAATTTTGCTTTCAATTTTTCTCGCCAACTCGTATGACTTCTCCAATGATTCAGGTTCCCAAAGGAGAACCTCATGTTGGATGTTATCCTTTAAAGTCCCTATGAAGACTTCAATCCTATGCTTCCCTGGAATATCATTTACCCTTATATTCAATTTTTGGATGTCCTCAATGTGCTCTTCCATTGAACCCTTGTGTTTGATATTTATCAATTGGCTAAAGAAAGTGTTTCTCTTTGTATCCTCATAATGTGCTATCATTTCCTCTGTGAAAATTGACCAGATGAAAAGTGGTTTACGAGAACAAAGCCCCTCTATACCACATAAATTGATTCGATTCTAAATATAAAGATGTAATACATACCTTTTGTGGCGGTTGCACATCATGTAGATCAAAATATTGCTCCATCTATAGTATCCAAGTTACTAGATCCTTGCCATAAAACTTTCTCATATATATCTTTGGAATATGGTGGGTTTTCAGTCCAACATTAGATTCTATGAAATCATGATTAACAATTATTTTGTTCTCATCATGAGTTTCCTTTACTACCTTTTCGTCATTAGGAAGCCTTTCTTGTAGCGACTTTGTCCCACCTTCCTTCAAAACTTCCATGTATTTCTTCAAATATTCCATGTTTCCATTCATTTTTTCTTCTATACCATTGATCTTATTGATCATAGCTTCGATCACATTCTTCAAATCATCCCTCCAATTTTGCTTACTAGGTGTTTCTATTTTCTTGATTCGAGTCATTCTTTTTCCTGCTTTTAGGAGCTCGATATTGAATTTGTTATATATCTGTAATTTCAAAGGTATGAAATTTCATTCTATGGTAGCCCTTTGAGTCCTCTTTCCAACTCCATAACTATGATTAAGATTGAATTTTCCAAGAAAGAGTTATGCCCAATCTCCCACAATGACCTGATTATAGACTAGTTTAGTAGAGAAAACTTGTACGAAGTGCCACATGTCATTGTTTTAACCTTCAGATCTGAAAACGATACCCAACAAACTACAGTCGTCCTATTTCTGTCACTTTTTACAAAAGTTGAATCCAATGCTAAGAGAGAAAGTGATGACAATTTTCCCAAGGTCACATGTTTGAGATCAAATTCGGGAGCCTGCAAAAACCCTAACTTCCTCAACTCATATCTTTGAAAATATAGCGATACAAGATCTAAAATTTGGACATGAGGTTCATCAATATTTCAGCTCAATTGGGTTTTAATTTCATCTTCTAAAACCTCGTAGAAAAATTAGTTAAAGCGAAAATTCCATAATGGCCTTTTAGAAGTAGCAAAACCCTAGAATCCAAAGCTCTGATACCAAATGTTATGAAACCAACTCACAAGATAGAAGAAGAGATAGATCAATGAATTCAAAGTAAGCCTCTTCGAGGAGGAAAACTCCTTTACATTAAAAAAATTAACAATTCTTAGATGATTCAAAGGACAAAACCTCCTTTCTATACATAGGAGTCCAAGGGGCCACAATATAATCAGAGCCGACATAACAATAGTAATGTAAGGGCACAGCAATAATAATAGTGGGCTTCTATGGGGCACAATAATAACAATGTGGGGACTACATGGGCACAACAATAATAATAAGGGGGTTTCAATAATAATAATAAGGGGATACACTAGTAGTATAGGGACCTAACAGACCAAATCTGTTAGTGCTATGCCAACAACTCAGGGATTTGAGCCACTTTTTTAGGCCCAAAGCTCAGGTCACTACCCAGAATTGAACCATCTCTTCAAATCAGTAGAATAACATGGAAATGACAACACTAAAGCAAATACTTGTTCAAGACCTTGATTGGACCCCTACTACCCGTGACAAAAATTTCGTCAAACATATTGCAAATGTGTAATCTACAGGTGTAATTAATAGTTTTGAGCATAGGAGTCTCATACTTAGCTAAGAATCGCTAAGAACCATTGATGCCTCAACACATCAACTTCCATTCCATCCATTAGGTCATAGATACATTGATCATTCAATTACAAGTAAAAACATGATGAGAGCCACACATGGCTACTGTCATAAAACACATACATAACCAACATAATAGCAACATAAATACTCATGAAAGTACAGTCATATAAACCACATATAATCCATCAAAATTCTC
Organism: Pinus tabuliformis; assembly: GCA_031772625.1. Lineage (NCBI taxonomy): Eukaryota > Viridiplantae > Streptophyta > Pinopsida > Pinales > Pinaceae > Pinus > Pinus tabuliformis. Next base: position 1,407,945,249 of record CM062819.1, read on the forward strand.
ATAGAAATACAAGGAGAAATAACCTTTCATTAATGATGCAAAATCCAAACCCGGGATGGGACTTCCACATTCCACCCAACCGTAGAATGGCTGAGCCAAATCTCTCTTCAACCATTCACCCTCATGCCATATTCCAAGCATGAATGTGGGATCTCATAGAACACATCAATCAAAACTCATCCAAAACTTCCAAAGGCCATCCACCTCAACCCATCAAACAGTTATTCCACCTCACGTTGGACATCAAAAACCATCATCAAATTGGTCTCCATCCAAGCCTTCCATGGCTTCCAAAGCGTTTGTTCCAACCAAGGCTTCTAGGACTAGTAACTCAACCCACACCTATCGTCAGGCTTCTAGTGTGTTTTTCAACCAAGGCTTCTAGAACTAGTAAATCAACCCAGCAAGGGATTCCAAAGCGTTTTTCCAACAAAGGCTTCCAGGACTAGTAACTCAACCCAAGCTGTTACAGGGCTTCCAGAGTGTTTGTCCAACCAGGGCTTCCAGGAACTAATAACTCAACCCAAGCTAAGGAAACATGAGAACCAACTAAAAACAAACAATGAAAGTAAACCCACAATCACCATGGCTATCCAAGAAATGGAAAGGCTGGGAAATCCACTATCAATCTAGTAAATCCTCCATGACAATGATAGATCACAACCAAGAAACCACATGCATGTGCCATGCATGCCAAAACTAGTGAAGGAAACATACATGCAACTCGGTACCTGCAAGAAAATCTGATGTAGTTGCTGATCCCGATGCCTTCTTGCACTTTCCTGCTCTTCCTTTGTCTTCTTGCTCCAAAAATCCAAGTATGCCACACCCACCAAGAGTGCTCCAAGAAAACTCTAAGTCTCCAAGAGTATGAGAGAGAGAGAATAGAAGAGAGCTCCAACCCTAAACTGATAAAAGGTTACCAACTGATCCTCAAAAGCCTTTTTATGAACGAGGCCTCTATTTTCTTCATTTTCCATTATTTTCCTTCATTTTCCTCCTCACATGCAACCTATGACCTTTCACCTCCCTTTTCTCCTAATTTCCATTATTTTCATAAGTAAATGTGCCAAAAATGCAATTTTGCCTTTCCAAATCCTTAGTCATTGCCTTTGCCAATTTCCTTAGCCATAAACAATCACAAGTGATCGCTATCAATAGGATTCTATCCAACATTCAACTTGGAATAAATGTCCCATCATCTATGGTTATTATTTTGCCTTTATTTACTTTTATTACATGGAATTTTCGCCAGGGCTGCTACAATTGGGGTAATATGGGGATTATGTTTGATGATTGTTATGTAAGACACATAAATTGGAAACCAAATACAAATGTATATTAATTGATCTCATGAATGATGTACATAATGTACATATAAATAGATCCAAGAAACCGTTGAATTAGTTTCCGGGTCTTCTTGGACTCTAATAACTAGTCACCCTAATACAAACCTAATCCCGAGGAATAATTGTCTAACATTCCCCCCTTAATCCAAAGGGATGTATCAAAGTCCAAGAATGAGAGCTCAAAATGCAAAATTGCATCTCAGCCAAGAGTTGAATGTCTCTTAGAAATGGTTTTTAAGGATGACCACAAACCGAAGGTGGTGATTTTTAAGAGAAAACCACAAATGATACCCACGTCTGGAACCTTCATAACAGTTCTCAAACCAATCAAAAAATCCAAACTCTAGAACCATCAATGTAGTTCCTCGAACCATTCTGAATCTGGAAGTGCTCATTCACAAGCAACTCTTTCAAAAAAACTGAAGTCTTTCTGGCTACAACTTTGGCTCTAACTCGTATAGGTTATGGCTCAGTGGATCTCTGACTTAGGCTTGCTTGACATCTTCGAACTTGTAGCAGACCATGAACAATTTCCCCCTTGTCGGATACAGGGTGAGAAGATGAAGTATTATTCGTCACTGCAAGGTTGGTCAACACTCTCGAACATATCCTGTGGTATGGCCTATAAATCTTCTTGGTTGTTTTCAACCAATCCCAAGAAGCAATCCATCTGAAATTTAGTTCCTCTCTTGTAGTAGTCTTTTTTATGGAACATCTATTTGAATGGTGATTGCACTTCCCATAATGCTCACACAGGTGAAGATCAAAACACTGATCTTTCACATGTCCAACTCCGTCACAATGTTGGCACCGATCAATTTGTTAAGGAACAACACCATCCAGAAATCCAGCAATACAAAATTGTATAGGTTTAGAAAAATCAAGAATATTAAGATGTACATCCAGGACATCCTTGTTATAACCCAAACCAATTTTGCGTTTGTTATGGGTAATTTCTTCCCAAGGTCTTATACAGGTTTCACAACAGGAATTTCATCTGCATCCAAATTTTCTCCTGAAATGACTGCATTACTCTGATCATTCTCTGACCGATGATCATGATCAAAAAAATTATTGTTTTAAACAAGAATAGGTTCATAATTCTTATTTTGTAATTCATGTAGTTCATCTTGTTGGAATTGAGATTCGAATTGCAAAAACTCGATCTTTGCTTATGCCTTTTGCAAACAGGTTTTAATGTTAGAAAGAATGTCCTTATTGATTTGGACACTGCTATGAACAATAGATGACATTAGACTACTTAACTACTATAACAAATCACCGACTCTCGTCATTCTCTCCAACTTCCTATCATAGAAACACTTGCAATCAACTTTCAAAAGGGTGTCGGCTACCATCGAAAATGCACCCGTTTACAATGAAAATTCAACAAAAATTTATCAGATAACAAATAGTAACATGCTCAAATAAAAGTAGAATTGTTGCAAACTAATTTTCATCTTCTTGTTTCTTGTGACCTTGCAATTTTTAACATACCAAATGAGATCTTCTAATCCCAATGCCCTTTTCCCTTCTTGATTTTACACTCTTATATTTTATAATCAATTCTCAACAAAAATCAAAACTTGATGTCAGGAGGAAAATAGGAATTTTGAAATTCCAAGCTTCTGTGCTTGGACAACGCACAAACTACTATGGCATTCCGTTGGTGTAAAAAAAAGTAGGGTCGCTGGCATTTGAACCTCCAATGTTCTTCAAGATGACAAATTCAACTTATACATAAGGGACATAATAAAATGAATACAATTTGTTCACCATACATTCACCGATCACAATCATTTTATCAGGAAGAGAGCTGACCGTGTAGACTCTGCAGGACATGAAACTTCAAATTTCAAAATTAAAACATAGATCGAAACTGCTCCTTCAAATTACTCCAACATTGATCTCTCTACCTATGTGTTGTACCATAGTTTCCTTCTTTTTTTTAACAACTCTTCAGAATCTTTAGATTCAACAATACATACGATAGAGTGGTGTCTATGATACTCACAATTTATTTCAAACGATTATAAAATGCACTGAAGATGTTTTATTGGTGAATAAGCAAGGTCGATTATGGAAGGAAAAATCAACAAAATGGTGCATACTCCGATGGTCAAATTCAAAATTAACGATTATTAGGGAAGTTTCTCAATCATACAAAGCATCTGTATAAAACTAATTGTGTCTTTACTATGAAAAATTGAGTACCTTTAATTTCTTTAATCTGGGAATGACTAACCAATTTTCATAATCGGGCATTGCACTTCCACTCCTCATTGAATCCCTTTCAAGCATTGAACTTCCACTCCTCGTCGAATCACTTTCTGTGTTTTTTCAATTTGTAGTTAGCCACGATCACCAAAACTGCAGGATGACTTCATACATTGTTATTGCGATTTGTGGATACAAGGCCATAAGTTTGCATCACTTTTCGAGCGCGCCTTTCGAATGATAGTCTGATAGCATGACCATCCATTGGAGTTTCCAAGCAACATTTATCTCCTTTGTAGCAAGACTATAAACAGGCCCAGTCAGCGTGCGGTCTCCTTTTTTGCGTGCTTGTCTATTCAAATGGGTAGTAATATGAGTCACAAATCCTCAAACATGTGTAGCTTAATTCATCCCACCAGGTTGATGCTGAAATCACATGGTTATTTATTCATTGCTACAGTCAAACTCAACTTCATCTATTTCCTTCTTGCATTGTTGCACTCGTGTCGAGATCACAGGGTTATTTCTTCTCTTACTACAATTTTTGTTCCTAGTTTGTTACACTTCTATTATTGCATTACTAGCAAATTGGAAGGGTGGTGGTGGGCGAAGCGGTGGATTATAAGGCAAGTGATGAAATGGTGGATTAGGTAAGTGTTAGATTAGAGGCCAGTGGTGGACATGTGCCATTAGGAGAAATGGAGGTATCCGCATCGGAAGGAAGCGACATATTGATTACCCAAAACATCCAAAGCATGTAGAAAACATATCCCAATATTTGTGAAACTTTGGCTTAAAATTTATCCAAACTTAATTTTAACCAAACTTTTCGATGAAAACTGTAATATGAAAAATTCAAACAACTTTTTAATGAAAATATAACATTGAGAATCATGCGATTGTGGTTTCGTGTTCCACAAGGGCATGCCAAGCAAATAAAAAAAATATTCTTAAAGAATTCCACCTTCAATTCGCAATTGATCTCCATAGGTGTTGGTGCAAAACTTATCAGATTTAAACAATGTTGTGAATAAACTCTGACAACATACCCGAATAAACTCACGCCAAGAAACATTAGGAGCACTTTCTTTTAATGCCTGTTGCACTATTCTTCGTCATCAAACTTCAATTAGATAGTCTCGAGTTTTCTTCCACAAACTTCAAACGAAGCCTCAACAAAAAGATTCTCCTGTCAAATATTTTTGATGACCACAAAACTAGCGGCTCATTCTAGCAGATTAATTTCCACTCTCATTCAATAGAGCATTTAACCCACTCTGATACCACTATAGAAATTCCTTGTAGATTCAAACTACTAATTGTAATGCGCTAAAATAATATACTTGAATCTACTTTACTCATTAGCAGAAACAATTAAACGATCGCGGAATCATGAAGCATACAAGAGAAAGAATTCAATCAACGCACTATGTAATGATTTCCCAGGGAAAGCCACAGCTAAAAACCACTGCTATATGTACATTGCATTAGTTAGAAAATATGAGAAGATTACAATGATTTTCTCAAGCTCGATCAACCTCTGCACTATCTATATCTGTCTCATAGCGTCCTAGACAAGTCTAGGCCAATACTTAACCAATTTTCTGCTTGCCCAAGTCCCAATTTCTTTTCGTCGATTCCTTGGGAATTAACCCCCTATTAATTAGGGAAATTCCTCAATATGAATTGCGCAATCCTCATAGGCCTTCCTCTGACTGTGTGCACCACCTGTACAATTCGGATGATCATACAATTGATAGTAAATTGACTTTGAACTCCAATGTCAACTGGGTCTTTTTCAGATCTAACATGTATGAGTTAATTATGCGTGAATATTCAGTTTACTGGTTGACCACTACAAGCATGACCACACTGCTAGACTTCCCACTAGTTCCTCCGGTAGTTGGAACTAGTGTAACTGACTTTAACTAAGTTAAACTGAATTAATTAATTACAACTCAAAATAAACTCAACTAGGGCTCCTATAATGTAGGAGACACTCTACATGACTCAAGTTAGACCCTCAACTCAAATTAATTGAACTAATGAAGTCAAAATAACTTAGTTAACTAATACAAGTTGTCATGAGATGTGGAATTACAATTTTATTCCTAATTTAATTTAAGGACGAAATTAAATTAAGATTTTCTTGTTTCATTTTCAACAACACTGTAAGACACATAATTTGGAAACCAAATACAAATTTATATTAATTGATCTCATGCATGATGTACATAGTGTACATATAAATACATACAAGAAACTGTTGAATTAATTTCCAGGTCTTCTTGAACTCTAATAACTAATCACCCTAACACAAACCTAATCCCAAAAATTAGTTATCTAACATGTTATGCGGTGATGAGGGTGGTATGCTAATAAAAAGGTTGTAAAAAAAATAACTAGCATTTGCACCACTTGTTGCAAAGGAAACGTCGTAAGGCAATGGCATAAGAAACATTAGTGATTTTGTTTCTTTATTGGTGTTTTTTTTAATCATATGTTATGTTTTAGGTAGATTCCAACCAAGATATGTTCAAAGTGAAGGTAATGCACAACACTTCACTCGAAAAGATTTATGAAAATGCTCTTCATTAAGATTCTGGAATCTTTATAAGTAAATGTTTTAAATCAAACATTTCATAACAAAGTAATCTCATATCACCTTAATTCACAATGCAATGGATAATAGTTTTTGTTCATTAGAAATTGGTCTAATTTTATGAGGAAAGCTTAATAGAAAGACTTTAGTAGTAAGAGGAACATTAATAAACTCCCTCATCATTTGTTATGTAATGTTGTTAATTTAGCTACTTGTTGCTTCTTATCCTTATTTTAGTCGTGTAATATGTCCAAACTATAAAATAATGGTATTATTTATTCTCTTTGGACCATTGTATCCTTCTAGTGCCATCAACAAATTTCAATTTTCAAAATAAAGTTTCCTTCTTCTGATAAAAAAATGTGTTAGATGTAATAGCTTTCTATTGAATTTCTCTAGCTTTTATTCCCAAGAAATTCTATTAAAGATTTAAAAACATTTTTTTAATTTCTCTAGCACGAAAATAAATGTTTGAGCTTAAAAAAATATTGCACTTGACACAGAGCTCTTCTTTTTGCAAAAATGATGAACTCACAATCGCAATAGAATCCAGTTCGCATAATTGAGGACGAAGACAATTCTATACTTGTAATGGAAAACTTGTTAAAAGATCAAAAATAAAATAACCAATTGCTAGATGTGGACAAATGTACAAGTGGAAGAGAATTGCCTAAGTAAATAGATCATCAACGACACTATGCGAGTTATCAATTTAGGGCTTGAATAAATTATTTATGAAGCTTGTGAAATTCGGGAGAATCAGGGTATTATTGTTGAGCTTGATGACAATGTATCGAGTTGTTGCAGAGACATTTAAACAATTGAAAAAACAAAAGAAATTGCATTCATCTTTGAACAAGTTAGGCTTTGTTTGGATTGTCTTAAATAAATGTCTTAACTACCCATATTGTGTAGTAGTGCTAAAGCCTTATGCCTTGAAGGATGTAGAGTTTACCTTGGGTGCCAATATTTAGAATGAGGGGAAATGCTTGGAGGTTTTCCCCAAAATATGTTGTTTTATTAAAAAAAATGACAACTAAATTCATAGTCTTCATAGATAAGAAAATTTGGAGCATTTGAGGTAATTGCACTTATATTAGATTTCCAAAACTATAGGTTTCAATTTTGTCTTTCATATTAGAGTAATCACACAATTAGTTCCCTTGATTCCCTGTGTCACTACTCAACTTGAGTTTTAAGTTATTTTAACATCAGTAATCATTCATTTATGTGGAGATTGGCTTTTGTTTTGACATACTCAATTAAGGAGTTAAACTAAGATTAAATGTACCTAACCTAACCTAATGAAAACGAATATAAAAAACTAACTAACTAACTAACTAACTAACTATATAATCATTAAAACATGTATTATTTATATGATTATTGTTATTGTAGAAATTTTGAATAATATGACACTTATTCATAGAGATTATCCTGATTATACACTATTGCGGAATACATGCATAATACATAACCTCCTCTACGTTGATCATCAATTTAGCAGCATCAATAACAATGAAACATCAAACGCATGCACACATTAACACAATATGTAACCCGGGGAAAGCTTACAGCTAAAAACCCCACACTATCTGTATATTAATGATTGAGAACATGTAACGTTACATAGTACAATACTCCTCACAAGTACTCAGTACTATCTCCACCTATTACACATAATACAGCTCAGATCTGATCTCAAAATCTCCTCCGCTGCTTGCCTGCCTCCACTGCACAATCCTGCAAGAGAATGAATTGAATCCAAACTCGTTCCAAGTTCTATTTACCTTGGGAAAATCACTCACACTAGAAATCACGTGAGCACAGGCTATATCACCGGGCATATGCAATTCTCATGGGCATACTCAATCCTTTGATTGTGCAAGATCTCATGCACAACTATAGTCACAACTGATAGCAATCTCAACCTCTAACACCTGTCTCCATTGAACTGTACATGCATTGAGTTAACTGATGTATTCTTCAGTTGCATTATGAGTTAATAATTATTGAATTAATTAATAACTAATTCACATAACTCATCACTTAGTCTATTGGCCAGTTAGACTAAATACAACTAGTTCAACTAAGTCAAACTGAACACAACTCCATTAACTGCTCATCCAACTCCACAGAACTCAACCACATGAGTTCTAACTGATGTCCTGCATGCAATAGCTCAACTGACTCATAAAGAAAGCGTATTTCCTTCTGACAGCTGCATGTGCCACATCTGTAGCTCAAACTTAAGTGCTCCAAGAGGATAAGGTAATGTTTATAGTCCAAATATTATTATGAGACAATAATATTTGACTTTTCTATTTTTGACTAGCAGTCTAAAAATAGACTCTGATCACTCTTGCTGTGATCCAAAAATAGAAGTCCATCTATTTTTCCCAACATGACCAATCATCCATAAACAACATCCTGCAACTCATAGACCATGATCCATATGTCTAAAAATAGACATAGTCTAAAAATAGACTTTGCGCCATAATTTGCCTGCGGGCCCACTTAGTGAAGGCGACTCCTTTCCACTAAGCTCCATCATCTTGTTGCATTCTCAACAAGCATTTCTTGTTGCACACTTTTCAACACTCCCTCTCAACAAGAAAGGCTTCCTCTCAAACCCGATCCTGTAACTCTGGAATGTTCTGCATGCAACACATCTGCCTAGTCCACTTTGCTCCAACAACACTTGGAACAAAAACACTCCCAACTGACCACTCTGTTGGGCTAGGAACATACTCTGATGCTGAAGCTCTACCTGCTGCTGACAAGTGCTCCCTCTCTGACATCTGTGCTACTGCAACATCTCCATGCATCTCGCACCATTGCACACCTCTCTGTGCCACCTAGCACTGTGCAAAACGCTGGTGCCTCTCGCATTGCTGCAGCCTACATGCTATGTGCTGTCCTAGGATTCCCTACACTGTCGCTCTCTCTACCGCTCCATCTACATCTGTCTCTACCCAATCAGTCAGTTCCTGCTACTACACATTGGGGCTCCCGTAGCAAGGTCTCATCCAAGAGGTTGGGTACCTCAAGGATCCTGCCCCTCCTCCTTGGGACAATCAATCCACATCACCCCACCTCCTACCTGGAGGTATGGCTGCATGCGATCCTTCTGCCCACCTGGCTCGAAGTTTCCCCCTACTGGAGGTCTCTGCATGAGTAGATGTCTCTACTCGATCTCCACTCAGCTTCCCTTGTTGTGGCTGCTCCACAACCTCCTGATGCTGATGCACCAATCGTGGCTCCTCCACAATTGTTTGAGACTTCTTCTGGCTCTGCATGTTGAGAGGTAATATATGCTCCCTCTCAACCACCAAGTCTCCATCAGTTGCCTCGCTGCTCAAGGCTTTGCATGCATCTTGAACCTCAAGAGCATACAGGTTCTTGACCCGTGAACCAATCTGCTTCACCTGTCTAGTGATGATGTGTCTAAGGAAAACCTTTCCCTTACTGAAGACTGCATCATAGCCTCTGTCTTCTAGCATAGCGATCGACACCAAGTTTCTCTTCAATCCTGGTACATACTTGACATCGGTCAAGGTAAGGCGAGCTCCATGCTCCCTCTGAAAAATAACCATGCCTACACCTGAGACACTATACTTCTCATCATTACCCATCCCTATGAGTATCTGGAGATCTTTCTCCTCCAAAGTACTGAACAAACTTTTGTCACCGATCATGTGGAAAGAGGCTCCACTATCAAGAAACCAACCACTTCCCATCATGGATGAAACGATGCATGTGAAGAGTGTGAAATCCAACTCAAACTGTGAAGCAAGTGCCTCACCTTCAGATCCTTCCCCAAATCCCTTCTTGGACTTCTTCTTTGGGAAATTAGTAGCATAATGGCCCAACTCATGACAACGAAAGCATCACACCTTCGACTTGTAAACCTTCTTCCCATCATTGGAAGAACTGGATTCGGAAAGAGAAACCTTCCCCTTCCCCTTCTTTGCCTTACTCGCTAAGGCACAGTTCTCCTCATCATGCATAGACGAAGAACTGTCTCTGGTGCGCCGTCTAATCTCCTCTTGCACAAGATCCGACCAAAGTCTCTCCCATCTTGGCAATTTCTCCCTTCTGTTCACCGAGTCCTGGTAGCTATGCAATTCTTAGGAAGGCCAAGGAGTGCTAGACTCACCATATCCTCATCCTCAATAGTTACCCCCACACTTCCCAGCTCATCCTGGCATTGGGTGAACTTCGTGAGATACTGGGGCATACTGTCTCCATTCTCACACTTAATGTTTCTGAGTTTATCCTTGAGCGCCATTCCACTAGCTCAAAACTCAACCACTTTTGATCTAAAATTCGTGAGAACAAAGTATTTCTTGTACAGAGATCGATTGTATGGGCATTCATTGGATATCTCACCTTCCAAAAGAAGGATGAATCTAGAAGCTAACTGGCCCAATTAGAGACTCTGCCTAAAGAAATAAAATGTAAACACTTTCTGAATAATAGATCCGATGATCAATCCTCGCTTTGATATCCTGTAGAACTTTTTCTACAAATCAACCAGCTCTGATACCATGTAGAAATTTTGAATAATATGACACTTATTCACAGAGATTATCCCGATTATACACTATTGCGGAATACATGCATAATACATAACCTCCTCTACATTGATCATCAATTTAGCAGCATCAATAACAATGAAACATCAATCGCATGCACACATTAACACAGTATGTAACCCGAAGAAAGCTTACAGCTGAAAACCCCACACTATCTATATATTAATGATTGAGAACATGTAACATTACATAGTACAATACTCCTCACAAGTACTCAGCACTATCTCCACCTGTTACACATAATACAGCTCAGATCTGATCTCCAAATCTCCTCTGCTGCTTGCTTGCCTCCACTGCACAATCCTGCAAGAGAATGAATTGAATCCAAACTCGTTCCAAGTTCTATTTACCTTGGGAAAATCATTCACATTGGAAATCACGTGAGCACAGGCTATATCACTGGGCATATGCAATTCTAATGGGCATACTCAATCCTTTGATTGTGCAATATCTCATGCACAACTATAGTCACAACTGATAGCAATCTCAACCTCTAACACCTGTCTCCACTGCACTGTACATGCACTGAGTTAACTGATGTATTCTTCAGTTGCATTATGAGTTAATAATTAGTGAATTAATTAATAACTAATTCACACAACTCATCACTTAGTCTATTGGCCAGTTAGACTAAATACAACTAGTTCAACTAAGTCAAACTGAACACAACTCCATTAACTGCTCATCCAACTCCACAGAACTCAACCACATGAGTTCTAACTGATGTCCTGCATGCAATAGCTCAACTGACTCATAAAGAAAGCGTATTTCCTTCTGACAGCTGCATGTGCCACATCTGTAGCTCAAACTGAAGTGCTCCAAGAGGATAAGATAATGTTTATAGTCCAAATATTATTATGAGACAATAATATTTGACTTTTCTATTTTTGACTAGCAGTCTAAAAATAGACTCCGATCACTCCTGCTGTGATCCAAAAATAGAAGTCCATCTATTTTTCCCAACATGACCAATCATCCATAAACATCATTCTGCAACTCATAGACCATGATCCATATGTCTAAAAATAGACATAGTCTAAAAATAGACTTTGCGCCATAATTTGCCTGCGGGCCCACTTAGTGAAGGCGACTCCTTTCCACTAAGCTCCATCATCTTGTTGCATTCTCAACAAGAATTTCTTGTTGCACACTTTTCAACACTCCCTCTCAACAAGAAAGGCTTCCTCTCAAACCCGATCCTGTAACTCTGGAATGTTCTGCATGCAACACATTTGCCCGGCCCACTTTGCTCCAACAACACTTGGAACAAAAACACTCACCGAAAGGCTTACTAAGTGTGGCTATTGAACTGGATGGTGACAAGAGAATGAGGTCATAATACTTTAAAAAATTTGGCATCATAATCATTGCATATTTGGATCACACCTTATTGTGAAACCATTCCATCATTGCAATCGTTTAACCCACAGATTTAAAAGGACATTGTTCCCTTTTATCAAAAGGGATCTGACAAATATCTCCATTTGCAAAATATTACGATTCTAAATATTTATGCAGGGGGAGTACCAACAGTCAAAACAAAATGTACATATCCGTTTTTGTATAATCAAAACAAAATATATAAATTTGTCATTTTTTATATAGATAATTGATTGTATATTTCATATATAACAATTAAATTGGGTGGAATAGGTCTAAAATTGTTTAGTTTCGCAGTTTCTTTTTCTCAGATGTAAACAAATAAGTTGACTATCCAAAATCTTCTGGGACGTAAGAAATAAATTAAAAATTCAAAATCCAAACACATCCAGTAAAAATGAAAAATGAAAAACTACCATTACAAATCTCTAACAAATAATTAAATATTGTTTTAATTATAAAAAAATTAAAACATCATAAAAATACTCTGAAAACAATAAAGACTATAAAGACTGAAACACAATCCAACCAACCTATTATCTAGAAATTTATGAAAAGCAGCTTGAAAATTATTACTATCAGATTGATGAGAAGTGTTTGTTTCCATCACCATCCCATAAAAACTAAATATGTGCAGCTTTCAATAAAGAATATAAGTGAAGGTTTGTACTCAATCTGAAAAATTAGGCAGACAACATAATTGATTTCAGGAGATTACCTCTAATGTCTAATCAATAACATAGAGATATAATCATAATGATATCAAGATTTATGACTAAGATACTCGGAAATGTTTAAAAAATCTGTAAATGTCTTTCATTTCCATGATGCAGTACGTGTTCAAATAAACACCATATCATATGAATAGAAAGCCTGGGTACCTGCTAGCCCTTCCATCTGGCCTTATTGTTTCTGTTATATGGCTATACTTGCATGTAACAGTCAGAGACATTTCAATCAGTTCCTTATTAGAATTTGGAATTCTGATAAACTTCTCTGCCATTTTCTTTGGGATCCCATTTGCATAATGTTGTCTGTCACCCCCTCCCCCATGGTGTCTGAGTACAGAGACTCCGAAGATCTCTACACGATTATTTCTGCTTACTCCACTTCAACAAACTGTAGACCAGTAGAAAAAGAGAAATCAATGGTGCAATCTATGAACAGCGGTGGGAAGATGAGTTGGGCTGATGCAAAAAGTCCATCATTGCAAGAGGATGATCAAGGTCCATTATCAACAAAGAAGAGTTGAAGAGTTGCCATGATGAAAAAATACATGTATGGACTAAAAGGGCTAGGAGGAGTAAAATGAATTGAATGCTCAATACCCTAAAGTCTCTGTTACCTGAGGGTCTCAATTCAAAGGTAGTACTTGATGATTGTTATCTGGAATAACAGTTCAAGACATTAATATAGGCCATGAGCTAAGTAAATGAGTTTATAATAGATTTTCATGACTGTACAGACGTGCTAGATTTAGATTGTAGAATTGATAGATTCTTATCAAAGCTGATGTTCTAGATGTTCTGGACACTGAATTGCTGAAGTATTTCTTTCTCAAGTGGACAAAGGAAGAATTGTTGATAAGGCCATTGATTATATCAAGACCCTCCAAATTGCCTTGAAAGATTTGCAAGCCCAACAATCAGAATGTCTGAAAATTCTCTTGGTATTCACATCCTTTCTTCAGTTCCAGTAACATCTTCACATCCAGGTCTATAGATTCTTGGATCCAAACTTTTGGGTGGCTAGGCTTTCATCACAATATGGGCCCCTGAGAAGACTGGTTTTCTGCCCAAATTATTTTCTATCATGGATGCCAATCAATTGGAGATTGTAAATTGCACCATAAACGTTGTTGGATCCAACATGGTGTATACCCTTTATGCTAAGGTAAGTAACAGTTCTGAACTTAACCGTGGAAATACTTTACTGTCCTTTTACCAGCTACGATATTTGATACATTCTAGGAGCTATGTATACTGATAGTGTTATTTTCCAGAAATTCCTAATCGGATTTTCTCCGTTATATATAGAACTACATCCTGAAGTGTGCTTTCTTTGATTTTTTTCACTGAAAAAACAATAACCAGCAAGTCACAGCCAAGGACTTGAGCTGTACCATAGATGAACTTAATACCACCATAGCTGGTCCTGAAGAACATACCTTACAAAAGGCGGGCAACAGATAATCTATGTGGATATCCCAACCAGTGGATTTCTGCTCTAAGAGCGATGATTTGTTTTTTTTCTTTCATTTGTGCAATTTCTCTGCAAAATATATCCATTCCCACGCTGGGATGCATACCTCAAACTACTTCCGACATTCGTTGCAGTTTTATGACACTTTGTGGCTGGGATGCATACCGATAAACTATAACCATTCCAAGGATGTGATGCATACCAAACTTCTGACATTGGTTTTCTTGAAAATCCAATGCAATTTTATAATACTTTGTGTTAAGTAGATAGCGGGTTCGGAACTTCAAGCCCCTGTAAGAGCATGGATGCCTATTAGTATAATAAGCAGAGAGTTACTGCAAATCTACATGAGAATCATTAATTTTTGTATTGAGAAATTATCTGTGTACCTCAGTGTGCTTTTCCACTGAGGTGAGAAAATATCTGAAAATTTGAACATAAATACAACATACAATCGTAGCATTATATAAAAAAAACTACTTCACAGACTCAAACCAGATTGCTGGTAAAGCAGTTTAATGGACACTACTTTGGATCATCTATTTTGTAATTGGATACCCATTCAGAAAATATGTTAAGGTAATAAACAACATGGCACAATTATAAAACCCTGACACTAAGATTTTAAACTTTTCAGATAAACTATGACAATGAATAGAATGGTTTGACAATAAGGTGTGATCCAAAGATTCAATGATTATGATGTCCAATACTTTCAAAGTATTGTGACCTCAATCCTTCTACTATGACGTGCTTCCAATTTTGATTGTTGGGTTGTGTCTTGATGTAATCTATGGCCTCATCAACAATTTTTCCTTTGTCCACCTGAGAAACAAATACTTCAACAATTCAGTGTCTAGAAAATTAGGTTTGATAATAACAGCGAAAAACACAACTCTGCAATCAAAATCTAACATGTCTGTACAGACATAAAAATATATTTTATACTCATTTTCTTAGCTCATGGCTTGTATTAGTGTCTTGAACTTTTATTCTAGACAGAAATCATCAAGTAGTACCTTTGGATTGAGACCCTCAGGTAATAGAGGCTCTAGAGTATTGAGCATACAATTCATTTTACTCCTCCTAACCCTTTCAGTCCATACATGTGATTTATGATCAAAGCAACTCTTCTTTGTTGAGGTTGGAGCTTGATCATCCTCTTGTGATCTTGGACTTATTGCACCAGTCCAGCTCCTCTTTCCCCCACTAGTCTTAAATTGCAATATTGACTGTTGGTTTTCCATTGGTGTCGAGTTTGTTGAAGTGGAATAAGCAGAAACAATTGTATAGAGATCTTCAGAGTTTTTGTACTCAGACATCATGGGGGAGGGGGCTACAGAAAACATTCTGCAAAGGGGATCAAAAAGAAAATGACAGAGAAGTTTATCCGCATTCCAAATTATGATAAAATCCTGATTGAAATATCTGACTGTTACATGGAAGTGTCGACATATATAAGAAACAATAAGGCCAGATGGAGATTGAAAGAGTTACAGCTATGTAGGCCTTATCAATTGAATGCACTGAATCTATAATACATATCATTATAAAATTCGAAATTCATATATTTTGTTGTGATTATGCAGAAAGAGATATATGTACATTTCGTTTTCATTGTTGGTACTTCCCAATCCATGAATATTTAGACTCATAATCTTTTGCAAAATGGAGACACTCGTCGGATCTCTTTTGATAAAAGCGAACGCTAAGATTTTAAACTTTTCAGATAAACAATGACAATGAATAGAATGGTTTGACAATAAGGTGTGATCCAAAGATTCAATGATTATGATGCCCAATATTTTCAAAGTATTGTGACCTCAATCTCTTGTCAATATTTTCAATAGCTCAGTTCTGGTAACACAAATTCAAACATGGCGTATTCAAATGTGAATTAAAGGTATTGAAAATTTTGTCATATTTGGCAACTCTCTGCTAGGTTAAATAATAATATAGTTTTATTTTTAGAAATTGAAATAACGTAAGAAGTTAGTTTTGATGTTTAGAGAGGTGCATTCTATATTATAGTTCAATATAAAGGTGATGTGTGATTCTATCTATGTATATATATATATATATGTATATATATATATATATATGTATATATATATATATATATATATTTTAAACATGGAATTGGGAAATGACAGATCTCTGAAATTTTTCATAAACCAGAGTAGTATGAATTCAGTGAGCATTGAAAGTAAACTGATCCCCACATTCGAAAGAATGTGTAAAGCTATTCAAAGTAAGGAAAGCTGGATGGTGATGTAGAAAGAAGAGCAGAAGAAGTTGCTATGGCCTAGATCAGCAGGCTGTCTGGCGACAAGTCTGGCAACACTAACTGGTCTGTCTTGCAGGCTTTGGTGTTCCCCTCAAAACCCTTGTCTCTTCAGAGAGTATGATCGGTTCCAAAGAATGATAGGTCTTTGTTGCAAAAGAATGGGACAGTCAATGTTTTTCTTATTAAAAACAGAGGTTCCAAAGTAATTGTAACTGCTTTTCTTTTAATGAAAGTGTATGTTTTCTTCTTTCTGGAAAATTAAAAAAAAAAAATCTTTATAGAAAAAAAAAAGTGATGCACTCTAGCTCTTCTGGACCTCAGGCACATATCTAATGTGAATTAAATGTATTGAACATTTTGTCATATTTGGCAAACTCTCTGCTAGGTTAAATAATAATTGAAATAGACACAGTTTTGTTTTTAGAAATTGAAATAACGTAAGAAGTCAGTTTTGATGTTTAGAGAGGTGCATTCTATATTATAGTTCAATATAAAGGTGATGTGTGATTCTATCTATGTATATATATATATATATATATATATATATATATATATATATATTTTTTTTTTTTAAACATGGAATTGGGAAATGATACATCTCGAAATTTTTTCATAAACCAAAGTAGTATGAATTCCGTGAGCATTGAAAGTAAACTACTCCCCACATTCGAAAGAACGTGTAAAGCTATTCAAAGTAAGGAAAACTGGATGGTGATGTAGAAAGAAGAGCAGAAGAAGTTGCTATGGCCTGGATCAGCAGGCTGTCCGGCGACAAGTCTGGCAATACTAACTGGTCTGTCTTGCAAGCTTTGGTGTTCCCCTCAAAACCCTTGTCTCTTCAAAGAGCATGATTGGTTCCAAAGAATGATAGGTCTCTGTTACAAAAGAATGGGACAATCAATGTTTTTCTTATTAAAAACAGAGGTTCCAAAGTAATTGTAACTGCTTTTCTTTTAATGAAAGTGTATGTTTTTTTCTTTCTGGAAAATTAAAAAAAAATCTTTATAGAAAAAAAAAGTGATGCACTCTAGCTCTCCTAGACCTCAGGCACAGATCTAGAACTATTTTCCTGAGCTCAAAAACATACAAATTCTCGCTAGTGCATAATCATATGTCTCACCAAGTCTGCGCCCTTAAACTGACTCCTTAAAACCAAGTCGAATTGTCTCATTGAACTCAAGTCTCACTATCTTGAACTCAAGTGAACTGTCTCTTAAACTCGAGTCAAATTGCCTTACTGAAATGTCAGGCCAGGCAGTAACTCTCCAAAGGCAGTAAAACTGATTCGTATTATTCCATAGGTAGGTCATTGTTATATACAATAGGGAGTGACTGTTCAGTTCATCTCCTGATGACTGTTCACATTCCTAATTTAATTATTTACATAAAATTCACCCAATCATGAAGATTAGGTGTCAACATTCCCCCCCTTAATCTGAAGGGATGTTGGTGAGTCCAAGCATCATTCTGAATCGTTCAAGCTTTTCCCTTCCAAGTGCTTTGGTGAAGATGTCTGCAATTTGCTCATTTGTGGAACAATGATGGAGATGAATTGTTTTGGCCTCAACATGATGTCGAATCAGATGATATTTAGTATTGATGTGCTTCGTTCGATCATGGAACTTGGTTCTTGGCCAACTTTATTGCAGAGGTATTGTCAATCATGAGTGGGGTTGATTGTACTTGTTTTACCTGCAAATCTTCAAGAATTTTCCTGAGCCACACAATTTCTTTCGTTGCTTCAACTGTTGCCACGTATTATGCTTCTGTTGTGGAATCTACTAGAACTGATTGTTTGCGTGATCTCCAGGAGACAGCTCCTGATGCAAGACTCATAGCATATCCTGAAGTAGATACCGCGGTTTCTTTGTCTCCATCGAAGTCTGAATCAGAGTATCCAATCAAGCTGAAGTCGTCAACCTGTGTATACTTGATCCCAAGGTCTTGAGTTCCCTTCAAGTACCTTAGAACTCTTTTTGCAACAAACCAATGTCCCTCACAAGGCTTTTGCATAAACCTGGAGAGGATTCCAACAGCAAATGAAATGTCTGGTCTGGTAGTAGTGAGGTAGATGAGACTTCCTACAAGCTGTCTATACTTTGTTGCATCCTCAAATTCCTTTCCTTCAATAGATGTGAGCTTTAAGTTTTGTTCCATTGGAGTAGTAAGAGGATTGCACTCTGTCATGCCAAATCTGTTTAACAAATCTCCAATGTATTTCTTTTGAGAAAGAATTATGGACTTTGGATGTTGGGTTACTTCAATGCCAAGATAGTAATGAACATAGCCCAAATCAGTCATTTCAAAACTTTTCCCCAATTCCTTCTTTATGGATGCAATGTAGCTTTCATTGTTCCCTGTCATTAAAAGATCATCTACATATACCACAAGATATACAACTGTTTTGCCAACTTTCTTGACAAATAAAGTTGCATCATCAAGATCAAAATGATTAAAGTTGAGTTTTAGAAGATGCTCAGTTAGTTTTTCATACCAGGCTCGCGGTGCTTGTTTGAGGCCATACAAGGACTTCACAAGGTTGCATACTTTATGTTCATGTCCTTTCACAACAAATCCTTCAGGCTGGGACATAAAAACATTCTCTTTTAGATCTCCATTCAAGAAGGCAGTTTTTACATCCATTTGATGGACTTTCCAACCGTTCTGAGCTGCTAGTGCAAAGAGTGTCCGGATGGTGGCCCATTTTGTTGTGGGGGAAAAAGTTTCCTCATAATCGACCCCTTCCTTCTGTGCAAAACCTTTTTCCACAAGCCTAGCTTTGTGCTTGTCAAGTGAGCCATCAGCTTTGTACTTGTTCTTGTAGACCCACTTGCAGCCAATTGGTTTGGTTCCAAATGGAGGATCAACCAGCTTCCAAGTGCCGTTCTTTATGAGGGCATCATACTCCTTTTGCATCGCTTCTTTACATTCATCATGAGAAGCAACTTCTTTAAAGGAAGTTGGTTCAAAATATGTAGACAAGTTCAATTCACAATCATAAGAAACATCCATATCAACAGGTGAATTAGAGCCATCCACATCACCTCCATTTTGTCAGTTTGAATTTCTGGTTCCTGTTTTTCCAATTTCATCAGGATGAACACTTTCAAGTGTCTTCGTCAGCTACTTTGGGGGACCTTTCTGAGATGGTCCAGGCTACTCTGTTGATTGAGTTGGGACTGAATCAAGATTGAGTCTCCTAATTCTATCAATTACATCACTTAAAGCATCATCCGTTGTTGGAGTTTCATTCGGGGGAGAGTGTTCTTCAGAAGAAGATTCCACATGTTGATCTAGAATAGGAATCCCCCTTCAAGATTTGGAATCTGATTATCAAATTCTTGAAATGATTTTGTTTTTGCGAATCTATCCAAGCGATCAAGTTTCCGCTCAACAACATTGTCAGATTTGGATGATTCAAGAAAAATTACATCTCTCGATACAACAAACTTTTTATTTACTTCATCATAGAGGCGGTATGCTTTGGAGGTGTTTGAATACCCTAGGAAGATACACTTACGACTTCTAGCACCAAGTTTGTTTCTATGTACCTTTGGTATCAAAGCATAACAGGCGGAACCAAAGACCCTGAGATGTTTTACCGAAGGAACATGTCCATACCATGTTAGGCCAGGCAGTAACTCTCCAAAGGTAGTTGAATATGACGAAATATGGCGACTCACCTCTTCATTTACAGATGCTACGATTAATGCATAGGCTTTGTTGTTCTTGTTTTCCCAAATGATGAGCTCTTTGTCTGAGGTAGGTTGTATTGGGTCTTTGTCTCCTTCTCCGACACACACTCCTTTCCACAACTCATTGAAGATGAGGGTGTGTTTTATCATCCGGGACCATTCAGGATAGTTCTCCTTGCCAGTGAGAACTATTCCTACCATGGATATGATTGAATGCATTCTGTAAAAAAAAAATTTGTTGATAGAAAAGAATACTTCTGCTGATATACTCAAAAAGGCATTCTCAAAAGATTTCAAATCCACAATGTGACCTATATAAATCCATCATTGTATAAATTCACCTCACATAAACCTCATATAAGTTTCATATAAGTCCATCATATAACTCTCATAAAACTTCACCTTATAAATCTTATATAAATCTCATAAAACTCCACCTTATAAATCTTATATAAATCTCATAAATCTTCACCTATAAATATCATGGTCATGTGCATTCTTTGAACTGTAATTTACAGCGGTCAACCTTGGCAAAGCATTAAACCAAGTTATGGGTGAACCAAGTTATGGAGACCAGCGCTCAAAACTTATTTGAAATTCGAACTATTCAAAATGTATTGAAACCATTCACCATACCATTTGATCGTATAAAATTCAGGCATGTCAAAAATACCATTCGAACTTATTTGAAACAGGCATCAAGCGTATTTATTTGAAATATTCAAAGTATATGTCAGCAGCATTCAAAACCGCGTTCAAAACTTATGAGAGTTTCGCAGCAGTAATTTAAAAACGCGAAAGGCAGCACTTATTTGAAAACAGCAGCATCATTCCGCCAACCTTAAACCAGTACAGTGCTACACCGTTGAGCCACAGCGGCAACACTTATTTGAAAACATCAGCATTTGTTTGAAAGCACCATGAACAAGGGAAGAGACCTGGGCTCATCAACGCTTTCACTACCATTCGATATCATTCGATATATGACAATGTTCATACAATATGACAGGAGAGGCAACATTTATTTGAAACAGGCATTCGATACCATATTAAAAATGTAAAGGAAACAATGAAATACCGAAGCCCTTCAAATTGCGTGTACCCCTTCTTTGTATCACAAAGGAATTAAACCAACTGTTAAACATGTATGGGCTCTTGGTACACAAAGGTCTGTCAAACGCAGCAAACATATTTCAGGCAGCATTTAAAACAGTGGTGATACCGCTTCCGCTGCTGGGCTTATCAAGTTTCAACAGTGTTAACTGTGGTATGTCGATTCAACAGCGTTTGTCTGGACAGAGGCGTTCTTCAAAAAAAAATGCAGACGCATCAAGTAATCATTCACCAAATTAATCCTTCAGAGGACAGAGGCTTTGAGGACAGTGCTCAGGTTAGAACGACAGAGGACAGTGCTCAGACCAGCGTACAGCCCACAATAGCAAAAATGAAGGGAGTTACAACTTATTTTGAGAACTGGCTCTGATACCATGTCAGGCCAGGCAGTAACTCTCCAAAGGTAGTAAAACTGATTCGTATTATTCCATAGGTAGGTCATTGTTATATACAATAGGGAGTGACTGTTCAGTTCATCTCCCGATGACTGTTCACATTCCTAATTTAATTATTTACATAAAATTCACCCAATCATGAAGATTAGGTGTCAACATGAAATGAAGTCAAACTTACAGAATTTGTATTTATGTTACAACAGTTTTGATGGAAGGTTAAGATTTTTATTTTCTAGGGTTAGGACTTGTATTTATGTGCAGATACAATCACCATGGTCTAGATATTTAGCACTATCAAGGTTCAAGATTAACTGAAGAAGGTGAGCTTTATAAAACTTCTGCTTGAAAATTTGGAGTCAAAAATGAAAAGTTCTGTCAATGGGGTTGTGGTTGAAAAATTGAAGATGACAGAATGTTAGACACCCACAAAATTTCTGTTTCCCTTAAGACATGAGTAAGGGATTGGGGCCATGTTAAAATCCTTGATGATAGTATATCCCGGTCATGATAACTAAGCCACAGAAAATAGCTCATGCTCTGCATTTCGCCCTTTGAGGGCCACTTTTCTTATGATGCTGGACCTATTCAGGTCAATTGCAATACTTTTCTTCAAGTTAAAGAATCCGTCCTTGGATAAAATAAAATAAAATAACCCTAAAGAATTCCTTGCAAAGTCTGAATCATTACATTCAAGGAAACAAGGCCCAATTATACCCTTAGTGTTATACTCACATTTTAAGATATTTGGTATAGACCATTGGCTGATTTTGTTTATAATTAGTGTGTAGACTGGAAATGTAATAGGGAATTTTGTACAGAGCTCTCATTGTTGTGCAAACGTATGGGACAAGGACTTACATAAATCCAAAAATAGAAAGTGAGTATGTGATTTTTTTTATTGTATTGATAATAACTAGTATACTAAAGGAATCATTATATTCAAGGAAATAAGGCCTTGTTATACGTTGTACTCACATTTATAGAGAGTTGGTATTAATAATTAGACCTGTTACCCACCAATGTGTAGAATAACTTTGGAAAAGGATGAGGGATGTATAGAGCAAAGTTGTTCAGCTTTGGTAGAAAATGGGAAGACAAATTGTGAGAGTTAGAAGCTACAAGCATTGCACCTCATATCATGGTAGTTCAATGAGGGCATGGGTAGAGGTAAAAGTGTGTATTTTAGTTTACACATAATCCTCATTCACTGCCCAAGCTGTAAAACATTGACATCTCACTTCTCTCTATGCAGAAACTCTAAGCTACCCAGTTGGTAGGTAATTCTAAAAGTATGCACTACAAAATTCTTGGGCATTGAACATTCATACACATTTCACATTCTAACATACAAAACATATGACCATAACTTTCAAAATTGGTCACAAGGGCAATACCAGGAAATAAGAGGAAACAGGTAATAATGGTTTGACAATAAGGTGTGATCCAAAGATTCAATGATTATGATGCCCAATATTTTCAAAGTATTCTGACCTCAGTCTATTGTCAATATTTTCAATAGCTCAGTACTGGTAACACAAATTCAAACATGGCATATTCAAATGTGAATTAAAGGTATTGAACATTTTTTCATATTTGACACACTCTCTGCTAGGTTAAATAATAATTGAAATAGACACAGTTTTATTTTTAGAAATTGAAATAACGTAAGAAGTCAATTTTGATGTTTAGAGAGATGCATTCTATATTCTAGTTCAATATAAAGGTGATGTGTGATTCGATCTATGTATATATATATTTTTTAAACATGGAATTGGGAAATGACAGATCTCGGAAATTTTTCATAAACCAGAGTAGTATGAATTCAGTGAGCATTGAAAGTAAACTGCTCCCCACATTCAAAAGAACGTGTAAAGCTATTCAAAGTAAGGAAAGCTGGATGGTGATGTAGAAAGAAGAGAAAAAGAAGTTGCTATGGCCTAGATCAGCAGGTTGTCCGGCGACAAGTCTGGCAACACTAACTGGTTTGTCTTGTAGGCTTTGGTGTTCCCCTCAAAACCCTTGTCTCTTCAGAGAGCATGATCGGTTCCAAAGAATGATAGGTCTCTGTTGCAAAAGAATGGGACAGTCAATGTTTTTCTTATTAAAAACATAGGTTCCAAAGTAATTGTAACTTCTTTTCTTTTAATGAAAGTGTATGTTTTTTATTTCTGGAAAATTAAAAAAAGTCTTTATAGAAAAAAAAAGTGATGCACTCTATCTCTCCTAGACCTCAGGCACAGATCTAGAACTATTTTCTTGAGCTCAAAAACATACAAATTCTCGCTAGTGCATAATCATATGTCTCACCAAGTCTGCGCCCTTAAACTGACTCCTTAAAACCAAGTCAAATTGTCTCATTGAACTCAAGTCTAACTATCTTGAACTCAAGTGAACTGTCTCTTAAACTCGAGTCAAACTGCCTTACTGAAATGAAGTCAAACTTACAAAATTTGTATTTATGTTACAACAGTTTTGATGGAAGGTTAAGATTTTGATTTTCTAGGGTTAGGACATGTATTTATGTGCAGATACAATCACCATGGTCTAGATATTTAGCACTATCAAGGTTCAAGATTAACTAAAGAAGGTGAGCTTCATAAAACTTCTGCTTGAAAATTTGGGGTCAAAAATGAAAATTTCTGTCAATGGGGTTGTGGTTGAAAAATTGAAGATGACAGAATGTCAGACACCCACAAACTTTCAGTTTCCCTTAAGACATGAGTAAGGGATTGGGGCCATGTTAAAATCCTAGATAATTTTGATGATAGTATATCCCGGTCATGATAACTAAGCCACATAAAACAACTCATGCACTGGATTTTTCCCTTTGAGGGCCACTTTTCTTGTGATGATGGACCTATTCAGGTCAATTGCAATACTTTTCTTCAAGTTAAAGAATCTGTCCTTGGATAAAATAAAATAAAATAACCCTAAAGAATTCCTTGCAAAGTCTGAATCATTACATTCAAGGAAACAAGGCCCAATTATACCCTTAGTGTTATACTCACATTTTAAGATATTTGTATAGACCATTGGCTGATTTTGTTTATAATTAGTGTGTAGACTAGAAATGTAATAGGGAATTTTGTACAGAGCTCTCATTGTTGTGCAAATGTATGGGACAAGGACTTACATAAATCCAAAAATGGAAAGTGAGTATGTGATTTTTTTTATTGTATTGATAATAACTAATATACTAAAGGAATCATTATATTCAAGGAAATAAGGCCCTGTTATACGTTGTACTCACATTTATAGAGAGTTGTTATTAATAATTAGACCTGTTACCCACCAATGTGTAGAATAACTTTGGAAAAGGATGAGGGATGTACAGAGCAAAGTTGTTCAGCTTTGGTAGAAAATGGGAAGACAAACTGTGAGAGTTAAAAGCTACAAGCATTGCACCTCATATCATGGTAGTTCAATGAGGGCATGGGTCGAGGTAAAAGTGTGTATTTTAGTTTACACATAATCCTCATTCACTACCCAAGCTGTAAAACATTGACATCTCACTTCTCTCTGTGCAGAAACTCTAAGCTACCCAGTTGGTGGGCTCCAGTATTGCAGCAATAATGCTGCAACTCCTAGGACTCCCTTCTTTACTTTTATCAACCCAGTAGTTCGTAACAAACTTGGAAGCGACGGTGCTGTATGCACAAGTACTAGCTCTTGCCGCAGCTGTCACTTGGTCAGCTGGCACAAGTCCGCTAGGGGCTTAAGCCAACTTCTATGAGCTCTTAGAAGAAGCTTTTTTTAACTGATGGATGAAAGCTAACTCAAAGGAAGCTAATCTACTTGCGGAAAGAAACTGAAAGCCAAAAAGTAACGCAAACCCTAGCAAACCCTAATTCTACCAGCTAGTCCTACTGATGCAAAGGAGAGAATGCAAACTACTGGAAGGGATGCCATTACTTATACGAAGGTAAAATACATGTGTCTAGACTACCTCTACCTGAAGAAAACATCTTTTTGTATTTTTGAATAAGTTATTAGAATTATCATGCATGTGCTTTCAACTGGCTTTTTACTATGCAGGGGTGGATCAAGGAGGAGAAATGCTTGGAAAAGGTTGGGAAGGTTCAGAGAGGGTCTAAGGAGTCCCTAACACCCTTCCAGAGAGTTTCACAAAGTTTGGCTATCAAGAAACCTCATTTGTGAGCTTCTACAGGGAGTCTGCAGGGGTTCTACAGGATGTTCAGAGATTTCTACAGGATGTTCAGAAATTTCTACAGGATGTTTAAAAAGTGGATTTTAGAGGATAGGTGAGTGGGGGAAGATGCATGAATGGATAGGGAGGTAGGATAGGGGCCTGGAGTGACCCAGGGACTGGTGGATGGAGTGGTGAGTGGGTGTAGAGGGCTGACTTGGCTTAAAGAAGGCTAAGATAATGATGGAGCAAGAAGGTAGGGTTACGTGGGCAAAAGGACAGGTGTGAGACAAGGAACCTAGCTAGGAGATGGAACAACTGGCTCCCATGAAGCTTAGGCGGATGAGAGAGTGGTAGAGATGCCTTGCACGGTATACATTTAACCGAATCAACAAAGTCTTACAAATAATCAAAGTCCTAGCTAATCTAATCTAATTGTCAATAAAACGAATGAACAACATCTTTATTTGGAAATAAAACCATGTAAATCAATCATACAAAGAAACATTTCAGAGATCTGAACCCATAACTAACTTCTGCAAATGAAAACAGTACACTAAGGATTGCATGGTCAAGCAAACTAGTGTTTTTGTTGGGGCAGCACTGTTTCTTCAATTCCAGCCCCTGATCCAATAAGGATGAGGTGAAACTGAGAGTGTTGTTGACCCTTTTCTTGGAGCTTTTTTCCTGTTATTATCCTACCAATCTATTTTAAACATCTGAAGCAATTCTATTCATAAACAGTGACCTATTTAACCAACACAACTAAATCTGCCCAACAGAAATACGTTTCAAATGCATAAAAGGAAAACAACGATGCATAAGGGAAAGGTAACAGTACAAAAAGGAAGCCCTAGGCTCTCAGGTTGGGCCCAACCCTGAGAGCAATGGCTCCTATAGAAAACTCAGAGTTGATATAAAATTGGACTGCTTCTCATTATCAAAAAATAGTCATAAGTCAAGAGTTATGCCAAAATGGCTACAAGAGAACAAAGTAAAGCTAACAACACTCTAGTGCAAAATATGCAATGGTTTCCAAAAGTCCCTTACGAATGCTGAGGCCTTAACATTTATACACCACGAGGGCCCTAGCTGGCCTCCTAAATCTATGGGACTTGGCTGTCCAAACTGTGAGTAGACAACCCCTTCCAATATCTGCTTGGCTGCCTTCTAGATCCAGTTTTGGTGGCCTTTGGAGCTCGGAGTTGGGGGTGAAGATCCTGAGGAAGGGATATTTAATGCCATAGACAACCCCCCTACGAATCCTCACCTCAAGCTTGGCTGTCTTCTAGCCCATGATTGCTCGGTTTTGCTCTAACATGTGTCAAAAAACCTGAAATGAGCACGTGTTAGCCACCTAGGAAGAGTGACTACCCTTATTCGTACAAATGACATAAACATACTGAAAAATAATGCATAAGCTATGAAAATGAAGGATTGAACAAGGACTGGACAAGGATAATTAGGCCAAATGAGCCCAACAAGTTACCAAATTTGGGGCTCACCATCACCCCCTTGCTAAAAGGGTTGATCATCCTCTGAGCAACTAGTCCAGCTCCTCGTCTTTCATTGCTTTAATCACCACCCTCACATCCCAGGCTTCTGAAGTAGTATCCTCCTCACTGTCATGGAATCCGGCCTTCCTTTCCACCTCTTCCCACTGCTTATGCTCTTCTTCTTCTGTGCCTCCTTCTAAAAATCCCAAAAGCAAGGGTGGACTTAGCTTGAGGCCTATCCAGCTGGCCTGGAGGTTCTGCATAGACTTCTTGTAGAGAGGCACTCATGCCAAGGCCTCCCTCATTCTAGTTGGAGTGTGATATTCCCTGATTTTGAGGCTGTGGGACAATGTGTTCCACCTACAGGTGCAAGCATGAACACAATTGTCCCCTAATAATCGCTCCATATCCTCGAAGTGTGCTATGGCCTGAGCCTGCCGATCCATGTACTCTAATAAAGCCTGAGAGTTGGTTGCTAGGTGCTGGTGAGCGGATATCAATGCTGTGGGGTCCCCTGGCTCTGCTCTAATCAGCAGTGGTTCATGTAGTTCTCGGTCCATGACATTTCTGACCTCTGCCACTCTCTTTTCTTCGTGGTTTAACCATGAGGTCATTGCCATCAGCTGCATGTCCCCTACTGCTGTGTTGGGGTCCCACGAGGTTATGTTTGGAAGGGCCAAATTATGAAGGTAAAACTCTGAAAGCTTAGCCTTATCTTCCGATGAACTGCTGTTACATAAATCCATGAACTGCTGGGGGTTTTGGATTTGGGAGATACCCCTTTGTGCCAATGTGTTGATTTGGAATTGCAGCCACTGATCCCTTAGGTATAGGCCATAGGATTTGGCCGGCTGCCTACATCGCAGAGCTTCCATTGCCCAACTGGCCATGCAAGCCAGTTGTGCCTCCTTTTCTTGCATCTTCTGTTTTAGAGATTGTATCTCTATGCCTGCCTGCAATTCCATTTCCTGTAGTTGCCGGTTTAGTTCCTCAAGATTAGCTTCCATTCCTTCTTTTTCTTGAGGTTCTGCTGTGGTGTCCTTGGCTGTTGTGTCCTCTTCTTTCCTCTGTCCCTGTAGCTATAGCTGCTGTCTAAGCAGCTCATTCTCTTCTCTTAACTTGGCCTGTTGGGAGCTTTCCACATGCCGTACTCTTGCCAACTCCCTTTGTGTTTCCTTGAGCCTTTCCTCTAGAGGCCCTATATCTGCTACCCCCTTGGATTTAGCGATCCTCATCTAAGTGTGGGTTCGTACTCTTTCTTCCTCTAGTGCTAGAAATAGTGGCACTGTGAATTTTTGAGGAATAATTTTGTCGGCCTCCAAAAAGTTATAATAAGAGCCCAGGCTGGGCTGGGGGCTTGGTTCCATGATGACATCGGTCTTCTCCTCCTCCTGTGGTGACTTGGTTGCTCTTTCCTCCATCTGCTCAGTTTCCTTCAGCCTAGCCATAGTTTCCTGTAGAATCGCCTCGACATCCTGTAGAGAGGCTTCCGAGTTCAATTTCTCCATCCTTTCCCTCCATGAGGATGTTTTCGGGCTCCCCCGCTCATAAGTAATGGATGCCTTGGAGGGGGACCTATCCCTTGGTGTGGTAGGGGTATCCACAATTGTGATTGGCTCTTTTGATGGAGGCTGGGGTCTACCAGTCTTAATTCTCACACTCCTTCTTGCTTTAAAATACAGAGGAGTCTCCCTCTTTCATTTTTCCTTTGGCTTGGGAGAGGTACCTAGGGTGGCCAGCACAGCTACTGCCTCCCTAGCTAGAATTTCAGCCGATTTCTCCTTCTGCTGTCCTTTTTCCAGACTTCCTGTAGAAAGTCCTGTAGTGGTTGGTTTCTGGCTTCCTGTAGAAGCAGATGGCACTGTTTTAGCCTGCTTGGCTGAGGGTGCTTTTTCCTTTAGCTTGGCTGAGGCTGCCTTAGGGGTGCCCTCACTGGCTTGGACTTTCTCAGTCCTTTCTACCCTGCTCTGTAGTCTTTTCTCCCTGGGTGTTGGTGTAATTTTACCACCCCCTGTTTTGGCAGCTTGGCCTTTTTCTTGTGTTCCTTTCTGTTCTTTCTTTGGTGTTTTGCACGGGGTTTCTTGTCCTTTAGCTTTCTTCTTTGCCTCAGTGTGCTCCTTCTCCTCTCTACTGGAGGAAGTGAGCTCCTCGGCCAAAATTCGGATGTCATCATCCTTAGACATATTCTGGAAAATTTCCCAGGAGAGAGGGACAGTGTAAGTGTGGAGTGCATCTTCCACGAGGAGCTTGATAAGCCCATGATGGGCTACCTGGTCTGGTGTCCCCTCTCTTAGTTTGGTGGCACACTCAATCATGGATTGCAGGAGGAAGTAAGGAATGCTCAATTTTTGTTTTGAGGGTAGGTCCATTTGGTGCCTGAGTTCTGTGAGCAACCGGAAATGATAGCCATACACGATGCTAAATCGCCCCTCACACGTAATATACTTCATAATTTGGAGGCTGACTTCACTCCAGAACGGTTGTAGGCTAGTTCTTCGAACTCCATTCTTGTCCTCTGAAAATTGTTCCTCTGGCAAGAAGAACTCTTTTTTAGCTTTCTGACCCAATTTTCTCTCCTCCTTATCCCAGGGTACCCCCATCAGTAGATCAGTTACTCTGCTAATGAGCTGTGGGGTGAGTCTGAGGGTCAATCCTCTGAAGTTGACAACGGCCAATGTCTTTGACTTTGGCTTCAAGGACCTTAGGAATTCTTCTGTAATTTCGTCATCGTGACCTTGAATCTTGTCACAGAATGACATCCAGTGTGCATGGGAAAACAAGTCCACCACCTAAGGGGTTTCCCATAATTTCTTGGAGTCCAAAGGTTCTTTTCTAATGAACCCTCCTGGCATGGTAAAAAACTCTGTTTTTGTTGTTCTGAACTTGCCTGCTTGTGTACAGAAGGAGGACTTCGAGATTTCTCTACACAGAGCGCAGAGCTACGTCTCCATTATGCACATAGTCATATAAAGTTCACAATCTTTCACCAGTGAGCCTTGACAGTGTCTCAATTTTCCTACAGGAGGGAATTTAATTCAAGACCCTGGAGAAAATCTCGCATGCAGACTACGAAGACAATTTCATGCAACGATAAGAAAACGGCTTTTGAATTCATAGACAGACTTGCATTCACATTTTCCCTACCCCCTCAACACGTCGAATTCACCACCTTTTGAATTATTTGCATGGGAAAGTTATGTTCAGGCCTACCTCACTGAGAATTGCCACCCTCGACGTGAACAGTCAAAGCTTCTTCGTAATGCCGGGCTCCCTGTAGCGCAACTTCCTGTAGAAATCGTGCACGGCTTCTGGAGGACATTACGGTGGTTCTAGACGAGTCTGAGCAGCAACAGGATGTTGGAACAGACCGAGAACTCAGGCTAACAACTTACAGAGGAAGAGGACGCGTACACGACTGCAAAATGGTTGTGAGTGTAAATGACTGCAGTGTATCATAAGTTATTCAACGGCCGATTTTGAATTGCTGCGGAATTCATGGTGCGGGGGTGAGCTGTCCCGGTCAATCCGTTGGCCGATGTCACAGCCATCATTCCTTGGTGTGTCCCTGACCGCCGAATTCTTCCCTCTGCATTCACCGCCGCCATTCCTGTCATACTGCCACTTCTCCCCGACTGGACACTTCCCACATGTCAATTGCCCGTCTTTTCGGCATAACCAAGCCCATTCGGATCCTACGAGGCCGTCTGACTGGTTGTGGTGGCCAGTTGAATGGCTACCAGACTTGTTCAATCCGTCCATTTGCACATTCATGCACATTTAGAGTATAGCTTATGTAATTTGACGAAATAAGGTTAGGCACTTACCTGTGCGGTCGTGGACGTGGTTTTTTTTAGGTTTCAGGACGAGGAATGCTGGATCTGCTTGCTGCTGCTTCGTGCACGGGTGCTGGAGCTCCTTTTCATTGGCTGTTACTGACTACGAGACCTTGAGACCCGATTTCCTGGTGGTGAATGCTGCATGCACCGACTTCATGAGCTGCTGGTGTCTCCATGGTATGTGCTCCAGCCGGATCAGCTGCTACAGGATTCCTGTAGGACATCCTGTAGCCGTTTCTCCTCCTAGGGTGCATGCTGAAATAAATGAGTCGCGTTCATAGGTGCAGGGTCTTGAGGTCGCCTTGACAGGTAAAGTGTGCGAGCCTCTGCATGCTTTATTTCCCATTAAAAAAAAAAATTATCTGAGAAAACAGGGTTCTAGTATGACTGTGCAGGTATATTCGACCAGATGGCAGCAATGGTGGTGAAAGGAGGTGAAACAAGTGGAGGATGGAAGAAAAGAGTGGTTGCATGCCTCCTCAATGGACTTCAAGCTTCAAATCCTTCTCCATAATCGATCCTGGCCCACCCAAAGGCTCTACAAGATGTTTCCTGTAGAAATACAGAACTTCCTGTAGAAAGTCCTGTAGCTTCCTGTAGAAGGCTAAACCATGACCAGATTGTGTCCAAACCTTGGAAAAAATGAGTGTTCATGGAGGGAGTGTATGTGAGGTTGCCTGGTAGCTTGGTAGGGACCCTTGTCCTTGAGTTGAGAGGCCTCCTTTTTGCATTGTGTTCTTGCAACCTGCAACAATTTCCAGAGATTAAACTTCTTTTTTTTTTCTTCCTTCTTCTTCTTTTTTTAAGAGACAGCAGGGGCGCCTCAATGAGATTTTCACCCCTACTATCTGCCTTGGGTGCCTCAGAGAGGTTTTCACCCAAGGATCTTTTTATTCCAATTATTTTTTCAGAGAGACAGCAGGGGCGCCTCAATGAGGTTCTCACCCCTACCATCTGCCTTGGGTGCCTCAGAAAGGTTTTCACCCAAGGATCTTTTTTTTAATTAATTAATTTATATATTTATTTTTTATTTTTTTTATAATGATGCTTAGGGTGTGCCCAAAACAGAGGCAGAACCCTTCTCTATGACCAGCACTGATTTTTCCACAGTTTTGATGAACTCTTGCCTCGAAAGAGGTTTCCTGTAGATCTTTAGTCGATGCCCATTGACGAGCATGGGGATGGCTTCTTCATCAATGGTCTGGATAAGGACAAAACCATTGTCATTACACTTCTCCACTGCATATGGTCCTAGCCATCTTGTCCTCAGCTTCCCCTTGAAATCCTTATGTCTGGAATCATACAGCAGCGCCCAATCTCCCGGCTGGAATTGTTTGTCATTGAGGTGTCGGTCATGCCATATCTTCCTCTGAAGTTGAACCACTTCTAAGTGGAGGAGGGCCTGCATTCGGTGTTCATCTAACCCATTCAGCTGCAATAACCTTTCTTGTTGAGCATGGCTGAGATCTAGGTCCAGCTGAGCTGCCATCCTCAATGTGTTGTACTCAAACTCGATTGACAACAAAGCTCTCTTCCCATAGACCAGCTCATAAGGTGTGAAACTGGTTGTGGTCTTCCAAGTGGTGTTGTAGGCCCAAGTGGCCTCAACCAGGCGATCTGCCCAATCCTTTCTGCTGCTGCTCACCACCTTAGTTAAAATCCCTTCTAATGCTCTATTGGTGACTTCTACCTGCCCATTTGCTTAAGGATGATATGGGGTGGAAGTCCTATGCTTGATCTTGTGATGAGCGAGCAAGTCTTCAACTAAGTTGGAGGTGAACTGGCTTCCTTGATCGGTGACTAACTCTCTTGCGTAGCCAAATTTGTAGAAGATGTTTTCTCTTAAAAACTCAGCCACCTTTTCTTTTGTTGCTGCTTTGATTGCCTTGGTTTCCGCCCACTTTGTCAGATAGTCTGTGCACACAATGATGTAAAACCTTTGCCTTGAAGGAGGGTTGATAGGACCCACAAAATCCATACCCTACTTCTCAAATGGCTCAAGAGTCACTTGAGGTTGGAGAGGTATTTCATCCCTTGGAGTCAGTTTCCCCATCCTTTGGCATCGATCACATTGGCTGATATATCTTCTGACATCTTGATGAAGAGTGGGCCAATAGTAGCCTGCCTGTAGAATTTTGAAGGCACTCCTCTTGGCTGCAAAATGTCCTCCACAAGGTCCATCGTGACAGGTTAGGAGGATGTCAAAGACTTCCTCCTCCCTTACACAACGCCTTAAGATCTGATCGGGGCCAAGTTTGAACAGGTTGCTCCCGATCCAAGTGAATGAGGCACTCTTCCTCACGATTCTGCTATTCTCCTTTAAGGATAGATGCGGAGGGAACTGTGCTGAGACTAGATAGTTTGCTATATCAGCAAACCACGGAGAGAGTACTGAGATAGCAAACAGATGTTCATCTGGCATCTGATCATCCACTGTTCCTTCTTCACCTGCAGGCAAATCCAATCTAGACAAGAAGTCAGCAACAACATTTTCTTTACCTGGTTTGTCAATGATAGTCAAATCAAACTGTTGCAACAAAAGTAACCATCTAATAATACGAGCATTCACATCATGCTTATTCATTAAATATCTAATTGCAACATGGTCAGTATGTACAAATGTTTGATAGCCAGTGATGTAGTGTCGGAACTTGTTCAGGGAATGGACCATGGCCAGGAACTCTTTCTCAATTACAGTATAATTCATTTCTGCCTTGGATAAGTTTTTGCTGACAAAGTATATGGCATATGGAAGTTTTTCTTCAACTTTTCCTAAGGCTGCCCCTATGGCTTTGTTCGAGGCATTAGTGTGGATGTGGAAAGGGAGGGCCCAGTTTGGGCCTCTCAAAATTGGGGCGGACACCAACTTATCCTTTAATTCATTCAGATCCCTCTGACAGTCGTCTGTCCATTTAAACTCAACATCTTTTGCTAAGAGGCCAAACAATGGCGAGGCTAGCTTACTGAAGTCTTTAATGAATCTTCTATAATATCCCACTAAGCCTAAGAAACTCCGAACATCTCTTACCTTCTGAGGAGGTGGAACCTTTTTGATGATAGCAATTTTAATAGGATCCACCTGTAATCCTTGGCGAGAAATGGTATGACCTAACACAGTCCCTTCAGTCATCAGGAATTCACATTTTTCAGGGCTGAGGGACAGGTTCATTTCAATGCACTTGCTTAAAACTTTTCCCAGGTTGGACAAGGCTTCCTGGATGCTAGACCCGTAAGGAGTAAAGTCATCCATATAGATTTCCACCGAATCATGAACCAACTCGGCAAAGATGCTCAACACAGCCCTCTAGAAAGTGGCAGGGGCATTGCATAGCCCAAAGGGAAGGACTCGGTAGGCAAAGGTACCCCATGGACAAGTGAAGGTGGTCTTATCTTAGTCCTCCAGGCTAATTTGGATCTGATTATACCCGCTGAACCCATCTAGGAAAGAGAAAAACTTCTTTCTTGCCAGTCCATCCAACACTTAATCTATGAAAGGCAGAGGGAAGTGGTCTTTCTTGGTGGCTTTGTTCAGTTCTCTGTAGTCCACACAGATTCTCCACTTCCCATTTTTCTTGGGTACCAACACCAGAGGGGAAACCCATTCGCTGTCCGATATGGGGTAGATGAATCCTGCATCCAACAATTTTTTCACTTCTTCTTTAACAATGTCCTTAAGGGCTGGATTCATTCTCCTCTGAGGTTGCCTGACTGGTTTGCAGTCCTCCTTAATGTAAATATGATGGGTACAGACCGAGGGATGGATTCCTTTCATTTCCTTGTAGCTCCAGGAAAAAGCCTCCAAATGGTGGGTCAAGAGGCTACATAGCTCCTTTTCCTGAGAGGGAGAGAGAGAGGAGCTGATCTTTAAAGTTATTTCAGGGCCAAACTCCACATTCTTAACTCTGGGAGTGGTCGGATCAGTCGCACATAGGTCCACTAAAGCATTGGCTTGGGTATCTTCCACCAACTCTTCCAAGGATAGTGCACCAGGGGGATGATTTTGGATTAAGTTCTCAATCAAATCATCCTCAGTTTGAGGACCTCCCCTGGTGGCCTCTACTGTGCATAATGGTGCAGAGTAGACCTCATCCTCTTCTCCTTCTTCCAACCAGAGGGGTAAGTCATGTTCTAGCAGAGGTTGGGCAGGAGGGTATAAGACCAACTATTTGGACATAGGCCCATTTTTGATGGTCATGCTTCCTGTTCGACAGCTGATGTAAGCATCCGCAGTAGCCAGCCAAGGCCTTCCAAAAATGAGGGGATATCCCGTGAGTTTTTCCTTTGGCTGAAGGACCAAAAAGTCCGCAGGGTACTCCCAGGAGTCAACAGAGACCAAGACATCTTCCACAATCCCTTCAGGAGTCACGGTGGAGCGGTCTGCCAATTGCAACACTGTCGAGGTCTTCCTTAAGGAACTCTGAAGGTTGAGCTTAAGCATGGTGTCCCTAGTCATCACATTAATGGCGGCCCCTAGATCAATCAAGGTGTGGGGTATGATGGTGCCATTGATGTGGACATCAACTACAGGACTCCCAGGGTCCAAATACTTTGGACAGATTACTTGTCCCAACATGAGATCGGACAATTGTCCTATGACATTGATGGTTGAGGCATCTCTCTTTCGCCTGCCTGGGTGCCTGAAACACTTCTCCTTAATCAATTTGTTGTATATCGGTACATCTTTTATGGCCTGGAGAAGTGGTATTTTCACACACAACTGCTTGAGTTCTCCCAAAAGCTCATTCTCTTCTGGGTTGGGTTGTGTGGTTACTGTGAGTCGCTCAGGAAAGGGTGGAATGGCTTGGGGTTCACTTTCCTGTTTCTCTTCCTCCTCCTCTAGGGGAGGAGGTTGGCGCTCTGGAAGGACCTTCCCAGATCACAGGTTGATCTCCTGGATCTCCATAGCGTAGGTAGGGCATGTTGTCTCCTCAGTATATACCTGCTGGGCCTGTCTGTTGTTGGGGTTTGGGTTCGGTTGAGCAGGCATCTGGGGTTGTCTTGGAGGAGCAGGAGGTAATGGCTGTGGTTGAGCCGGTGGTGGAGGCAAAATGGCGGGAGGAGTGTTGTACTGTGGCCTCCACCCTGGTTGAGGTGCATTCCATTGAGGTTGTGGCTGGGCATGTGAGTGAAACGAATGAGAAGGAGGTTGAGTATGGTATGGAGATGGATAAGACCACGGAGGAGGTGTGGACCAGGAAGGATGAGCAGGGGGGCCCCAAGAAGGTATATGAGCGGATTGGTTGGGGTTATAATAAGCTTGGGATGTCCCTTGCATCCCCTGCTGGTAAGGTCTGGGTCCATGTGGCCTCCTCTGGTTGAGGAAGTAGAGAGGTTCAGTAGCCACCTCAGCCCCTAGATACATGGCTTTAAATCCAGGCAAGGTAGGGCATTGGTTGGTGGGGTGGTCTTCCTCACAAACGAAACATACCTCTACTGAGTGCAATGGGCACTCATTCTTGGGATGCTTCCTCATGCATCTAGGACAAAAAATGGCCAAAGCCCTCTCAACTTCCTCTTTCTTTTGCTGAATTCAGAAGGTATCAAGTTGCATGGCAATAGTCTGTCTCATCTCACTCTTGAGGTCTTCCATCTGGTTAGCAAACTCATGCTTGGAGAAGGTGGTACTAGCCGAAAGATGATTCCCCCTACCTCTCTTCCGGGCCGCCCTAGAATGGTTTATAAACACGGCCTTTATGTCCTCGTAAGGTAGTTGGTAGATGTCTCCTCCAGTCAGCATGTTAAGGGTGTCCAGAAGGTCTTCAGGGACTCCTCGGAGCAGAACCAGCTTCAGAGATTCCGGGTCAAGTGTGCACCTGGCCCGTTTATAACTGAGTTGGAACCTTTCCTCGTAGTCTTCTAAAGATTCATCGCTTCCCATGGTCATCCAGAAAATTTCTCCCTTAGCTTCCTTGGATCTACAGTAGTCCCGGTATTTGGCATTGAAAGCTTGCTGCATCTGAGCCCAAGTGGTGATACTGTTTCCAGGTAACCCCATGAACCAGCGTAATGCTGCGTCCTTGAGGGTAGAGGGAAAGAGTTTCAACTTTTGCTCATCCTCAGCATAGTCATAAGTTCGACAAAGGACAACAAACTCAAACAAGAAGGTATCAGGGTCTTTAGTAGTCAATCCATGAAAGTGAGGTAAAGCGGAGGGGCTTATGTTTTTCATTTTCATGTCTCCATTGGTCTCTCGGATGGGAAAGGCACCTTCTATTCTCTCATCTTCTCTTCTACCGTTTCGGTTTTCAGCCATGGCTTTAGATGGAGTGTTCTCTAACTCTTCTTCTATTATAGGATCTTCGTATATCTCAGGAAGTTCACCTATAGGTTCTTCTGGCTCACTGTCACTAGAGAAGAGAGAAGGTTGACTCAATGATGTGGTGGGGGTGTTGGGTAAGAATTTTCTGGTTTTATCTCTGTTCCTACGAGGCATGAAATGGAAAGACTTTTGATTGCTTTTGTTTTTTTTTCTTCTAGTACCTACAAAACTAAAATAGATTGAACTGCAACTAACTATCTTGCTGAACTGAAAATGCGGAATTGAAATGAAAGCACGAAAGGACTAATCTATCTTGCTCAAATGAAATTGCAAGAATTAAATGCTAGTCTACGCTCGCTGAATTGAAACGCTAATCTACGCTTGCAGAATTGAAATTGAGGAATTGAAATGCTAATCTATGAAAGCAGGAAATATCTACTCTACTTTTGCGGAAATGAAAAGAAATAAACTACTTAGCAGAAGGTTGTAGGAGAAAATAGCAGAAAAGCAACAATGACCAATACTCTGACGCTTCCCCCGCAACGGCGCCAAAAAGCTGGTGGGCTCCAGTATTGCAGCAATAATGCTGCAACTCCTAGGAGTCCCTTCTTTACTTTTATCAACCCAGTAGTTCGTAACAAACTTGGAAGCGATGGTGCTGTATGCACAAGTACTAGCTCTTGCCGCAGCTGTCACTTGATCAGATGGCACAAGTCTGCTAGGGGCTTAAGCCAACTTCTATGAGCTCTTAGAAGAAGCTTTTTAACTGATGGATGAAAGCTAACTCAAAGGAAGCTAATCTACTTGCGGAAAGAAACTGAAAGCCAAAAAGTAACGCAAACCCTAGCAAACCCTAATTCTACCAGCTAGTCCTACTGATGGAAAGGAGAGAATGCAAACTACTAGAAGGGATGCCATTACTTCTATGAAGGTAAAATACATGTGTCTAGACTACCTCTACCTGAATAAAACATCTTTTTGTATTTTTGAGTAAGTTATTAGAATTATCATGCATGTGCTTTCAACTGGCTTTTTACTGTGCAAGGGTGGATCAAGGAGGAGAAATGCTTGGAAAAGGTTGGGAAGGTTCAGAGAGGGTCTAAGGAGTCCCTAACACCCTTCTAGAGAGTTTCACAAAGTTTGGCTATCAAGAAACCTCATTTGTGAGCTTCTACAGGAAGTCTGCAGGGGTTCTACAGGATGTTCATAGATTTCTATAGGATGTTCAGAAATTTCTACAGGATGTTTAAAAAGTGGATTTTAGAGGATGGGTGAGTGGGGGAAGATGCATGAATGGATAGGGAGGTAGGATAGGGGCCTGGAGTGACCCAGGGACTGGTGGATGGAGTGGTGAGTGGGTGTAGAAGGCTGACTTGGCTTAAAGAAGGCTAATACAATGATGGAGCAAGAAGGTAGGGTTACGTGGGCAAAAGGACAGGTGTGAGATGAGGAACCTAGCTAGGAGATGGAACAACTGGCTCTGATGAAGCTTAGGTGGATGAGAGAGTGGTAGAGATGCCCTGCATGGTGTACATTTAACCGAATCAACAAAGTCTTACAAATAATCAAAGTCCTAGCTAATCTAATCTAATTGTCAATAAAACGAATGAACAACAGCTTTATTTAGAAATAAAACCATGTACATCAATCATGCAAAGAAACATTTCAGAGATCTGAACCCATAACTAACTTCTGCAAATGGAAACAGTTCACTAAGGATTGCATGGTCAAGCAAACTAGTGTTTTTGTTGGGGTAGCACTGTTTCTTCAATTCCAGCCCCTGATCCAATAAGGATGAGGTGAAACTGAGAGTGTTGTTGACCCTTTTCTTGGAGCTTTTTTCCTGTTATTATCCTAGAAATCTATTTTAAACATCTGAATCAATTCTATTCATAAACAGTGACCTATTTAACCAACACAACTAAATCTGCCCAACAGGAATACATTTCAAATGCATAAAAGGAAAACAACGATGCATAAGGGAAAGGTAACAGTACAAAAATGAAGCCCTAGGCTCTCAGGTTGGGCCCAACCCTGAGAGCTATGGCTCCTATAGAAAACTCAGAGTTGATATAAAATCGGACTGCTTCTCATTATAAAAAAATAGTCATAAGTCAAGAGTTATGCCAAAATGGCTACAAGAGAACAAAGTAAAGATAACAGCACTCTAGTGCAAAATATGCAATGGTTTCCAAAAGTCCCTTACGAAGGCCGAGGCCTTAACATTTATACACCACGAGGGCCCTAGCTGGCCTCCTAAATCTATGGGACTTGGCTGTCCAAACTGTGAGTAGACAGCCCCTTCCAAAATCTGCTTGGCTGCCTTCTAGATCCGGTTTTGGTGGCCTTTGGAGCTCGGAGTTGGGGGTGAAGATCCTGAGGAAGGGCTATTTAATGCGATAGACAACCCCCCTACGAATCCTCACCTCAAGCTTAGCTGTCTTCTAGCCCATGATTGCTCAGTTTTGCTCCAACATGTGTCAAAAAACCTGAAATGTGCACATGTTAGCCACCTAGGAAGAGTGACTACCCTTATTCGTACAAATGACATAAACATACTGAAAAATAATGCATAAGCTATGAAAAATGAAGGATTGAACAAGGATAATTAGGCCAAATGAGCCCAACAAGTTACCAAATTTGGGGCTCATCACCAGCTGGTAGGTAATTCTAAAAGTATGCACTACAAAATTCTTGGGCATTGAACAGTCATACACATTTCACATTCTAACATACAAAACATATGACCATAACTTTCAAAACTGGTTACAAGGGCAATACCAGGAAATAACAGGAAATAGGTAATAATGGTTTGACAATAAGGTGTGATCCAAAGATTCAATGATTATGATGCCCAATATTTTCAAAGTATTGTGACCTCAGTCTATTGTCAATAGCTCAGTTCTAGTAACACAAATTCAAACATGGCATATTCAAATGTGAATTAAAGGTATTGAACATTTTATCATATTTGGCAAACTCTCTGCTAGGTTAAATAATCATTGAAATAGACACAGTTTTATTTTTAGAAATTGAAATAATGTAAGAAGTCAGTTTTGATGTTTAGAGAGATGCATTCTATATTATAGTTCAATATAAAGGTGATGTGTGATTCTATCTATGTATATATATATATTTTTAAACATGGAATTGGGAAATGACAGATCTCGGAAATTTTTCATAAACTAGAGTAGTATGAATTCAGCGAGCATTGAAAGTAAACTGCTCCCCACATTCGAAAGAACGTGTAAAGCTATTCAAAGTAAGGAAAGCTGGATGGTGATGTAGAAAGAAGAGCAGAAGAAGTTTCTATGGCCTGGATCAGTAGGCTGTCTGGTGACAAGTCTGGCAACACTAACTGGTCTGTCTTGCAGGCTTTGGTGTTCCCCTCAAAACCCTTGTCTCTTCAAAGAGCATGATCGGTTCCAAAGAATGATAGGTCTCTGTTGCAAAAAAATGGGACAGCCAATGTTTTTCTTATTAAAAACATAGGTTCCAAAGTAATTGTAACTACTTTTCTTTTAATGAAAGTGTATGTTTTCTTCTTTCTAGAAAATTAAAAAAAAATCTTTATAGAAAAAAAAAAAGTGATGCACTCTAGCTCTCCTGGACCTCAGGCACAGATCTAGAACTATTTTCCTCAGCTCAAAAACATACAAATTCTCGCTAGTGCATAATCATATGTCTCACCAAGTCTGCACCCTTAAACTGACTCCTTAAAACCAAGTCGAATTGTCTCATTGAACTCAAGTGAACTGTCTCTTGAACTCGAGTCAAACTGCCTTACTGAAATGAAGTCAAACTTACAAAATTTGTATTTATGTTACAACAGTTTTGATGGAAGGTTAAGATTTTGATTTTCTAGGGTTAGGACTTGTATTTATGTGCAGATACAATCACCATGGTCTAGATATTTAGCACTATCAAGGTTCAAGATTAACTGAAGAAGGTGAGCATCGTAAAACTTCTGCTTGAAAATTTGGAGTCAAAAATGAAAAGTTCTGCCAATAGGGTTGTGGTTGAAAAATTGAAGATGACAGAATGTCAGACACCCACAAACTTTCAGTTTCCCTTAAGACATGAGTAATGGATTGGGGCCATGTTAAAATCCTAGATAATTTTGATGATAGTATATCCCGGTCATGATAACTAAGCCACAGAAAACAACTCATGCTCTGCATTTCGCCCTTTGAGGGCCACTTTTCTTGTGATGCTGGACCTATTCAGGTCAATTGCAATACTTTTCTTTAAGTTAAAGAATCCATCCTTGGATAAAATAAAATCAAATAACCCTAAAGAATTCCTTGCAAAGTCTGAATCATTACATTCAAGGAAACAAGGCCCAATTATACCCTTAGTGTTATACTCACATTTTAAGATATTTGGTATAGACCATTGGCTGATTTTGTTTATAATTAGTGTGTAGACTGGAAATGTAATAGGGAATTCTGTATAGAGCTCTCATTTTTGTGCAAATGTATGGGACAAGGACTTACATAAATCCAAAAATAGAAAGTGAGTATGTGAATTTTTTTATTGTATTGATAATAACTAGTATACTAAAGGAATCATTATATTCAAGGAAATAAGGCCCTGTTATACGTTGTACTCACATTTATAGAGAGTTGGTATTAATAATTAGACCTGTTACCCACCAATGTGCAGAATAACTTTGGAAAAGGATGAGGGATGTACCAAGCAAAGTTGTTCAACTTTGGTAGAAAATGGGAAGACAAACTGTGAGAGTTAGAAGCTACAAGCATTGCACCTCATATCATGGTAGTTCGATGAGGGCATGGGTCGAGGTAAAAGTGTGTATTTTAGTTTACACATAATCCTCATTCACTGCCCAAGTTGTAAAACATTGGCATCTCACTTTTCTCTGTGCAGAAACTCTAAGCTACCCAGCTGGTAGGTAATTCTAAAAGTATGCACTACAAAATTCTTGGGAATTGAACATTCATACACATTTCACATTCTAACATACAAAACGTAGGACCATAACTTTAAAAACTGGTTACAAGGGAAATACCGGGAAATAAGAGGAAACAGGTAATAACAGAGAAAACAGGATAACAAAACAACCCAAACAAACGCATA
The DNA here is from genome assembly GCA_031772625.1 of Pinus tabuliformis. Lineage (NCBI taxonomy): Eukaryota > Viridiplantae > Streptophyta > Pinopsida > Pinales > Pinaceae > Pinus > Pinus tabuliformis. The sequence continues at coordinate 1,407,987,925 of CM062819.1, forward strand.
CCATCAGAGATCCAACACTAATATAGAATCCGTAGTTGATTGAAAACTTGCTCCTCAGGGGTCTCTTCATTTCTATATTCTGCATTCAGTAATTGGAACGACTAATCTAAAGCATACATAGTTTCCATCATCACCAGAGCATTGAATCATGACACATCTTCCAAAAATACAATAATACCCGAAGAAGCTTATTCCATCTATCACTGATAATTTGAAGCGACCTAGTTGTGATATCCCCATCCTCAAAACCCTAACCCTAATGGTTTAATTTTTAGAGGGTAGAAAAAAGAAAACCAGACGTCGCAAGAGTCAAAAACTAGCTGAATAAATTAATAAAACATGGAAAGCAAAGTAAATATAGAATAATTTTTATTCATTAACTGTATCCGCGCATGGACTTCACTCGCGCATGGACTTCACGAGGAAGCTGTGGATCATTGGGTGGTAGCATTGGATCATTTTCTTCAGATAGAAGCCAACCAGTTCCTCTTCCGTTGGATGAAATCTGAAGTCCGGAAGATCCATCCTAATTATTCATTTGACGGTTTACAGAAGATCTAGATAAAATGATTATCAAAGTAAACTAATGACCTTGACTGTGGAGGCTCTGAATCTGGCATCCTCGTTCATAATCCAGTCCGTCCTCAGTCCGTAAGGGGATTTTCCTTCATAAAACACGAGAAATTTCTTCTGATCGATGCATTGAAGCTGCTCGTTGCGAATTGCCCTGTCTGAACCAGTGGCCGCCTTGGATCTTTTTCTTCCGATGGAAACCAACCAATTCCTCTTCCGTTGGATGAAATCTGAAGCCCGGAAGATCCATTAAAAACTCTGCCTGCAAAACCCTCACTGGGGATAAAAGCTCATCAATCTCCAAGCCCCTGGAGTGGGATGCCTAGAGACGCGGCCTGCTCAGCGAGATTTGTAGTAGCAAGAAAAACTATGTGGAAAGAATATAAGAAAGTAACCTAAACTACATCCAATGGTATGAAACGTTTCGATCGTCTAACATCTGATCGAATGGCTCAAACAAGTACACAGTGGCAATTGGGGGAATTGATTTCAGAGGGGAACGCCTTACGGCGTAAAAATAAATAGAGGAACATTAATGTTAGAGATATCTAGTAACATGTAACATTCACCCATTTGCTTTTAGCTACACTTAGAGTGAGATCATTGAGTCAATTGAGGCAGTGGCATGTTAGGCTTTCACAATTTTACATACATATAAGAATAGATGATATCTTCCACGGAACATCATTTATGTATTTAAATTTGTAAACATTAGCAATTTCAAGTAGATAAATTAGTGGGCATTTACCTACGTTAACTAAGATGTCCTAGGAAATCAAAATTCATTAACATGGTAATATAGATCTTATTACCTGCTTATCTAACTTCTTTTTATTATCTGTAGTGAAAAACTCTAATTTCACTATTATGATATTAGCAAGCTTCATGTGAGAAACATGTTATGAAGAATATTATTGGAAGGCAATTTTTTTTTGTGTGTGGACAAAACACCTATAGTATCCATAAAATAGTATAGACTATGTAACTGACACGATAGTGATTGTTAATAAAAGCCTCTGGCTATCTTCATTTACTTTCCGCATCTGTGTTAATGGTATCAGAGCCTGAGTTGTTGTTCAAAAATTTCTGTTGGGAAGATATTGTCTGAGTGGAAAATTATTGGTAACGTATTGTCTGAGTGGATCACTAGTTTCATTGAGGCCGTGAATAGTACGTAAAGCCCGTGCGGAGCTGCTGAAGGCGTTGAAGGGTGGCATTCGGCGTAGAGCTAGAGTCGAGGAAGCCGTGATTTGTTCGTAGTTGAAAGCTGCAATTTCTTCACATAAATCAGCAAGCAATACTCGTGTTGTGAAACTATTTTACGGGTATTTCTCTTTATATTCCTAAATGGATTCTGCAAGTTCCTCTGCATTTATGGGACGATTTGGTTCTAAGCATTTAGAAAAAATTCAAAATGAAGATGAATTGCATAGTGGTTTAAATATTTGTTCTGAAGAAGAAACCCCTGCAAATTCTACTCTCATAGAAAAAGAAGAACCAAACCCTCTGTCAATTGGAGACTTCCTCCTATATCTCCTTCTGAGGTTTACCGTGGATTAACTCCTTTTAATCTCCGCGTGTACAGTCAAATAAAGATTAAAGAAAAATCCATAAAGACTGAGTTAAGTCTCAATACTATGATGACAATTCCCATGTTTGAAATTCGCCATATACAAGCAGCCCGCAAGGCAGGTTATCAGTATGCCCATCTAGGGATGGTGAGAGTCGGTCTGAATGCACTCCATCGAAAAGGCCAAAAAGCCTATGTCTTCTCAGCCCTCTTTGATAATAGATGGTCATCCTTTACACAAGCCTTGATAGGTGGAATAGAAACAAGTTTGTCCGATGGCCCTGTACAGTATGATGTTTTTCCAGATTTTTCTATTGCACTTGATGATGTAAATATTCTACAGTGTTTGACTCTTGGTATACAGACACAAGGCTATGAGAATTTTAAGTCTAAATCCAAAAATCTAGCCATATTTTATATTACTTGTGTTCGGTTTTACAATACAACTATTCCTGCAGTCTTGCATACTCCAGACAAGGATGATGGAAAAGTTACTCTTATTCATTATGATTCATCTTGTAACCCATTTTCCCCAGTCTTTGTTTCAAGAAAATGTCTGTGTCCTCCAGATGATTGGGTTACTAACTGGAAAAGACCTGCAAAAAGGACAGTACATGCTGCTCAATCCGTAATAACCGAGATGGATGACAAAGTTGTCACAAGATTTCCCAGATCAAATCCTTCTGACACTGTTGTCACTTCTATTCCTACTGTAAATACAAATCCTTCAAATATCATTCCTTCTGTACAAAGTCCTCAGCAGATTGTCATTGACCCTGCTGTTTTTGAAGCTTTAAAAAATCTGTTCAGCAATCCATCCTCTTCTTCTCAGAATGCCTTATCTTCAGTTTGCGATCATCCTCACTGTTCCAAGACATATTGTCAGTTTTCAAATGATCCTCCTAACCCTCATGGAAAGTCATCTCAAGACTTTCATATCAATATGATCAAGTTTATACCAGCTGAAGACTCTGCTTGTCCTGATAAGAGTTATATTAAAGTTGCATTCTTCAACCCTTGTGAAGAAATGCTTGTTCAGTCAATCAGCCCAACCTCTACTTCAGGATTAGGCTTTGTACATTCTTCTCAAATTCCAGAATATAGAAGACATCCTATAGACAAGATTCCAAAGTCTGTAGTGATTCCGTCCGATGAAGAAATCCTCTCTTTTCTGAAAATCTTTAAAGGAATTGGCCCTTATGACCCCGCTGATCCTTGGAAAAAGAAAATGTTCCATTGGGATATTTTTACTCATGAAAAAGAGCATCTCTATATGCAAGAAATGTTGCTGCAAGAGAAAAAGGATCACAGGAAATTTAATGAGCAAAATAGTGAGTCATGGAAAGCCTGGATGACTATTAATAATCAGTGGATATCATTCTATGAATGGTATTATCCTTCAATTAATCAAGTAGAAGATGCCTTGATGAAATCTTTCAGAAATCAAGCAAAGCAGAAAAGATTAAGTGATCCAGAAAATTTTGTTGATGAAAAAATGGCTGAAAATGCTGTAATAATTCCTTCTCCTCTAAGGATTCCAGAGGTTTATCCAAAAGTTCAGAAAATGATAAGTAAACCAAACACCCCTGGAAATTTGGTTTATATCAGACAAAAGGGAGAAGAACTAGTAAGAGAAGTTTGTTCTAATCTTAGAATAAACATGATAAGATTAGGAACCCCTGCAAAGCATAAATGGGAGCTCCTTGATGGAAATATTTTTGAAACTGAAAATGATTTTCCTCCTTGGAAAAATTTGGTCATTAGAGGACAAGATGGGAAATTGTATAAAATTTTGCCTTCCCATATAAATGATCCAAATTCTTCAGCCAAAGATATGATAGCTGCTACTAATTGGACTAATCTTGCTCTATCTAGCTTGGAAAGATTTGCTAAAGCTAAATTTGATAATTTAGAAGAAGCAAATAGTGAAATGAAAGCACTTCTGTATAGAATTTTGCAAAAGCAAGATTACAATACTATGTACTTAAATGAGCATGTAAAGACCTTGGCTGAAAATGATCAGACTATAGCACAGAGTCTTGATAAGCTATCTTTAAAGACAGAAAAGCAGATCCATGATGTAGCAATTACTCATGGATGAGAGATTGTTAGAGTCAATAACAATCTAGATTTGATAAAAGGACATGTGAAAACTGTTTCTTCAGATTTAGCTACTTTAAAGAAAAAGCCAAATACTGAAAGCTATAAATCTGCAACTTTGTTTTCCAATCCAATTACTACTATTCCTTATTCTATTTCTCCTTCTGTGGAAAGTTTAATCAAAACTCCAAGCATTATAAACTTTCCTCCTCCCACTTCTTCTCATCCATACTCTCTATTTGCTAATCCAAGTTTCTTTACACCACTTCCAAAGCTGGTCCCAAAAGACACTCCTGGTTCAAGGAAAGAAGAAGCAGAATCTAAAGAATTCAAAGGAAGTTTTTTCAGAGTTCTTTGCTTCATCTAGTCATGATGAAGAAGAAGAAAAATCAGATGTAGCAATTACCAGTATCAATAAGATAGATGATACACCTAAACTTGAAGAACTAGAAAGCTGCATAAATAATTTTTCTCAGCAGGATAAAGAAAAATTTGGTATTTCAGAACTGGATCCTTCTGAAGAAAAGGAGACTTCTGACATTGACCAACAAGTCCATGATACTACCTCTAGATCTACTTGGACTTCTACTTGGAACCCTGCTCCTGACCGTCGTGATTTAATGAAATCAGAATATCATAAGGATTCGTCAGCAAGTTCCACTTATTCATGGAACATTGACAACTATACCGAAGCCGAAGTAATGTCTGTTCTGCATTCTATGCTTGTATGTTATCGTACTTATCTTGCAGATGAAATTGTCCAATAAATGCTACAAGAAGAATAATAGCTGGCTTTGAAGGTACATTAGACTCTTGGCTTAAAGCTGAGACTTTAAAATTACCTACTCTGCTTTCACAATGGGAACAATCAGTCATTCTAAATGCAGATGGTACTACATATATGGACCCCGTCACTACTCTCCCTGTAAACAATATGATAGGTTGTTTGATTTATGGCATCACAGTTAATTTCATTGGATTTCCTCAGATCACCAATGATATAACTGTCATTACTCTGCTTGCAATGAAACTGCACAACATGCAGCACTTTGATGAATATTTCAATGAATATCTACATCGTCTCCATACTCTTTCTCCTGATTTAATTCTTGAACCAAAATGGAAAGAGATTTTTGTTGCCTCTCTACCTAACTGGGTTTCTTCAGTAATTGTAGCTAAACTCCCTGGAAAAATTGGAGACTACAAATTTGGCATTCTTCGTCAAGAAGTTAAGGCAGTCATTGTTGAACTTTGCTCTCAGATGAAGATTGCACGCGCTGCCACTAATTCTAAGAAGCCACATGGCTATCAGCAGCTATGTAAACAATGGCATTTGGGCAAAGCTGGCAATTCTGAAGGGGTGAGAAGAAAGAAAAAGAGATTCTCCAAGAAGAATTCCCCACTTCACCACAAAAAAAAATATGATCAGCACAGAAAACCAAAGCCATACAGAAAAACAGAAATGTTTTCCAAAGAAGTAATTTGTTACAACTGCCAGAAGAAAGGACACACTGCTAATAAATGTCCTGAGAAGAAGAAAGAGTTCTCTAAAAAGAAAATTGCTTATAAGAACAAAATGGGTAAAGTAAATTACTTTGACCTTCCAAGCAGTTGTGATGAGCTAATCTCCTCTGATTCAGAATCAGAGAATGAATTGAACTTTGCAGATGACTCTTCCTCAGAAGAAGAAGAAGAATGCAGAGACCCCTATTTCACAAATTGCAATGATTGTAACTGTAGTGACCCTGATGTTTGCAAGTGCAATATGATAAGTATGATGAAAAGTGAAGATGATGAGATTAGCAGAAATCTCTTCACTCAGATGATGGCAGCTAGTGATCAGCAGCTAAAAGAAATATACATATCTATGCTAACTGATCATCTTTCAAAGAAAACCTCAAACTCATCTTCAAATCGAGGTTATGTTCCCCCTGCATCATTATTTTCAGTAGAAGCACTAACGAGACAATTCAAGAATGAAGAATTTGGTGAAGATCTACCACAGACATTGCCTGCTATGCATATGGCTATTAAAGAACTGAGGAAAACAGTAAAAGAAAATAAAAGACTATGCATAGAAAATCACAGAGATCTTTCTGTCAAATTACTTCATGCAAATACAACTTCTACTTCATATTTTAAACCAGGTCCTGAAAAGAAAGATTCAGATGATGAGTCTGAAGCAGAAAGATCGGGTTTGAGTTGTCACTATGTAAACCAAGATGTAATGTACTGTGTCAAGCTAAAGGTACAAATTGGAAATCACACAGAGTTTTGGAAAGTTTTGATGGACACTGGATCTCGCCTAAACAGTGTCAGTGATACAGTTGTTCCAACACATTTAAGGAGGCCTACAGAGTGTCCACAGGTGATAACTGCCAATGGAACTATTCCTACAAAGCATGAAGCAGATGTAAATATCTTTTTGACAGAAGCCACTGGAGTTCATCTTGTTTGTCTAATAGTCCCGGGAATAGACTGTGCCATGTACCTTGGGACTCCCTTCTTAAAAAATTTTGAGAAGCATGGCGCCAAGCTAGATCGAGCATCAGGAAGGTATGGTTATTTTGTTAGCTTGGATGAAAAAGAAATTTTCTTTCCTTTTATTAATCCTAATTCTCCAAATAGAATATCTAGGATTGAAAGGATGGAACATCTCTTAGCCAAAATGGAGGTGAAGAAAGAAGTTCTAAAAGCAGAAGAACTTCTTAACAATGGAAAATACGCCAAAGAAATTGCAGATATAACAGCCAAATTCAGAGAATGTTGCTCTGATGATCCGAATGCATTCTGGCATATAAAGAAGCAAGAAGTAGAGTTGCCACTCAAGAAAGATTTTAATGGCAAGCTCAGAAGATCTAAAGCTGTTGCTATGAATGAAGAGCAACTAAAGACATGCAAAGCAGAAATCAAAGATCTCTTAAAAAAGGGATTAATTAGGAAAAGCAAGAGCCCTATAGCTTGCTTTGCATTTTATGTAAATAATCATACTGAACAGGCCCGAGGTAAACCAAGACTAGTTGTTAACTATAAGCCCCTAAATTCTATTTTGGATTATGATGCTTATCCATTGCCCAAACCATCAAGCATTCTGGCACAGATTTCCAAATCAAAAATCTTTTCTAAATTCGATTTGAAGTCTGGATTCTGGCAGGTTGGGATCAAAGAAGAAGACAAATGGAAGACAGCTTTCTCTGTTCCTGAAGGACATTTTGAATGGAACATTATGCCATTCGGCCTGATCAATGCTCCATCCGCCTTCCAAAGAATTATGGATGAAACCTTTGAAGGTATGGATGAATTTCTAAAGAAGTATATAGATGATCTTCTGATTCATTCTAATAACATTCCTGAACATATCAAGCATCTAAAGATCTTCTATAAAAGAGTGAAAGAAATGGGAATAGTCCTCTCTGCGTCCAAGATGAAGCTTTTCAAAACCATGATAGACTTTCTTGGATAAAATATTCAGTATGGTTCCTACAGTGTGATACAAAGGAGTCTCAATTTTGTTGATCATTTCCCTGATGAGATAACTGATAAAAATCAGTTACAGAGATTCCTAGGCAGTTTAAATTATATCTCAAAGTTCCTGAAACATTGTGCTCAGGAAAGAAAGTTGCTAAATAAACGTCTATAGAAAGATCCTATTCCCTGGAATAAAGATTGCACTAAAGTAGTCTGAAGAATTAAAGAAAGAGTGAGAAATATACAGCCCCTTTCACCTATAAGAGAAGAATGGAAAAAGATCATAATGACAGATGCAAGCCATGCCGGCTGGGGTGCAGTCTTATGTCAGGAAAACCCCACAGATAAAAAGGCACTAGAAGTTTGTCAATACTCCTCTGGTCTTTGGGCTAAGAACCAGTTGAACTTGTCTAGCCTTAAAAAGGAAATGCGAGCAGTATGCCTTGGCATTTCCAAGTTTAAAGACTTTGTCATTTACACACACTTTACAGTAAGAACAGACTGTCAAGCCCTGAAGTTTGCTATTCAGAAGTGTGAGTTTGAAGACGCAGCCATGGTGCGCTGGGTAATGCAACTCAGCCAATATTCTTTTGATATCGAGTTTGTCAAAGGAGATAAAAATAGCTTTGCTGACATGCTCAGTAGAGAATTTCTTGAAGAACATTCAATGCACGCCTTATCCCTGAATTTTATCCGAAGAAATCAAGAAGAAGTAGAAATTGAAACATCCACTGGATGGGTTTCTTTCAATTTACAGAAGAATCTGTTTGACCATGAGCATAACTGGATCCCAATCAAAGAAGTCAGACAGAGAATTGGTATACCATACAAATGGACAGATCCACTTCAAGATGAAATGAATGAAGAAGCTTTAGAGGCTCTTGATTATCTCAGACATATTGGAAGCATAGCCTATAGGCTAGAAAGAGATGAAGAAGATAGTACACGGATCACTAGTTGCCACATTACTCTAAGAAGATTCTGCAACTTTCTGGATCGAGACAACTTTGATGAAGAACGACAAGAACAGGGATTCTACACAGGTATGGGATTACAAAATTTTGTAACTAATTTATTTTACTCTGTGCAGTTCTCCTTTTGGTATGAGCACATTCTAGTCGAAGATATGGAAGATGAAGATCCACTTCCAGAGTGGTTCATAGATTGGTGGAAGATTTATGGATTATCTCCATTAATCTTAAAACCATATTCCTTCACCTTATTAAAGATTCCTAACTTCACTCCGCACACACCATACCTAACAGATGTCCTAAGAAAAACAATCAATGATCTTGTCAATATGAGTGATCTTGATTTTCTACAAGGAGTACGAAGATGTGGCCATGTACGCTGGTTCGTAATGAATCACTACAAAGAAAGAATACTTTACGCCAGCAATAATTCCAATTATGAAGATTATCATCAGCAGATAAGTGCATAACACAATCCTTATCTTCATCTTAGCTACTTGGAATTACCAGATCCCCATGACACGAATATTTGGGAAACGGAGAAAGAGATATGGGTCCAGTACTATTCAAATTACTTGATTGAACGGTGGAATCTCCAACACTACAGCTGGCCTCAAGTAGATTACTACACCATGATGTAAAGTCTTTCCAACCAACAATGGAGTTGGACAGGTCTTACGTAGATTCCCCGATCAAGAATATCTACTGTGTAAATAATGAGATATGCAAATCTCATCTTTTCAATCTTTCGAGGGTTCTCTTGTACGAATCTCCTCTGTGTAAACATAAAGTAAATCCGGTCCCCATATGCCTCTGGCTTTCCGTATCGGAATAGGGATGAGATAACATGAGTAGTCCGCTCATGCCCGGATTTGGTCCTTTCAAAGCATTGTGATTTTGTCAGTCTGTACATCCTACTGTCAGCAGAAGCATCTTGCTTTCTGTCAATCTTGTTGATGACTAATGAGATGCTTGTTCCCTCATGAGTCCTATAAATAGATGAGACCTGAGAAAGGAGGGGCATTCGGGTCTGAAGAGTTTAGAGTCTTGTGAGTCTGGAGTCGAATGATTTTTCCTGCTCTGCATCTGTGGACCATAGTGTCTGATCTGCTTGCATCACGAAAAGTTCACTCTGGTCTTATAGTATTGGTTTGGAAGCCTGCGCATCAATGTGCTTGGCACTGGTGAGAACCTAAAGTGGCTGAACCATAGGAAAAGTCTGAAAGTCTGTCATAAGATTTCTGAGTCAGAGTCTGGCCATCGCTAAGTAGCCTCCGGTAATACTTGTTCCCAGCAAACGGTATGAAGTTCGGTAAAAGTGACGACAGTCGATCTCTATAAAGAAATAATCATTTTGTAATATCTGAATCCTATTTCTGATAATATAAATCAAAGCCTCTGGCTATCTTCATTTAATTTCCGCATCTGTGTTAATGGTCCTGTGTTAATGGTATCAGAGCTTGAGTTGTTGTTCAAAAATTTCTGTTGGGAAGATATTGTCTGAGTGGAAAATTATTGGTAACATATCGTCTGAGTGGATCACTAGTTTCGTTGAGGCCGTGAATAGTGCGTAAAGCCCTTGCGGAGCCGCTGAAGGCGTTGAAGGGTAGCATTCGGCGTAGAGCTAGAGTCGAGGAAGCCGCAATACCATCCACACTTATGCATCTATACCAAAGTTTTGCAAAAATAATTTCCAAAGTAAATGCAAAAACGGTTCAGAGTTAGAGGTCTCTTTTATAAAGTATGGTATATTTAAACAAGTGAAAGTATCTCATATCATTGATGTCCCATTAGTAAGTAAAAGTATATCTTGTTTTATGAACTTAGAAGTATTTTACGAAAATTCCATAATAATTCTTCTATAGGCCCATTTTGCATTTCCTAGAAGAATTGTGTCATTACTAGCTCATAAAATTTGAACACAAATTTTTAATATTCAACCGTCAAAACCCATCCCAGAAGTCTACAAGCCTAAGCCTAAGGTTTTAATTGATGCTTTTAATGTAATAGATGTTGATCATTTACCCATTTCCGGAGCATTGTTTTCTGGATTTATTTTGTGAGTTGTTTTTAGTGATTTTTTTGGGAAGTTTTTTTGGTGGCTTTTCCCGATTTAATTTCTCTAAAATTTAACAGAAATTTATTGAAATCACAAGTTTGATGGGTAACCCCTGCACAATCGAAGTGCCCTGAGGCTTTTCAAGGTGTTAAATCCACAGATACATTCAAAAAACTAGTTTAAATAACACAAATCAAAATTTTACTTTAGAATTTTCCCCTAACTTCCAACACCAAAAAACCAAAAAAAAAAAAAAACAATAACAAAATCTAAAAAAAAATATAAAATTTTAAAAATTTTAAAAGAATGTAACAACATGAGAATGGTATATTGTTTAATTTGATTTCTTTATGTACTTAATAAACGAACGAGAAAAATTGTATTTGAAACGTGGTTGTGGAAAGATTAAATAAAGTGATACATTAAAATGTATTTTTAAAAATAAAAAATGAAATATAATTCAAGGAAATGAAAAATCACATATCAAAATGAAGAAATATCTATCTAAATATTTTCATCATATGGAAGATAGATTGTGTTGAGCATTATAGTCTATAGATAATGCTTAAACAATAAAGATACATTGGGATGGGAATTATAGTATATGGATAATGCTTAAACAATAAATTAATGTTTTATTTTTAAACATATTTCACATATTGTGGTTGATCATGGGTTTGTTCACACAAATATTGGGTTATTAATTATAGTAGAAATTTAATGAGATAATAATGAGTGGGTTTTTGTTTTTTTTTGTTTTTTAAATTGGTGTGGAAATTTATTATAATTTAGTTGTCAAATTAATAGTGAGGATAATTATTTTTGGCTATTAATCGTAAATGCAAGTTGATTCATCATCATTAATCAAGGAAAACCATGCCACTTGGAATAATTAGTTAGTGGTTCGTAAGGGGGCAGGGTTTCACTCCTACCAGATGCCTCTAAGTCTTGGGTCGTTAACCTGTTTCCTTATGTCCTAGGAAGATGAAATTTTAGCTAAACAGAAACAATTTTAAGACATACTCCAAGCCCAACAAAAAATCACTTTCAAATACAATTTAAAAAATTTATCTTATTGATAATAACTTTGAACCTAATATTAAAGAAAACATCAAAATTTAGATTATCTTTATAAAATAGGTTGAATAACATTTCATATGTATAAAATATAAATCTTATAGTGCACTACAGGGATTGATTTAGAGTACTAGGTTTTATGACCAAGCTTCTTCAAGTAGCTTTGTGAGACTCAACGTGAGATTTAGGTCTAGGTAGTGTTTTAGCCCATTGAAATGACAAAATGAATTGGTCATCATAATCAATGGCGAGGAGTTATTGTTGCATAGTTGTAAATGTTGTTAACCCTATCTATTAATGTATAACGTTGCACTGTGTTGGCATCTTTTTGTTGCGGCAATCCTTGTACCAATTTTCAAATCAAGTTTTAAATAAATGAGATTAATGTGAAAAAATCCCATCATCCTTGTATCAATTTTGACAAATAACTTTTAAACCAAATTAAATTATATAAATGCATTTTTCTAATTATAATTGGAATATAATATAGGATTTTGAAATTTTTATAATATTATTAAAATTTTATATAAGAAAAAAATCATATATTTAGAAGAAAAAATATATACATTTATTGTCCATTATTTGTTAGTCTAGTCTAGTGTTCAAATACATATATCTCAAACTTTCCTCATTACAATTATGTCTTTACATCTATTAAGAATATCTTTGGTCATGGGATTTTAAATCCCTTGAAGATATATACCAAGAGAATATCTTACAACACAATAGCTCAATAAAGAGACGAGGGAAACAAGGAAAATTCTAGTAGGCAATATTTTCTCCCAAATACTCTCTCTCTGCACCATCTGCATTCTTATAAATACCAATAGATCCATCTGGCAAGGCAAGAGCTTCATTTGAAAGTTTGTTTTTTTCCATGTTTAATTCATGTAGGATGTGACCAAATGAGACTTATTCAAAAGAATCCACAATAGTTCAAATATCATTGAGAAGGGACTCAAGACCAATGTTGGAGACTTCAACTTTGTGCTTTACCCAATCTATTGCAAGTTTGGAGTCCCCCAATCAATGTAATCTGGTCATGCCTCTCTTTCATGCCAACTCCATCAAGAACCACAAGTTTGTGAATTTAGCTTTATTGTTTGAGCCCCTACCCGATACATATTGACAATGTAAAAAGTGTGTTTAGTTGATAGGAAGGACAACCCAAACATCACAATGTGAGGGGTGACCTTGATTGGTACTGCCATAATATCCCCAGGGATTGCCACAATCGAACTCCGACACAATTGAATTTCATTGCTTATTTAGCTTAGGGTCTGATTTATATTCATGAGCCAAGGTTGTTACCTTTGTAGCATATACTTCTGGGGTAAGTATATATTTTGGAAAACATAGGGGTTTTGCGTCCTCCAAATGCCTAAAATTAAGAGACATGACAACTCATTGAAGGAGCAAACTTGCTTATCGGTCCACCAGGCTCGGAAGGCATTAGCTAGTGAAACAACCAAGGGATTCTTAGGTTTGAAAGTCTCCCACAGGATGTCACAAACTTTTGAAAAATAAGAGCATCTCATAAATAGATGCTCATGACTTTCCACCTGCTCATTACATAGTGAGCATCAACTTGGACCGATCCACTCATGGTTCAACAAGTTGTCCCATGTGAGTAGCTTACATTTTAGTGCCAACCATGTAGTAATTATAATTTTTAGTGGGGCGCTCACACTCCAAATATGCTTTCACCACCAACATGGCTATTCATTATAGTGTTTTAAAAAACCAACTTTGTATCCATGCTTTGTCATGTAATAGCCTGATCTAGAATTTTTTGTCCACATGAGCTTAATTAGGGAAAATTTTAAGGACAAAAATTTACCTTAAAGTTTAGAAACCTTGGCGAATCTTACTAGTTCCTAATATGAAAAATGTAAAATGTTTGGTGATATTTTGTAAAATATTCAAATTTCTAATGATTTTATATAGTCTCTGTAAAATTTTGGTGATTTTTAACATAAAATAATTTTATACTATAAAATTTGGGTGAATGATTTTTAGAAAAAATGGAAATTTGAGCTTTTCTAAAGTCAATAAATTTTGTCCACACAGACTTATTCTAAAAATTCTTGGCAACTATTAAACAAATTTAACTAGAAATTATACCCACGAAACTTCCAAAACATAGAATAACTAATCTAAAACTTTATTAATTATAATTATTTAATTTATGATAAAAACACATTAACTTCATCAGTATTTAAATTAATTTAACTTTTTTTCCCCTAAGGAAAAATCATAATTTTCATTAAGATTAGAAAATTACATGTTGTAGATGCTTATAGAAGCATATGCTGTAAGTTGGGGCGACTCACCCTTCAAAAATGCTGAGTACAAAAACCCCCATGGGGAGTGTTGATAGTGATAGCATATTTACATGTCAATATATATATATATATACAACATAGTGTTCAGTCAGGATATATACAGGATGGAGATAAAAAAATATACAAAAAACAGGCCCTTTAGGCCCCTATACTCTGATGTCAATATATGGCCTATGGTAGTACTGGTAATGTTCCCCGTCCAACTGCTCCAGAATCATCCATGAACCCCTAGGCCTGACTGCAGCCTCCTTGGAAAGCTGGTCAGAAACTTGATTGTGTTCCCTATAGATATGGTGACAAACAATGGAATCAAATTGGGCCCTTAAACGAAGTGCATCATCCAATATATGCCTTAGAGAAAATGCATGACATATAGATACATTGTTGAACCAATTAATAATGATCTTGGAGTCCCCATATATTTGTAGATGTCTACACTGTTTTTCTAATGCAAATTGTAGAAGATGTCTGAGGGTGATTAGTTCAACAAAATTGTTTGTCCCATTGCCCAACCCCATCTGGATTTTGAAGAAGTGAGTGTCAGATAGATATAATATGGCTCCCCCCCCACATCCCACCTCTTGTGTAGAGCCATCAAAATAGGCCCAGGGGATATTTTTATCAATTACTTTAGGGATAATAGTGCGCTGGGAGGCAGGTTGATCATCATCAGGTATTAAGGAATAGATGGATAGTACCAGGGCAGAGACAAGATTCGAGAGAGGTGTTATGTTACTGAATATAAGCTTGTTCCTAGCAAGCCAAATGGCCCAATAGACAAGGATAGGAATATTTTGAGCCTTTAGTGGCATAATCAACGACCACCAAGTGTGCCAAGCCTCCTGAATAGTATTAACTTGCCATCAGGTGGGTAAGGGAAGAGAAGAGAGGATCAATCCCTAGAATTCCTATGTAACAAGACAGTGTAGAAAAAAATGATCAATGGTTTTATATTTGACGGCATAAACAACACCATGAAGGTCCATTAAAGGAGTGTTTCATGAGGTTGTCCCCAGTGGGTGCTTCGTTCCGGAGAACAATCCACATAAATAGTCTAGAGCAGGGAGGGGGGTGCTTTCATCTTCTATAGTATGCTCTACCACCTCTCAAGAACTGGTGGTCAATAAGCAGAAAATATGACAAGGTATCCATCCTTGGGGGTATATTTGCCATGCTTTGCCTTTGCCCATATCAATTCATCGTCCCCATCAATGATCCTGACATGAGATTTTGTGAGAGCATTAATATAGTTAATCCAATCTTGATGCCATATGTCCAATATGCCTAGTTGGTTAGCTGATTTCCAAGCTTGGGAGAAAATATTGGAGTTCCCAGGGTCTGCAATCTGATCAAGATGTGAGATACCTGTGTTGGATAAGAATGTGATCAATTCCTGTGGTAGGCTGTATGCATTGCCACTTCCTGTCCAGGAGTCCAATTCTACTCTAACAGAGGTACCTGACCTAATCTGCTAGGTTAGACCATCATGAATATATGAAATAGAATCAAGAACTACCTTCTAGATTACCGAGATGTCTGTTTTGTTCCAAGAGGGTAATATAATCCAATCCAGAATGCAAAGGGGTAAATATATTTATGAAGTACCACCTCAGTGCATAGACTTTGTGTAGTGAGAATCTGCCACCCCAATTTGGCTACTAGGGCGGTGGAGAAATGAGACAGGATTTTTAATCCCCACCCTCCCCATTTCTTAGGAAGAGCAATCAGTTCCCAACAGATCTAGGCATATTTGTGTCCATCCTGTCTTCCCTTCCATAGAAATCTGCAACATAGTTTTTGTATTCTCATAAGGTTGCCCCTTGGAATCCAAGCCAAGGACATCCAGTAGACAGGAGTTGCTTCCAAAACAGATTTGATGAGTACAAGGCGACCTACCCTTGAGAGGTATTTATGATGCCAGATATTGAGTCTACGTTCAATCTTTTCCACCAACCATATCCAATATGCAATTCTATAATGCAATGGCTTAAGACAAAACCCAAGATACTTGAGGCCATCATCCATAGATTGTAAAGTAAAGGGAAATCTGTGAAGTGCGAAATGAATCTCATGGGGAGAGAAACCAGATGTTGTAATGGTAGATTTACTGTCATTGGTCTCCATGCCTGTAGCAGTGCTGAATAGCAGCATAACAGAGTATATATCTGTTAGATCCCCAATACTCCCATTAAGGAAAAGCAGGACATCGTCTACAAATAGTAAGTGTGTTAATGTGTAATCGTTGGTGATCTTGATGCCCTGTATGCGCCCCAAGCGACACTCTTCAGATATGAGTCTACTAAGACCTTCCATAATAAGCATAAATAGTAGAGGGGAGAGAGGACATCCTTTTCTGAGTCCCCTTTCCACATGAAAGAATGGAGATGCCGAGTCATTTATAAGTACACTGAAGGATACCTTTTTGAAACAACACACTATCCAATTAATGAACTCCGTAGGAAATCCCAAATGTGTTAATATCATTCTAAGATATAGCCATCTTGCACGATCAAATGCCTTAGAAAGATCAACCTTAAGAATCATACCTTTCAATCTCTTCGTCTTGATGGAGTGGAGAACCTCTTGTGTTGTACCAATAGCATCATGTATCTGGCGGTTGTTGAGGAATGCAAATTGTTCTGGTGAGATATGTGCTGAGAGGATGGGTCGGAGTCGACTGGCAATGATTTTGGCCATTATTTTATAAATACAATTGTAGAGAGAGATTGGTCGAAAATCATTGAAGGATTCTGGACAATTTGTCTTTGGTATGAGAGCAATAAAGGTGGAGTTGAAGGCTTCATACATGTGACTCGAAGTATGACATTCCTCAATAATGCTTAAAAGGTCCTCCCCAAGTAATTCAAAAAAAGAAATATAGAACTCAACATGCATCCATCTGGTTCGGGACTCTTATCCTTCTTAAACCATTTAAGTGTGCTCTCTAGTTCCCCCATCGAGACAGGCTTAAGTAGATCCTCAACATCCTCATGTTCCACATAGTGGGGAAATAAACCAACCACTCTTATGACTTCGTTCAATGATGCATTGCAAGGAGCCTTATATAGGTTTTAGAAGTGAGATGAGATGAGGGAGGCCAATTGTTGAAATGAATGTACTCGTTGTCCCTGATCATTTGTCATCTGCCAAATAGTATTGATAGCATGCCGACCATTGGAAAATTTATGATAGAATTTGGTATTATAGTTCTGCTTCAGAGTCTCCATTATTCTTCCATGTCCTTCAAAAGTTTATCCCGTTCAGCTACTAGAGAAGTGAGATGTGACTTATAATCATCAGACAGATAGCCTCTTCCATGCTCATCCTCTAAGCTCGCAATCTCAGACTCAATTGTTCGAAGGGTGTCATCATCATGCAATCATTTGTTATGGGCCCATTTCATGGAAATACGCTTGAGGCTGATGAGATTATGTGAGAACCCCTCTAATATGGTTCGACCCAAGCTGGGAGGATTTTCCTTCCAATATTCAGATACAAGACGGAGATACTCAAGATCCTTCAACCATGTTGCATTGAATTTGAAAGGTGCTTTGGGCTTATGATTGTGGCCACTGATTTCAAGATATATGGGGGAGTGATATGACAAACTCCCGATCCAACCCATTGTCTGTAATCACGGCAATGCCCTAATTGCCTCTCCTTGATAAGGAAGCGATCCAACCTTCGAGCCATCATAACATCCCCAGTCTACATGTTCCTCCAAGTCGGCTGAAGTTGAGCCATGGGTATATCAATTAGCCCATGCTCCTCAAGGAGGGATTCAAATGTATCCGATAGGGAGTCGGTCTGGGAATTGTGTCCCCATGATTCAGCATGTCCAATTGAAAAATTAAGATCACCACCCAAAATGATATTATCAACTTGAAGGGGACCTGATCTGAGGAGATGTTCCCAAAAGGTGACCCGATTATGGTAGGGGTGTTACACAAAAATATCATCACCATGATTATTTGCAGTCAGTATGGGTCTATCATCACTTGTACTGTCCTCCTAAGCAAGTCTCAGACCTCAGCTCTTCAAATCAAGCTTTGGAAATGAGAGAAAGACATTAAAAATCAATGTAACTCTGGTTCCGCACTTTCTCTCATGGTCACTTGCGGTCCCGCACCTTCTGTGTACAAAAACTGCGGACCTGCCCGCTCTGTCCCTAACGGTGTAGGTGCGCACCCCTGTGAAAGTCAAAAGGTGCAAGTTTTATCTTAAAAAACTCACTTTGGGTTAATTCTAGAAGTTTCTAGAAGGAATTTTGACGTGGATTGTTCGCTTTGAGGTGGTTCATGCATCCCAAAAGAGAAGGAGCTAATCCCTTGATGAGAGGAGCTATCCCTTTGAAGGAGGGCTTTATCCCTTTGAAGGAGGACCTTCCCTCCATTGCACTATAAATACAGGCATTGGGCTGGTTGCTGAGGAGGTTAGAAGATGAACATTTTTGAGGGTAAATGCTGGTGAAATCAAGACTTCCTAGTTGAGCTTAAGAGGAGAGATCACACATCTTTTTGGCTTCATTGGGGAGTGAGTGAAACTTGTCAAAGTAGAGGAGACTTCTTGCTGGACCCTGGGAGGAGCTTGTACAGCGTCAAGGCAAAGGTTGTAAAGTTCTTCTTCTTTTGAATTAATACAATCAAACTCATTTTTCTCAACAAGTATCTCATGTTATTTGTTTCATAGACTCCTTGACTTTCATGTTAAATATGTTTTATGCAATTGGCTTTTCAGGTGCCATTTAATTTGTTTGCCTTGTTTGTGTTTGCAGATTCGCGAAAAGGAGCTCATTTGGATCGAAGGAGCGAGGGCATCCACAAGCTTGCGTTGGACCTAAGGTAGGCCCTAAAAACATTTGTTTGCTATCTTTTATCAAAGCATATTTAGAGAAAGATAGTGTCTAGTTGGTTTGCTTGTCATTAGGTCTTCTTTAGATTCTAGGAAGGTCTATCTTGTCCGCAAGATCAACTTATTCAGTGCGACAAAATGGCGACCATACTGGGGAATTGATTGTTTTCCTTGTTTTTACTTTGACCTGAGAAACTCTATTTTTGTTTCTGTTTTTGGCTTGTTATATGTAAAATTGGGTAGAGTCTATAGATCCAGGGTTATTTTTCATTTTTCATAGCTTTGGGAGAGGACCGCACCCTAGCCGTTTGACACAGTGCATACCTACTCGCAGCTTGGCTTTTAGCACAGAGCGGGACCGCACCTGTGCCAACTGTGGGCCTGTGGACCCTGTCAAAATTTTGAAAACCCTAAGATTTCCTCTGTTAGTCAGCTTAGTTTGTGTTTAGAAATTGTTATCCACTGCCCAGACCTACATATAACTTGTCAGAAGCTTTCCTTGGATTGATTTCGTTAGTGTTAGGGTTTTAGGTGAAATTCCTAGGAGTTTTGCTTGTTGGGTTTGTTTTTCATTTTGGTTGTGTAGTGGCTCTGAGCTTAGAAGCTGTAGGGACTTCAGATCACCTTAGTGTCTACCAGCCTTCTTATGAGTCTGACCATTGATGAAATCTCCCCTTGTTTGAGGAATCCGCTTTGAGTTTTCTCTTTACAAAACTTCGAAAAGCTTGTGTTTAAGAGTTTGGATTTTCATTTTAAAAAAGAAAACGAAATTGATTGTTCTTGACTGATTTGTGATTCTGCATAAATTAGTCCTTAGCTTGCATCTAGCTGAGTAAAACATCCTTAAAAAAGACTTTTAGTAGGCTTTGACTTCAAATAGGTTTTTATAGTTTGTAGCTCTCAAAGTTAGTCATTTTCATTAGTTTTGAGTGTTTTATTAAAAAATATAAAAATCTCTTTTGGAAAAGGTTTGTTTTTGTAGCGATTGAGTGCTTTGAAACGAAAAGGGAAATTTTTGTGAAATAACTAGTTGTCTCGTTTTTTGAGTGCTTTGGAAAGGAAAAGCTCTTCTTTTAATTTGTTTAATTGAGAAAGATTTGTGTTTACAAAGTATTTGCATTCTCAAACTCTTTCTTAGTTTAGAAGTTCATCGAAGAGAAAAAGATTGTTTAGATCATCTTAGGTGCATTTTTAGTGATTTTGAGTCGAGTCTTCATACCACGAGTTTCATCTCCGCACCTTTGGACTTAAACAAAAACCACTAAAATTAACGCTTAAAGTAAAATTCACCTAGTAATATTTTTATTTCTAGGGCTCTGATACACCAACTTAGCTTAGGCTAGTGTCTTGGAGTAGGAGAGTAATTAACTCTCCAAGACAGTAAAAACAAACAAGTAGCTGTATCTTGTGGTAGGGAAGAAATCCAATTGTTGCATTTATGCTCTGGGAAAGCTCCTCTTAAAGGAGAAGCACGAGATTGTGTCCGAACCAGTGTGGGAATCAATCCTTCCTCATTGGGAACGACGCCAGATATTCACGTATTAAAAACGGTAAACCTCGGATTAACCATTGTCGAGGAGCCTGGGGTCACTTGTTGGTAAACCTTGGATTATGTCAAGGAGCCTTCAAGGGGATTGAGCTTGCTACTCTGCCCTTGCGTGTGTATCGGATCGTAGACTGTTCCCCCAGGTGTATTTGTCTCAGTTGGTAACCTTAGTGGTCATATTCTTTAGGACTCTTCCTAAGGTGACAGTGGTGGGAAGATCCCACTGTACCTGGAGCAGACGTCGGCTAGACTCACTTGGATTTTATGGGGGGTTCACTTCACTCGAGACGGTTAAGGGGAGGAACTTGTGCCAGTCTATTCATTAAGCAGGTTGCCGGGGTAACTGTTCCAACCACCATTTCTGTATTGAACTCTGCGATGTTGGATTTCATCACCAACTAGTGTTTTCAGTCCGGAAAGTTATTGTTTGTGTGTGTTTGATCTCCTAGATTCTTTAGGCGTGTGATTCAAATTTGTTTGGTTCTTTAGAGACTTTAGATGCTTTTCATTGAGATTTTACTTTGTTTGCGTGTGAAGTAGTTAAAAGTCTTTAACTATGGCTGAATTACCAAGATAGTCCCGTAGACTTCGGGGCCAGTCTCCTGAGTTTGTAAACGTGGCTGAGTTATTGAGGAAGTCCCGTAGACTTCGGGGCCAACCTCCTGAGGAAGTACCGAGTCAATTTGAAGGCTTGAAAGTCCTCGTAACTCCTAGAGACAGTAGAGTTGGGTCACCTGAGGAAGGAGAATCTTCTTTGATAGTACATCGTGATTTTCAATCGTTAGTAGCAGATTATAATCCACAGTCAGTGTATGTCTCCGAAATCGCTGGTAGCTTTTCATCTACTAGTGATATAGGTGAAGAACCCGAAATATCCGAGCCTGAAAGTGAATTTGCTGCTACTCCGACATCGGGGTTTGTTTCTCCAACTTCTAGTGGTCCTAGTTCACTTAGGGTAGAAAGAGTAATCACCCAAGATCTTCCTTCTGGACTTATTGTTATTGAAGAACTTGCTCTAGAAGAAGAGGTAGGCATCCCTATCCCTGAAAATCAACCTGTTATTGAACTAAGGGAGCGTGAATCAATTTTTTATAGTCCACCTAGGAGTAGTTCTTGGTATCTTTCTTTGACTAATTTTCTAGAAAACTCAGGGTTAAGTTTTTCACCACCTCGTGCTCCTTATCATCCAACACCTAGAGGTTTTTATACTCCCGTCAATATGGCAGGACAGTCGTCCATGTTTACTCAATCGCCTGAATCTTTTTTGTACGGCGGTCCTTCTGTTCCCTCTGGGTATCAGTCACTTTCTGGTACTTTTTCGGGAGCATCTCCTCAACCCATTGAGCAAGGGTTATTAACTGGAAACAATGGTACTAAGCTGTTGAGCATAGAAGACATTCTTATGATGTCAGGTTCTATTCCCAATCCTCAACCTCAAGGTGGCCAGTTACTGCCTGGGGGGCAGCCTCAATTAATGCCTGGGGGGCAACCTCAAGGTACACAATTTGCATCTGGGGGGCAACCTCAAGGACAGTACATACCTATGGGACAGTACGTTCCTCAAGGTCAACCCCAGACTCAATATGTACCCCAAGGTAAACCCCAGTATCAATTTATACCTCAAGGTCAACCCTAGTATCAGTATCTGCCTCAAGGGTATCAACCCCAAGGTCAATACTCGAACCAAGGTTTCCAACCACCCCAAGGTCAAACGTATGTTCAAGGACTGAGAAATGTACCTTTCAATTATCAATCCTACCCTCAACCCGGTTATGGTCCTCAGTATTCTCAACCTGTTATGGGTCAGTACCCCAGAATGAATATAGTGTGGGATCCATCGCAAACCCAATAGGTGTTGCAGCCAAGTGTACAGTTGTCATCTCAAACTAGACAACCCTTAGTTTCTGGTTCACCCCAGCAACCAGTCCAGTCTAACATTAAAACTTCTGTACCTTCGGTAGTTTCTCAACCTGGGCCTAGTACACCTCGTACTCCGCCTCAAACGATCGCTACAACTGCCGCAACATCTGTTCAATCTACCCCATCTACTTCTGGAGTATCGACAGCTCCGGTTTCTACTGTTCCTGTATCTACTCCTCAGACATCTTTACCACTGTCTGGATCTACGATTCAAACTTCGGTTCAGATGCCTGTAGGACAACCTGGTTTAAGTACGGTTGTCACAAGTCAACCACAATTCACTTATCAACCGTACCAGGGACAGTACCAATTCGGTCCTGCTGTGCAACAACCAGTCTATCAGTATCAACCGTATCCTGGGTACACTTATCAACAACCTCAACAACCCCAGTACGGTCTGGTTAATCCTGGTTTTCCGGGAGGATACAATATCCCGAACACCATTCCCATTCCTAGTTATCCTGGATATCCTCCTCCTGGGGCTGGTCTCATGACCCAGAGTTTTAGGGATCCTAATCAGCAGTTACCGTTTATCGCAACTTTGGACTTACCTGACTTGTCGCGCTTAACGAACGATCCTATTAATTATCTTCCGTTTTGGCCGCCAATGCCGAATAAGTTGCCCAGTGACATTCCCAAGTTCGAAGGTAAATCAGGAGAGGACCCGTCGAACCATGTGATGACTTACCACCTCTGGTGTGCGTCTAACTCCATTTCAGATGATTTGATCTGTCTTAAACTTTTCCAGTGCACTCTAATTGGTCTCGCGGCCAAGTGGTACATTGAGTTACCGCGAGGCACTTTTTATAATTTTAGTCAGTTAGCTACCTCGTTTTTGACTCATTTTCAGTTGCCAGTCCGATATGACAATGGCATGGAATTGTTAACTTCACTAAAACAATCGACATCCACTTACATTTCAGATCATATTCATGAGTGGAGACGTCGACGACGTTTAGTGAAGGTATTTATTTCGGATCAGATCTTGGCTGAGTGGTTTGTAAAATCTTTGTTGCCAAAGATCACTGAAGATGTTGCTAAAGCCGGAGTTGTTACTGAGGAGCAAGTAATTGCTCAAGCACAGTACCTTGACTTGGTCTATACTCAGTCGGGTACGTTACATGAAAAAATCCCCGATCTTCCCAAGCAAAATCAAATCACTACAGCTCCTTCGGAATCTCATGTCGCCGATGGTATGATTGGCACGGTTAACACTAAAAGTAAGAAGAAGTCTTCCAAGAATTCTTCCCCTATCATAACCTTGCCTGATTCCCCAACAGGAGATTCTTCTGCAGAGATTTCCACCGATATTCACGTTGTAGAGTCATCTACAGCCAAATCAAAATCCGGTGGGAAGAAGAAAGGAAAGAAGAAGAATAAAACGGACAAAAATTCAAAGGAGAAACCTGAAAAGGCGGAATCCAATGATGAAAAGCGCAAACCTCGTTATCCTTGTCTCATTTGTGACGATGAACATTTTACAAGAGTCTGCCCTCATCATGCAGAGGTTGCGAAGATTGTCAAGGGTTCCCAAACTCCTGCTGTTTTGAAGGATCCTTTTCCGGCTCAAGACAGTAAGATGATAGGTTCATCCTCGAGTGCCAATGAAGAACCCATACTGATGATGTCCCATGTTAGGATTGCGACTCGATCGCAAGATTATGGTAGTAAGAGTCCCGTTGATGGTAAAGAAGTAGAATCTTCTCATTCTAATCCATCAACCTCAGCTCCCGGTTCCGATCCACTACAGATCGAGAAACCTAATCCAGACTTGGTAATCAAACCGCCTGCCAAGGGTATACTTTGAAAGTCAGCTTTCAATCCACATGCGAGAGCGGCTCAGAATTATAACATTGTTGAGGATTTAGCTGTTTCACCCTCAGCAATGTCGGCTTTGGAAGTGCTGCAATCATGTCCAGCACAAGGTAAATTACTTTTGTCGGCTATAGGAGCTGTTGATGTTCAGGACCCGAACCTAATAATCTTTGATCTAGAAAATAGTACACTGCGTTTGCCTCATCAAATGGCTTTCCAGATTCCAGTGATAGTAAAAAACAGGCCTATTCATCGGACTGTAATTGATGAGGGAGCCTCAACGTGTATTATGTCGATACAGTGTTGGAGATCGCTTGGTTCTCCTTCGTTAAATCAATCCCCGACGATTCTAAAGGCCTTTGATGGCCGTGGGTTTCATCCTTTTGGCATTCTACAAGATTTGCCTATAGGGGTTGAAGGAAAAACCGTTAGTCTAGATGTGGAGGTGGTTGATGCCCCTCTAGATTACAACCTTCTCTTGGGTCGAAGTTGGTCTTACGCTATGACAGCGGTCGTTTCATCGGTCTTTCGAGTAATAAAGTTTCCACACAATGGGAAGATCGTAACAATAGACCAGCTGGCTTACTTTTCATCCGACCGAGCCTCTTCGGAGAGTATTCAGCATATTGGAAAAACGACTATCCCATATAAGGATGTTGGAGTAGGATTAGTTAAAGATGCCGGTTTACTGGGAACTTTTCCTTTTCCTCCAATCAACGCATCATCTTCATTTGCAACCATTCATATGATTACATCATACACCATTGTTTATGATGATCCTTGGATCATTCCTTCTGAATCTGAGATAGACTCATTTGGTAATGCCATGCCTTTGAGTCCATATGAAATTGCCTATGAAGCCATGCAGTCTTTTACCGACCCATTTTCAACCGAAAATGACTTAATGAATGTGGTCCGTGAGGAATCACTTTTCACATCAACCTCAGATTTAACTACGTTTTCTGAACTTGTTCACTCTGACGAGCAAATTCGTGAAATCCTATGTGTAGATGATTTACCATGGGAAGATCTCCATCACAGATCTTCGTTTTTACCTGAGGATGATCGTTTTGAAAATGATTTCTCATCAATTTTTACAACTGAATATGTCAAGGAACCTCAGAATCCAATGAAACATCTCGATTCAGAGTTAAATTTGGGAAACATCTCTCGAACTATTCCTATTGACATTTCGGTTAAGCCCGGAATTGTTGAGAACATTCATATAGGTGCCTCGTGTACAGATGACAAAATTCAAATATATAAGGCCCTATTTCAAGAATTCTGCGACGTGTTTGCCTGGTCCTATGAGGAAATGCCAGGAATTGATCCCGCGATTGTTGTTCATGAGATCAAGACTTACCCGGATGCTAAACCCATTCGGCAACGTTTGCGCCATATTCACCCACGAAAAGCTGCTACAATTAAAGCAGAAGTTGAAAAATGATTGAAAGCAGGTTTCATTTATCCGATCCCGTTAACGGATTGGGTATCGAATATTGTTCCAGTTAACAAAAAGCAGGGAACAATAAGAATATGCATCGACTATAGGGATATTAATCGAGCCTGTCCAAAGGACAATTACCCAACTCCCTATATCGATCAAATCATTGATGATTGTGCCGGCAGTGAAATATTTTCCTTTATGGACGGTTTTTCCGGATACAATCAAATCAATATTCTACCTACCGATCAACCAAAAACGGCTTTCATTTGTCCATGGGGGACATTTGCTTATTGCAAATTACCTTTTGGGCTTAAGAATTCCGGAGCAACTTTTCAAAGGGCGATGTCTTATGCGTTTCATGACATCAAACACATTGTGCAACCGTATCTCGATGACTTGCCTGCTCATTCCTTACATCGAGCTGATCACCTCGTCCATTTACAAGCAATTTTTATGAGGTGTAGGCATTATCGAATTCGGTTGAACCCACACAAATGTGTCTTCTGTATAGAAACGGGTCGATTGCTAGGGTTTGTAGTTTCGAAAGCCGGCATTCGCATTGATCCCTTGAAGGTCGAAGCTATCATCAAATTGCCTCCTCCTTCGAGTCTTCGCCAACTCCAAAGTTTGCAGGGGAAAGCAAACTTTTTACGACGATTCATTCCTAACTACGCCGAGGTCACAAAGGGTTTTAACCGGTTGTTGAAACAAAATACACCATTCTATTGGGATGAGATAGCTCAGAAATCTTTTGATGCACTCAAACACACGTTGACCCATGCACCGTTGTTGCATCCTCCCAACTACAACCAGGTTTACTTCTTGTATCTCGCCGCCTCTCATTCCACCATTGGAATGGTTTTAGTTCAGGAAGATGAATTCGGAACGGAACATGTGATATATTACCTTAGTCGAACTTTAAATCCAACTGAGCTAAAATACTCACATGTGGAGAAATTGGCATTGGCAGTCGTTCAAGCTGTCCAACATTTTCGTCACTACATTTTACTACGTAAAACTACGGTAATTTCGGATTGCAACCCTATGATCTACATTTTGACCAAGCAATTGCTAGGGGGAAAGTACTCTAAATGGATTGTTATCCTGCAGAAGTTCGACTTGGAATTTGAGAAATCTAAGTCTAAGAAATCTTCAGTTTTTGCGGAGTTAATGTGTGACTTCCCGTGTGCTGACACGGAAACTGTGGCGGAGGAGCCCATTGCGGACGAATCCTTGTTTCTAATCAGCACTTTAGATCCGTGGTATGGGGATATCATCATTTATCTCTAGACCCAATCCTTTCGGCCATAAATTTCAAGGTCAGAACGTCGGAAAATTCGATTCCAGTCCCAACAATTCAGGATTATTGGAGATACTCTTTATCGCCGTGGGGCGAACTCTGTTTTTCGACGTTGCTTAACTCACGAGGAAGCTGAAAGGGTTCTAAATGACTGTCACTTTGGAGCGTGTGGCGGTCATATTTCTGGGTTTGCCACAACCCAAAAGATATTGTGCGCTGGCTACTTCTGGCCGTCTTTATTTAAAGATTGTATTACGGCGGTCCGAAAATGCCACAACTGCCAGATTTTTTATCGTAAGATGCACGCTCCACCTGCTCCTCTCCACCCTATAATTGCCGTTGGTCCTTTTGCCAAATGGGGTATCGACTTTATTACATGTAACCCTCACTCGGCCGGGGGGCATGCGTATATCATTCTTGCGGTAGATTATTTTACTAAGTGGGCCAAGGCGATGCCTACATTTGAGGTAGACGGCAAGACAGCTGCAATTTTTGTGTTCAATCATATAATTGCTAGGTTTGGTGTCCCGCAAGCGATAATCACTGATCATGGGCGCCATTTTCGAAACGTTATGATGACCGAACTTACATGCCAGCTTGGTTTATGTCACGATAGTTCAACCCCTTATTATCCACAAGCGAATGGTCTGGTTGAATCCATCAACAAAGTTTTAGTTATCATGATCCGACGAATCATTGGGATTCATCAGTCGAATTGGCACAACATGCTATTTTCAGCGCTTTGGGCGTACCGAACTTCAGTAAAAACATCAACAGGGTTCACTCCTTTCCAACTAGTCTATGGTTTGGAAGCTGTGTTACCCATTGAATGTGAAATCCTGTCACTGCAAATGGCCATCGAGTTACTTCCAGCCACTTCTGAAGAGGAAAAGCGTTTGTTATACTTGGCTCAATTAGATGAGAATCGACGTGATGCTGCATTGGCGATCGAGACTCACGCAAAATGAATGAAAGCTCAGTGTGATCGAAATGTGACCCCTCGAAATTTTTCGGAAGGAGATCTAGTCTTAGTTTATGATCAAGCTAATGATAAATTAGGCGCTGGAAAATTCGTTCCTATGTGGCATGGTCCCTATGTTGTCAAGCGAAAGCTAGCCAAAGGGGCCTATGAATTGGTAGACTTTGACGGGGACTCTTTGGGTAAACCCAGAAATGGCCTTTACTTGAAGAGGTATTATGCTTAAAAGAATGGGTATGGAGATTTTTAGTTAGGATAGTTTTTTCTTTCTAGCTGGTGTGTTTTAGTTTAAACAGTGTGCTTAGCTTAGAAAGTGTTTTTTCGTCATTATTCCTGCTTATCTTGGTTTTACTCTTGATATTGCAGATGTCGATGCCTCTCCAAACATACATTGGTTTCGCTGATGGTGCTTGTCATAATACACAGAACATCTCTTCCGCAGCTTGGGTTATCTATTCGCCCTCTGACGAGTTAGTATCTATGCATGGGGTAAGCCTCGGTCAAACAACGAACAACATTGCCGAGTATAGTGCAGTGATTGAGTTATTGTCTGAATCTATTTCATTTGGGATTTGGAGTTTGATAGTGAGGTTAGATTCTGAACTCGTTGTATTACAGCTTAATAGAGTGTATGCCATTAGAAATCCAGTGTTATTAAGATTATTTTTGAGAGTGCGTCTCTTGGAACGTGAATTTGATTACATTGAATATCAGCATATTCCAAGATATTTAAATACATTAGCAGATGCAATTGCTTCTCGAATGTTAAATAGACATTTTCAATAATCATACATGTAAATTTAAAACCATTCCATAACATGATTTACAAGATAATCCGGTAATAGTGATATATATATATATATAGGAGTGTGTCAAAAAATACATCGTCCTCGATCATAGGTTGAAAAACACCTTATGATCGGCAAAAATGATAAGTACAAAAAACAAAAATGTCACATGTGCCCACAATAGGCGATCATCCTATCACTGGTGATGATCTCTATAAGAAACCACTGCACGGGCCACCTTACAAAGGAACCTCCTAAAAGGTCCCGGGACCCCAATCACATAGCGTTGAAGTCGACGAGGAATGTCGTCTATAGTGGTCTCAGGAATATCTCTTGTCAAGCGCTCGAGATGACCCTCCAACTCGGCGAAAACCTCTGCTGATTTGTCCTGTGGGGCTGGCACGGGTGCAACTGGTTGCCTCCTCTCGTAAGGCCGGAGAGCAGTTGGTCGCTGTGGACCCACATCTGCATTTGAAATTTTTACTATCAGTTTTGAGACGATGAAAAAATAACAACAAAAATTAAAATAGAAAAATGTTGAAAAGGATTTTACCTGACTCGTCCCACTGCTCTCCTGGTGGAAGAACCATGTCTGGGTCACCACGAAAATCTATCCCAGCATAAGGGAAGTCCTGAATGGAAAAAACCTGGTTTTCCAACCATTGGAAATACTCAGGTTTGAATCGAGCAACCTCTATCCTCTCGTTCGGGTGACGGGCCATGACTACGACCCATCGCATCAGTTTGGGCTCTCGAGGAAGCCCAGCTCCAACGGTAAGGTGCTGTGGGATCAGCATAGGAACCCTCTCCAGGCCAAAACTCACGACCAAAGCCCCATAACCAAAGGTCTTTAGTCGTCCGTTCTTGGCCCTGGTCAGTTGGCCTTTCACATTGGCCAACACGGCATCGCACCAGTTGTAGATGGTGCCTCGGAAGCAATCAACTGCCATACGCATCTGGGATCCGGTGGCAATATGTAATGCGGCAGCTCCGCAAAGTCTAGTGACAGTGAACGCAATCACCATGAGTTCAGGACGGGATATGGTCTTTATGTCTATCCCTTTGTCTCTAGCCTGGCTGTTGCAGTACTCTAGCCGGAGGCTATCGACAGACTGGCCACCTGGCCTAGTCCCGTGCAGAGTCAAGTCTTCGCCTCTCTTAGGCAAACCAGTCAAGAAATATATGTCCGCCAGCTCGATTTCGAGCTGGTGGCCGCCGATGAAGAAGCACTGGTCCTGTATGCTCCATCTGTTAACCAACCACTGTAAGAAATCCACCTGAGCCCTCATGCCAGGAATGGCCCAGAATTTATACAACCCGTATGCCCTCAAAGCATCAAGTGAAGGCTAATGATTCCATGCGGCAGCATCCACGTCCTCATGCTCTCGTTCACGCCAATCTAGCATGATGTACTCTTTGCATCAAGTATAAAGACAAATTAAAATGCTAGAAAATATTTTGTGTGGTCCATTTTTGAGAATTTTTGGGTTAAAAACCCTTGCGGCGGGGACCGCACTTTGTCTACATGGAAGGTGTGGACCTCGAGCTTTTTCCCAATGGATAAAAAGTCGGGGTCCGCAGGCCCGCAATGGTAAACCTGCGGGCCCCTGCGCGCGGGTTTTGTGCCTAAAAACCCTCCCAAAAATGCAATAAATGACTAAAACAAAAAATTAAACGGTTAAAAATGAAGAGTGGAATGATGTGGATTACCTGGAGAAGACGGCGTTCGATTTCGACGGTTGGATTTTCCGCAATCTTCACGGGAAGTTTTCTGAGCAAAAGCACTATTTTCTCACCCAAACTCAAACGGTAAAAATGAATTGACAAAGGCCCTTTTTATAAGTTTTTTGAGTAAATAAATTGCAAATTTGTTTATGTTTCACTTTGAAAAGGTATTTTGCGACATTTTTATCCATTTCAAACAGGTATGAGTAATGTTTGTGTTTTTGTGCAGAATAAAGGATTATTCAGGCGAAATCTATCATTTTCGACGAAAAAACATGTAGAGTCATCTTTAAGCTCTTTTCTGACTCCTAAAACATGAAAAGATTGCCGAGTGTTTCTTTTTAACTCGTTAAAACGAAATTAAAAGATGGTCCACTTACAACTCTTTTCCGACCGTAAAAACATGAAAAGATTGCCGGGATTTTGTCGTTTCAAATTCGATATTGGTTATAAAACGACGTGTCATTGATTGCTTTTTTACTTTTTCGGGTCAAGGGCACTAATAACGAAAAGTACTCCTTGGTCGTAAAAGATCAAGCGGTTCTCTCAAGTATTATTTTATACTTTTTCGGACTTGGGAGACACAAATTTACGAAAAAGGTCAACCCTGGAGTCTTCTTAAGTTTTTTCAGACTCTCTAAAATTGAAAAACACCGAGTTTCTCCTATACTGTACTCGTTAAAATTTCACAGTAAAGGACCTGTTCAATTATAAACAGGAACGAACCACTCCTTCTTAGGGTTCGAATTTAAACTAAGTTGGACTCATCCGAAGGATGAGCTTATAATCAAGCAAATGTTATCCTCCTCAAGCTTGTCAAAAATAAGGAGGTACTTGCCAGAAATGGTGGGGGAAAAGAGAGAAAGATGAGCCTGTTTGTCATACTTTGTAACCACTCTTGGACACGACACTTTTATTCACCTGGGTTGGGAAATCCTTTGCCTAACAGTTGATCAAACCACATTGAAAGTCTTCAGCCAGTTTCTGGGTATTAACTTTGGGCCAATTGTCACCAAGCCATCTGTTGTGTCGTTATGTGTTCAAGAGGTCACTGCCAATAAGCCATTCATTTGCAAAATATCTGTCATCCATTTTGACCATCCCTGAGTTAGTCCTTGCAACTAAATTTCTTCAACTTGATCTATGATTTCGTGTTGTGGGCTTGCCTACGACGGATCGCTTTCTATCGACATCAGCTCATTATCTAGAAAGATGATCTAGGAATTGTCAGTACCTTGAAGTCTGCATGCCTCAATGGTAGGTTTCTCGCCTTTGACGACATTTTACATCATTGACTTTCGATCAAAGGATTCCGTGACATGTTCGACATCAACACATTTATTCAGATCTCATGGATTGTACTGGGTACTTTGAGAGCCATTGACATCACTGGTGGTTTCTCTCACACTTGTTAACAGTTTACATCATTGACTGGTAATCAAGTGGTTTCTACCATGTTCGACATCAACACATTCATTCGCATGGATAGAATCGTACTGTTTCAGGAAGTAGAAATGAAGACCCTGGATCTAGTTTCTACCATCCAGGCTGCGAGGAATTTTGTATTCATTATATAATGGACTATTCATAAACAGATGGCTGCGTCCATACTGTGTCCACATGAGTCTTTACTTGTGATGTTTTACAAGATCATTCCTATATCAGAGCAGTAGTTAGTTTTTCTAGTCAGTTTTAATCTGAGTATGGGAATGCCTACCTCAGCGATGATATGATCTCATATATATATCGTGCATTGAATGTTTTTACAGGTTCCAACCAGGCCCTCCACAAGATGATCCTCGAAATGATAAAGTACTTCACTCTTCCTAAATGATAAGAAATCCTCATCTACTACAGACTTCGCACTTTAGGGGGCAATCTGTTACACAAAATATCGTCACCATGATTATTTGCAGTCAGTATGGGTCTATCATCACTTGTACTATCCTCCTAAGCAAGTCTCAGACCTCAGCTCTTCAAATCAAGCTTTGGAAATGAGAGAAAGACATTAAAAATCAATGTAACTCTGGTTCCGCACTTTCTCTCATGGTCACCTGCGGTCCCGCACCTTCTGTGTACAAAAAATGCGGACCTGCCCGCTCTGTCCCTAATGGTGTAGGTGCAGACCCCTGTGAAAGTCAAAAGGCGCAAGTTTTATCTTAAAAAACTCACTTTGGGTTAATTCTAGAAGTTTCTAGAAGGAATTTTGACGTGGATTTTTCGCTCTGAGGTGGTTCATGCATCCCAAAAGAGAAGGAGCTAATCCCTTGATGAGAGGAGCTATCCCTTTGAAGGAGGGCTTTATCCCTTTGAAGGAGGACCTTCCCTCCATTGCACTATAAATACAGGCATTGGGCTGGTTGCTGAGGAGGTTAGAAGCTAAACTTTTTTGAGGGTAAATGCTGGTGAAATCAAGACTTCCTAGTTGAGCTTAAGAGGAGAGATCACACATCTTTTTGGCTTCATTGGGGAGTGAGTGAAACTTGTCAAAGTAGAGGAGACTTCTTGCTGGACCCTGGGAGGAGCTTGTATAGCGTCAAGGCAAAGGTTGTAAAGTTCTTCTTCTTTTGAATTAATACAATCAAACTCATTTTTCTCAACAAGTATCTCATGTTATTTGTTTCATGGACTCCTTGACTTTCATGTTAAATATGTTTTATGCAATTGGCTTTTCAGGTGCCATTTAATTTGTTTGCCTTGTTTGTGTTTGCAGATTCACGAAAAGGAGCTCATTTGGATCGAAGGAGCGAGGGAATCCACAAGCTTGCGTTGGATCTAAGGTAGGCCCTAAAAACATTTGTTTGCTATTGTTTATCAAAGCATATTTAGAGAAAGATAGTGTCTGGTTGGTTTGCTTGTCATTAGGTCTTCTTTAGATTCTAGGAAGGTCTATCTTGTCCGCAAGATCGACTTATTCCGTGCGACAAGGGGCCATATACATTGATCAGCCGAATGTCTAAACAAAGATCAAATGAATAAATGTCTGTCCCAATGTATCCAAACCCTCCCCAGATATTAGATAATTTGACCATTCTAGGTTTGAACCCCAAGGTAATGCCTCCAGATCTCCTACACACATCCAAAGCGTTAAATTGCCAATTTGGAATCAGTGATTCAAGGGCTGGAATAATGTGATCAATAAGCCTGAGTGTCTCCTGTAAAAAGATGACATCCACCCTCTCTGTATTCAAGAGTCTACGAAAGGCTAGTTTTTTTACGGGACTAGCTAACCCTCGGCAATTGAAAGAGATCCACTTCATTGGGGGGAAGACACCAGGGTATTATGTGCTCTAAGAACCCAATCAATAGCTAGTTGACGACCATCAAACACATCTATACCAACTTGTAAAATAGCTTTTGAAATGGAGGAGGGACGACCCCAAGGTGGTTTAGGAGGCAGGGGAGGGGAGATAATTCCAATACCACAAGAGTCCTGAATTAGAGGGCGATTTTCGGATCGAAAGTTGTAGGAGTGGGAGTGGAAAGAGGAGTCTGATGCCTCCGAGAGAGTAAACTTCAGATTAAGCTCCAGAAAGGAGGGAGGGGTACATGAAAAGATAGGGGAGGGTTGATTCAAGGGGCAAGTCAAGGAGGGGGAGCAGATAGATATGCAGAGCCATAACGAGATGTAGTGGAGAATATCACAGATGCAGAAGATGTAAGGGAATTAACAAAGGAACAGAGATTGGAATTACCCGAAGAAAGCGCAGCAACAACCGCCACCCGAGCCCTGGTGAGAGGAGGCGAGGGAGGCCGAATTTGAGTTGTGCCGCGCTTCTTCTCACGAGCCTTTGCAATAGTCACTAGTACGGTGCCCGAAGGAGTAGGATGAAATTGAGAATTTGGGGTTGTCTCCTGATCCACAGACTAATGTTCCCATGCAGTGGTATTCTTAACCTTGGGGCATTCCTTATAAAGATGCCCAACTTTGTGGCAACATCGGCATTATAAGGGTACCCCTTCGTAGTCCAGGATTTGTATGCGAGTAAAATGCTTCCAATGGAGGGTGATCTGTTCCTATAATCCTTCCCGAGTGTCCAAATGAACCAATATCTAAGCTAGGGACATGTTACCAGATGAAATATAGGATTTATCATGGTCCAGATAAGTGCCCAGAGCATTGCCAATGCGTTTGAAAATGTCATCAAACCAAAAATGCAAGGGCAGGCTGGGGAGTCTTACCCAAAGGGGTCTAGCTCCCAATTGTTCCCGCTCCAGATCAAACATAGGGCTCCATCTCTTGAGCAAGACCGGGGTGAGCTCGATGTGCCAATACTTGGAGAGTACCCATGATGTGTAATCAGCCCTCTGGAAGCGTAGAGCGAACCAACCTCGTGCCAGGGTGGTAATAGTTGGAAGTTCTGATAGTATGTGTCCCCAAATCTATGAGATCCACTGTTGGAGTCTGGCTGAAGAGTAGGTGCACCCTCGAACACGCCCAACTAGGACTTGGTTCGTAGTATCCACAACTTCCCTCATTTTTATACCTTCCCCAAAGTGGAGTGATACATCTTGATACCGAGCACCCAAGGAGGGTTCAAGTGGAAGTTCCTGCTCTTCCGCCCTCTGTTCAGATTCTCCTTCCACCGGGAAAGTTAGAGTCCCTTTGAAATAACCCAATGAGGGTGGGCCATAAACAAGGGTATTCAGATGGGTAGAGCAAGGTCCAGAGGGTATAATTGAAGGGTTTGTTTCCGGCACAGAGGAAGAGGGGTAGGTCGAAACGTTGACAAGGGGAGAAATAGAATAACCTGGCAAGTAATAAGGGGGAGTAGGGTCTATGTAGGAGGCCAGGAAGTGTAGGAATGCCAGAGAGGGAGGAGGGGTAACAAAATCCGGCCAAGGGAGGGAGACATTGGGCAGTTGATCGACCGGACATGAGGGACCAAGATCTGATACCAACAATAAAGAAACCGCCAAGGGGAAACTGTCATGGAAAGTAAAAGGCAAGGACAAAGACACATTCATTATCCGGGGGGTGTGGTCGTCCAGATGGGGACCGATGCAAAGGGATCTTCCGAATAATCCACCTGATCCATCTCCATGCTTCCGTTAACCAACAAACCAAGAGATATCCGCACCAGCTGCCAAGTCACTTAGTGATGCAGGAAAGCCCTGTGGAGACTACGAAGGATAAGGCAGATGTGATAGTTTGCAAGTTAGGGAGCATGACTGGAGTAGACAGTGTGCAAAGTGACTTAGGAGGAAAACCCTAACCCGCCTCTACGTAGGTTCGAGGCAGATGTAGGCGCTCCATCTATATTTAAATTAATTTAACATATAAGTGTGTGATAATTAATGGTGAGTTCCAAAACAATGAGATTTGAAATGAGATTTAGTGAAATGCCTAAAAAGTTATATATGTTGTTTTGCTTGTGTTTTGTACTTTCATATACTTTATATTTTGTTTTATATTTTATTTAGATTTATAAAAATAAAATATTTAATGTGATTGAGAGTTTGATCGGGTGAATATGTTTAGTCTCGTAAATGTCAAAATATCATTTTATTTATATGTGTTGTTTTCTTGAAAAAAAACAAATACACTTTGATTAGCTCAAATACATGACTTTTCTAAATTAAACTTGCCTATTAGTATATTTTATTTGTTATTTGAACTTCTCCATAAATGTACTTAATTAATTATACAAACATTTAAAACACATATACAATTTTAATTATTTTGTGTTATTTTTTAATATTAATATTCTATTAATATCACTAATATAAAATACAAAAAAATTAATTTTAAAATCAAAATATTTTAAAATTTTAATTATAATAATTAAAATTTTAAATTTTTTAAAACTACAAAATTTTAATTTTAAATCAAAATTTCTTCTTAAAAGTTTAGACTATAAATTCTTAAAAAATTATCTAATAATACAACCTAACCTATCGATTATAAATTTTAATTTTTAATTTTCTTTACCATTTATAAATTTTTTTGGTTATACAATTCTCTTCATTCTCATATTTCTTCTTAGGTCACATGGCTCTTGTAAAAGATTTGAATTGGAAGAACCCAAGGTCTTCAACTTTGTCCGAATCCCGAGCAACCAAATGTAAGAGCAACAACCTACCTTTATTGATAAAAAAATCTTATTACTCAACAATAATATCAAAGAAAACCTAATAAATTTTCCAAGTTAATAAGATGCATCGTATGATGAATATGTTACAACAATTCATTCTTATTTAGTGCCTAGTGACAAGCCTACCACAACGTTAATCTTAAATCAATATTTGCTAAGTAATTCTCATTATTAAGCAATTACTAATTCTCATTATTAAGTAGATTTGATGGGTCTCTCGACAACAATAAACTTGATTAACAATATGGAATAAGCTCTCAATTAATATTTTAATACAAAAGTGGTTTTGTTGGCAAAGTGGTTATTACATAAACAAATTTTAATGTTCATTTGATAGTTAGTTTATCCTATAGTTTATTGGCATATTTAACATATTGTCCATTAAATTGAAGGTAAAAGGATTTCATATGCACTTTAAATCTTGGATTTAGATATATTTATATGTTATTGCCACATTTGAGGTAGTATTTGAGATTATTATTTATTATTTCCTTGTTTTTCATCTTGCTTTCGAAATGGAGGTTATTACCTAAAACTAATCAAAGAGGTAGATTTCATCTTCTACTCCTTTCATCTATTAATTGTTGTTGATGTTTCATAAGAATAGTTTATCATAATAAATTTTATAATACTCTTCACAACAAATAAAAAAAATAAACTAAAACTAAAATTATAAAAGCTAAGAAAATAACATTCCATCTACACCATGAACATAAAATGTACTATGGAAAACCCACCATGAACATAATTATCCACTTAATGAGAACTATGACTTGAAAATGAGAACTTTGACCCAGAACCCTATGTTTTTGGGTTAAAAACACCAAAATCAACCCATGTTTCAAAAAGTGGTGATACTAGTATCACCTTTTTTTAGGGGTGTTAGAAATTGTGATTTGTTCGAAATTGTGATCTTGACAACTAATACCATGTTGTTGTTGCTACAACACTCTCCAAAATTTTGCTATATTCAAATTTTGGAGCTTACTTTCTAACATGTGAAAGTATCGCTTTTGGTCGTCAAGTGTCGTTTCAAGTTTCTACACATGTTCTAAGTGCCCATGTTCCTTTCTAAGTGTTGTTAGATCATCAAAAGTAACAATAGTGCACTTTAGAGTCATGTTACACTTTTTGGTTGCAACTGCACATACTTAGTCTATTATACTTGGAGAATGTTTGGGAATTGACTTTTTGATGTATACTCCTTAGTCTTGGGTCTTGTCTAAGTTTTAATAATGAGTTGAGATGTGTCGCGCTTGATTTTTCTCCTAACCCAATCTATTTTTCAAGGTTTCACCCTTCTAAACTTGACAATTTTCTCACTTTGGAAGCCTTCTCTCTAGGAAAGGGAGAGAACACTATGTACTTTCAAGGCCTAATGGAGACCCTCATTGTCAATTGAAGTTGCGCCTGACGCCAAGCCTAACTCATCCCTCTCCAGAGCACAACACACTCCCAGCCATCAAGACCCCTTCCTTGGTGCTTATTTATGTGCCCTGTGCTAGTCAAGCCTCCAGTGTCCTAGTTGAGCGCACTACACACTCTCAGTAGGCGGTGAGGCCTTCCCTTGTGCCTTGTTTTTGTGCCCTATGCCCTCCTTGTGGTCATGGCTCTCCCTTCTTAGCACACAACCCATCCTTAGTGAACAATCATGTTGTTTGTACCTTGTTCCTACACCCTACACCCTCCATCAGTCCTCCTCCTCCTCTAGAGCAGCGCACAAAACATTATGAGTGATTAGTGAAGCCCTTCCTTGTCTCTTTCAAGTGCGCCTTGAACCCAAAAGGATTTTCTCTTTCTCTTGGGGCATTGTTGATCCACAAACAAAAAATTTGCATGAAGCATGATAGAATAGGATATTTTTGGGCTAATGTTTGTTTTCCATGAGTGATCTACATCTGCATGTGTTCAATCAATCATGGAAAAAATTGGTGAGGAGATCTGGAAGGAAATGTTGCTTGCGGAAGCATCTTGAAAACAAAGGCACCATGTTGTAACAATTGAAAGAATAATGGATCCCGATGACCAAAGTGACTCATGAAGACTCCAAGATCTCTCAAGACCCTTTGGAGGGTAGATGGAAACAACAATGCAAGATTTGTTACGAGTATTGAAGACATAGTGGCAGTGTTGTCACTTATCAAATAACTTTATGTACAAGTCACCATGAGTCCAAGTCATCAATATTGTTGACTTGTCATGTTGTTGTCACATGATGATGTGGAAATTATGATGTAATTTTGGAAAATATTGTAAATGTAAATATGTGGAAGTCCAAGAGTCATATATGGACAAAAGAGCCACATGGAGAAGTCCAAAAGTCACATAGAAGTTCAAAAGTCATATAGAAGTCCAAAGGTCACATTAGAAGTCTAAGAGTCATGAGGAAGTTCAAGAGTCATGGGGATATGAAAGGTCATTCCTTTTGTTATAAAAGAGGCCTCATTACTCAAAGAGAGGACTTTTAGCCTTGGCTTCTCCATCCAAGCATTAGAGAGGAAGATATTTCTTTTGGAGAGCGATTAGTTGCTTAATGCTCCACTATTGGAGCTAATGGTGTTCATTGTGTTAATGTATCTCAAAACTTTCGCCTAATATTTGAAACTCATTGAGCCAACACATTTTCATGCGTATATCGTGAATGTTTTAGGACTATTCTTGGGATGTTTGCAGTATATGTTAGCATTCATATGTACTAAATAAATTGAACTATTTTGGTGGCTTTGGTTCTCATCTCATTGAATATGTGTTTTATTTTTTTCATGATCGTTGCATCTATGTGAACTATTTCGCTTGATGACTAACACTTCTTTCGTATGTATGTTTGCGTGTATTTATTAGATTAATACTAATAATTATCTTCTAAAGGATCATTTTTGTTACCTTCTAGTGAAAGAATCTCGATACATATTACAATTGCAAATTTCACAAGGCAGACTTACTTTATCATTCAAAAGTACACGTGCATTTCTCCCTCATGCTAACTACTGCGGCCAAGGAAAATCTTTAATTAAAAGGAAATTGGGCTACATTTCTAGATGGGGATCCTACACCAAATTTTATAAGGTCTAATTGGGACCTCATATCGAGGAGACCCCTCGTATGTTGGTGGGATCCAGCGCTGTCAACATTCTAGTGCTAGAAGGAGGGCAACCTTTATATGGTTGACAATTCACCTCATCCAAATAAACAAACTTACGTGCAAGGTAATAATGCACCGAGTTCTACTTCAATTTGTGATCCTGAGATAGGAGAGTACTCTCATTGAAGTATGAAACAAGATTTTGAAGTCACTTATGATCAAATCCAAACAATCCAACCTATTACTTGTTAGTTTTCAAAAGCTCTTGGTTGAATTCATGTTGTTGCTATTCTACCTCATAAGCCGATTAAGAAAGAAACAACCTACAATGATGTATTGGTTTTTTCGGTGGAAGATTTGGTTATTGCAACCCTTGAGGAGTTAGTTGATTCTTTTGAAAGAACCAATCAATAAGGGGAACTTCCACCTATTGAGGAAGATTTGGAAGATGAAGTGGAGTACTTTCAATTTTTTGACGAAGAATAGTCGAAACAAGGAGAAGAGCCTGATTATAATGGGGATTTGAACAATAGGGAGAAGACTCTTCCAATTCAGAGGGAGAAGAGGAGGAAGAAGACATGGTTTATGAATAGTTGGATTGGATGGCCTAAGGGCCACTTTCTCTTCCTAGAAATCTTCATCATGTGCCTAAATACCTGGAAAAGTTGATTTCAAAGTTTGATCCTGATAAGAAGATGAAATTTGAGGACCATATTGATGAATTATACATGTATCTACAAATGTTTGAGGTATGATTTGATGAAATTTCTTGTATAAATTTCTCGTACACTCTAGAAGGAAGAGCATCAGTTTGGTATCACAGTCTTCTGCCTAATTCTGTCCACAACTGGGGGGAGTTTAAGAAACTATTTTTGGATAAGTTTTTTGATGATAAAACTCTCGCCATGTTGATAAAAGGGCTCAAGAATATTAATATGGTAGACAAGGAAAAAGTCAAGGATTTCAACCAAAGGTTTACATGCTTGTTGAATAAGTTCCCCAGAAATGTTCAACCACATGATTCTACCACAAAATATTATTATAAAACTTCCTTGCTTACAAATATTTTTGTGTTCGTTAAAAGAGTTGCAAAGGATACATTGGCTTTGAACTTTGCTAAAGAAATTACTATTGAAAAAGACTTGCATTCTGTTGGAGCCATTGTAGATCATGAAGATTCAAAAGACTCGAAAGACACTAGTAAGAAAACTCAAGCCTCTTCTACAAAATCCAAAGAGAAATATTCCTTCGAAAGCTTGGCCAAGTCTTTAAAGTCACTCACAAATGAAGTATATGAATTAAATAGAAGGTCAAGTGAGGCATCCACCAATAGTAAGTCTTTTAAGCTGCTTTTGTTTAAGAAGAAGAAGAACAACCACCCGGCTAAATCCACTCAAAGCTCTAATTCAGTGTTTAATGTTGAAAGTTGGGGTATGGATAACTATTGTACTTTCCACCAAGAGAAGCATTCAGAGAAGACATGTCCACAATAGAACCATAACACAGATGCTATGATGACTGATTTCTTAGATACTTTGTTAGAAGATGGGCATCCTGAGTAGACTGAAGAAGAAAATGAATCTACTGTGACTGCAGAAAATTCAAGTGTTGGACATGCATTCAATACTTTGATGTCATATTTAACACTGATAAGCAAAGTGTTGATGAACCACTAGTGAGTGAGGATCCTCCTCAAAAAATAACTGACCGAAATAATATGAGGAGCAAAGGACCTGTTATCACTCCAGGAAACTCTCCTAGGTTGCAGCTCAGAGATGCCTGGTAACATATAATCTTCAATATTGTTCTCAGAACTATTGGAATGGATGATGGTTTGGATTAAGTCAGATAACCATTTCAACTCTATTCTCACTCAAGACATGCATGAACACCCTCAACAACATAGGCTTTAGACCACTAATGCTCAATAGTTTGTAGATTTAATGGATAGATGGAGAATACTGACAGTACCAACAGATTGCATACATGAACATATATGAATGGCTAGCTACAGGCAACAAATGAGCTTACTGACTATACTGGCAGATGCATATATAATAACACATATAAATGACTAGCTATAGGCAACAAAGAAGCTTGCAAATCTAATATATCAAAGCAGAGATAAGATGACAGTTATCTAGCCTTAAACACAAAGGAAACCTGAACAAACTGTTCAAGTGCAAGCATAGGACAAAAGAGAAATGGACATTGAACATATACAACAAAGGAAGCTTGTATTACTAAAGAATGCATATGAGAAGCTAGAGGGGTAGAGTCTCCACAGTCTCTAAAGGTTGAACCCGTATTACATCTTACTTTCAGCTATTTATAGCTTGTTTACAATGCTCCTGAGCTCTAAGAGGCTCAAAGTCTTAATCTTGTCTGATCTGTCCCTTAACTGTTTGATTCCCTCTATAGGCAAGCATGGCTTGGAGGATTATTCTTCTGACAGCAGAGTAACTGCATTAAGATATTTTGGCTGCACTGGCAGGACTGTTGATGCTCCATGATGTTTGTTTGATGAGCTGCGCTGGGCTATTGATGCATTGTGCTTCTTCTCGGCCTCTATGTCGGTTTGGGGAGGAGCTGCGCGTGCTGTGGCCCTTTCTATGATTTAACAATGCATACATTCTGTTAAAGCAGAACAATGCTGCCCTCTTGTGGACCTCTATTAAAATAATGAATATTTATGCTTTAAACAGAAAACAAAGTAGCACTGAGAATTCCCGCCCCTCTCTGTCATTTCTGGACTTGAACAGACCTAAAAAATGATTAATTCCTTTATCGGGTCCGCCCTTGGGGTTATCGCAAGTTGCATTCAGCCCAATCCCTTTGTAACAATGAAAATACATTAAAACTGCGAAAAAACATTGAAAATGGGCCTTTCGCGGACCTCAAATTTTTATGTATTTCACTTCGTAATCGGCACTGCCCTGTTTCCCGTTGCATTTCATTATATAATGAAATGTACTAAAATTAATTGAAAAATGGCTTTGGCGCGGACCTGAAAGATTATACATTTTGGTTCCAAAACCCATCGGGTCCGGGTCTCATCGTAATCGGTGCACATATATGCAAAGGCCCCGCCCCATGGTTTCCGCTGATGCAATGTGGGCCATCGATCTGCGCACGCGATCGACGGTCCACGTTGAATCGGCGATCGCTATCGCTCATTCCACACAACCTGCGCTGATACTCCGTCGATACCTCTACCGATACTTCCGTCGATGCGACCCGCTGATAGCGATCATCGACGATCGCTGATCGGTGGTGTCCAGCTCCGATTGCCACTGCTTGGGACCGCCAATTTGTGATTTTCCGCTTAGATCTGGGCCGTTGATCGGCCAGATCTAACGGTAGCTGTGCATTCTTGGGTTTTAAGCCTGCGATAAGGGTTTTTGACTGATTTTGAAGTGTTTTAGCCTCCCGATAGTGCATTTTTTCCCTTCCAAGGGCTCTCCTCCCTTGCTTGTTTCGATCTTGGGATGATCTTAAGCACTTTTGAAGATTCGAAGAGCATTTTTGGATCCCTTTGCATGATTTTAAGAAAACTTTGGAGACTTTGGGAGTATTTTGGATCCATTTTTGGGCCAAATTCCAACAAAGCTAACACTGGCTCCTTCTGGGGATGAAAGCCTCCTTGTGAGGTTTCAAGAACTACAAATCAATGCCTTTCCTGTAAAAAACAAGATCAAATCTTCCTCCTAGTGTTGCATTGGGCATGGAGTCTATTTAGCATGAAATAAAAACTTGAAAACAACATATTTACAATACCAAGGCTTGAAAGCCTTAACTGAAATAAAGTTCGAAGAACAACCCATTGAATGGGCCATCAAAAACATCTCCTCCTTCCTTTGATGCATTCCTTTTGAGAAAACAGTCACCAAACTGAAAATTGACCCTTTTTACCTTTCTATGAAAGGTTTCTTTCTCTTGGTCAATGTGTATATCAGCCAATTCATCAAAGACTTGCAAAAGCCTATTGATTTGATCCTCTACTTCAAAAACTTTCCAGCATTTGATATTATCAGGCAGAGATGGTCTATATTTCACCTCCTCTCTGTATGCTTTCAGCCTTGGATGTTTTGATTGGGAGTTTTTGTACACCTGCTGAATAATAAGGTCCACT
Source organism: Pinus tabuliformis (assembly GCA_031772625.1). Classification (NCBI taxonomy): domain Eukaryota; kingdom Viridiplantae; phylum Streptophyta; class Pinopsida; order Pinales; family Pinaceae; genus Pinus; species Pinus tabuliformis. Next base: position 1,408,031,768 of record CM062819.1, read on the forward strand.
TCATACTTTGCTGTGTCATTTGTGACCTAAAAAGTTAATGTGAAAGATGAATCAATGCATTCTTGTGTGGGGGACACAAGGATTTCACCTGTTCCTGCAACTTCCTCAAAACAAGCCCCATCAAAGAACATGTCCCAAATTTGTGGGCCTTCTTCTTCTATGATCTGGAAAATTGATTTTTTAAGCTGTGTAGAGGCCAACTAATAAGGCTTGGTAATGTCGAGACCGAGCTTATCCATGACAACCTTGGGCATTGAATTATGGCTGGCTCTAGTGTCTAGAGGGCAATTGTGAAGGATTTCATCATGAATAGACAGAGAAACATAGAATGATGGGGAGCTGTCTTCACAATTTTCAATCATTGGGCTGAGAATAACAGCTAGTTGGTCATCTTGCAGATTTACATAGTCAGTGGAAGCTTGGATGGTTTTAGGCTCAAGAGCCTCAAGGATAGATTTCTTGAAGGACTCATTCTTCACTGGTTCAATCAGGGGCATAGGTATTCTTGGCTTCTGGATTTCTGATTGAAAACTGAAAGAAGAAGGGGACTTGTCAAGGCCTCTTACCTCTATGGTTGGAGCTTTGAGGATGATAGGATCAACTGTTGGTTTCTTCTGCTTATTAGCTTGCTATTATGCATGGACAACAGGTTTATGAACATGAGTTTCTTTGACATTATTCATCATATACCTCAAATTATATTGGTGCTGATCTACAGTTTGTATAATAGCTTCACCATCACATTCTTGGTTGATTTGGCTATTGAATAATGAATTCTCATAGTCAGCTTTGGTTAAAAAAGTGGCGCTGCCTTTTTCTTCCATACAATGGATCTCATCATCTTCCTCAAACTGCTTTTCTTCCATGAATGCATTTTGAAAAGGGGTCTTAACCCTTTGGTCTTCATTGGCATCTTTGTTTCTTTGCAAAATCTGTAATTGCTCATTTTCTCTTCTATATGGATTTGGATTTGGAGGAGCAAAGGTATTAGGAACCCTTCCTTTCCCAGAATGCTGCTCAACCTTTAATTTGGAAACTTCAGAGGCTAATGACTCTATCATCTTGGCCATTTGATAAATCTTGGGATCTGAAGATGATGAAGGCTCGCCCCTCTGTCTTCTTCTATCAGCATTACCTTTGAGCTTTTCTGCAGCCATGATGTTTGATTCTACTTCCAGGGCTACATCTTGCATATCGGCCAAAGAAGCACATCGCCTCTCCCTCAATAGTAAACAGAAGTCAGAATCAAAGGCACTGGCATAGATGAGTCTAGTAGAGGTAGTGGTGGGTTTTACTTCATCTGGTATCTTGTTGTACATGCGGTTAAATCTCTTATTAAAATCAGACAACAACTCACCATTTTCCCTCTGTAAGTTCCGAAACTTAGTGTGGTAGTAAAGGAGATCCTTCTTATCTGCCCAATTCTTTAGGAATGCATCATCTAAGGCCTCAATATCTGCTATAGACGCTGGGGTCAGTTCCCTAAACCATTTTCTAGCCTCTCCATCTAGGCTTTGGACAAAGACTCTCATCCAGATATCATCTTCACTAATGTCCAGGTTATCAACATAGCTATAGAATGACTCAAGATCTTCTTCAGCTGAAACACCTTCAGTTCTAGTGAACTTAGGCATATACTTCTGATATTCTCCAGTAGGCATAGCATTCAAAGGAGTGGGCAGTATTAGAGGTCCATACCTAGCAGCTATGATTCTTTCTATTTTGGTAGGTGCTTATGGAACTGCCATAGTTGTGGTGGCTAAAAGAGTACTGGAAGTCTGAATGATAGAGGGCTGAGGAGTGATTGATAGGACTGAAGGAGTATGATGGATAGGAGGTGAGGTTTCCTTTGGGCATAAAACAAAAGGAAAACCTAAAGAATAAGTAGCTTTATGAATCTCTATGAGTTTTTCTTCGCTACTAGTATTAGAAGCTATACTCTCAACATATATTTGTTCTATTACAGGCCTTTCTTGAAGAGATATAGGAGATTGTTTAGGTTTACCTGAACTTGATGCTCTTTTCTGCAATACCTTTCTTTCTTTGATGATCTTTTCAGGGTCAGGTACTGGGTCAGCTTGTGACTTTTGAGGATTTCTCCTAGTATGCCTCACAAACTGAGCCAAAACTATGATGTGGAGTTGCCAAGAGGTTCGGCCTCCAGTAGAGTCACCAGATAGATGATTACAACCAAAAAAGTGCCCAGACTTTGTCTATCGTCAAAGCTGGATCTATGTCGTTTCCCAGGGAAGCTGAGCATTAGTTTCCTCTCCCCGGCAACGACGCCAATTAAGTTATCACTCCAGGAAACTCTCCTAGGTTGCAGCTCAGAGATGCCTGGTAACGTACAATCTTCAATATTGTTCTCAGAACTATTGGAATGGATGATGGTTTGGATCAAGTCAAATAACCATTTCAGATCTATTCTCACTTAAGACATGCATGAACACCCTCAACAACACAAAGCTTTAGACCACTAATGCTCAATAGTTTGTAGATTTAATGGATAGATGGAGAATACTGACAATACCAGCAGATTGCATACATGAACATATATGAATGGCTAGCTACAGGCAACAAATGAGCTTACTGACTATACTGGCAGATGCATATATAATAACACATATAAATGGCTAGCTACAGGTAGCAAAGAAGCTTGCAAATCTAATATATCAAAGCAGAGATAAGATGACAGTTATCTAGCCTTAAACACAAAGAAAACCTGAACAAACTGTTCAAGTGCAATCATAGGATAGAAGAGAAATGGACATTGAACATATAACAACAAAAGAAGCTTGTATTACTAAAGAATGCAAATGAGAAGCTAGAGGGGTAGAGTCTCCACAGTCTCCAAAGGTTGAACCTGTATTACATCTTACTTTTAGCTATTTATAACCTTTTTACAATGCTCCTAAGCTCTGAGAGGCTCGGAGTCTTAATCTTGTCTGATCTGTCCCTTAACTGTTTGATTCCCTCTATAGGCAAGCATGGCTTGGAGGATTATTCTTCTGACAACAGAGTAACTGCATTAAGATATTTTGGTTGCGTTGGCAGGATTATTGATGCTCCATGATGTTTTTTTGATGAGCTGCGCTGGGCTATTAATGCATTGTGCTTCTTCTCGGCCTCTATGTCAGTTTGGGGAGGAGCTGCACATGCTGTGGCCCTTTCTATGATTTAACAATGCATACATTCTGTTAAAGCAGAACAACGTTGCCCTCTTGTGGACCTCTGTTAAAATAATGAATATTTCTGCTTTAAACAGAAAACACAGCAGCGCTGAGAATTCCCGCCCCTCTCTGTCCTTTCCGGACTTCAACAGCCCTAAAAAATGATTAATTCCTTTATCGGGTCCACCCTTGGGGTTATCGCAAGTCGCATTCGGCCCGCTCCCTTTGTATTTCATTGAACAACGAAAATACATTAAAACTACGAAAAAACATTGAAAATGGGCCTTCCGCGGACCTCAAATTTTATGTATTTCACTTCCCGGACCCTTTCGGGTCTGGGCTTCATCGCAATCGGCACTGCCCTGTTTCCCGTTGCATTTCGTTATATAATGAAATACACTAAAATTCATTGAAAAATGGCTTTGGTGCAGACCTAAAAGATTATACATTTTGGTTCCGAAACCCATCGAGTCTGGGTCTCATCACAATCGACGCACATATATGCAAAGGCCCCGCCCCATGGTTTCCGCCGATAGTGATCCACCAATGCGATGTGGGCCGTTGATCTGAGCGCACGATCGACGATCCACGTTGAATCGGTGATTACTATCGCTCATTCCACACAACCTACGTCGATACTCTGCTGATACCTCCACCGATACTTTCGCTGATGCGACCTGCCGATAGCGATCATCGACGATCGACGATCGACAGTGTCCAGCTCCGATTGCCATTGCTTGGGACCATCGATTTGCTATTTTCCGCTTAGATCTGGGCCGTTGATCGGCCAGATCTAACAGCAGCTATGCATTCTTGGGTTTTAAGCCTACGATAAGGGTTTTTGACTGATTTTGAAGAGTTTTAGCCTCCCGATAGTGCATTTTTGCCCTTCCAAGGGCTCTCCTCCCTGGCTTGTTTCGATCTTGGGATGATCTTAAGCACTTTTGAAGATTCGAAGAGCATTTTTGGATCCCTTTGCATGATTTTAAGCAAACTTTGGAGACTTTGGGAGTATTTTGGATCCATTTTTGGGCCAAATGCCAACAAAGCTAACAGGACCTATTTCTAAGAAAGAGTTTAAAAAGCAATTATTGAGAAGGATTCTACCACCTCATAACCTTTCTTGGAGTTTGAAGAATAAATATGGAAGTGCTCCTCTTTCAAAGAGCACTTCCACCAACAATAAGGATAAGTCCACCACTCCTAAAGCTTCTAACAAAGCTACACCACCTGATACTTCAACACATCTTGTTAAGTATGAGAGTATTGATTATAACATTATTGAAGATACGAAGAGAGCTTGTGCTAACATTTCAATGTTTGAGCTTGCTAAGATAACATACCAGTGCCAACTATTAATCCAAGCACTTTCATCACAACCTCCGTCAGCTAGTGAAGTTTATGTTGCTATTTCTGGTAACTCTCGTGATATTCTCGAATCAATAGTCAATGTTATTAATTTAAATTATAATACTCTCTACCCCTATTCCTTTTAATGCTTGGAATATTTAATTATAATTTACATAGTTGTCTCGTTGATTCCATTTCATCTACAAATGTTATGCCATTATCTGTTGCTAAGAAAATTAACGTTAAATGGGAAAATACCAATGCATGAATTATACAGCTGGACAAATCATTGGTCCAGGCAATTGGTGAACTCCATAATGTCATCATCCATTTTTCATTAGACCATAGAGTTCACCAGTGCATTAATATTGTAATTGTGGACATTCCGAAAGCCTATGGTTTGCTTCTGAGTAGAGATTGGTCCAACAAGCTACAAGGGTATTTCTCAACATACTAGACAGATTTATGGCTTCATTGAAAGGGAAGAAACAACCATATTCAAGTAGAAAGTGATCCTTATATGAAGTATACCGTGAAACCACTTGAGGGACATAATGAGCTAGTTGGATTTGCAAACATCATTTTTAGAAATTATTTCTTAGAAGTTGATCACGGGTGTTATCAAGCGCAACCATCACCTGTACCATCAAATACATAATTGGAGCTCCTTCCTTGCAGTCCAACTGGTGCAAATGAACTTTGTAATATAGATGTACATAATACTAGTGTAGAAATAATCCCAGCAACTACTGATATGTGGACCTTATACTTTGATGGTTCTAAGACTCAAGACAGTTCCAGAGCTGGTTGTATTCTTATTGACCCTCAGAATAAAAGGTATATTTTTTCATGCTACTTGGATTTTGAGTGCACAAATAACATTGCTGAATATGAAGCACTCATTTTGGGGTTAAAAAAGCCATAGATCTCAAGGTAGAGGTACTTAAAGTAATTGGTGATTCAGAGATTGTCACCCAAAAGGTACAAAATACCATTCAATGTGTTTCACCTACTTTGAAAAAATACTAGTAAGAGGTATGGTGACTCATTTCATTTTTCAAAGCATTTAATATTATTTCTATTCCTAGAATATGTAATGTTGCTGCAAATATATTAGCCAATGAAACTGCTCAAATTTCACCATTAAAAGATGGTTTTTCTATTGAAATTATTTATAAGCCATTTGTGCTCGATAACATAACTGATTTTCACGTATTTGATGATGACCAATAGATACTTCACTTCATGGGCAATGCAAATGTGTTCAAAGGTGCATATATTGAAGAAGATGAGCACGACAAGGATTTGCAGGATGAAGTTCAAGCATCAAAAGGGAATACTATGCCCAAGGGTGTGGTATCTCTTGAGAAACTTTATGACCTACAAAATTGATTCAGAGGACCAGTGAACACAAAGACTCAGAGCTCAATGTTGTTACATGAACAAGTCAATCTGGGAACTAAACATGATATGGAGTGTGTAAACCTCGGTACACGTTGTTCTCCTCAAGAAATAAAATATTTTATTTGTCTCTTCAAACAATACCGAGATGTATTTGCATGGACATATGATGATTTAAAGACATACCATACACATATCATTCAACATTTTATTCCTATCAAGGAAGGGGCAAAGCCATTCAAACAAAAACTAAGGAAAGTTCATCTGACGCTTGAACCCCTGATTCAAAAGGAATTAAGGAGATTATTGGATGCTTAGATCATTTTTAAAGTTTGACATTATACACGGGTTTCCAACCTAGTTCCTATCCGGAAGAACTCCAACGAGATACGCTTATGTGTCAATTTTCACAACCTCAACCAGGCTTTAGATAAATAAAATTACCTCGTGCCATCGATGGAGTAGATACTCCAAACAATAGTTGGGTCAAAAATGTTCTCCCTGCTAGATGGTTTTTCTAGATATAATCAGGTGCTAGTAGCAGAACTGGATCGTTTGAAGACCACGTTTAGGACAAAGTGGGGAACTTTTGCATTTAAGTGCATGCCTTTCGAAATTATTAATGCTAGTGCTACTTTTCATAGGGTCATGGACATCGCATTCTATGGAATGATTGGAAAAAGTGTAGTCATCTACTTGGATGATGTAACTATATTTTCAAAGAAGAGATCAGATCATATTCGTCATCTTAAGCAGATTTTTGAGCGATGTCGCAAGTATGGGATTTCATTGAATCCGAAAAAAATAATCTCTGGTGTGTCAAATGGTAATCTCTTAGGACACAGAATTGTTAAGAGTGGAATCAACGTTGATCTAGAAAGGGTAAAATCTACTTCTCAAATCCCTTTTCCCGTGAGCAAGAAAGCAATGCAATCTTTCTTAGGGAAGATCAATTTCCTACACAAGTTAATCTCCAATTATGCATAGATTGTTAAACCATTGCAAGAGATGATAAAGAAGGATGCTACATATAAATGGGATAAAAGAGAAAAATATATGTTTCCTTGGATCAAGCAAGCCATAGTTGATGCTATAGCCTTATACAATCTAGATTTTGTTAAAGATTTCATGTTATACAATTTTGCTTCTGAAGTGTTTATTGCGACTGTATTAACACATAAAGATAATCAAGGAAATGGACGGTCTATATCTTTTATGAGTGTTGGCTTATAGGTATCTGAACTGAATTATCCTGCTATTGATAAGCATGCATACACAATTTACAAGGCCATCGACAATCTTAGGCCTTAACTCCTGAAAGCTAATACAATTATCTATGTGCCTCATCTAGCTGTTAGAATATTGTTTGTACAACAAAAACTGGGTGAAAGGAGAGTGAAATGGGCGACGTGCTTACAAGAGTATGATATTGAGTTCAAAGAAATTCACACCATAAAAGGCCATGGTGTCTTTTGGCTAATAGTTGAAGAGATGGATTTTCCAGAAGAAGATACTTCAGGATGGGAATAGGAAATAGAGGTATAATGTTCAAGAAGTTCCTCCCACAAGTATAAATACGTCTTGTTATTTGTAAATATGACAATACCTAGAGCACAAAACCTTTCCTTCTCATTTATCGAACAAACAGAAGAGGGAAATCCATCTTAAAGCTTTAGCATGCCAACTTGTGCATGGTGTGCTTTTTCAAAGGCACCATAATGGGGTCCTACTTAGATGCTTAGAGTTTCAAGATTAAAAAAGGGTGTTAAAATATATGCATTATGGACCAACAGGTGTACACTTCGCAGGTGATACCACAACTCATAAGGATATGAGGGTTAGTTATTATTAACCCACATTATTCAAAGATGCCTATGCGTATGCCTGAAAGTTCCCTATATGTCAAAGGTGTGTTTGTCATGATTATAAGTTAGCTTCCCAATTACTACCAATAGCAATTGAAGAACCATTCCAACAATTGGGACTGGATGTTATAGGTGAAATATTTCCTCATTCGTCAAAGCAACACCGATACATTCTAACTGCAACTGATTATTTCACTTGGTGGACTGAAGCAGTGCCATTAAGGCAAGTCAATGATCAAGAATTCATCCAATTTCTCAAGCATAATATCATGACCAGGTTCAACATTCCTACATCGGTTGCCTTTAATAATGTAACTTATTTTTCTTTGTTAAATTTATGATTTTGCATTAGAATATGCTATTGTTTTGAAGCATGCATCTAAATATTACCCACAGGGAAACGATTTAGTCAAGTCTACAAACCAAAACCTTATCTGCATTATCAAGAAAAATGTTTTCTCTGAACATAAGAATTGGCACCATGCTTTGGTGAATTCTTTATGGGATGACTGTGTCACTCCTAATCCCTCTTCAAAAACCTCTCCACATTTCCTTGTATACAAAAAAGAGGCTATCCTTCTACTGAACATTTACCTTCCCACTTTGCAGATTTCTCAAGAATCTCAGGGCAAACCTTGTCTTCTTGTTAAAAGTTGTACAGACACTCTTACTAAGATTGAGGAAGAAAGGCTCAAAGTGAAAGAAAAAATTGAAATCCATTAGAACCAAATCAAGCGTTGGTCCAATAAGAAGTCCGTAGGGAATACAAATTTCGGTGTGGGTGACTTAGTACTAAAGTGGGACAAATCCCATGAAGGGAAAGGAAATCACACCATGTTTCTACCTCTATGGATTGGAACATTTTCCATCACTAAAGGACTTGGCCACCATTCTTACAAGTTGAAATATTTAGATGGGAGGACTGAACCTCTTCTCGTCAATGGTTGAGACCTTAAACACTATTTCCAGTAGAAGCCTTGGGTTGCACTCCTTCTGTACAATTTTCTTTCCTTGTCTTTATTTTTTGTTCTTGTCATGCCTTGTCCATTTTTGTTGTTTGGTCAGTGTACATAAATAAGACTTTGTGTGAGAGTGCATGTATGGCTCAAAGCGACTTTGTGGTGAAACAAACAGGGATTGTGACAACCACAACACTTGGCTATTTGTTGGTTCTTCTTCTTTGTTTGGGATATTCATCGAGTCAAGTAATGTCTAGATGGATAATATGATACATTCAAGAGGAAATATTTTAGTGGAACCATGAAACTCACATATATTTTAGCAATCCCATTCCTTAATTTGATATTAAAATTACTTGGTGTTCTTGATGCTAATCCAATCAAGTAGAAAGGGAAGGGGAAAACCAATTGTGACAAACTTATATCAGAGGTATATACACCCTCTCTAAAGGAACAAACTTTGTTTCTCTCAATAAGTTGGGATCCCTCTTTCGCCCCATGAAATAATAAATGCCTAAGAACAATTTTATAAATAAAATAAATGAAGGGTGAAGGAAGAGAAAGGCTTCTTGCACAGAGATGTGAAGCAAGTAACTTCGTTGGGGTATTAAATAGGCTTGATGGCAGCAAAGCAATGCTTGTGTTCCTGTGATGACTCTACTGGGGTACTAAATAGGCCTGCTGGTAGTGGAGCAACATCAGAGATGAAAACTAAGACTGAATATTTTTAACTCACAATTACATATTACCCTTCTCCTAGATCGAAATGGTTGTGAAATGGAAAAAATTGTTGTGTGTTAAAATAAGAAAGAGAATGGTGGGTACTATACCCATAATTGAGTTAAGTGGGGAAGCCAAGGAAAACCCTTTGATGAATCAATACACCCTGAAGGGAGAATTATTTGCTAAACACTATTCCTAGACATAGAAGCTAAAATTCGTCCAGTGTGTCACCAAGTGTTGTCATTGCTACAACACCCTCCAAAATTTTGCTATATTCAAATTTTGGAGCCTACTTTATAACATGTGAAGTGTCACTTTTGGCCGTCAAGTGTCATTTCATGTTTCTACACTTGTTCTAAGTGTCCATGTTCCTTTCTAAGTGTAGTCGGATCATCAAGAGTAATAATAGTGCACTTTAGAGTCATAACACACTTTTTGTTCACAACCACACATACTTTGTCTATTATACTTGGAGAATGTTTGGGAAGTTGCATTTTTATGTATACTCCTTTATCTTGGGTCCTGTATAAGTTTTATTGATGACTTGAGACGTGTCACGCTTGATTTCGCTCCTAACTCAATTTGTTTTTCAAGGTTTCACCCTTCCAGATTTAGACAATTTTCTGACTTTGCAAGCCTGCCCTCTAGGCAAGGGAGAGAACACTATGCACTCTTAAGGCCTATTGGAGACCCTCCTTGTCAATTGAAGTTATGCCCTATTCCAAGCCTAACTCCTTCTCCCTCTCTAGATAACAACGCACTCCTAGTCATCAAGATCCCTTCCTTGTTGCTTCTTTTTGCACCTTGCGCTAGTCAAGCCTTTAGTCTCCCAGTTGAGCGTATTGTGCACTCTCATTAGGCAGCGAGGACTTCCATTGTGCATATTTTTGTGCCTCGCACCATCCTTGTGTCCCTGGCTCTCCCCTATCGGCGCACACAACATCCTCATTGAACAATCATGTTACTTGTCCGTTGTTATTACACCCTGCACCCTCCATCAGGCCTCCTCCTCCTCTAGAGTAGTGCATAACACACTATCAATGATTAGTGAAGCACCTCATTGTCTCTTCCAAGTGTGCCTTGCACCCAAAAATATTTTCTCTTTCCCTTGGTGCGTTGTTGATCGATAAACAATTTTTTTGCATGAAGCACGATAAAATATGAGATTTTTGGCCTAATGTTTGATTTCCATGAGTAATCGACATATGTGGTTGTTCAATCAAGCATGGAAAATATTTGTGAGGAGATATGGAAAGAAATGTTTGCCAAGGAATCATCTTGAAAACAAAAGCACCATGTTGCGAAAATTCAAAGAACGATGGACCCAATGACCAAAGTGACTCATGAAGGCTCCAAGATGTCTCGAGACCCTCTATAGGGTAGATGGAAACACTAATGCAAGATCTGTTACGAGTATTGAATACATAGTGGCAGTGTCGTCACTTGTCAAAGAACTTTATGTACAAGTCACCATGAGTCCAAGTCATCAATATTGTTGACTTGTCATGTTGTCGTCACATGAGGATGTGGAAATTATGATGTAATTTTGGAAAATATTATAAATGTAAATACATGGAACTCCAAGAGTCATATGTCGACAAAAGAGCCACATGGGGAAGTCCAAAAGTCACATAGAAGTTCAAAAGTCATATAAAAGTCCAAAGGTCAATTAGAAGTTTAAGAGTCACGGGGAATTTCAAGAGTCACGAGGATATGTAAGGCCATTCCTTTTGTTATAAAATATGCCTCATTACTCAAAGAGAGGAATTTTAGCCTTGGCTTCTCCATCCAAGCATTAGAGAGGAAGTTAGTTCTTTTGGACAGTGAGTAGTGGCTTAACGCTCCACTATTTGAGCTAGTGGTGTTCATTGTATTAATGTATCTCAGAATTCTCACCTAATATTTGAAGCTCATTGAGCCAACATAATTTCAAGCGTATATCATGAATGCTTTAGGACTATTCTTGGGATGTTCGCGGTATATGTTAGCATTCATATGTACTAAATAAATTGAACTATTTTGGTGGATTTGGTGTTAATCTCATTCAATATGTGTTGTATTTTTTTTCATGATCATGCATCTATGTGAACTATTTTGTTTGATGACTAACGATTATTTCATACGTATGTGCATGTGCCTTTATTAGATTAGTGCTAATTCTTCTCTTCTAAAGGCTCACTTTTGTTCCCTTCCAGTGAAAGAACCTTGACACAGATTACAATTGAACATTTCACAAGGCATACTTTCTTGCAAATTCAAAAGTACACGTGCATTTCTCTCTTATGCTAACTATTGCAACCAAGGAAATTTTTAAATAAATGGCAGTTGGGCCACATTTCTGGATGGGGATTCTAGACCAAACGATGTGAGGTCTAATTGGGACCTCATATCAGGGAGACCCCCTGTATGTTGGCAAGATCTAACACCGTCAACATACCATTATGGAAAATTAATTGTTGAATTGGAAAGTGATGCTTCTATTAGTTAAGTCCTTAACAATATGCATCATCGCAAATTAAAGAAGAAAAAATTAAAATCGACTTGAAAACTTATTTATTTATTAATTAATTTTTTGTTTTTAACTTACACACACACATATACAACCTTAAAACAAATATTTATATAACTCAACTTAAAAATAAAATACTACATAAAACTTATAAAAAAATATTTAAAAACAAAACTAAATAATAGTAGAGTTTAGGCTTCTGTGATCCATATCAAGTTTACAAAATTTTTTTCGGCGAAGATCACATGAGACATCATTTGTCGATGCGTTTCGAACCAACCAGTGTGGTTCATCGTCAGGACAAGTTGAAGAAACAGATCCAGCTTAGCATGTTAAATAGTCTGAGCAGAGACTCCAACGACTAATTTTGACCTACGGTCCATAGGTCAAATACTATTCATAATTTAATATTATTATTATTAATAAATTATTCATCAATTATTATAAAATATATATATCATATAGTTGAGGTTAAAATTTTTATTAAATGGTTAGTTAGAAAAGGTAAATTATTTGATTTAATAATATAAGTAATTATTTATACTTAATGTTATATTGGTAAAATAGCCTTGATAATAATATATTATTAATATTAGTAGTGAAAATATTATTATTAATTTAATATTATTAATATTAATATTATTATTATTATTATTATTTATGGAAAAAAGTTAAATTAGGTAAGATATATAGATAAATTATTTAGGAATTTAGACTTCTGTGATCCATAACATTGTTTAGATAATCTTCGGCAAAATCACATAATCAATCTTTTGTCGACGCGTTTCAAACCAACTAGTGTGGTTCATCGTCAGGACAAGTTGAAAAACAGATCCAGCTTAGCCTGTTTAAATAGCTAGAGCAGAGACACCAACGGTTACCTGGGTAAAAAGTTAACTTAAGGAGCAAGGTCAAATTTAGTTAAATCAGGTATAAAATAAAAATAAATAAATTATAATATAATAATAATTATATATAAATTTATATATAAATATATAAAATTAGTTATATTAGGTGTAAGATAAGAAATAAATATATGAAGAATTATAAAATAATAATAAATTATTTATTATATAAATGAAGAAATATAAATTAATAATAAATTATTTATTTATCTATTAATTGAATAAATTAATAAATATAATAGTATAAATTATTTATTTAATAAAAATAAATGGTATCCTTAGTAGGTAAATTTTATTTTATTTTATATATAAAGTTAGTTATATTAGGTGTAAGATAAATAAATAAATATATAAATATATAAATAAAGAATTTTAAAATTAATAATAAATTATTTATTTATAAAAATAGAATTATAAAATACTTTTAAAGGTAATAAAGGACCATTCCTTATAAACAAATAAGATGGAAGAGAATAAGAATAATAAGAAGAATTAAGTTGTTAATAATAATAATAATAATAATAATAATAATAATAATAGAATTAAGTTATAGAAAATAAAAATAATTAAAATAAAAGTAAAGTAAAAGACCATTACCAAATAATAATATTTCGTAATTGTTTATTAAATTACTAAACAATAGTATTTAGTAATAGTTTATAAACACAATAAGATAATTAATAATTAAGTTATTAAATAAATAAATAATAAAAATAATAGTAGTAATAATAATAATAAAATCAAATAAATAAACATACATTATAACCCCTATAATCTAGTTACATTAGGTTAAAGTCCAAGATAAATCCTTTAAACCTATGGTCAAATAATCAATATTAATTCAAAATTTTTAAAGTTTAACTAAGTCAATAGGTAAATATAATATTACTTATAAGGTATAATACACCAGTTAGCCCGAAACTAATTCATAAAACACTCCAGAATAATAGGACAAATCTGCCAAAAGAAAAATTCAAGGAGGGGGAAGACAGAAACCCTAAGACCTAACACAGAGGGGAAATGAGGAGGCTAGGAAGACAAGGCTGGGACCCAGCAACGGCTAATCTTCCAGCCATCATCCCTATTAAGATTGTTCGGCCTTTTCTCAATCTCCAGGGCCTCTCTAAATTTGCGATGGTGAAACTGCGCAATTTTGGCAATGACTTGAGCCTCCTCTATACATATATGATGCATAGTCTTCCCCGCATGCTCAGCCAGGGCTGAGGACTTGGTCCTACCATGTCTTAAGTCAGCCGAATGCTCGCTAATCCGCTGATTGATAGAACGACCAGTCTCACCAATATAAGGGGTCCCACAGGAACAGGGAATGACATAGACGCCCTTCATGTTCTTAGGGTCAATCGGGTCTTTCACAGACCTGAGGGAGCCACGGATAGTATTGAGGGGTCTAAAATTATTTAGTTTATTTATCTAAATTATTTATTAATAATTATATATATATATATATATATATATATATATATATATATATATATATATATATTAATAATCTTAGATAAAGTTAGGTAAAAGACCGATGAAATATATATATATATATATATAAAATAAAATTAAATAAAATTAAATAAATAAATAAATTAAATAATTAATCAATTAATTAAAAATAAATAAATAAATAAATAAATAAATAAAATAAAATAAATAAATAAATATCAGGACAAGTTGAAGAAACAGATCCAGCTCGGCAGTTTAAATAGACAGAGCAAACCCGGGGACCAGTCCTTTAAATTAATTAATATTAAAAATATATAATAGTTATGTTCAATTATTACCTAAAAATAATTCATGTTAAAAGTTAGTTAAGGACAAATAACTAAAAATCATATCTAAGGGGAAAAAATTACCCTAGAGGGGACAGTCCCTCAAATAATAATAAATAATTAAAATTATTTTTAAAATAAATAAACAACTCAATTAGTAAAAATAATTTATAAAAATAGTTAGTTAGAGATAAATAATTAAAAATTATATCTAGGGGAAAAAATATTTCTCAGAGAAGGACCAATCCCTTAGAATAAATAAATTAATTATGTGAAAACTTTTATATTAATAAAACTTATATGATAATAGTTAGTAATGGTAATAGTTAAATAAACATAAATAATAAAAAATTATATTGAATTAAATTATATTAAAATTATATTAAAATTAAAATATAATTAAAACTAAATTATATTAAAATTATATTAAAATTAAAATATAATTAAAATTATATTTAAAATCAAATTATATTAAAATTATATTATTAAATTATATTAAAATCATGTTATAATAATTAAAATTATATTACCCTAGGGGGACCAACCCCCTAAAATAACATGATTTAATTCAAAAAATTAAAATTTTTTAATTAAATTAGTAATTCAAAATACTTCGTGATAATATTTATTTACAAATAAATTAATAAAAATAAGAAGGAATTAATGGTCCGGTTTTTAATTCCTTCTTATTTTTATTAATTTATTTGTAAATAAATATTATCACGAAGTATTTTGAATTATTAATTTAACTTAAAAATTTTAATTTTTTGAATTAAATCATGTTATTTTAGGGGGTTGGTCCCCCTAGGGTAATATAATTTTAATTATTATAACATGATTTTAATATAATTTAATAATATAATTTTAATATAATTTGATTTTAAATATAATTTTAATTATATTTTAATTTTAATATAATTTAGTTTTAATTATATTTTAATTTTAATATAATTTAATTCAATATAATTTTTGATTATTTATGTTTATTTAACTATTACCATTACTAACTATTATCATATAAGTTTTATTAATATAAAAGTTTTCACATAATTAATTTATTTATTCTAAGGGATTGGTCCCTCTATGAGAAATATTTTTTCCCTAGATATAATTTTTAATTATTTATCTCTAACTAACTATTTTTATAAATTATTTTTACTAATTGAGTTGTTTATTTATTTTAAAAATAATTTTAATTATTTATTATTATTTGAGGGACTGTCCCCTCTAGGGTAATTTTTTCCCCTTAGATATGATTTTTAGTTATTTGTCCTTAACTAACTTTTAACATGAATTATTTTTAGGTAATAATTGAACATAACTATTATATATTTTTAATTATTTTTAATATTAATTTATTTAAAGGACTGGTCCCCTGGGTAGCATTTTTTAAGGTACCTAGTCAAAAGTAGCTGTTAGTCTTGTTAACCGTTGGGGGCTTTACTCTGTCTATTTAAATTGCCAAGCTGGATCTGTTTTCTGTCTATTTAAACTGCCAAGCTGGATCTGTTTCCTCAACTTGTCCTGATATTTATTTATTTATTTTATTTTATTTATTTAGTTATTTATTTATTTTTAATTAATTGATTAATTATTTAATTTATTTATTTATTTAATTTTATTTATTTATTTTTTTTTTTCATCGGTCTTTTACCTAACTTTATCTAAGATTATTAATATATACATATTTATATATATAAAATTATTAATAAATAATTTAGATAAATAAACTAAATAATTTATCTATATATCTTACCTAATTTAACTTTTTTCCATAAATAATAATAATAATAATATTAATATTAATAATATTAAATTAATAATAATATTTTCACTACTAATATTAATAATATATTATTATCAAGGCTATTTTACCAATATAATATTAAGTATAAATAATTACTTATATTATTAAATCAAATAATTTACCTTTTCTAACTAACCATTTAATAAAATTTTTAACCTCAACTATATGATATATATATTTTATAATAATTGATGAATAATTTATTAATAATAATAATATTAAATTATGAATAGTATTTGACCTATGGACCGTAGGTCAAAATTAGCCGTTGGAGTCTCTGGTCAGACTATTTAACATGCTAAGCTGGATCTGTTTCTTCAACTTGTCCTGATGATGAACCACACTGGTTGGTTCGAAACGCGTCGACAAATGATGTCTCATGTGATCTTCGCCGATTTTTTTTTTGAAAACTAAATAATAGTAACTTTGGTGGGGGTGTTGGAAATAGAACTCGTTGAGGGGGGGATGAAGGAACACCACCTCATCGTTTCTTAAGGAATTTAAGAGAGGGATGGTGTGGCCAACTTCCTCCATGCAGTAATACATGCTACATGTGATGACAATACAACAAATTAATTTGGTAACTCTTGCAACATCTACATCTTCTTACCCAACTTGGGACTACTCTGCCATTTTTTGTCATCTTCGTGTTTTCATTAGGCTACAGGTGGGAATTTTTCCCCTTAGCATTTGGTTATTCAACACTCCAATGAAGGAATTCCTAGTCCCTCTTGGCCTGGACCTCCATAGTTCACATTACATCGTTGGTTGGACAAGTCATTTCCCTTTCATGACCATTGTGGTGCATGTGACAGGATTGAGTGAACTCCAACAAGGGGGTCAACACCATAACTCAAAAGCCATCGCATGGAACAAGCATGCCATTCACAAGTTGGTAAATTATATGTTGGTCATCACCTATAGTTGGTATTCTTTATTTAATTTTGTATTTCTAATACTCGAGTCAATGATTCTAGGTGGGAAAATTGAGGTTGAACAATTTGTTGCTACTACTTCCTATTTTATCCCTTTAGATCTCCCCTACACCCAAAAATATATCTTATTTCTTTCCTTACTTCACTTTCTTTTGTATCCACCCATCTCCGTAGCTTAGTATTTCTTCATTGCTCATTGACAAGCTATGTTCCGATCTCCCTCTAGTACATCCATTTTTTTGCACCCTCCTTCGAAAGTCCTTAGTGTTAGGTTCTAGTCCTTTTTGGGTGTTATGTAGAGGAAAAGAATGTGCCCAATGCATGGGTCTGGGGGCTATAGTTCCTTAGGTAGACCCATAACCTAGTCCCAAGGCCAGTTGGTTGCTGAAATTTATATTAGTGTCATCCCTCTCGAAGTTCAAAAATAAATCCAACATCTTGAAGCCTTAACAAAAATAGACTAACATGCCCATTTAGATTTTGAAATACAACCTAAATTTTTTGGTTGGGTCCCTGACCTTGGCCATAATAGGGGGCATAAGAGCCAATATCTTCATTCCATCACCCTTCACTAGCAAATGAAAACTCTGTTGGACCACATCACCAAAGAGAAACACGAGGACTGCAATGCAATCATAGCCTACCTCAACTACATCCAACAGATTCAAAGATACCAACACTCTTTTATGGTCAGCCTAGATGCCTAACTGGCCCACATTGAGAGGAATATTTAGTGTGGGCGTCACTCTATAGTAGGCCCAAGCGCACATGATTCGTCCCGATCTATGTCTTTTAATGAATGATGCATACACAAGGCTTCATTCTTATGCTTATGATCAAGGAACTTTATTTTATTTTGTTATATAATTTACCACTATGGTTTGCCAATATTATGCAACAATTTGTATGTATTGGTTTTGACAATGGTGTCAGACATATGTCTTGGCACAATGATGCTCAACTAGTAAGATCATTATTTTTTCTCATTTTGATAAACAAAAGACATATACAACATCTCTATTATTGTTGGTCTGATTTTCCTTGTGGCAAACCACAACAGTGAGGAGGCTACCTAATAGGTTATGTATGCCTAAGTTATGATACAATAAAATAAAATTAATTAACAAAAATAAGAAACCAAATAATAATAAATTGTTTTAATACACTTAAAAAAATAGTTTGAAAAAAAGAAAAGGAAAATGGAAGGGTTATTCGCCTCTCCCTCACCCCATGCTCATCAAAATAAAAAAATAAAAACAAAAAAAACATGAAACTTAAAAAAAACATTTAAAAAACAAAATAATAATAATAATAATAATACATTAAAATAAAAGCTTCAAGGGTTAGCTGAATTGGTTGAGTCATCATCGTTAAAGCACCTTTTCTATTGAGAGGTCACAAGTTCAATTCTCGTAATGCTCTCAAGGTTATGTTCAGTGGTTGAGACGATAGGAAGTGATTGCTTCGGGTCGGTTTGGCTAGTACAAATATTCCATAGATATAGTGGTCATCAATCTCCGAGGTCCATGAACCACATATAAAAAATACACTAAAAAAAATTAAAAGAAAGAAGACAAATAAACAATTTAAAAAATCATAAAAAGTGAGGGTGATTCCCCCCTCCCCCATCTCCATGCTCACCCGATTTATCCTCTGAGTATCCCACACATGCCACCCCCGATTAGAAGGTGGTGGGTGAGGAGAGAGGTGGTGAGGAGAGGAAAGAAGGGGATGAGTGATGAGGGTTGAGGAGGTGTAGGGGTGGCCAATGTGAAATTCTAAGAATCACACTCTCTCTTTTTTATTTTTGTTTTTGTTGTTTTTTTAAATTTTCTTTAATTATTATTATTATTATTATTTTTAATAAAGGTGTTTTTTTAGTAAAATACTTATTATGGAGTTTTTCAATTTATTTATTTTCCAATGTAACTTAAAATAATAAACTAATTAATTAATTTCTTGATAATTTTTCACATCAATTTAAGAGTTGATTTTAGTTTTTTTTATTTGCAATGATATAAATTATGAAGGTCATAGTTTCAATTAAGTCATAATTTTAATGCTAAAAATAAATTTAGTGTTACCAGAAGCGTCATTTTTAGATTTAAGGTCTAATTTTCTACGATGACATTGATCTTTACAACCAGTATTCCAAACAAGTCACAACTTTAACTCCCCTCCACCCCACCCAAAAAATGGGGATGTTACTAGTAGTGCTACTTTTTAACATAGGGGTTAAACTAGTCATGAAATATGATCTCTAAGAAAGTGAGAACTTTGGAGGGTTCTCATCAAGTTGGTATCTTTGTTAATGAAAAAACTAAGTTAAAAGGTGAAGCCTATGCCTTGCTATTTTCTTCTCAATTATGAAATACAAATACAGATAAAATGCACTCACTATGGAGTTATTATGGACATAGTGGCCTATATGGTTTATCCAGGATTAAAAGGATACTTTGTGTTGCTTCAATGTCTCACTATCAATCCTTTACTCTACTATGGAACAATACTCAATATAGTAAAGGAAGTTATCCCCTCCTTTCTTAACAACCTAATATTTAACATGGTTTGATAGTTCCAAAAGGATAGGTTTAGGGTTTTTGCTTGCATTGACTCTTAATAAGTGTTAAGATTTTGGACCCTCTATAATATTCTTGAAAATCAACATTTGAATAGTCCCACGTGTGTGAGAAATAGGAACCAATGTGGCATCGACATTGTGTCATGGTAGTCCATATAATAGGTCAACTCATATGAGGCATTAATTTTTCAATTTTTTATTTATTTATTAAGGTGATCCCCACATCACTGGAAAGCTCTTAATACGTAGAATAACATCAAGAGGTTGTAAAATAAAAGTGTTGATCCCAAAAAATCCATTTGATGCCTCAAACATGCTTTGGAAATTTCTAAACCCTAGATTACTGAGGTAAGACCTACTCCAAAAACCAACCCTATAACCCAATAACTCCATTTTTTCCACCCAAAAAGTATCAAAGTAGATGAAAAAATATGTAATTGTCCATTTTAGATCATACCTCCCCATCTGGAGAGGATTTGGTCCCTAAAATATTTTACTAAAGGAGGTGAGGAAATTTTTCCTCTACCTTCCCCTTGAAGTATTACTTAGCCTTGCTTAGAATTTGTCCTTTGAAAGCAACTTACTCGAGTCCATGTTATCCATTTGGTTATTTTGGACTTCTTATGAAAATTGTATCGTCTACTAACTTTTCCCAAGATTTAGGTGCTAATTTGTCTATGGTAGATAAGACTTTCTCATCAGTTTCATGTTTGTTGGTATCATCCTAAGACCCTTTTTCCTTCCCAGTTTCACATCATTTATCCATACACTTTCATCATTTATCCCTCAAAATCCTTGAATATTGATTATTAATTGTTCTATAGTTATTAAATTGCATAAGAATTAATTTAGGGGTTTTATGTTCCAGAATTAGAGGTTTTTGATGACTTGACTACAGGAAGTACCCACAACCTGTAATGAGTTTACCGTTTGACATGTGGCGCAGCGGATGAGCGAGAACGGAAAGCATGGGCGAAAAGTGGAATGTCCAAGGATGGACAATCACCTATCTTCCATCCAAATCGGGCCTCCTAAGCATGCGGTCAACCTCAGTCAAAGCAGGGTACTCTGGCGCATAAAAGCAGCAACAGCATTGTTCTATTTTCATTTTGATTTTTCTTGTTCTTTTTGAAACTTATGGTATGGAAACATTTTGCAAAAGCTATGTAAAAACGCGGCAACAGCATGTACATTCACTGCATCTATGACATGGCTGTATGTACGCATATGTAAATACAGTGGTTGAATGTTTTTGATGGTTAATCAATAGTTGAAACATTTGCTTCAAACAGAGTTTAGTTAATACACAGAGAATCGTTTACAGTCCCAACGTGTGTTCACTCCTTTGCATTGGTTGATTGATTGAACAGTGGTAGTCGGTATACCCTTAGGCACGGACGGGCCCTGCGTCCTTTGTTTGGTATACTGCTCTTCGTTTTTGTTATATTTCATTTCAGTTCATATATATATATGTGTTTGCACAGCGCTGTATTAGTTTCAATCTCTGTGCTTACACAGCGTTGCATTGATTCCGATTTATGTATCACACAGATTGCATTATAATTTCGATTTATATAACTGTGATTCACATAGCATACAGGTTGCAGTCATATGAGTTTTCGATTCTTTTATGATTTAAGTTTCATTACATGCATATGTATATGGTGTGCGCATCAGAAGGGTTTATTGTTATGTTGAATGGTCAGCATTAGGGCCTGGAACGAGAATCTTGTAAGGGATTTGGCCCTCGTGTGATTTACAGATACATGCTTATAAACTCTGCCTCCTTTTTCAGTCTATTCATGTTCCTTTTTATACAGCTTAATAGTGTACATATCTTGCATGTCGTGTGTGTGTCCTGAGCAAAGATTTTCTGAGTGATACCTCTGTAAGGAGGTTAGAATCATTGCCATAATCATACACAGTCTTTAGAGTCACAGTTTGCTTTAATAGATGCATGTCATAATCAGCATTGTAGTCAAATACATCAGTAGGGTAATCTAGGTGTGTGAAGGATAGGTTGCATATCACGGTCTTCTGTAAGGAAGCGTTGCAATTTCCCTCATAATCACCTGGGCGGTAATTCTTTATGTCTATATATCTTAGACCACGCCTCTAAGTTTACACACCTCGGTCGATATTAAATATAGAGTCTAGTCTAGTACCCTAGCTAGAACCACTACATTTTGGCGCCGCTGCCGGGGAGGCGTAAGTAAAGAATTCAAACAAGCAAAACAATTTTTTTTTTTTTTTTTCCGAAAAAACACAGTTAGAATCATGTTCATTTATGCCTAGACTTAGGGACAATCAAGGGAGATTTGTGAAAACCCCCCACCATCTTAACACTAACCCATCATCATCAGGAGCAGACTCAACACCAACTGAGGAGGATATTCAAACATTAGCTGAGAAATTTTATTCAGGACAGCATATTACTTTTGCTGAGAGGGAAATTCTGTTTGCACATAAATCACAGCAACCTTTTCCTAAAGCTTCTACACAAAGGAAAAGTAGCACCATTACCAAACAATCCTCCTTTCCTTTTTTTCCACCTAGAGACACTAAGAAACCAAGCAAAATGGCTGAGGAGGGATCTGGATCAGTCCCCCATCAAGAGGAAGAGGAATCCACTTTTAAATTCCCTATACAAGAACCACAGGAGGATGAGGAGATTAAAATGAAAAATATACCCCCATCCGTGCTACCCAATTTCTATGGTATGGCATCTGAGGATCCGGACTCATTCTTATTTGAGTTCGACATTGTGTGTCGCACTTATGGTTATACAGATGATGCTCACAGACTGAGATTATTTCCAGCCACATTAAAGGCAGCAGCCTTGAAATGGTTTATGGGGCTAGGGGAACATGCCATAGGAGATTGGGATGACATGAGGAGGATATTCCTGAGGAAATATCAGCCTTATTGCAGATCCAAAGATTCTAAAGATGACATCTTTAGAATGAGTCAGCAGGAGGATGAGACCTTAGAAGAATATCTAGAACGGTTTGTTTATAACTTGCAAAAATCTAAACACCGAACAATGCCTCTTGATCTAGTCCGCACCATATTTTTGAAAGGTATCCGGGAAGAGTACATGGATGATCTCAACCTAATGGGCAAAGGTGATATCTCCGCCTTACCCTTTGAAGAAATAGCTGGACTGTGTGAAAAATATTCCAGAAGTAAGGCCAAAATGGGAAAGAGAACCTTGCCCTCTAGGGTCACAAAAACTGCCTCTGCTAGTGTCACCCGGGCTGAATTTGGTAATCTCTTAGAAGAGTTCAAAACAGATTTGCTAAGTACTCTAGGAAACCAAATTGATACCTTAAAAGCCAAAAAGAAACAAGAGGAAGAAGACAATATCATGGCCATTTTCTGCCCCAAGTGTCGCAAGAAGCATGCATTAAAAGACTGTCCTTTAGAAAATATACAAGTATGTGCTTTCTGTACTGAGCATCATGATATATTTAACTGCCCCAAAGTTAAAATTGTGCAGAATTGTAACATGGCAGCCAGCACAGAGATGGAGAACGTGTACTACATGGGTGCAAAGCGACCATGGCAACCAAGGCAAACACCCCAAGGTATGTTTCCTAATCAAAGCATGCAATTTCCTATGAATGATCAGATGTATGCACAAAACTCATGGAATATACCTATGCCATGGCAGCATGGAAACCAATCACAAAATCAATGGAGACCATCTCAACAATATCCCCAATCTTACCATCAGTATCCTCAATCATATCCACCTTACTCACAGCCATATCAGCAGTACCAGCAGCCATATCCATCACATTCACAGCCATATCAGCAGCACCATCAGCCAATTGTTTATCAGTCCCAGCCTTCTCAACAAACTCTGCCTGCTCCTCCACAAATAAATGTCCCACAACTTCAATTTCCAACTAATCCACAACCTCCCAGACCAACACAAATCCCTGCTCAAACTGTCCCAAATCCGAACAATAGAGCAGAGAGGCCAACTTATAACGTGGAAGAAGGAACTTCCTACTCCACATTGCCTTTACAAAACATTAATCTGAGGTCTGGTAGGGTGCTTCAGAAGGATTCTCCAATAACAGACCAGCAAGAAGAAAACTTAGAAAAAGAAAAAGAGATAACAACTCAAACACAACCAAGCAGTGAAACCAGAGATAAACAAATGCAGTCACTGCAACCACCTTTTCCGGACCGTTTGGTCCAAGTCAGACCACCATTGCCTCCGCCACAATTTGATGTTTTGGATGAACTTAAAAATGTCTACATAAAAATCCCTTTGCTGCAAGCTATAAAGGACATTCCTATTTACACCAAAGCCATCAAAGAGATGTGTCTCAAGAAACCTGCTAGGAAGAGGATTGATCCACAGACCATTCATGTTTTAGGAAATTTGGCAGGCCTTATGACCAATACCATCTCCATGGAGAAGTATGTTGATCCGGGCATTCCAAAAGTGACCACTATCATTAACAACATACGGATCCCAAACACTTTGATAGATCTTGGAGCTGCAATCAATGTCATGACCCTTGAAACTATGAGAACACTCCAGCTTGTGAATTTGCAACATACCACAATTGTTCTTGAGCTAGTTGATAGGTCCAAAGTCATTCCTGAGGGGATTTTGGAAGATATCATTGTTTCACTGGACTCTTGGGAGTATCCAGTGGATTTCCTAGTCCTGCAACCCAAATCCAATCTAGGAGGACATCCTATCATTCTAGGCAGACCATGGTTAGCGACTGCTGATGCATTTATTGGATGCCGATCAGGTAACATGATTATCTCTAGAGGGACCGAAAGGAAACAACTCACCCTCTACCCATCAGCACAATCACCTGCAGTCACACATAACTTGTGGCTTGATGACAAATTTAATGACAAAGAGGAGGTACAATCTATTTTTAGCATTGACCAGATCTATGATTTCCATGAAGATAATACTGATTTGGTAGAATTATTTCTCTCACAGCCTGATATATCTGAAAACTTGAGAAATGAACAATATAATGCTGCAGATGTACTTCTCACTCAGAACTTTCAAGAAACATGCACTATCCACTCCTTGCAATCTACATTTCATGACATCTTTCCTGTTCAATCCATCACCAATACTCAGAGTCAAGTCATAGAGATCAGTCCGGGCAAAACTTTGAACATAGGTAACCACCTAGACTCATCTCAACAAGAAAAATTGATTAGACTCTTGACAAAGTACCAAAAAGCCTTTGCATGGGATTACACTGACATGCATGGGATTCACCCCGACACATGCACTCACCACATCTACACAGATAGCACCATTAAACCGGTGAGGCAACCACAACGAAGAATGAACCCCATGCTCCAAGACATTGTCAGAGAGGAGTTGCAAAAACTCTTGAGAGTCAACTTTATATATCCTATTTCTGACAGTCAGTGGGTATCCCCATTGGTTATTGTGCCTAAGAAGAATGGCAAGTGGCGTATCTGTGTTGACTACAGACAGCTGAACAAAGCCACACTCAAAGACTACTTCCCACTGCCATTCATTGACCAAGTGTTAGACACCCTAGCCGGCAAATCATCCTTTTCATTTCTTGACGGTTTCAGTGGCTACAACCAGATCCGGATTGCCTCTGAAGACCAGGACAAAACCACCTTCACCTGTCCTTGGGGCACCTATGCCTACAATGTTTTGCCATTTGGACTTTGTAACGCTCCAGCTACATTTCAGCGAGCTGTGTTAGCTATATTTGCTGATTTGATTCATGATTGTGTTGAAGTGTATATGGATGATTTTTCAGTATATGGCAATTCTTTTGATCATGCATTAGAAAATCTAGAAAAAGTTTTGAAAAGGTGTATTGAAGCTAACCTGTCCCTCAGCAACGAAAAGTGCTTCATGATGCTAAATGAAGGGATCGTGTTGGGCCATTATATCTCTTTTCAAGGCATCCAGGTTGACCCAGCAAAGATACAGATTATTGCCGATTTGCCTATTCCACAGAACCAGAGAGAGGTAAGAAGTTTTCTCGGGTATGCTAGCTATTACCGCAGATTCATTGAACATTTTAGCAAGATAGCCTTACCTTTGTTTAAACTTCTTGCCAAAGATGTACTTTTTACTTGGACTGAGAACTGCCAACATGCATTTGAACAACTTAAGAAGAAACTGTCTACTGCACCAGTCCTGAGAGGGCCTAATTGGAGTTTATCATTTCATATTTTTACCGATGCATCTGACACTGCCATAGGTGCATGCTTAGGCCAAAAAGAAGAATCTTGTACATATGCAATTTATTTCATTAGTAAAAATCTCACACCTGCCGAGCTAAACTATACAGTTACAGAGAAGGAAACACTTGCCGTCATTTATGCTGTGAACAAATTTCGCCATTACATAACTGGTTATGAAGTCTTTGTACATACTGATCACTCTGCCATTCGACATCTCATGAATAAACCAATAACTAGTGGCAGAGTTACCAGATGGTTACTATTGTTGCAGGAATTTAACATCACAGTGCTAGATAGACCAGGTAAAGAAAACCAGGTGGCAGATTTCCTCTCTAGACTACAAAATCCAGGTGAGATTGTTCCTGTTGAGGACTCTTTTCCGGATGAGCACTTATTCGCAATTTCCATAGTAACTCCTTGGTTTGCTGATTTAGCTAATTATTTGTCTACAGGTAGAACACCTCCACATTTCACTGCAAAGGAAAGGAAAAGACTAATCAAACAAAGTGTTAGATATTCTTGGCTTAATGGCGATCTCTTCTACACTGGTTTTGATATGATCATTAGGAGATGTGTCCGAAATGATGAGGTAATTGACATTTTAAAATCTTGCCATGATGAACCATGTGGTGGGCATTTTGCAGCGAAGCGGACAGCCTTCAAAGTTCTTACTCTTGGATACTATTGGCCATCCATTTTCAAGGATGCCAAGAAGTATGTAAAGAGTTGTGACAGCTGCCAAAGGATGGGCAGACCCACAGCTACGGATCAGATGCCCCTTCAGCCCCAAGTTCACTTAGAACCATTTGATAAGTGGGCTCTGGACTTCATAGGACCGATCAACCCAGCCTCTAATGGTAAGAAGTACATCTTAGTGTGTACTGATTATGTCACAAAGTGGGCAGAAGCAAAAGCATTGGTAAGAGCAACCGAACACACAGTAGTCAATTTCCTCTTTGAGGAGATCTTTGTGAGGTATGGAGTGCCAAGAGAAATTGTCACTGATCAAGGAACCCAATTCACCTCCCAGCTCATGAAGGATATCACAGACAAGTACCAAATAAAGCATAGGAAAAGTACCCCCTACCATCCACAGGCCAATGGGCAGGTGGAATCAACCAACAGGACTCTGGAGGGGATCATTACCAAAACTGTTGCAATGAACCGCAAAAACTGGGAGGAGAATCTCAAGGAGGCACTCTGGGCTTACCGGATTACTTGGAAAGATACCACTGGGTTTACACCATACCAGTTGGTGTACGGTAAGGATGTCATGCTTCCTATTGAATTCCAAATTCACACTTTCAAATTAGCTGCAGATTTATTAATTGATTTGGATCAAGCACAGAAAGAGAGAATCCAGCAGTTGAATCAGCTGGATGAGATGAGGCAACAAGCAGAACAAACCACCACCCTAATGCAAAAGCACAGGAAGCAATGGCATGATTCACACATTAAAAAGAAGCACTTCAAAGAAGGTGACTGGGCTCTGCTTTTTGATTCAAAATTCAAGGATCATAAAGCTAAGTTCACCACCCATTGGATGGGCCCTTATGAAATTGTTCAGGCTTATGACAATGGTTCAGTTAAACTTCGAACTATTGATGGCAAAGGTCATTGTTTCACAGTCAATGGTCATCGCCTGAAGCTGTACAACAAACCCATCAGCAAGCAAGACTTTCTCAATACATTATCTCAGCAAGAAGAGGTTGAGGTACTGCAGCCCTCAGCTGCAGTATCACTGTCTTAATTTCATTTTCTTTCAATTCTGAAATGAAAAAAAAAAAAAAAAAAAAACTAAAAAAAATAAAATAAATAAATAAATAAATAAATAAATAATAATAATAATGGGTTAGATGTGAAAACCAGTATCTGGCACAATCTAACCCCGAATTCCTACCTGAAAACCAATTTATTGGCGGGTATGAATTCTACTTCTGTTGTTCATTATTTCCTTTCTCAGTTGCATCATGACTTGAGGACAAGTCAAACTTTCAGTCGGGGAGAGGGAGACATTTGTTCTGTTACTTTTATCTCTCCCTTGTATATTCTTCAGATTTCTATATTTCACTATAAATTTCCAACAACAGCTTGTTACCAGTTTTCTAGACTTTAACAAATAAGCTGTTTTGTCATGATTTTCAGAGGGACCTGGTTGTAAATAGTTTGCAGGGGGACCTGTTTTGATCAGACACCTATGCTACCAACACCATCAGTGCAATGGGACCTGTTTAAGATATTCAGAAGGGACCTGTTTAAAGCAATTGACACCTGTTTGAGACATTCCAGCCAGCAGTAGGGACCTGTTTAAAACATTCAGTTGGGACCTGTTAAAAAAAATTCTTGATAACAAGGGCTACTTCAACCAAGCTCTTACAAGGATTTGGCATCAATACTTCAGCAAATTGCAAGCTCAGTGAACCTGTAATAATACAAAGAGCTGCATGCACATCTTCAGTTTTCTCAAGGGACCAACATCTTCAGTTTTCAAAGGGATCTATTACACTTTCAGTCTTCAACAGTCTTCAAGAAGGGACCTGTACATTCAAACTTTTCAAAGGGACCTGTTACATCTTCAAAATTTTTCTCAAAGGACCTGTGTATTCAACCTCCTTCAGAGGACCTGTCAAAAAGAACAGTCACAAGGATTAGCAACTCAGCATGTCAAATGAGTAACAAAGGAGTAATGTATTTCTATTCTTGGGCATTTAATTTCCTAGATTAGTTTTTAATGTAATTTTGGTGACTATAAGCTGTTGTAATTAATTTCAAGGACACCCTCATACATCCACTCACTACCCTCATTCCACCAAGTTTCATCAATTCCCTACATCCACCTATCCCTTACACCCATCACCAACACATTCACTATGTCATATACCCCCAGGCATACCAATATTCTCTACATGACTGAACATAATTGAAGAGGGCACGTGGTGAGCTGTATGTTTGTTTTTAAAAAAAAAAAAAAAAGTAAAAGTATACAAAGGATGAGATGGAAGCGGCCTATATATATATATATTCTTTACACCATACAGTCGAATCATAACAAGCGGCCTATATGCTTTACATCACCGCACACCCGAATCATAACCTCGCCA
Source organism: Pinus tabuliformis (assembly GCA_031772625.1). Taxonomy (NCBI): domain Eukaryota; kingdom Viridiplantae; phylum Streptophyta; class Pinopsida; order Pinales; family Pinaceae; genus Pinus; species Pinus tabuliformis. The sequence continues at coordinate 1,408,061,080 of CM062819.1, forward strand.
CCCAGCATTGTCACCCAACATTATAGCTCAACACTTTGGGTACGCTCTCAGCGTTGTTATGCTAACACGCATACAAGCGTACAACCCTCTGTTTTAAAATTGTATGATTACATTGTAAGGCGAGTACAGGGTATTTCACATCCTCGGTTCCCATAACTTACGAAGTGAAAGTTTGAAGCAAGGAACGCGAGGAAATTGTCATCAGATTGGGTAGAGTTACAAAGTAAAGGAGTGAAGCAAGGAACGCCGAGGCGATTGTTACCATTTGAGTGGGGTTACAAAGTAAAAATTTGAACAAGAGCGCAGAGGAGAGTATCACTGTTTGGGGACGGTTTGCACAGTGAAACCGGTGAGCGCCGAAAAGGGAAGCATCACCATCCCACGTCTAACACCCACAGCAGTCATATTGACCAACTAGGCACCGTAATTGAAGATTGAAGGGAGCTGCATATACCAGGTAACCGACTTGACATCTCTGTGTTTAAATTCTAAAAGTGTAGACAGAGAAGGGTTAAAGGCATAACCCTCTGCCATCACCATGACTAATAGAGTTGAACCTAGTACATTCGATAGCTCACAGTACCATAAAGACTGTATTGAGATTCTTAGAGAAGCACAGTGGCTACCTTTTCTGGAGAAATTCCATGGTAGTAATGAAGAAGTCACAAAACAATTTGCCTTTAATTTTAATGGGGAAAAGGCCCTAATAGGCAACTTCTCCTTCAGAATCTCAGAGGATACTATAGCTCAGGCCATTGGAGTAAGTCCTGAAGGAGAGAAGTACTTCAAAACCAAGCAGTTCAAGGAGAAATCATGGGTACAATTCATGTCCAGATCTAGAGTTTCCTCAGTGAATTGGAAAAAGGGAGTTCCAAGGAGCTGGTTAGTTCATCCTTGGGATGAAATGGTTTACATTTTTCAGAAGTTTATAACATGTGAAGGTAGATACAGCATTGTTTATCTCTATCACATCAAGCTACTCCTCCATTTAAAGAGACAATGTGTAATCAGTGTGCCATATTTTCTGCTGCAAAGTTTAACAAAGATGACCAAAACTATCCAGAAACAAAAAGGGAATGAGGACAAAAGTCTATACCATTTTGGCCTGATTAAAATCCTCATTGAACATGAGTTGCAGAATCGAGGGAAGCCATGGAAAGAGTTCCTAGTTGTCAACCAGATCAGAGATGAGGAGGAAAAAGAAGAGCTGCAAGAAGATTCTGGGTTTATGAAGGATATAGATGAGGAAATTCCAGTGTCCAAGGCCAGCAGAGCACCTCAACCTGAGGGCAGCATAAGGACCAAAAACATGCAAAAAGAGGATGACAAGAGGGCTGAGAAAGACCAAATCTTCACCACCTACTCCCGAAGGTCAAGAAGGACACCAAAAACTCAGCTGCAAGAAGACCAACTTGAATCTCATGCCCCTGCCCATTTGGATGTTGAAAGTGGTGGTCATTCACCACCAGCACCAGAAGTTGACATAGAGGTGGAAAGCCATAACCAACAGGGGAAATCTTCACCACCTCCTACCAAAAGACAGAAGAGGTTAGAAAAGCAAATTGAGGAATTGAAAGAAGAACTCATGGAAGCTAACATGTTGGAAAAGGTTATCAAAAGAGAAAACGAACTGCTCAAAACACAAGGCAAAGAAATGCAGAAGACAAATGAAAAGCTAAAGGAAAGGATCAGTGAGTTAGAAACTGAGCAGTCCGAGATTTCCAACTGGGCCACTAAGTGGTACAACCAGAAGAAGGCTCTTAAAGAGAAATATAAAAAGCTGAAACAAGAACTCAAAGGACAGAAGGATCAACATGTGAAGAAGAATGTAGATACCCTGCTCAAGGCAGCAGAGATCAATGCAGGCACAGAGTTCAAAGGGAGTACCTCTGGGGTAGCATGAGGACATGCTAAGTCCTTAAGTCAGGGAGAGATGTTGGTATCATCCTAAGACCCTTTTTCCTTCCCAGTTTCACATCATTTATCCATACACTTTCATCATTTATCCCTCAAAATCCTTGAATATTGATTATTAATTGTTCTATAGTTATTAAATTGCATAAGAATTAATTTAGGGGTTTTATGTTCCAGAATTAGAGGTTTTTGATGACTTGACTACAGGAAGTACCCACAACCTGTAATGAGTTTACCGTTTGACATGTGGCGCAGCGGATGAGCGAGAACGGAAAGCATGGGCGAAAAGTGGAATGTCCAAGGATGGACAATCACCTATCTTCCATCCAAATCGGGCCTCCTAAGCATGCGGTCAACCTCAGTCAAAGCAGGGTACTCTGGCGCATAAAAGCAGCAACAACATTGTTCTATTTTCATTTTGATTTTTCTTGTTCTTTTTGAAACTTATGGTATGGAAACATTTTGCAAAAGCTATGTAAAAACCCGGCAACAGCATGTACATTCACTGCATCTATGACATGGCTGTATGTACGCATATGTAAATACAGTGGTTGAATGTTTTTGATGGTTAATCAATAGTTGAAACATTTGCTTCAAACAGAGTTTAGTTAATACACAGAGAATCGTTTACAGTCCCAACGTGTGTTCACTCCTTTGCATTGGTTGATTGATTGAACGGTGGTAGTCGGTATACCCTTAGGCGCGGACGGGCCTTGCATCCTTTGTTTGGTATACTGCTCTTCGTTTTTGTTATATTTCATTTCAGTTCATATATATATATGTGTTTGCACAGCGCTGTATTAGTTTCAATCTCTGTGCTTACACAGCGTTGCATTGATTCCGATTTATGTATCACACAGATTGCATTATAATTTCGATTTATATAACTGTGATTCACATAGCATACAGGTTGCAGTCATATGAGTTTTCGATTCTTTTATGATTTAAGTTTCATTACATGCATATGTATATGGTGTGCGCATCAGAAGGGTTTATTGTTATGTTGAATGGTCAGCATTAGGGCCTGGAACGAGAATCTTGTAAGGGATTTGGCCCTCGTGTGATTTACAGATACATGCTTATAAACTCTGCCTCCTTTTTCAGTCTATTCATGTTCCTTTTTATACAGCTTAATAGTGTACATATCTTGCATGTCGTGTGTGTGTCTTGAGCAAAGATTTTCTGAGTGATACCTCTGTAAGGAGGTTAGAATCATTGCCATAATCATACACAGTCTTTAGAGTCACAGTTTGCTTTAATAGATGCATGTCATAATCAGCATTGTAGTCAAATACATCAGTAGGGTAATCTAGGTGTGTGAAGGATAGGTTGCATATCACGGTCTTCTGTAAGGAAGCGTTGCAATTTCCCTCATAATCACCTGGGCGGTAATTCTTTATGTCTATATATCTTAGACCACGCCTCTAAGTTTACACACCTCGGTCGATATTAAATATAGAGTCTAGTCTAGTACCCTAGCTAGAACCACTACAATGTTCCAACAAGGAAGGCACATAGAGTTTTAGATTTTCCATATTCACTACTAAGTAAAAGTGCATATATGGTAGTAAATTGAGTTTATAAGCATTTTCACCCACCTTCTCTAACACTTCAAAAAGACCATACCACATAGCCTTGATCTTCTTATGAGGATGTTGCAGCCTTTCTTTCTTCAAATGCAACCATACTTTTTTATCCCGCCTTGAATGTTTTCTAAATTCTATGCTAATGATGTTGGGCCTTGTACTTTTCATGTGACTTATTCAATGTTTCATGTACTTAAAAATGGATCAATATGACCTTATCAATGAATTTTCCAGCCTTCAATGCTTCTCCTATGATGTCTTCCCTCACTCCTCCTTGTTGTCCATACACAACATCTAATGGCGAAGATGGGGAATACCCAAAGAATGTCTCAAAAGGGGACTTAATCATAAAACTGTGGAATGCTTTGGTATAACAAAGCTAAATAGAAATCAATTTTTCATCCCATGTCCTAAGATGCTTCTAATTGTAAATCCTCAAAGGATGAACAAATGTTCTATTCACAACTCATATCTACCCATCCATCTATGGATGGGAAGTTATAGATCTCATCAACTTGATGTCCATGTTCTGCTAAATTGTAGTCCAAAAGGCACTAAAAATTATAGTATCATTAACTAAGTGCTCTTTGGTATCCCAACATGATCTAAAATTAAAAATTGAAGGTTTCTTGAAAAATTTTGCAAGCTAGTTTATGTCTTGTCTACAATGGATTGAAACTGCAAAAGAACATCAACTTAGAAATTTTAGTTAAGTTCTATAGATTTAACCAGAGAAAAATAGACAACATGGATGCTTGAGAGAGCGAGTCAAGGTTATAGGGATCGATGAACACCAGAAAACCCTTGTGTAGGCTCTTCTTGGGCTCAAAAAGGTTGAAAAATGGCCAAGTTAGGCCTCCTTCTCCATTTCTCTTCTATCTGTCTCGCAAATTCCTCCTTTGGTGTATCCACTAGGTGACAATCTAGTGTGGGATTGACGTTGATTCTATCGCAATTGGTGCAAAATATCAAACCATTTGTTAGACTCCTGCACCCTATCCCTTTTTATCTGTTATATGGCAATTGATGTGGCCAAGGGTGTGGGCCAGAGGCCACACACTCACCAACTCTGTCGCTCCTGGTCACATTACGGGCCATATGGCCATAGGCTGGGTGCCATGTGCTGAACCTCTTTGCAGTCTCCTCCCATGGTTCTGTTGTATTAATGGGATTGGGGCGAAGGCTTCCCTCCCCTCCCCTTCCACTTCACCCACGATTACGTTGCATGCATACGACCTGGGGCTGGGGCCACATGCCCCACCCCCTCTCGCCAACTTCGAAAATTTTGCAATTTAAATAGATCTGCCTCCACCACCATTAGCGAGAAACACGAATGGTCTAATGGTATAGCGGTTGGTTATTCAATGTGAGGTCGTGGGTTCGATTCCTAAGGAGGTAGGTCAACCCTTTACAAAATATTTGACGAATAACACCAAGCCACGCGGTGGCCTCCCATTGGGCCATGTGGTGGCCTGTGGTTGGCCCAACCACAAACACAACAATCAATCATATCTCGCCACTTGTCTTGTCTGGGTTGGATCATATGACCACCCTACCACCCAGTTAGCCTATTGATGTTAGCATGATGTCATTGTGTGACCTACCTAGTCAACAACCCAATCAACCCTGCAAGTTGACTTTTTAGCTATATGCCAAAAGCTTCAGAACGTGATAAATTTCACATACGGTGTCAGATTGAGGTGATTCAAGCGTCGTTGGAAACATAATGACGAGATCTACAATTTGGCACTGTTTTGAGAAATTTTGAGCACTACGATTTTTGAATATATTTTTTTGTCCCCTAGATCATTCCTCCATATTAGAAGCTTTTAGACCACAAAACGTTTGTTTTTACTTAGCAAGTAAGTGAGGGTACAACTCCCTCACTTTCTCGATCTCAATTCACCTTGCTTTACTTGGATCGATACCTTTGAGCCCCACTCAAAGATACTCCACATTGCCTCTGCATGATGTCCGTATTCTCCTATCAAGAATTGAGTCTTCCTAAAACTCATCTAAATATTTAGGAGAAAAATCTTCAATAGATCAAATTTGAACATTCTCTTCATGATCATCAATCATTGGAGGCCCATACAATCTCAAATTTTTCTCATTCATAACAGCATAAATTTGCATATAAGGTGGAAAATCTAATCGGAAGGATGGTTACCAATCTTCTCCAAGATTTTTAAAGGACCATATCTAATTGAATTGAGATTTTTACCATCACCTTGAATTCTTTCCTTGCTGATATACAACCAAACTTGATATCCCACTTAGAAATCATGATCAACTCGATGCTTGTCATGCCTTGCTTTGTACGTTGCTTTGCTTTTCTCAAGCTTCTCTTGTACTCTTTGATGCACCATCTGAATTTTTTCAATGAAATGCCTGGATTTGTCCACATCACTATGTCCATTTACTGTAATATCTTTACCTAATATAAAATCCAAAGGAGACTTTGGCTAATAACACAAAAAAGCTTCAGATGGAGATACTTGCGTAGATGAGTGCTTGACAGGAATGTTCGATGTAATGAAAATGCTCATCCCAAAGTTTAGGATGCTTACCACAATATACACGAAGGAGATTCACTACTGTTCTGTTCACTACTTTTGTCTGGCCATCAATTTGTGGATGAAATGTTGCGCTCTTCTTCAACTTGGTGTCCATGAGTTCCCATAAACTTGACCAAAACTTCTTGACAAATTGAGAATCTTGATCATAAATAATAGAAGTGGGTAACCTAAAAAGAACCCATACGTTTTGGAAGAACAACTTTGCGGCCTGTTCAACTATAACCTGTTCTTACATGGCATCAACACACACATTTTTCTGAAACTATCCACAACAACATATAGATAATCATGACCTTTTCTTGACATTAGTAGTCCTCCTACAAAATCCACAAAAATTCTTTCCCAAGGACGAGAAGGAATAGGAAGTGGAGTATACAAACCCAATTTCCTATTGCTAGGATTTCCAGCAGAACACATGGAACATCCCTTTACATATCTTGAAACAGTTTCATTCATGTGAGGCCAATAACAATACCTTTGAATTTGTGAAACTATTTTTCCTATACCAAAGTGACCAGCAATAAGAGAAGTGTGGGATTCCCTTATGACATTGACTCTTTCACCCTATTAAACACATAACTTTCCAATATGATACAACAATTTGTTTTGAACATGATAATCCAACTCTTCAACATGATTTCCTTAAATCAAAATTGCATACACATCTTTAAAATCGTCATCTTGAGCATACTGTTCAATATAAATTTCATGCATAATTGAGTTATGCTTACGAATGATAGATGCATTAACAATAGGCCTTGATAACATACCAACAACTTTGTTGTCTATACCATTCTTGTACCTGATTAACAAATGAAATTGTTATAGGAATCCCATCCATCTGAAATGTCTAGCTTATTGTAGCTTGGTTTGCAATTGTAAACATTGCAAAGGTTAATGGTCAATATGAATAAACATTTCTTTACCTATCAAATAATGCTTCCATTTATTCACGCTTTGTACCAAAGCATATAACTCTTTATCATATGTTGGATAGTTAATTACTGCATTGGTAAAGGTTTCAGAAGGATAAAAAATAGGCTTACCATGTTGCATGAAAGCTGTTCCCATGGAATAATCGCTTGCATCGGTTTGAATCTCAAATGGATTCTTAAGATCTGGAAGTGCTAGAACCGATGTTGCATTTATTTTCTCTTTCAATGTGCTGAAGGATTTTTGTTGTTTCCTCCCCACTGAAAGACTCGTTTCACACTTGTCAAAGCATGTAATGGTGCTACAATGAGTGAGAAGTTAGCTATAAATTTTCTCCAATATTGGGTTGCTCCCAAAAATCTCCTAACATCTGTTACATTGTTGGGTTTAGGCCAATTCACAATGACTTCAACTTTTGATGGATCAATCTTCAATTCACCCCCTCCTATAATATGACCCAAATAACCAAAGAGGTTTTCCCAAATTCACACTTAGACATCTTCAAATACAATTTCTCTTTCTTCAAGACATCAAAAACTTGTTTCAAAAGCTTGAAATGATCTTCATGAGTCTTACTCGAAATCATAATATCATCTAAGTACACTAATACAAAATCATCAAGGAATTGTCTCAACACATCATTCATAACTATCATGAATGTTGTAGGTGAATTGCAAAGCCCAAACAACATAACTAACCATTCAAACAAACCTTATTTTGTCTTGAAAGATTTTTTCCAAATATCATCTTCAACAATCCTTATCTGATGATAAACATTTCTCAAGTCTAATTTAGTAAAGTAAACATCCTTTAACTAATCTAGCAAATCATCAATGCGAGGAAGAGGATAACGATTCTTTACCGTGATCTTGTTCAAATCTCTAAAATCCACACACATACTCCATGTACCATCCTTCTTTGGAAATAAGACAATAGGATACCCATAAGGAGATGTGCTAGGCCTGATGACCCCTTTTTCAAGAAGCTCTTGAATTTATTTCTTGATTTTTGCATTCTCCAAAACTGACATTTTATACATGCCAATGTTTGGGAGTGGTGCATCCTGCTACAAATGGATCTCATGTTAGATTCCTCTTTTAGGAGGCAACCCTTCAGGTTCCTGAAAATCTTTTCATAAGTGTTAATAACTTCAACCAAACCATGCTTGAGTTTAGAATCACATCCTTTGAAAGATTTAGTTTCAATAGTATATTTAGCTTTAATCATCAATGATACAAAATTCTTACTATGTGATTCTAACAATGTAATCAACTCCATCTTTAAAAAGATGATATTTGTTCTCATGAAGATAGAATATGGATCTCCGGTCATACAAGTATGGACTCCCTAAAACAATTCAACATGTGTCAAGTGGTAAAACATCAAGCTCTACCTCATCAATAAAGTTTGCAGTGATGGCGAATTTGAGTTTACAGTTTCTTGTCACTTGCAATTTGGCATCATCACATACCCAACACAAAGGGTAAGGTTTAGTATGAGGTGCAATTTTTAAGTTTAGTTTCTTGACAATAGCTTCAAAGATAAGATTGACCTGGGATCCACTATCAAACAAGGTATCAACTTTTGTATGTTTTGTAATGACCTTGACATGGAAAATCTCAATTATTTCTTTACCATTTGAGACTCAATGGGCTTACTAGAAGAACTAGTACTCACATTAGAAGCTTTACCTTTCATTCCCATAGCTGTGATTTTGGTTTCATCACCTAAATAAAATCCTAGATCTTGTTGAGTTGTTGCAACAGTCTTTTATTTCCCCTTGTTATTGAACTTCTTTGGTCTCATTTCTGGATGTAGTTTCCAACAATGGTCTTCATCATGGCCTTCTTTTGAGCAATGTTTACAGGTAAGTTTCTCTCCCTCTTTCTTGACTGTAGCATTTTTTTTCATTTTCATTTAAACTTCCCCTTTCCTTTGTCTCTAGATTTGGATGGCTTCTTAATAGTCTCTCGAGGAACATTCTTTCCTCTTGATTCTAAATGAGTTTCCTGAACACATACTTCATCTAGATTGGTGGGATTAAACATAAGATTAGTATGTCTCAAATAACTATGTAATCCACCTATGTATTTAAGGAGAGTGTCTTGAGAAGACAAATCAACACCCCAGATTAAAGCTCTTCTTCTAAATTCCTGTGTTTAACTTTGAACACTCTGACCTTTAACTTGTCTAAATTTTTCTCCAATACATAATTTAATTTTTCATATAAACTAATGGATAAAATCACCTTCTTAATGCAACTATAAAATCATTCCAAGAAGAGATAATTTTACAACTTTTCTTCAAATCTTCTTGAGTTCTGGCCTCCCACTGGATGAGGGTTTCACTTTCCAGATGAAGAGAAGCATTATGGATATTTGTAACATCATCCTTAATATTTTGAACCTTGCAATGAACTTCAATTTTACGAACCCAATTATCCAGCTTTTTAGGATTTACTAATCCCCATTGTACATAAGAAACTCAAACTTGACATCAAGATTAAGCAAAGGAGACTTAGCATGCCATTTTGGAGATCTAGGAGGAGTATGTCTAGGTGTTAAAGGAGATGAAGAAGGAGGTGAAGGAGGAGGTGGAGGTGAATATGGAGATGAAGGAGGAGGTGGAGGTGGAAGCTTGCTCCCATCACCGTCGTTATCTGTTTGTTGATTTGAAATTTCTCCTTGTAACCTTATTGTCCTCTCATTGCACAACACTTTCACCATATCTGACATATCATAGAAATCCTTTCTAAAAGCTCTCTCATCCTTAGACATCAACTCCTATCCTTCTTCATGTGCCATGATTGGTGGATTTTTAGGAGTTTGTGATCTCCTTGAACCAATTTAAGGGTTTGGTTCTTCAAGCACTCCTCCCCTTCTCAACTTAGATCTTGTAATCATTCAAAAACACTTGCAAAAACAACCAAATCTTCAAAACAACCATGCTATGATAACAAACTGTTTTGAAATTAAAAATTGAAGGTTTCTTGAAAAAGTTTGCAAGCTAATTGCGCTGAGAGGCGCATTCAACAACCCAGTATGACCCCAATGTGTAAGTATGTCCGTGCTCAAAGTTAAATTTTAGCTAATGTTGGCAAAAAAAATAAAATTAGAAATCTAAATAATGTTTATGTTCGTCTCTCCAACAAATAATAATAATGAAAATAGAAAAGAATAATGTTGGCCAGAAACAAAAATGAAAATAACCATATAGATAAAAAAACCTACAATACAATTATCTCATGGATCATAAATTTACCTTCAACAATATTTTTTACCACATTAAAATTCCAAATTAAGTAAAATTTTAAACATCTTTACTCTTTACTAAAGCCACTACCATTTCTTAAATCAAAGTAAAAAGGTTAATTCAACACAAATAATCCAAAATCTTGCTCTAAAATCTTTTAATATTTCTTTTAATTAATTATTTGTAAAATGAATCTTTAAAAGGAAAACCATATCCTATGGATATATTAAAATCTCTATACACATAAATATTTCCACGTCAAAGTTGTAATATTCAAAAATATTCATTTGATGTAGTTTTATTATAAATTTTGTTATCATGCCATGTAAAAAACATCATTAAATCTAATATTAATATTGAAAGATTAATATTCATATTAATATTATTATTAAATCTATTAATATATTATAATATTAATATTATTCAAGTGAATAGCTTTTAATTAATACAATATTAAATTTTATATAATATGAAATTTTTATATTATAATATATATTAACATATTATGATATATATTAACTCTAGATATATATGACAGGGAAGAACAAAGACATAGAGTGATATAGGTGGAGAGATAGAGGGATTGAGAGAAAGGAGGGAGGGATAGAGAGATGGAGTTGGAAGGAGAGAAAGGGAGGGAAGAAGAAAGATATATAGAGAGAAAAGTGGAGAGAGATAGGGAGTGAAAAGAAGATATGGAGAGAGTGTTTATGCTTGGGGCTGAGATAGAGAGACAAATAAGGAGAGAGGGGGGGTGGAGGAGGGATAAGGAGAGAGGGAGGGAGATAGTGACAGAGTTGGAGGGTGTAGAGAGAGAGAGAGAGAGAGAGGGGAAGGAAGAGAGCAAGGACGTGAGAGGGAGAAGGAGAGAGGAAGGTAAGAAGAAAGACACATAGAGAGAAAGGTGGAGAGAGTGAGAGGGAGTGATAAGGGAGATGGAGAGATAGGGAGAGAGGAGAGTAGGAGGGAAGAGAGATAGAAGAGGGGACAGGGAGAGAAGGGGAAGAGAGAGAGTGAGGGAGAGAAAGAGGGAGGGAGAGATATATAGATATGGAGAAAGAGTGTGTAAGTTTTAGGGTTGATATAGAGAGACAAAGGAGAGACAAAGGAGAGACAAAGGGAGATAGAGATATAGATGGAAGGTGAAGAGAGGGAAGAAGAGATTGATAGAGAGAGGGATAGATAGATAAACATGGAGAGAGAAAGCATGTGTTTTTGGGAGGGTGAGATAGAGAGACAAAGAAAGAGAGATAGAGGGAGATATAGATATATATGGGGGGGGGGGGAGAGATGGAAGAATATTTCTTGCACTAGATGCATTTATTTCAATGTAAATGGTGATTTCTAATCCTATTTGATTACTTGCACATAAGGAGATAAACTAAATTAGAGAGGAGAGGAGGAATGAAGAGAGAGAGAAGGAGAGGAATGATAGAGGGAGAGAAGGCTAAGAGAGAGAGGGGGAGACACAAATATGGACGGGGAGAGAGGAGGAGATAGAGAAGGATAGAGGGAGGGAGAAAGTGACAAGGTTGGAGGGAAGAGAGAGAGAGAGAGAGAGAGAGAGAGAGAGAGAGAGAGAGAGATGAGGGGAGAGAAAGAGATAAAGAGGAAGGACGAGAGAGAGGAAGAGAGAGGGAGGGATAAAGAGACAGAGTTGTAAGGGTAGAGAGGGAGGGAAGAATAAGGACATAGAGAGAGAGAAGTGGAGAGAGAGAGGGAGTGACAAGGGAGAGATGGAGAGAGTGTGTATATGTTTTGGGGTGAGATAGAGATACAAAGAAGGAGATATGGATGATGATATAAATATAGATGGAGGGGGGAGAGAGGGAAGAAATATATTCCTTGCACTAGATGCACTAATTTTAGAATACATAGTGATTTCTAATCTTATTTGATTGCTTGCACTAGATGCACTAATTTCAGTGTAGATGATGATTTCTAACAATATTTAATTGCTTGCACTAGATGCATTAATTTCAATGTAGATGTTGACTTATAATCCTATTTGATTGCTTGCACTAGATGCATTGATTTTAGTGTATATGTTTTCTAATTCTATTTGATTGCTTACACTAGATGCATTTATTTCGGTGTAGATGGTTATTTATAATCCTATTTGACTGCTTGCACTAGATGCATTGATTTCATTGTAGATGGTGATTTATAATCCTATTGGATTGTTTGCACTAGATGCACTGATTTCAATGTAAATGATGATTTCTAATGATATTTGATTGCTTACACTAGATGCATTGATTTCAGTGTAAATGTTGATTTCTAATCCTATTTGATTGCTTGCACTAGATGTATTGATTTTAATGTAGATGTTTTCTAATTCTATTTGATTGATTGCACCAGATTCATCGATTTCAATGTAAATGTTGATTTCTAATTATATTTGATTGCTTGCACTAGATGTATTGATCTTAGCATAGATGTTGATTTTTAGTTATATCTGATTGCTTACACTAGAAGCATTGATTTTCGTGTAGATGTTGATTTCTAATCTTATTTGACTGTTTGCATTAGATGCATTGATTTCAATGTAGATGTTTTTTTCTAATCATATTTGATTGCTTGCATTAGATGCATTGATTTCGGTGTAGATGTTGATTTATGATTTGATGTAACTAGATTTATGATGGTACATTAATTTTAAAGTGATTGGATTAACAATTTGATTGATTTTAGTGTAGATGTTGATTTATAATCTTATTTTAGTGTTTGCACTAGATGCATTGATTTCAGTGTAGATGTTTTCTAATTCTATTTGATTACTTACACTAGATGCATTTATTTCGGTGTAGATGGTTATTTATAATCCTATTTAATTGCTTGCACTAGATGCATTGATTTCATTGTAGATGGCGATTTATAACCCTAATGGATTACTTGGACTAGATGCACTGATTTCAATGTAAATGATGATTTCTAATGATATTTGATTGCTTACACTAGATGCATTGATTTCAGTGTAAATGTTGATTTCTAATCCTATTTTATTGCTTGCACTAGATGCATTGATTTTAACGTAGATGTTTTCTAATTCTATTTGATTGCTTGCACAAGATGCATTGATTTCAATGTAAATGTTGATTTCTAATTATATTTGATTGCTTGCACTATATGTATTGATCTCAGTGTAGACGCTGATTTTTAATTATATTTGTTTGCTTGCACTAGATGCATTGATTTCCGTGTAGATGCTGATTTCTAATTTTATTTGATTGTTTGCATTAGATGCATTGATTTCAGTGTAGATGTTTTTTTCGAATCATATTTGATTTCTTGTAATAGATGCATTGATTTTAGTGTAGATGTTGATTTATGATTTGATGTAACTAGATTTATGATGGTACATTAATTTTAAAGTGATTGGATTAGCAGTGTGATTGATTTTAGTGTAACTACAAAAAAATTATTGACAATGTTCATTGATTTTTGTGTTATAGTAATTCAACCTATTAATATTGGAGAGCAAGAGAGAAAAGGTAAGATGTTTACCATACTAACTTGAGTTAAATATTTGAATGGTTTACGATTTCAACTGTAATTTTCATATAATTGATATGAAAATATGGCAAAACTAATAGGGGTGGCAATAAGAATAGTAGAAGAAAATAGTTTGAGATTGAACACAATGAAGGCTATTTTTAATTGAATACATTCTTATTATTAAAAAAAAATTCCATTCAACATTATTACATTGTCACTTTGCATTCAAATTTTTTATTTCATCATTTTTCATAATTAAAGTTATTAACAATATCTATCATCTCAACAGATTGAGATAACTAAGAAAATTTAAAATTAAAACTACTATTCAAGATATATTTAGTAATACCTGGAGGGACACTATTAAGAATTAATTAGTTGTCAAAAAATACTATCATACCTAAAATGAAATGAAATAGATGTGAAATATCAATCCTCCTGCAAGCTATTGACAAGATTGTCTTCCTTCTTCATCACCAACTAATTACTAATAAACAATTACATACACATATATAAATATAACACAAAAACTGTAACATTCACAAAAATTACCATCCAAATCCAAACACATAAACACACAAACCACTCAAAGCATCCAAACACAGACACACACAAACCACTCAAAACATCCAAACATAGATGTACAAACCATTCAAGGCAAGAAACATAGACTAAATTAAAGAACAAAATTATATGGTCATGTCAGGCAAAGAAAACATAATGTAAATTTCAAAGTATGAAGTTTATCTCAAACATATACATAATAATGATAATCTAAAAATATGACATTGCTGCCCTTAGCTGGAACCAACCTAGATCCATCTAACTCTGTATCTATCATGTCCCTCGAGGTGAAAACCTTTCCTCAAATTCTACACTCCAAAAAGAAGGTTTGCACCTCGAGGGATTTGATCCCTCTCGGTGCATGATAGATCTAGAGTTAGATGGATCTAGGTTGGTTTATATCTTGTGGAAATGCATCAAAATTGCAAAGCACATAAACTTAGAAATTTAGTTAAGTTTTGTGGATTTAACCAGAGAAAAATAGACAACATGCAACATCACAAAACAACAATTTGATGATGGAGTTCACCCCTCTTGGGTTGTCTCTAGGTCTAGCTTCCAATGTTGGCCCTTTGTATTATATGCCCAAAATGTAAATTACATCAACATGCAATGCTCAAATCAGAAAAATAATGCTGCCATTGTGTCCAAAACACCCAAAAACCCTTGTGTAGGCTCTTCTTGGGCTCAAAAGGGCTAAAAAATGGCCAAGTTAGGCCTTTTTCTCCATTTCTCTGCTATTTGTCTTGCAAATTCAAAAAACTGACAAAACTAACAACGTTTTCCTCCTTTGGTGTATTCACCAGGAGACAATCTGGTGCGGGATCGACTTTGATTCCACCATAATTGGTGCAAAATGTCGAACCGTTTGTTAGACTCCTGCATCCTATGTTCCGCCCTTTTCATAGGTCATATGGAAATTGATGTGGCTAGGGGCATGGGCCAGAGGCCACGTGCACACCGACTCCATTTCTCCTGGTCACGTTATGGGCCATATGGCCATGGGATGTGTTGTGGCTAAATCTTGCACCATGCAGCACAAGTGTAGCAGGAGGCAAGGAAAGCTCCCTAGAGACAACCTATGGGTTGATTGTAGACCAATGCCTAGGACATATTAAATAGAGGAGTGCTTGTAAGATGGTATGAGAGGGGTTTTCAACACTCCAATTGTCACGTAATGAAAGATAATGAGGGGGCTTGGTTCATTCCTCCAAAGGTATGAGTTATGGATTTTAGGTACTCCCTCACACACACAGTTCCTAGTAGTATCACATAGAACAACGGAGGCTGATTACTTCAAAGGGGATTACAACTTAATAGGCTTTGTTGAGTAAATGAAAGAGGATTAGGAGAAAGCATAACTCATCATATAGAGCCCAAAACATCCAGAATTCTATATTGAACACATAGAGTTGCAAGCAATGGGAAATTCTACACTTGTTTGAGTTACAAGCGGAATTAACGGACTGGAGAGAAGATGGGTGCTATGATTCTTATAGAGCAGTTTAAAGATATACTTCAGCCCTTCATACAGGCATTATGCATTAATAAATCAATACACATGGATCTGTAAGGAAGCATGAAATAATTTCTAGCAGCTATTGTAGCACACATGTAGAGAAGAATATGAACATAATGGAATTAACAGAAGGAAAAACATACTGTAATGCTAAGAAGGAGGAATCACCACCATTTATGTGATAGTCTGAATATCTGCCTGTGTAAAGTAATACAATCTAAGATAACAGTCATTCACTTATAGAGTTATGAGCCAAAATATGGTATCACAGAGTTAAGCCCTCGCGAGTTTGAGAATCTGGAACCTTAATATTATGTTTCATCTCCCTATTTATAAGAAGAGGGGGAGAGCTTTGAATTAGAATCAAAATATTTGAGCCTGAGCCCCAGCTGTCATGCTAGACTAGTTGTCTTGACTCTGTCAGGCTCTGCTACCACCTACCTAAGATTACAACAAGGATCGAATCCCTTTCTTGGAAAAATATAGAAATAAATGCTCAAAGAAAGAAAGTCGAGATAGGAAGGAGGAGGTGTCCCATTGTTGCTTCAGTGGAGGCCTTGGATAGAGCCACGTCCCTGCTATCGTCTTGCTCTTTTCAGCTGCTTGAAGTGGTTCACTACTGCTCGGCCGACTTATGTTAATTATACCCTTTACTGCGTGGGTGATCTGTTTGGTGGAGAAGGGATGGAGTGTTTCTGGGCAGTGTTGCGCTATGCAGAGGAGCGAGACTCCATGCTGAGGAATTAAGTCT
Organism: Pinus tabuliformis; assembly: GCA_031772625.1. Classification (NCBI taxonomy): domain Eukaryota; kingdom Viridiplantae; phylum Streptophyta; class Pinopsida; order Pinales; family Pinaceae; genus Pinus; species Pinus tabuliformis. The sequence continues at coordinate 1,408,077,676 of CM062819.1, forward strand.
CCATGGAATCTCCCCATACTGTCATTTATGCATTGCCCCCTGCTTTATTCAATGTCGGGGCTATCGACCCATCCACCTTTAAAGCTATGTACCGTGCCCTCGGGGCCCTACTGTGGTGTAACAATGAAGTTTCTTGGCTGCGAGCCTTTTACCTTAAAATATGATGAATAGGCGGGCATTTTTGATCTCCCCCTTTAGCCCCCTATGCTTTCAGCCCCTTGGTGCTTTTCTTATCATATGACCGGGGGCTATGACCAGGGGCTTAGCCCTTTGGGCGCTAAGGATTTTGACAGCTGCACAAGGGCTTTATTTCGTTTGTTAATCAGAATCTCGCATCTCGGTGCTGAGTGCATTTTTTGTTAGGCTTTCCCCCTAGACAACTGCGATCGTCGATACGCGGGATTGGGCCCACCTAGGACATCGCAATCGCAACACGGGGAGGGCAGCTCTTTACCCTTTTTCCATAGCACAGGCTAATTGGTCCAAACACAAAAACCTTATTAAATGGATCACAATACCTTATTGCATTCGGGGGCCTCTTCCTTATCGCAATCACAGCCGGGAAGGAATTTCAGCGGAAGAGAAAGATTTATATTGCAAGATCGCCGATTGCGATGGGTGACGTCATTACTGCCACATGTCACCCTGTGAGAGGTTACACGTGTCACAACATAGTTACGGATGAAACGGGAACTATTACCTCAAAATGGGTACCCGAGCCCAAAAACCCCAAAAAAACATGAAAAAACAACCCAAAATTGAAAAGTGTTTATTCCAGAACGATGTTTTTTTAGTAGGGTAAATTTTCAACATGTTTTTTAAATGGAAGTAAAAACCATTATTTTTTTAGAAAAATGGATTAAAAAACACCCTTAAAAATTTTTGTTTATTATGGAATAACAAAAAAAAAATCAGGTTACAATTTTGACATTTTTTAGCAATGGAGTTAAAGAGAAAATATCCGGACTTTGAAAAACTGTAAAATTCCAACAATTCTCGGACATGATGTTAAAGATAAAAATATCATGTCTCGAATCCTGATAATTCCAACTATTTCCATCCATGTTGTTAAAGATAAAATATCTTGACTCTAAAAAACCTTGAAATTGTAATTGTTTTCGACCATAGCATTAAAGATAAAATATCATAATTCAGAAACACCTTAACATTTTGACAACTTTTCAACCTTGTAATTAAAAACCTTCAGTTTGTAACACATTTCAACCATTAAATTATGGACAAATTATATGACTAAAACAATTTTTAAAAATGAACAAGTAAATGAAAGATTCATTATTCCAAGAGTAATTTTTAGCAATGGAGTTAAAGATAAAATATCCGGACTTTGAAAAACTGTAACATTCCAAGAATTCTCGGACATGATGTTAAAGATAAAATATCATGTCTCGAATCTTGATAATTCCAACTATTTCCATCCATGTTGTTAAAGATAAAATACATTGACTCTAAAAAACCTTGAAATTGTAATTTTTTCAACCATAGCATTAAAGATAAAATATCATAATTCAGAAACACCTTAACATTTTGACAAATTTTCAACCTTGTAATTAAAAACCTTCAGTTTGTAACACATTTCAACCATGAAATTATGGACAAATTATATGACTAAAACAATTTTTAAAAATGAACAAGTAAATGAAAGATTCATTATTCCAAAAGTAATTTTTAATAATGGAGTTAAAGAAAAAATATCTTGACTCTAAAAAAACCTTGAAATTGTAATTTTTTTCAACCATAGCATTAAAGATAAAATAACATAATTCAAAAACACCTTAACATTTTGACAAATTTTCAACCTTGTAATTAAACCTTGAGTTTGTAACACATTTCAACCATGAAATTATGGACAAATTATATGACTAAAACAATTTTTAAAAATGAACAAATAAATGAAAGATTCATTATTCCAAGAGTAGTTTTTATTTCAAAGTATAAAACTATAGCTCTTTTCAAATTTTAGCCTAAGACAACTTATCCTATTGTAAGGAAAACCTAAAAATCAACCATCTAAATGAAGTGTTCTTTTTAATGAGGCATTAAAATTTCAACAATTTTAAAACTATCTTATACCAAATGATAACAATAAATAATATCATGACAATATCACTGTATAATTTAAAAAATCAACATTAATTTCTAATATTTATTTACTTTTAATCAAAATATCAACTTTCCTAGATTGAATATCATATACATTAAAGCATATAAGCCAAAAAACATAGAAATGACCCATAACTTCATGTAAGATCATATGGAAGTCAAAAATATTTATTTCAAGTTACCATGCAAACATCTCTAAAGACATGAATTTCTTTTAATTAAAACATTAAATCCAACAAACATAGAAATGACTCATAAATTCATGTGAGATCATGGAAGTCAAAATATTTATTTCAAGTTACCATGCAAACTTCATTTACATAAAATGTCTTAGAAATTTATTCAAAATCATCCATAGGATCTGGCACACCATCAGAATCTACATCTTCAGATGAATGAATGGATGCAGATGAAGATGACCCATATTCTTCTCTTTCATTAACTAGAGCCCCATCTGAGTCAACATGCATGCCCATCATTTTAGTTTCAAAAGTCTTCTAGATCTATGATTAGGTTCAACAGACTCTCATCTCAACACTGTTCCTTCTGGTAGTAACTTCTTCAAAATATGCATGGTCTTGAAGCGAAGAGTTCCTCTCTTTGTTAGATTGAAGTCATAGACAAGTATATCAACATCCTCCAATTTTAATAGGTCTATGCGGCGACGATTTATATTTGTACCCTTTCTTTTTCTCTTTTTGCGATTTTTTTTTATCGACTACCATCTCTGGCTTGTACACACCATTGAATGGGTGGGTACTTGTGGCATACCAATGTACCTCAACAGCTGTAATATCTTCATTTTCTTTAATGAATTTTATAACCTTCAACACAAAATGGATACCCAAGTGGATCTCCATCTGCTAATACTACTGTCATGAAACCCTCCTTAACATCCTACACAGAACCCCTGTAAAGGTCTTCCATGGCTTCATGTTGTGCACACAATCTTCTAGAACTAATAAATATTTCTCTTTCCTCTTCCTGTTGCGAATTAATAATTCCTTGAGATTGTTGTTGTTCAACAATGTGTATTTCCTCATGTTCATTTGGCATATTTTGAGGCCAAATAAATGGAGTCTTCAAAAGTGTATATTCATTTCATGATATTGAGATGATATCACTCTGATCCTTGAAAAAAGACTCCCACCAAACTGAATCAGCAACATCAAAGTAGTCATATGTATCTCTAATACATTTTTTTATTTCTTCCAAACATTCAAAATAATTTATCTCTCTCTTATGCCTTCGTGCATTATGGAGTTCAACAACTGATTGTAATAATATTATCTTTGATGCAAATATTGGATGATCTGGAATGAACTTCAAAAATTCTAAACTTGACGATGGCCCCCATTCTGCAACAGTTGAATACTTCTTGCCCCATATAAGTGTTTTGCCATCAAATTTTTTGATACGAAATTGATGCTGGAAGCTAATGTCATTAATTTGTTCAATGCATTTATCCTCACCATGCGATCCCAAAATAAACCTTCGCATGTCAATAGTTTCCTCCAACACATGAAAAACTGGCTTTGGAATATATGCTTTCTTAATACATTCAATTAATGATGGAAGGCTCCCAACATTCTTCCTCCTCAATGTTACTGAAAAACGACTAAACATCTAATCAATATGGTCATGAGTGTGCCCAACAAGAAGGAAACCAACCTTTACCTTTTTAAAAATTCCCAATTGAACAAGCATGTTTAGATATCCAAAAAGAACTTGATTTTTATTTTCACGGCTTGTGTTGTCCAATTGCAAATACAAAACTTTAGGAAGAATACCAGACCAATGAGAAAGCACATCATGGATTATAGTTATGGTAAGATTTTCATCATTATGAATATTTGGAGCTGTGAAGTAAACCCTTGGCAACATCTTCCCGTTAAAGACCATACAACCAACCAAGTGAAACTGAATAAAATTTTCTTCCTGTAGATTTTTTGGTGTGCGGACAAAATGTGGCAGAAGTGTTTTCTTTTGGTCCATACCATCAATTATCAAACCCAAATATTTATTTGGATTATCATAACACTTTTTTCTATGTTTATACAATTTTTGTCTTTCACTTGTTTTCTGATTGCGATGCTCTTGAAGTGCTTTGACAATGGAATCTACACATAAAATAAAAGAAATCTATTAATAAATATATTTTCATAGTTAATAACTATCCAATTTTTAAAATTAATGTTATGAATGCATACCTCTTTCTGCCCCTTGAAATTTATCTCTTTTTGATTTAAGAGAAGCACATGTACTGCAAATCCCCATCCTTGTCTTCTTAGGAATATGAACATTGTTGAATTCGTTCCTCCATATCCTTGTAAAATATGAATATGTGATAAAATTACCATCCTCTTCAGCACCTTCTACATATTCTTTGTATAAGTTGTAGATTTCTCGTCTTGAGAAATTATCTGGAATATGTATTGTGTTTTTATTTGGCATACACTCTCCATGCTTTGAAAAGAAGTCTTTCATCCATGACATTGCAGTAATTGCTGATGGTCCAACCTCTCTTTTATAACGTACTTCTAAATAGTATGTAGGGTCTTTTTCCAGTCTATTTTGGATTCTTGACAAATGAAAATTACCAACTGAATGCAACATTTTGAAAGCCTTTCTACATATCAATACATTCCCAATATGATAATCATAACCTGCTAGTGTAGATTGCATGCAACCCACTAAAAATGAATTTTGCATGCTTTTATTCATTGACAAATATTTCTTCCTTTGCTCCATAGCAAACTTGAAATCCATATGTTTCAAGCAATCTTTTCGACAACATTCACTTGAAATCAGATCACTGACAAAACTTCTACTTGTGAGATATTCTATCCTATCCCTTGTATAACTAGAATATTTTCGATTGATATGAAAATTCATGCTCTTACTCCTAGATACAATATTTGCTTGCAACGTCTCCCCCATTTCATTATTATCTGCAAAAGAATTGTCATCGTCATTAGGAGGAATATTATATCGACGAAGATAGATAGAAATTTCATCACCATCATTGCTTTGAAAATATTCATTACCATCCTCACATGAAGGAAATTCTTCACTACCAACATTTGTGCTTTTGAAATCTTGACTTAGACGAAATTCTTCACCATCTTCATCCCTGCTTTTGAAAACCTCCCTTGGAGGACTCAATTCATCATCACCACAACTACCTTTGAAACACTCACTTAGAGAAAATGCATTATTGACATTTGTGCCTCTAAAATTATTGTTTGCAAGAAACTCTTCATCCTCCCCTTCATCACCTGTGCTCGCATAATCCTTAGGATTATGACTAAGTGGAAAATATGACTCTCTATTCATAGTCAAATTATCATTTGCACGAAATTCTTCATCCTCCCCTTCATCAGTGGTGGTTTCATAATCCTTGGGATTAGGAACAAGTGGAAACTTTGAATTTCTATTTAATGGAAATTCTTCATCCTCCCCTGCGTCAGTGGTGCTCTCATAATCCTTAGGATTAGGACTAAGTGGAAACTTTGAATCTCTATTTACTGGAAATTGTTCATCCTCGCCCTCCTCTTCATTAGTGGTTCTCTCATAATCCTTAGGATTAGGAATACGTGGAAACTTTGACTCTGCAAATTCTTCATCCCCCCCTTCATCAGTGGTGCTCTCATAATCCTTAGGATTAGGAATATGTGGAAACTTTGACTCTGCAAATTCTTCATCCCCCCCTTCATCAGTGCTGCTCTCATAATCCTTAGGATTAAGAATATGTGGAAACTTTGACTCTGAAAATTCTTCATCCCCCCTTCATCAGTGCTACTCTCATAATCCTTAGGATTAGGAATATGTGGAAACTTTGACTCTGCAAATTCTTCATCCCCCCCTTCATCAATGTTGCTCTCATAATCCTTAGGATTAGGACTATGTGGAAACTTTGAATCTGCAAATTCTTCATCCCCCCTTCATCAGTGCTGCTCTCATAATCCTTAGGATTAGGAGGAAGTGGAAACTTTGACTCTGCAAATTCTTTATCCCCCCCTTCATCAGTGGTGCTCTCATAATCCCTATGATTAGGAGGAAGTGGAAACTTTGACTCGGGAAATTCTTCATCACCCCCTTCATCAGTGCCGCTCTCATAATCCTTAGGATTAGGACTATGTGGAAACTTTGATTCTGGAAATTCTTCATCCCCCCCTTCATCAATGGTGCTCTCATAATCCTTAGGATTAGGAGGAAGTGGAAAAATTGACTCTCTATTCACAAGAAATTCTTTTTTCTGCCCTTCATCAATGTTTCTCTCATCATCCTTAGGATTAAGACCAAGTGGAAAATTTGTCTCTCTATTCATAGTGAAATAATTCCTATTACATTCATCAAAATGAATAGAGTTGTTGCATGACGAAGATGTCGATGCTAAAGAAAGAAAAACTTCACTATCAGAAGAATCCATGACCTTCAACCAGAAGATGTCAAATGATACAAATGCACTCTCTCCCAATGACAATATATAACTTAGAGATTGAGAATTTCCCTCTAAAGTTTTCCCCCCAATTTTTTTCACCGAAAATTTTCCCTCCAAAGTTTGCCCCCAAAAACTTTCGCTGAACATTTTCCCTCCAAAAATTTCGTTTTTAAATTTTTCCCTCCAAAATTTTCATCTATAATTTACTTGAAAACATATTACTAAACTTTTGGTTTTGGAAAATTTCACCCTAGTTTCTATTCAAAATATTGATAGAAACTCAAAATATTTTTTCTATTTAAATTATTTAACATCGACTATGTAAGTAAATTAATTTTTATATTTAATATTTTTTTTATCCCATAATGAATGTAAACTAACCTAAAGCTATAATATTAACTATAAATTATTTTATTTTAATTTTAAGTTTAATCCCACATTCAAGAAATGATAAATCATTCCCACAATCATCGCTATAAAATAAAATTCATCGTTTCTATTCATCACATCACATCAAGTCTTTTGGGTCTTGCTAAAAAGTTTGGAGCGATTTTGCAGAGGAGCTACATTGTCATAGATAGCACATTCACCAGGAGTTTTACATTCAACGAGAGTTTTACGCATTTTAAAGGTTAGTTTTGTTTCTATCTCGACTATTTATAGATGAATTTGGGGAAATTTTGTGTTTTTATGGGAAAACCACATAAAAAACTCTTTTTTAAAATATTTTTATAGGGACGAAAAGGAAAAGAAAAACACAAATTTGTAGGATTTTTGGGAGAAAAATTAAGAATTTTTTTAAAATTTTAAGCTTTTGAAAGGAAAAATGGGTGTTATATTTTATTGCATGGAAACAAAAAAATACATTTAATGTTTTTTTTATTATATATTTGTAATTTGTAATTTTTTTGTTTTATTTTTTATTTTTAATTAAAACTATATTTATTAAATACTATTAATATATATATATATATATATATATTATATTTCTTTTTGTTATTTTAATTTTATTTTTTTAAATTAAAATATATATGTTTGAAAATATAAGAAAATTTTAATTAAAATTTAATTTAAAAACAAATATTTAGAATTTTGTTTTTTATTTTGTTTTATATAAATTTATTTCTTATAAGTTTTTTAGTTATCAAAAAATAATTTATAAAAATAAAAATAATAATTTTTTTCCGTTTCAAATTTATTTTGGTTTATTATTTAATATTATAAAAAAAACAATTTAGTGAATTGTTTGCTTGTTTTTTCTTTTAATTTTTTTTACTTAAAATTATAATGTTATTTTTATAATTATAATTATAATTATTTTTTATTTTTTTAACCTAAAATTTTAATTTTAATTTTTTTAATTATTTGTTTTATTTTAATTTTATTTAAAATTAAAATTTTGATTTTATAATTATTTCTTTTGTTTTTTTTGTTTTTTTAATTATAATTATAATTTTATAAAAAAATTATTTTTATTTTTATTTGTTTTTATTTAAAATGGTATTTTTAATTTTATAATTTTGTAATTTTAATTTTATAATTTTGTTTTTTATTTTAATTTTTAATTTATTAAAAATTATAATAAAAATTTTATTATTGTTTTTTTTATTATTATTTAAAAATTAAAATTTATTTTTTAATTGTTTTTTTATTTTTGTTTTAAATTATAATTATAATTTATTTAATTTTTTTTTACAGAAACAGATAGTGGATATATTAGATACTTGGCCTTAATGCCAAAGAGCAGATTACAAAAGGTGAGTCTAATTCCAGGAGTGCCGCACAACCTTGCAAGGCCGTGGCATTTATGCTTAGCTCACATCTCTTTTTAGCTGCTACTATGTGGTCAATTTCAGAGATTTTCCCAAGATTGTGGATACATACAAACTGATTTAACAGTAGGCAATAAAACATGACAACTTTCTAAATTAAATAATTGGTTCCCATATTTCCTGTCCACCTCTGAGCAAGGCTCTAGTCGTAAGAAAGGCTACTTTGTTAGCTTTAATGTCCGCCTCCTTATTATTGGCTCTCAACACGTGGTAGAAATTCAAATTCTGGAATGAGTCTCCAAGGTCTGTAATTCTGTAGATCAGCCTTGCAAGCCTTAGGTCCATTGGCTTAGAATGTGTCACCATAGTGTTAATGATAACTTGAGAGTCCCCAATAACATTAACCTCCCTGATGTTCAGCACTTTCAACATCTTGAGACCTTGGAAAAGAGCCAAAGCCTCAGCTTGAATGCTAGAAGCGATGCCCAAACCCCAGGCGAAACTGTGGATCCTTATGCCATTTGGATTCAATATGACTCCTCCAGTGCCAGCTCTTCCAGGATTGCCCTTTGCAGCTCCATCAAAAAATAGAAAGTGTCTCTGATGATTTGTAATCCATCCCTGGAACTCTTTTGTTGTGGCCCTTATTTGCCATTCTTTTGGGAGGGAGATACTCTTTTCAATTTTTTGAAACTGAAGATCGAGAGAAGAGCCACAATTTATATCTTGTTTGCTGAGACTTAAATCGTCTTTATGATCTCTCAGACACTCTTTTAACTGGCATTTAATCTTAACTACCACAAGCTTGGCATCCTGTTCACAGTTTCTGAAGATCCTTTTATTTCGCTCAAGCCAAACCTGCCAACAGATTATTTTAGGGAGAGTAGACCAAGCAGCTCTGATAATTTTATTTTTTGGAGGAGGACCAGGATACCTTTGCAGCCATTTAGCAAAAAAATTAGGAATGGAGGAAGGCAAAGTGAAGCTGGAACTCAAAGTTCCCAGCAGCTCGGTCCAAATCTACAATGTGAAGGTGCATTCAAGCATAAGATGAGTTATGCTTTCCTGGTTTACCTTACAAAGGCTGCACCTTGAAGGGTCGTGGAAACCTCACTTCTGAAGATTGTCATCTGTCAAGATTTTGGAGTGGCATAACAGCCAGTTGAAGAAGTCGATTTTTGGCAAGGAGGGATAATGCCATATCCCTTTCCACGGCTCTGGATTCGTGGCCACATGAGGGCGCTCACACAGCTTGGCATATCCTTGAGCTACGGTGTATCCACCAGCCTGCACACCCCAACCTCTTGAGTCCCGATTTCGAGCCAGCGTTGGAGCCAATCCATGGAGCTTGGAGAGCAGGGCCTCGCGCTCCATAGACAAATCTGGGGGCGTTTCAAGATTCCAGCCAGCCCAGCGTGAATCCTGCCAGACGGAAATGTCCCACAGGGAATGCAAACCAGCCTCATTCATCCATCTGCGCAGCGCTTGAAGTGAGCGACAGTCTCCCAGCGGCTCATTATTCATTATTCTGTCTGTCCAAAGGTTGATCCTTTTTCCATTACCGGGAACCCAGTAGGCATGAGCATTGATAAGAGGACAGGCTTTGATACAGAGCTTCAGAAAGGGCGTATTTGGATGCGTCAGAGGGTGATCGAGACAGCGGGAGCGCTGGCCTTTGAAGTATTTTTTCCAAAGAGCTAATTGCGCCCAGCCAGGGTTAGGTGCAATAATTCTCCAGATAAGCTTAGCTCCCATTGCAATATTATGATAGCCAAGATTTTTGAAATTCAAGCCTCCTTCCAACAGTGGTTTGGAGATGGATTCCCAGTTGACTAGTGGAATCTTTTTCTCATTCTGTTTGCCCCCCTTCCAATTTTTTTTCGAATGATCTCCTCCATTTTTCTAAGTATGCCAGTGGGAGCAAGAAGGACAAAAAATTGAAATAATTAGGTGAAACCTATTGAAGGAGTTGGCTCCTTTCTCTTTGGGGATGAGAGTAAGAAAAGCAAAGTTCGTGCTGCCTCCGATTTTCTGGCAAACTTGGGACTTAAGAACCATTTTGTAAAGATCTTTTTCCACAATCGACCAACAAGTTTGGAGGAATCTGGCTGAGAATCCATCCGGCCCAGGGGCTTTGTCTGGGTCCATGGCAAAGAGGGCATCCTTGACTTCGTTCTTGGTGACTTTAGCTTCAAGAAGGTGGTTCATTTCAACAGTAATCAAGGAGGGGACCACGTCCATCATATCAGAGTTTTGGTCCATATTTATATCTTCACTATACAGGCTTTTAAAGTGAAGGGAGGCTGCTTTTTTGATGCTTGCATTATCCTTGTGAATGGTAGTGCCATCTTTGATTTCGGAAATGGAGTTGGTACATTTCCTTACCTGAGCTTGTTTGTGAAAGAAGGAAGAGTTCCTGTCCCCTGCTTTAAGCCAAAGACTATGTGACTTAAGTCTCCAGTACTCTTCCTCAGCTAGACAAGCCTTGTGATAGTTTTGCTGGAGTTGGGCTTCTTTATCTAGAGTCTCTTTTGTTATGTCAGCTGTTTCAGCTTGGAGATGGTGAATTTCCAGAGTGCGTTGAATTTTTTTCCTTTCATTGGCTGGATTGGGCAGAGATTTGGCCCAGCTTTTCAAAGCCCTTTTCACTCTTCTGAGCTTCTCCTCCTAGACGAAAAAGGGGGAGCCTTTGACCGGCTGCAACCAGATGCCCTTAACTAATTGCATGAAGTCCGATTCCTTAGCCCAGAGCAGGCTAAATCTAAAGGGAATTGGTTTGAGATCAAGCTAAAACACCAGTTCCAGCTTGATGGGTTTATGATCAGAAGTACTGCAAGGGAGAATGTGGACTCTAGCCTCTAATCCAAGCAGAAGAAAAGAGCTTTGAAGAAATAATCTGTCCAACCTGGCAGCAATGTGGCCAAGACCAATTCTTTTATTAGTCCAAGTGTACTTACCAGAGATTGGCTTGATGTCTAGCAGATCCCAGTCCTACATAAGGTCCTTTGCCCATTCCCTTGCCAGATCTCGAACAATGCTGCCTCCTCTCTTGTCTGCTGATAAGAGAGTGAGATTTAGATCTCCCGCAATGATGGTATTCTCAAGGTTAACGAGGTCTACTTGGTTTCTTATGGATTCCCAGCAAGCCTTTTTTCCCCAGTGTTCATAGGGACATACACATTGAAGAGACTAATAATCTCTTTTGAGTCTAAATGCTGCAATTTTAAGAACAGCCAGTGAGTGTTGAGGGTCTCAGAAATGACTGAGAATTTGCTAGCGTTCCAGAGAGTGCCCAACCCACCGGAAGCCCCTCGGGCTGAGATTGCTTTCGCCTCACATTTATTCCAGAGTTTCTTACTTGCCTGAAGGAAGACAAAGTCCTCCAGTTTGGTCTCCTGGATGAGGAGTATGTCAGGAGCTTCTGTTCTTATTAAACTTCTGATGGCTTCTTCTTTGGTTCTGCTCCCCATACCTCTACAGTTCCAGGAGACAATCTTCATCATTTGTATTTTTGGTTGGCTCCCTTGGAGCCTTGGGGCTGGTTTCTCGCCATCTTTGGTTTTGACGCTAATAGCTTCTCAAGGGTTGGCTGGCTGCCTTGGAGCTTATCTTTGAAAGTTTCTTGCTCTCTTTTTTCCCGATCTGTTTTGCAGCCTCTTATGGATCTCCTTATTGAAGCTTGGGATTCTCCTATTTCACCTTCTTCCTTCGAGCCATCAGATTCTTGCTCAACTTCCTCGACTTCGACAGTGTTTCCTTTGGAGCTCTCAGCAAGACTTGCCCCCTTGGGAGAAGAGGGGGTACCTTTTGCGAGGGGGGTTGATTTTTGATTGTCTGCTTCCTGTGTTTCCTCTATTTGCGAGCTTAGAGGGGTGAATTTATTTTCTTGCTCCATTCTGGAAGGGGGTTGCTGAGGAGGGGCCTGCTGGGGACCTCTTCCATTTGGACCAACATGCTTTTGGGTTTTCTTGGCACGCTTGACCTGGTTCCAGCCTTCTTCTTTACCCTTATCTGGTTCAGCATTGGATGGGCATCCTCTGGCGAAGTGACCGTAGACATGGCATTTTTGGCATTTGAAAGGCAACTGCTCGTAATCTAGCTTCTGCAAGTGAGTCCAGCTTCCTACTTTGATTTTGATGGCTTCCGGAAGTCCCACCTCTAGATCTACTTCTACGCAGATTCGGGCACAGTCATATTGATCTTTGCTGTTTGCCCGATCTATGAATTTCCCAAGGGTGTTGTTGATGTGCTTCAATGAGTCCCAGTTCCAACAATGCACTAGGAGATTTGGAAGTCTGACCCACACCGGGACAGCCGTGGGAACGTCGACTGCAGGGTCGAAATCCGACATCCATCTATTGAGATAAAGGCCCTGGGGGCCCATGAAATAGGGGCCATTCTGGAAGATCAAATCCTTGTCATCCTTTGAGGTGAATTCGAAGAGGAAAAACCCTCGTCCTAAGAAATAAGAAGTGACGCTATTCTTGATCAGAGGAGCCCAGTTCTTGTTGACCCAGGTCTCAGTGGACTTAGGAGAAGGCCATAGACCAGTGAACTGGCCAATGAGGGCCCGCTCAGCCAAGGAGAGGGCGACTTGAATTGGGGTCTCTAGCGGCAGGGAGATTTCAGGAATGTCTTCAAGCCTCTTGACAAACTTGGCTGCTTCACTCTTTTTCTTCTACGACAAATTGGCCAAGAGCCGAGAGAAGGCTTTGACAAATGAAGGTGGAGGGGGGCGAAGAGGGCATGCCTGGGGCGAGTCCGGGGCCTCCATGGGGGTGAACCCTAGATTACTGGCCCCTCCCAGCAACAAACGATCCACACAGACGTAGGCTCTCAAAAAGAGGAGCTCAGGAATGACGCAACAAGGCAGAGGGCCCAGGGCCACGGGGCCACAAGGCAGGGGGATCTAGGGCGTAGAGGCACCAAAGCGTAGGTAGAAGACTAGGTCTTCATGGTCTACACCAGCGCTCCAGATTCGATCCACTTTTTTACCACTTTAAACTTATTTAAATATTAATATAAATGTTGTTTGTTATTAAATTTAATTATCATAACATTTTTCGGAAGAAATCACATAGGAGAGATTCTTGTCGACGTGTTTCGAACCAGCCAATGTGGTTCATCTTCAGGACAAGATGAGGAATCTGATCCAGGCATTTAGATAAATAGATGTAGAGAGCTGCTAACTAGTCGTCAGGGATAATAACTAGTTTGACTGAGGGTAGGAAATAGAAAAGGTTAATGACCAAAAAGGTAGGGAAAGTAACCGCAGGAGCAAGATCTGGATAAGCTACGGAGGCAAGAACTGGAACAACTACAGGACCTGGAACTGCTGCGGCTGCTGGCAGAAGAAATGGGCGCACGGGCTAATAAAGAGAAGAATAACAAACGACGGGCGCGCTTACTTACGTGCTGCTTCCTGCCTGCCTTCATCGACCTTGCGACCGAACCGGAGACCTTAGATCGAACTCTTGCTGCCCGTCTATCTCTTGCTAACGCACCCTTTAGGGGGCTCGACTGATAAGGACCTTTAGGTACTCGACCATAAGGACCTTTAGGTACTCGACTGTTAAGGCCGCCATCGAGAGGAGAGGAGAGGTACTCGACCCCAAGGGAGAGGATGCGCTTAAAACAGTTATTATTATTATTATTATTATTATTTTTGGATAAATTAATGATGTAAAAGTTATAATTTAGAAAAAAGTACTAACCCTTTATAACTAAATTAATTAATATAATATTAAAAATTAATTTTAAGAGTCATAAATTGGATACAATCAATAAATGATATTCTAAAAGGTATTAATATTTTAATCTTTTTTTTTTCCCATGGAAAAAAGTTGTAATTTCTATTGATATAAAGAAATTACATTTTGTAGATGCTAAGGCATATGCATATGGAGGCAGAGTTGCCTGTCAAGTTCAAAAACAAAACTTTTGACCAGAAAGGTAATGATTATCTCCACGCAGGGAGTCTGTTATCTGCTAAACTGTATCTATACCTGTTCTCTAACATAGAGAGAACAAGATCAAAATTGTAAACTATCTCTTCGCAGAGAGAGATACTAAGTATCAAAATCTGGGCTGTATATACAATACATAATATAGTCCAAAAATATGTAAATACAAACATGCTATATACAGGTTTATCAGATCATATTATAGGGCTTGTAGCCCATTTTCTCTGGTGTCCACAAAAGGTCTGTGATAATGCTGGTGGAAAGTCCCATCTATTTCCTCCTGGATCAGCCAGTCATTGCCCTGTCTAAGCGCTGCCTCTTTGGAAAGGTGATCTGCCCCCGTGTTTTGCTCCCTGTAAATGTGGCGACAGGTAAAGGAGTCAAAAGAAGATATCAGTCTTTTAGCTTCTTCTAATATATGCCTCAATGAAAATGCATTACAGTGGGATGCATTATTTAACCAATTGCAAACGATTTTGGAATCACCAAACAGTTGTAGATGTCTGCAATTCTTTTCCAATGCAAAATGTATGAGATGTTTAGCAGTACAGAGTTCAGCATAATTATTGGTTCCCCTGCCTAAATTTATTTGGATCTTGTAGCAATGTGTATCATTTAGGTGGAGAATGGCTCCGCCACCACATCCAGCCTCCTGTGCAGAGCCATCAAAGTATGCCCACGGTTTTGTTTTGTCTATGTTTTCTGGTATAATGGAGCGGGGAGGGCAGTGGAGTCCTCCTTGGGAAGTAGATCATAATCCACAATGATATGAAGAAGGATAGCAGGCCAGTGGGGGATTTTGTGGTTGAAAATAGAATGGTTTCTAGCAATCCAAAGTGACCAACAAACTAAAAGAGGCACGTTTCTGGATTTTCCGGTTTTGACTTTGACACCATGTGCTCCAGGCATCCAGAATGTTGTGCCCTTGCCATGATTTTAAGCAAGGATAGTGAGAAATGATGGAATTCCAATGTGCCTTAGTGGTGGGGCAATGTAGGAAGAGATGATCAGTATTTTCTTCATCATTGCGACACAGGTGACACCAGAAAGGGCCGTGGAAGGATCTTTTCATCAGATTTGACCCTGTGGGTATCTTATCAAACAAAATGTTCCACATTAGCAAGTGGGTGCGAGGGGCCACCTTGAGCTTCCAGAGTAATCTCCAAGTCGGATTTATGTTTGGGGGTTTGTATGGTTCCATTAATCTCATATATCCCGCTTTTGGAGAATATGTACCGTGTTTGGCAAAGGCCCATATTATCTCGTCCGGTCCTTCGGAAAGTCGGATGTGAGCCTGTGTAAGAGCATCCGTGTATTCCTGCCAATCAGGTCGCCATTGTATGGGGATGTCCAAATCATGAGCCAATTTCCATGCTTGTTGTAGGAAGGAGGAATTGTTCCTGTCCCCGATGTGTTTGATATGGGTGATACCCCTGCTGTGTAAATGCCTTATCAAGTTTGTCGATAGTCTGTGTGCATTGCCACAACCAACCCATGGGTTCGTGCCAATACGGATAGCATTTCCCTCCTTTATTCTCCATGTAATGCCTTCACGAAGGAGTGGTAATGCATTAATGACCGCCTTCCATACATTGGAGATGTTATTACTAGTTCTGTGTTGCTGTCTGAACCAGTCCATCAGGTTCATGGGCCATATATATTTTACCTGTGCAACCCGGGACCAGAGGCTGTTTGAGGTGATAAGATGCCAACCGAGCTTTGCTGCCAGGGCTTTGGAAAAAAGATCAAGCCTTTTGATACCCCATCCTCCCCATCTCTTAGGCATTGCAATAGTGTCCCATTTGACCCAGGCAAATAATCTACCTGGTTGATTACCATTCCATAAAAATCTACAACATATACTTTGAAGTCTGTTCAGTATACCTTTAGGTATCCATGCCAGAGTCATCCAAAAAACAGGAGTGGCCTCAATCACAGCTTTGATAAGGACTAATCTACCTGCACGGGATAGGTATTTATGGTACCAAACCTGTAGGTGCTTCTCCACTTTCGCAATCAGCCATGTCCAATCCGCGATCCTGTACCCATTAGGCTTAAGCCTAAAGCCCAGATATTTAAGACTGTCCTCCAGGTTTAGTGAGGTAAAAGGGAAGCGTTGTGCGGTAAATATAATCTCATGTTGTGAGCAGCCAAAGGAAGTAATAGTAGATTTACCATCATTTATAGTCATCCCTGTTGCCTGTTGAAATAGAGTGAAGATATTCTGTAGGACCGTGGTGTCTCCAATACTGCCATTTAAGAAAATAAGAATGTCATCAACAAATAATAGATGGGTGAGATAAAAATTCTCAGATATCTTAATGCCAGCTAGTTGATTCCTATTGCGGGCAGATATGATGGCCCTGCTTAATCCTTCCACGATAAGTAAGAAAAGGAGTGGGGAGAGTGGGCATCCCTGCCTGAGACCCCTCTCCGAGAGAAAGAGAGATGTGGCTTCCCCATTTAATAGCACACTGTAAGATACATCTATAATGCAACTCATGATCCATTTGATGTATGCAAAGGGAAAGCCAAGATGAGTCAGAAGTAATCTTATGTATAGCCAATTAGCTCTATCAAAAGCCTTTGAGAGGTCCACCTTCAGAATCATGCCTTTCTATTTCTTCGTTTGTACAGTGTGGAGGAGTTCCTGCGCTGTGGCTATAGCCTCATGTATCTGTCTGTGCTGTAGGAAAGCAAACTGCTCCGAGGATATGTGTCTGGAGAGGATAGGCTTAAGTCGGTTTGCTATGATCTTTGCAATAATCTTGTACAGGCAGTTACAGAGGGAAATGGGTCGGAAGTCGTTGAATGAGGAGGGATTGTCAGATTTCGGAATGAGGGCGATGAAGGTGGATTTGATGGCCGGGGAAATTCTTCCACTCCTTCTGCAATCCTCCACAATCTTGAGTAAATCGTCCCCCAGGATGTCAAAAAAGGCTATGTAGAACTCAATGGTCCACCCATCTGGCCCAGGGCTCTTGTCTTTTTAAACCATTTTATAGTCGCCTCAAGCTCCTCCTTCGACACTTCCATCATCAGATCCTCCGAGTCTTCCTGCTGTACAAATCTGGGAAAGTATTCAGCAATCCGCATGATTTCCATAATATTCACAGCTCTGGGCGCCTTGTAGATGCCTTTGAAGTGGTCAATAGCTAATCTAGCCAGATCCCGTTGGGATGATACCGATTGACCCTGATCGTTACGAAGTTCCCAAATAGTGTTTATGGCCTTTCTGCCATTAGCAAACTTATGATAAAACTTAGTATTGTCATCTCCTTTAGTGAGCCAGATAGCCCTGCTCCTGAGCCTCCAGCTCTCCTCCCTTTCCTTCAGAATTTGGGAACACTTCGTGATGAGAGAGGTATAATGATCTTTATCTTCTTGTGTTAGGAAAGTACCTGCTGAAGAGTCCTCATGGTTGGCAATGGCCATCTCCGCTTCCCTCAGGGTGTTATCATCATTTTTCTGTTTCTGGTGAGCCCAAATTTTTGAGATCCTCTTAAGTTCTGTCAATTTCCTGATGAAGCCTGTTGTATGTTCCTCGTGTTCCTGTATAGGGTTGGATTGCCAGTAATTTGTGACCATTTGGATGTAGGAGGGATCCTTGAGCCAAGAGGCGTTGAACTTGAAAGGGCTTTTAATCCTCAGATTTGTATCGTCCAATTCCAAAATATTGGCCGATGATCAGAAATGCCTCCAGTGCCAACCCACTGTCGAATACGCGGATGCGAGCTCAAAAAAGCTTCTTTGATGAGGAATCTATCAAGTCTCCTTGCAAGGCTGTGGTCTCCACTGCGATTGTTTGTCCATGTATACTGAATCCTGGCCGATGGAATGTTTGCCCACTGGTGCTCCTCAAGTAAGGTAGAGATGGTGTCCGAGAGGCCATCTACTTGGGCCGAGTGTCCCCAAGATTCACTGTATCCCAATGAAAAATTTAAATCTCCGCCAAGAATGATGTTGTCTGCCTGCATGAATTCTGAGTCCAGAAGGGATCTCCAAAAGTTTGCCCTATCCACACATGGACCATATATATTCATAATGCGCACTTCAGATTCTATAGAGTGGGCATATATGTCCATGCCTATAAAACCCCGACCTCCCCAAATGTTCCTGAGCTCCATAGATTTGTTGTGTAGTCCAATAGCAAGTCCCCCTGATCTCCCAGATGCATCTAGGGCATGGAAGGTCCAGTTCGGTAGCCAAGAATTAAAAGTAGAGGTAAGAGAAACAACCGAACAAAGAGTTTCTTGTAGGAATATAATGTCCAGCTGTGTCGAGGTGAGCAATCTTCTGAGTGCTAGTTTTTTAGGAGGGCTAGCAAACCCTCTGCAATTGTAGGATAGGAGCTTCATGGAGGGTGAGGCAGAGGGCCGTTCCTAGCTCTAAGGGCCCTATCAATAGTTTGTTGTCGCCCGAGGGCAACTTCTTCACCCGCAGTGTGTCTGGCTTTAGTGAGATGGGATGGTCGACCCCTGGAGGGTTTATGGGAGGCAGGGGTAATCTCAGGGTCCAGTCCAATCGCGTCACGTCCACGATCCTTTGATCTGGATCGGAGAGCGTACCGAGGGGATGCAGGGGGGGAGGGGGAGGGGAGAGAAGGGAGAGAGGATGACGACAGAGATGGAATGCTGGGGGCAGTGATGGGAGGGGGAAAGGGAAGAGAGCAAAGAATAGAGGAGGGAGAGGCAATACCCTGAGATCCAATAATCGTCGAGGAAACCGAATGTGATAGAGAAGGAGGAGATGTACATATATATGAAAGGGATGCATGAGCTTCAGAAATACCAGATACAGGAGTAGAGAGAGTGGAGGATGTAGATAACATACCCAACCTCGAGATGTTCTCCAATGCTGGACTGGTACTCGCTGGGGGAGGAGACGAAGAAGGGTTTGTGGCAGAGAGTCCCTTATCAGTGCCCACTGTCTCCTGAGTTCCCCGGGCGTCCACTGCATCCTTGTCGATCATTCCAGGTTCAGCGCCATTGTCATGTCGTGTATGGTTACCACTGGGATGCTCCGACTCCAAACCCTGTTCAGGGCCCCTGATCTTTTGCAAGAGGGGGCAATCCTTGAATAAGTGCCCCACTTTGTGACATCTGCAGCATCGATATGGAATGCCTTCATAATCGATGATCTGCTTGTGGGATGTGTCCCTCCACTGAATAGTGATGAACTCCTGTAGGCCGCCCCGAGTATCAAGGTTGATAAGAATCCGAGCATAAGCCATCATGCCCGTGTATTGATAGGACTTATCATAATCCATGAAGGTGCCAATAGCATTACCTATCTGCCTGAATATGTCCTCAGACCAATATTGTAAAGGGAGACCCGGGAGCCGAATCCATACTGGTCCAATACCTATTTGCTCAGTCTCTGGATCAAATAGGGGCATCCAGTGCTTCAGGAGTACCAGGGCGTGCTCAAAGTGCCAGTAGGAGGATAATACCCAGTTGGTGTGATCAGCACGAGCGAATCTCAGTGCGAACCATCCCCTCACGAATGTCTGCACGAAGGGGATGTCCACCAGATGGTGACCCCAAACCTCTGAAGCCCAGGCTTTCAAACGGGCAGCCGTGTAGTTCCGTCCTCTGATGCGTCCAACCAAGACTCTGTCGGCGAAATCCATAGTCTCTCCCCACTGTATGTCCTCTTCGAGTCTGAGAAAGATATCGTCTGCCTTGGACTTGTAACACTTGTACTTCTTCTTAGAAACCTGAGGAGGTGGTTGATGTTGTACCCGGTTCGGTTGAGGGCCAGAAACCGCGGGGGGAGGGTTAGGGTTTGACGAGGGAGGGTTAGGGTTACCAACGGAGGTAGGAATAGAACCGGCGAGAGGCGGAATGGCGGTAAAGCTGCCAGAAGGAGGAGTGGATGTGGCCTGTGGGGGAAAGCCGGCAAAACTGACGGTCACCGATGGGGGGATAAACTGCCGGCCCGACACTCCAGTTACCTGGATGTCCAAACCAGGGTTAGGATGAAGGCAGTCAGAGACGAAACCGAGGGTAGCCGGGGAATGAGGGGGGGTAGAAAGTGATGGCCAAGTAGGCGGGTCATCCGGGAGGACCACAGACTGTGACCGTGATGGTTCCGCAAAGGAGAAAGTAGGGAAACTTCCGGAAAGGCCAGAGCTAAGCATACCTGCAGATGTGGAAAACGTGGAGCGCCAGATGGATACCCCTTCCAGCGGGTCTTCGGAGTAATCGACGGCATCGAGGTCGTCCATGGTGACAGCTGCTCCGAATGGAGGACACCTCGAATAGCTGGAAAATGGAGCATGAACCCAAAAGCCCAGAAAAACGGACAGCCAGAAAACAGTGAGCAGACCGTCGACAGGTAAAACAGCCACGTAAAACAAAACGCCAAACAGTAGAAAACCCCCTCAAAAACCCCAACAGGTCGAAATGTTGTTACGGTGCGCTGAAAAGAAGATGAGGTAGTTAAGGAAAATGTACGAGGCACGGCAGGTGACTGTCCAAGCAGGGTTACCGGTGACCATCCATGGTTCGCTGTAAAACTGCAGAAACCAAAACCCTAACCCAGGCCCTCACGGTCGATTAGCTGCAGAGTCTTGCGCTCCATCGCTCCCTGTCTCTAACACTCACCTTTGTTCCAATATCATTTTTTACCATATATATATATATATAATACTTTCATTAATATTTGAATCTTATTCATATAGTTATTGATTAATATTCGATACTCAACATTATAAAACTATATAATAATCATATTGAATAGGGAAAAAAAATTAATTAAAAAGGGATTTTACCACAAGGTTAAGGGAAACTAATTAAGGAGAATAAATTACTATATAAAAAAAAGGTTAAATAAAAAAAATTATTATATATACAAATGATAAACACCTTATATAACCTCATTAATGAATACAAAATTATTACAAAAATATTAAAGATTATATATATATATATATATATATATATATATATATATTTAACCTCTTTTTAATATAGTAATTTATTCTCCTTAATTAGTTTCCCTTAACCTTGTGGTAAAATCCCTTTCTAATTATTTATTTATTTTTCAATATGATTATATTATATAGTTTTATAATGTTGACTATCGAATATTAATTAATAATTATATGAATAAGATTAAAATATTAATACCTTTTAGAATATTATTTATTGATAGTATCCAATTTATGGCTCTTAAAATTAATTTTTAATATTATATTAATTAATTTAGGTATAAAGGGTTAGCATTTTTTCTAAATTATAACTTTTTACATCATTAATTTATCGAAAATAAAATAAAATAATAATGACCGTTTTATTTCTTTCCCTACCTGTTTGGTCATTAACCTTTTCTATTTCCTACCCTCAGTCAAACTAGCTGTTATAGTTAGTAGCTCTCTACATCTATTTATCTAAATGCTTGGATCAGATTCCTCATCTTGTCTTGAAGATGAACCACACTGGCCGGTTCGAAACACGTCGACGAGAATCTCTCTTATGTGATTTCTTCTTAAAGATGTTATGATAATTATTATGGATCACAGAAATCTAAATTCAAAAATTAAATTTAATGTTTTATTTTTTAGAAAATTAAAAAAAAATTAATTCGTTAGTTTTTTGTTTAAAAAATAAATAAATTTATTTATTTATATTTTTTTTAATTTTTTTATCGGGCCCAGCCCTTTGGCCACTCGCCGGAGGCTGCGTGCAGCTCCCCTCCACCCGCCCAAGCCCCCAAGGAGTGGCCAAAGGGTGGCTCTGAAAAACCAATTTTTTTTTTTTTAATAAAAAAATTATATTATTAAAAAATTAATTATTAAAAAATTAAATTAATTAAAAACTTAATTATTAAAAAAAAACAATTATTATTTTTTTAAAATTATTTATGTTTTTTTTTTAAATTTATATAATAGGTTTTAAAATAGGAAAATTAAAAATAAAAAATAATATATATATATATATACACGTTTAAAAAAATAATTTGAAATTGAAATTTATTTTTGTTTTTTAATTAACATAATATGTTTAAAAAAAAATTCAAATGATTTTTTTTTTAATTAATATAATATGTTTTAAAAAAAATTCAAATTAATTTTTTTAAATTAATATAATATGTTAAAAAAATAATTTAAAACTAAAATTGTAATTATAAAATTATTATATAATTTTAAAATAATTTCATTAACAAATATTAAAATAATAAAAAAACATTTATATATAAACTTTTTAACACAATTTTATTAATACATTTTCTGTAAAATATATATATATATATATATATATTATTTTGATTTTATTATTTTTTAATTGAATATCTAATCACATATACCTATATACATATTTTAAATAATTTAAAATTTCATATTGAATTTAATAATTTAAAATTTAATATATAATTTTATTTTTTTTGTTTTTTGTTTTGTTTTTTTTACAAAGTTTGTTAATTTAATATTATATATATATATATATATATATATATTATAAATTTAGTATGTAATTATATTTTTATAAATATATATGTATTTTAAATTTAGTATGTAATTATATTTTTATAAAAATGTGGATATAAATTGTTTTATTTTTATTTTTATTTTTAATTTATATTTAATATTTTTTTTTATTAATTTCAAATATATATAAATAAATTTTGTATATAATAATTTTTTTATAAATTTATAGATATAAATTTTATAACTTTTTTTTTAAATTACATATAATTTAACTTATTTTTATATTTAAATAACAATCATAGTGTGTAATTTTTATTTTTATTTTTTTAATATATATATATATATATATATTTGTTTTTCAGGAAGATGGCATCAAGGAAGGTCTCTGTGAATATGTCTGGAACAAAGGCAACAATTCCATCATCTAAAGTTGCAGGTGGACACGTTTTGAAGACTGTCGAACATACCAG
Organism: Pinus tabuliformis; assembly: GCA_031772625.1. NCBI lineage: Eukaryota > Viridiplantae > Streptophyta > Pinopsida > Pinales > Pinaceae > Pinus > Pinus tabuliformis. The sequence goes on from CM062819.1 coordinate 1,408,100,877, forward strand.
AAGTAAAAGTCGACCAACTGGCCCATCAAGTGCACCAAAGATTGTTTCTGAATGGATGAATTCACGAGAAATAAATAAAACAGAGTTTACATGGCATATTCAAGATGTTGAATATGATGATACTACACATCTCTATCTATACTGTGGTATGATTTATTTGGGTGAACTGTATGAGGTGATAGGCAGAGTACGAGACATGTGTTTAGTGCCGAATTTAAACACTGTTTATGTTCTTGCAAAATTGCCCAAATCACATGAAAAGGTTAGATATCGTCTCGGAATGTACAAGTATGACACAGATCAAGAATCTACACCATTGTGTGAAGAAATCTCATCCAACATTTCAAATAACATTGTAAGTATGATTATTTATATTTATGTGTAATGCATTATTGTAATGATCATTAAATTGTTTATAAATACCCAGATGCGGGTGACACGTTCAGGTATTAATGTTATTACTGAAGAATGGCGGTGAGGGGACGGGCCACTTGTCCGATAGCGCTCCTCCCCATATCACCCTAAAACGCCTTCATTACTATCTGCAAGCAGCATTCAATACAGGTCTGGATTGGCAAAAAGCTATTCATTGTTTGGTTATGGAGATACCTTGTTTCAATCCTTCACCATCTCCCCTGCTCTGCAACATCTGTTCGCCTCAGGCCTTTGAGCCCAGTGTTCGCACTATAACTGGTCGTCGTTGCTAGATTGTTTGCGGTGCTGATTTTGATAATGGCTTTCATCATTCGCATTCGGCTCTCTATTATCTAATCTCTGCCCAGATCAGTCTTGTTTCGCCTCTTATTCCCACTGCTAATGCTCCCTCTGCCTTCGTCCCTCTGGTCTCTGCTCCCTTTGAGCGCCCAATCAACGAATTCAATATGGTAAGGCACCGTATGCGAAGTCGTAGGGGAGGAACCAGGGGAGGAAGCTCTCGTCCTCCGGTGGAGCGCTCCACCTCCTCTCCTTCCTCTGAATTGCATCATCCTCAATCTTTTGGGGAGGGTAGACACCATAATACCAGGCATGGGAGAGGTCGGGCTCATTCTTCCGGTGTTCCTCTTGATGAATTTGTTGTCCATTCTGACAATTCTCCTCCACCCCTTCAACCCACTCCTCACTCTGCCCATTTCAGGTTCTGTAGCTCCCTGAACAGGCCCGTCATTACCGCTTCTATCTCCATCTCTTTCTAAGAAGAAATCGCTCATTCAACCTCACAGGTTGACATCTCCAACTTGTCGCAGGAAGGTACACTCAGATGCAACAATTGTAGGGATTCTGGTAAAAATGTGATGGTTGACAGTCTCTTCACCTCCCTTGGACCGAAATTTGGTGGAATTCTGCATGGTGAAGGGGGCAGCTCTGATGCCACGCGCCCCTCTGGTGGTTCGTGTCATGATGGTTTAGCTATGCAGGATGCTTCTGGTGACAGGGGAGAGCCTCACGACGGTGGTGGAGAGCCACACGGCAAAGCCTCCATGGACGTGGTAGATGAGTGGGCTTGCCCAATCATCGAGGAACCCATCCCAGATGACTACAGCTAAGATGACGTGGCCTCCAGGTAGCAGAAGGTGGCAGACAGAGAGTCGGCAGAGGCTGCCTGAGGTTAGAGCCTGGCCGGCTATGGCTGCCTTGGTGTCTTCTATCTGGTTTTTTTTGGTTTTTGATAATCTTTGTGTGGACGTTGGTATCCTTTCTAGACCAAATGTCAGGGTATTATCTTACTGTCTTTTTGTGGAGTCTAGTCTCAAAATTGCTACCATTTTTGAAGGTTATGCTATCGCTGGACTGGTTTCCCCAATGTTGAGGCAGTGCAGATTTAGTTGATACTACAATAAACTTGGGTGAGGCTCTCTCCTCTTTGTATCTTTTCTGTACATATTAATAGACTACTTTTACTTAGAAAAGAAAAAAATGTTTATAAATGATTGATCATTGACATATTTTATTTTCTTTGATAGGATTTTGCTGAGAGTCTTTCAATGATGCTGGAGGGTATTTATTATATGGAACCAAATATTATGAATGTCATCAGCAATTTCCATATAGAGTCAGAACAAGAAAAGAGAATGAGGCAAAGATCAACAAGCCATAACACCACAATGGTACATGTAGGGGATCAACAAAGAATCCATACTGTGGGTCAATCTAACAAAGGTAAACACGTTTCTTTTGAAGATGTGGCAGTTGCAACTCACGTTGAAGCTCAAAAATATGTTTACATTAGTGAGGAGAAGGTTAGAACTGTTGTTGAAAAGGAGAAAAGAGATAAAACATTGAAAAGAAAAATGCCCATGGATGTCGCTCTTCCACTTGATGATGAGGAGATTATTTCTGTAGAAGAAGAAATGTCAACTAGGAAAAAGAAGAAATAAAAAATTGGCAAATCTGTTAAAATCATAAGTAACAGTGAAGAAAAAAGTGAAAGTTCTAAAGACAACAAAGAAATCATAACACCAGGTGCTGATTTAGAGGATGGCATTATGAAAACAAAACAAAATTCCATTCAGAATCACATGAGGAAGAATAAATTAATTAATGGTGGCAAAATATTTGAGCTTAATGTCACCCAATTCTATAGGTCAGATGAAGGACAATCTCAATATCAAATTAGAAAGGCACATCACCTACATGTCCATAATTTGAAAACATTGTTCAGGTACAATCCATATGCACATGTGGTGCCTTATGTGATTCTTGTTGATCCAAATCAAGTTCCCAATAAGGAGGCATTTGATAGGACACACTGTTTTGACTACATATATTATGTAATTGGAGGGAACCATTCAACAAAGGCCACAAGACAATTGATTGAGGAATATCTTGGAAACTATCTTTTTGAAACAGTGAAATGCATCATTTATGCCGATTTAACAGAAACTGAGGCAAAGTTATTGGCATAGGATCATAATGTAGATAATGAGTATAGAATGTCTATGACTTTTGTTCAAAGGGTCAGATTTATTCATAATGAATTTTTAGAAAAATGTGGTGGGGATAAGCTTAATGTCAGTTTAAGCTTTCAGAAGGAATGTTGTATGGAAACAGGTTATCAAATTGAGGATAGAATCCAATCAAAAGGTGGCAAAGTAAATTTAGAACTATTAAGAGGCATAGATAACATTTTCCAGTTGACATTTAGAACAAGGGAGATATGGGAATTGATTGATGACATTTTCAAATTGTGGGAGAATATTGGCGTAAAAATCAGAAGGTTAAAAGGTCTAAACCCATAATATGTACCAACAGTAAGACAGGTCTTGAAATGAAGCAACTTCCAGATGATATGACTATCACACCTTGGAGAACAATGCAAGGTGTGAAAGATGAAAAACTAGTCAAATCAATATTATGTCGTGTGAAGTCAAGTGAATTTTCATTAGAGGAAATGCGCTCAGAATTTCAAAAGTAAGTTTGTTCAATTACTTTTACTTTTTCTTAGATTATAATTTTATTTTAAATATAACATATTGTTGTTGGTATTATTTGTTATACATATCATTATATTAACAATTTTTACTTTATTTATTCAGTCATAAGATTTATATGAAAATACAAGAACATATGGTTAAAATGTTGAATGAAGAGAGTTGGAATGATGTTGTACTCAACTACCCAGAATCAAGTTCTACAACAACACTTAAATATTTTTATCTTGCATTCAAAAAGGTATGTTGATTTTTACATTCATTTTATTCATATAATTTTTTATTTTATTATATTACTTATACTTATATTTATTTATTTCATTAAAGATGTCAAAGAAGGATGCAAATGGAGTACCAAATACTTTCAAAAGTTTCATTGAAAAAATTAAGTTGGAAATGATGAAAAAGCAGCATCTTAGGAATGTTGAACTTGATCCTACTCTTACGCATTTCATTTAGAATGGGCTGACGACTATCCAATATCAAATAATACAAGGTGACTATGAAGACATTGCAAAATTCATACCTAAAAGGGAATATGCCCTGGTTATTGCAAACATTCCTCATGGTTTCAATTTCCCAAACATTGAATATGATAGTGAGCCTTATACTTATCAAGCTTTTAATAAAGTGGTTACGGGCTTTCAAGAAGTCACAATATCACCACTTTGGAGATTTGTGACATTTCATTCAGACACACAATTTGCAATGTTATTAACAAGCTTCAAGGGAAAATCAAACTCAAGGATGCAACTTACATGGTAAGACATTGAAATTGTATGTTTGATTAATGTAATTTTTTTGTATGTACAAGTGGATTGAACTTTTACTATGCCGTGTTACAGGCAAAAGTCAAATCTTATTTCTTCCATAGACTAGCCAATTACAAGTGATTGTGAGTTCATCCATGTTGAATGTTGGGCAAAAGATGATAACTATAAGTCCATTCTTCTGAACCAAGTAGATGGAAAGAGTCATAGCCAAGTACTGGTTCATGACGCTGTCGTAAAAAAGTTACATATGAGGATAAAGATGCAAAAGGGGAGATAATTAACATTTATCAAAAACCACAAACATTGATTAACTATTTAAGTATTAGAAGATTTACGCAGTGCATTATATTAGATATCATTTTTGGGATTCAACTGCGTTAAGTAAGTCATTCACGTATGACTATTTCCATGAGAGTTAGTCGTAACTGACTAATTTCTCATGATTTTTGAGTAGTTCACTTAGCACTCATTGCATCGGGTGATGTTCACACGAGTGAAGAAGTGGGATTGAAACTAGTGAAATGAATCACATAGTGTCAATCATCACTTCCGGGGCTTGCACCCGGTAACCAGGACTTCCTAGGAGGTCACCTAAGCATGCTTGAGCCAGAGGCGATCTGGGATGGGTGACCTCCCGGGAAGCCTTGGTTACCGGGTGCAAGCCCGGGAAGTGATGATTGACGCTATGTGATTCATTTCACGAGTTTCAATCCCACTTCTTCACCCCTGTGAGCATCACCCGATGCAATGAGTGCTAAGTGAACTACTCGAAAATCATGAGAAATTAGTCAGTTGCAACTAACTCTCATGGAAATGGTCATATGTGAATCACTTACTTAACGTAGTTGAATCCCAAAAATGATATCTAATATAATGCACTGCATAAAACCCCTAATACTTAAATTCAAAAAGAGTTAAGGGATATCTACTTGAATGGTTCATGAGGCACAATACTTGCTAAGGTTTTGCAAATGGGGTAGCAAGCTAAGTGGGCTTGATTGTGGGGAAACTCCACAATTAAGCGCGCTTGAGACAGAGGTGATCTGGGATGGGTGACTTCTCGGGAAGTCCTGGTTACCAGGTACAAGCCCCGTAAGTGATGATTGACGCTATGTGATTCATTTCACTAGTTTCAATCCCATTTTTTCACCCATGTGAGCATCACCCGATGCAATGAGTGCTAAGTGAACTACTCAAAAATCATGAGAAATTAGTCAGTTACGACTAACTCTCATGGAAATGGTCTACGTGAATCACTTACTTAACACAGTTGAATCCCAAAAATGATATTTAATATAAATTGATTAACTATCTTATAGATTTATGTTCAAATGAAGGAGATTGGGTTTTGGATTTATTTTCAGGTTCAGGTAAGTTTTATTATATAAAATTGAATTTTAATATTTTATTTTTTTTGTTTTTATGTGTTTATACTAATTTACTTACTTATTGTTTTTGTGCTTGATGATTAGGTACAACACTAGCATGTTGCCTACAAAAAGGAAGAAATTGCATTGCGATTGAAAAAGACCCTCTACAATGCAATTTTATTCAACAAAGAATTAATGCTCTTCAATTTCTTCCATATGAAATGCAAGAAGTTGGTTTGAGGAAAGGAGATTTTAATGAATCACGTGTGGCAAAAAAGGCAAAGGAACCACAACCACCGCTATATAGAATGATTGTAAAAGGACACTTTGGGAGATTTGTAGACATGAAAGATCTAGTAGACGAGGAAAATGAGGAAACTCAAGCAAGAAATATTGTGAAAGAAGAAAATAATGAAGTTGCAGAAGACGATGAACATGGATTATATGATATTGTTGATGACATTTAAGTTATGATTGCAAATCAAACTCAATTTTGAGAGATCTTCATTAGTTTTATTTGTAATGTTTTGACTTTGAGATTTTATGAGAAGAATGAACATTTGATTATTGTTGTTATATGTTCAATATTTGTATTATCCGATTTTCACTATAATTTTTATGCGAATAGTTTTTTTTTTTTTGGGTAAAAACCCAGTGATTACTATTATTTTTTAACATAAAATTCATTAAAAATGCTATTTTTTAAAGTTTTTTCTATTAGGATTTTCCCATAAAAATTGTTTATTTGACATGTCATTTTTTACAAAAATTCCGAAAATGTGTATTTTTTCATTATATTTATATAGAAAATGTGTTTTTTTTGTGTGGAATGTTTAAAATTATTGTGTTTTAGTGACAAATATTTGATGTCCATTGAAATATTAATTAACACTACATAAACATATATGAATAGTAACTTTAAATATTGACCATTTTTAATTTTTTTTTAACTACGGGAAAAACGAAGATTTCATTACAAGGAAAAATGAAAACACAAAAACACAAAAAATACACTTTAAAAAAAAAAAATCTTACAGGAAGAAGAAGACATTAGAAAATTTAAAGTGTCAAAAATCAACCCTCTAAAAAAAAAGGGGTTGATGCTACATCAGAACTTTTCAAAATCAGCATGAAAATCACTAACATCGAAAAAACAATGTTTATATTTGATACAAAAGAAAATTTAAAGTGCCAAAAATATGCTCACAAAAAAAAAGTTTATTCTGGCATCACCACTTTTCAAAATAGGGTGATTTTTTTCTACCTCAAAAAAACAGGTACCAGTTCAATTTCTCGTTTCATCGGTAACTATGTTTCACCCGAAAATGGCCCCATTTGACTCCTGAAAAAGCTGAAACTGAGTGACATGTGTTCACCCGCCACATCAGCATTTGTACTTGCCACACCATTGTTGACGTCAGCTGCCATGTAAGCTCAGTGGATCAATCAGAGGCCCCCCTGGAGGAGAGAGAAAGAGGCCTGTCGAGCTCTGTTTTGTAGGCATTTCCTTTATTAGTGAATTTCAGCTCCCCCAATTATTTTGCATTAAATCGCAATATCGCTCCCCACATGGTCCTTCAGATTTGGAACCTATCGATACGCCTATCTTGCGGGATCGTGGGACTTTTGAGATGTGGGATTGCAGGGTTGTCGGGATGCAGGAACCCACCATGTGGAGGAGAGATAAGGGGGGCCACCCACTCCTATTTTGTCATGCTTTCCTTGTTAACTCTTTCCGGCCCTTCCTTGGCGGTGCAACAATATATCGCAAATCAACCCACGCATAGTTTGGAGTATGTTGTGACTGCGGGACTACTGGATCTGCGGGATGCAGGGGACCTGAGGGATGTGGGATGCGAGATGCGATATCGGCGTTCGGGACTGCGACGTGCCGCTAACCTTAGCTATGTGCTCCAGGGATCCTACCGATGACCGATTGCGATAAATGCTTCGAACGGACCCATCGACTGTCGATACGTGATATCGACGATCGGTAGATCATTGCTTTTCATTCCACCAGTGCTCCTTGCCTACCTAGACCCACCGACACCGATATGCAATTGCGATGAATTGTCCCGAGTCACGATTGCAATTTTTCTTCAACACAACCATTTTTCTTTATTTGCTAGGCTTTTCCAAGGTAATCTTCAAAATGCTTTATCTGCTGCTCCAGGAGTCCATTTTTGGACTTCCATATATCGTTGGAAAGCTCTTGTCGAGCACTAGGCAATGGAGAAGGACTGATTAAGCTCTGATAGCTTATGTGGCTCAAAAATTGGCATCAAAATTCACTGCTTTTATGTATTTGAGGCAATTGAAGGCTGATAAAGCAGTGAGTGACAATAGGTTGGGCGCCATGTGTTGGACCCTCTTCGCAGTCTCTGTTGAGAATAGCAACAAGAAATGATAAAAGTAGAATCCAAAATATTCCAATTTTAATTTTTCCTTGAATTAAAATTGTGAATTAAATTCTAATTTAGTCTCACCAGCTGCTTGGAATTAATTAATTAATTCATTATGGATTAATTAGTTGGAGAAATTCAAGTTAGACGTCTTTCTAAAGTCATGCAACAATTATCCCTTAATTAAGGAGATAAGATTGAGTTATATTTGAGTTGTAATTAGTTAACTTAGTTTACTGAGTTAAGTCTAGTTAAATTAGTTCCAAACTATTTGAGGAACTAATTGTGAGTTATCAGTCAGTTGATGCATGCATGCACTCAACTAGTGTACTCTAGATAACTGAAGATTCCCTCATCAGAAACTCATGCATGTCTATTATGAGAAAGACCCAGTTGATCTAAATGTCAAGGACAGTGTACTATCAATTGCATGTTTTCTCCTATAAAGGAAACTCATGCATGCAGAGGGAATAAGGTTCCTTGAGGATTACGTAGTTCTGACAGGGTGTGAGATCAGTGTTACACTTGGTAACAGTAGGATCACCTAGGAGAAACAACGCAAGGAAATGGGAGGCTTGGAGGGCAGAGGAGAAGGTTTGTGAGAAGCCTTGCTTGCCCGTAAGCATCCAGGAGGATTGTACTGAGAGTTGGCTAGCTGTGAGAGCTAAGGCTTTGTATAATTCTAATGTATTTCCACCTTGTATAATAATACAAATAGTGGGGTTTTTAGCTGAGGCTTTTCCCTGAGTATTTTTTGTGTTTCATGTGCATTAAACCTTCTTCTTCTGGTTATATGTGTTCAGCTCGATTCTTGCTCTATCTTTAAGCTTCTACAAGTTTGATAGTAGAAGTAGATTATAGTATTTTGCTTTGGTATATTGCATTATCGAGTTAATCTACAATCAGATTTTTTACATAGATCTCAGAGGTAGATTTGTAGAGAATTTGCAGAATTTCTACATAGTATCAGAGCCAAGTTTATTGGAGGAGTGAACAATATACAGAGAAGAGAATTCGAAGTTTGAAGTTCAGGGGTGCAGGAGCAAATCGAATTCATATCATACGTCAAATTGAGATGGGACATTATGCGACTAATTGCCCATCGAATAAGTCCAAGAAGGGATCCTCGGAAGGATCGGAAGGTGAGGCATTAGCCTCTCAGTTGGAAATGGACTTCACCCTCATCGCATGCATGGTGTCATTGATGATGGGTTGTGGTTGATTTCTTGACAGTGGAGCCTCATTCCACATGACCAACGATAAAAGTTTATTCAGTACCTTGGAGGAGAAAGACCTCAAGATGCACATAGAGATGGGTGATGATGAAAGGTTTAGTGTTTCAGGAGTGGGAACAGTTGCTTTTTAGAGGGAACATGGAGCTCTTATCACCTTAACAGATGTGAAGTATGTGCCTGGACTGAAGAAGAATTTGGTATCGATTGCGATGTTGGAGGACAAAGGCTACGATGCTGTTTTTAGTAAGGGAAAGGTTTTCCTTAGACACATCACCACGAGACAGGTGAAACAGATCGATTCACGAGTCAAGAACCTGTATTCTCTTGAGGTTCAAGATGCATGCAAAGCCTTGAGGAGCAATGGAAATGTTAGAGACTTGGTGGTTGAGAGGGAGAGTATATTACCTCTCAACATGCAGTCCCAGAAGAAGTCTCAGACAATTGTGGAGGAGCCACAATTAGAGTTAGTAGAGGGATCACATGCAACCATACCTTCAGGTGTGAGGTGGGGCAATGTGAAGTGATAGTCCCAAGAAGGCTGAAATCGGGCAGGGTCCATTGAGAGGTTTTGTCTCATGGATCTTACCTTGCTACGGGAGCCCAAAGTACAGAGTAGCGGGAGGAATCAGTGGGATTGATGCAGTAAGATATCAAAGTGACAGAGGCTAGAGCACTCAGATACTGAAGAGCGTAGAGAAGGATTGACAACAGTGCAAAAAGGCTGAGTTAGCAGAAGTGCAGAGTTTTCAATCGACAGAGGCAATAGTAGTCAGAGACTTTGATGACAGAGGCATCATTCTGATTCAGGTTGGATGTTTTTTTTGTTTCTAGAGATTGCTAGAGAAACAACACTAGAGAGAAGTGTTGCATGCAGAACATTCCAAAGGTTCACGATCGGGATTGAGTTGAATTCCTTTCTTGTTGAGAGGGAGTGTTGAATATAGCAACAAGAAATGATAAAAATAGAATCCAGAATATTCCAATTTTAATTTGTCCTTGAATTAAAATTGTGAATTAAATTCGAATTTAGTCTCACCAGCTGCTTGGAATTAATTAATTAATTCATTATAGATTAATTAGTTGGATAAATTCAAGTTAGAAGTATTTCTGAAGTCATGCAACAATTATCCCTTAAATTAACGAGATTATCCCTTAATTAAGGGGATAAGATTGAGTTATATTTGAGTTGTAATTATTTAACTCAGTTTACTGAGTTAAGTACAGTTAAATTAACTCCAAACTGTTTGAGGAACTAATTGTGAGTTATCAGTCAGTTGATGCATGCATGCACTCAACTAGTGTACTCTATATAACTGAAGATTCCCTCATCAGAAACTCATGCATGTCTATTCTGAAAAAGACCCAGTTGAGCTAAATGTCAAGGACAATGTACTATCAATTGCATGTTTTCTCCTATAAAGGAAACTCATGCATGCAGAAGGAATAAGGTTCCTTAAGGATTGCACAGTTCTGACAGGGTGTGAGATCAGTGTTACACTTAGTAACAGTAGAATCACCCAGGAGAAACAACGCAAGGAAATAGGAGGCTTGGAGGGTAGAGGAGAAGGTTTGTGAGAATCCTTGTTTGCCTGTGAGCATCCAGGAGGATTGTATTGAGAGTTGGCTAGCTGTGAGAGTTAAGGCTTTGTATAATTCTGATGTATTTTCACCTTGTATGATAATACAGATAGTGGGGTTTTTAGCTGAGGCTTTCCCCTGAGTATTTTCTGTGTTTCATGTGCATTGATTCTTCTTCTTCTGGTTATATGTGTTCAGCTCGATTCCTGCTCTATCTTTAAGCTTCTACAAGTTTGATAGTAGAAGTAGATTATAGTATTTTGCTTTGGTATATTGCATTATCGAGTTTATTTACTGTCATATTTTCTACATAGATCCCAGAGGTAGAATTGTAGAGAATTTGCAGAATTTCTACAGTCTCTACCCATGGTTCCATTGTATTAATGGGACCAGGGCCAGGGCTCCCACCTCACCCCTTCCACTTCACCCATGGTTACATCGCATGCATATGAATTGGGGTTGGGGCCACATGTCCTGCCCCCTCCCACCAATTCCGAAAACATTACAATTTAAATAGACCTTCCTCCACTACCATTAACGAGAAACACAAATGGTATAATGGTATAGTGGTTGGTTGTTCAATGCGAGGTCGTGGGTTCGATTCCAGTGGAGGTTGATCGACCCTTTATAAAAATTTTGACCACTAACACTAAGCCACATGACAACCTCCCACAAGGCCACGTGGTGGCCTCTGGTTGGCCCAACCACAAACACAACAACCAATCATATCTTGCCACTTATCCTATTTGGATTGGATCGTATGAAAACTATACCACCTAGTCAACCTACTGAGATTAGCATGACATCATCATACGACCTGCCTAATCAATAGCTCCAAACCTGCAAGTTGAATTTTTAGTTGTTTGCCAAAAACTTTAGAACGCGATAAATTTCACATACGATGTCAGATTGAGGTGATTCAAGTGTCATTGGAATCAAAACGACAAGATTTATGATTTGACACCGGTTTCGAGTGATTTTGTGCACTATGATTTTTGAGCATATTTTTGATCCCCTGAATCACAACGTGCACTTAAACATTTTCAGTGAGCATGTTTGCTACATATTATTTCTAGATGGTCCTTTTACATGGCATGAAAATACACATATTACTAAACTTGTTAACCACCACAAATATAATAATCACGTACCTTATTTATTCTTGGAAAATAACTTAGGAAATCCAAGGAGATGCTCTCCCATGGTCTAGTAGGTACAAATAATAGATGGTATAAACCTTACTGCTTATTACTAAATTTGTTGGTTTAACAAAGTATACATCCTATAATAAAATGAGCTACCTCTTCTAGCATTCTAGGCTAATATACATACCTCTATAAGTTGAAAACTATCTTATCAACACCAAAATGAGTTACAGCTTTGGAGGTGTTAGACTCTTTGATAAGTTGCAATATTTCATCTTTAAGAACTTGGAGCTTATCTATCTTATAGAGCAAGCCATCTTGGATATCATAGTTAGCCTTATTTTCACCTTATTCTACATGAACTTGGCCTTGTAGCCATTGAATCACCTCTTCAAAGTCCCCATCTTCTATGTATGCCTATTTGTATGTATCATGGGTGAAAGGATTCACATGTGCAAGATCTTCCAAAACTATGATTTGAGATATGGGTGGCCTTGAGAGCATGTATACAAGCTTATTTGTGTTTCACTTATTATATTTGTTGATTAGATGAAATCAATGTAAAAACACCATTCACTTGTAGCACCTATGTTGTGTACAGGTATAGAAATAAAAAATTGAAGTAATAAGCATAATATAATAGCATATTTAGAAAGAATAAAGACAATAATAATAAATAGTCATTACTCAAAAGGTCATGCTACTCTAATAAACACCCATTGGATTATATTTATTTGTAAATACATTTACTATAAAATGTGTTAGGAATTTTTATGCATGTACAATTGGTTGGATATAACCCTCTCAAAGTGGTCAAGGAGGTTACCCATTTGAAGTGGCATAACTCTTATCAATGCGATTAGTACGTTTATGTTGTGCATTTTTCCAAATATTTTGGATATTTTATCCACTCTTGGCCATTAGGATAGCAACAACTTGTATCAGACATCTCAATTCTTAGTATCACCTTTACTAAAAAATTTGTCTTAAGTTTATGAGCCTATTCTTGCGATCAAAGATTGACTAATCTAACCCAACCAACAAACCACAACCCTTTTTGTGTGGATGTATTATCGATACTACCTATGATGAATTAAGGGACGAACTCATAAATAATATCAATATGATATTTGACAAGTACATATATATGGAACATAACACAATTGAACCTGGTCTAGAACAAGAACCACCAAATGCAAGGTTTATGATGCAACTAATCTATAATTTTCAAATTGTAATGAAGAGACTCATATTACAATGTTACCTGTGGTGTAAGTTTAAGCATGTGTTACAGGCATGTTGTTTGGAAAGTTGTTGGCCCTAAAGTAGAAGCTCAAATATATCTAAGTGACGATTCTCAATTTGATTATGATGTTGAAAACTTGGAAGAAGATGTTGCCACCCAAGATAAAAAAAATAGAAGAAGGCATTGTTATCCAAGAAAATAAACTAGAAGAAAATATTGTTATCCAAGATAATAAACTAGAAGAAGAAGATGGAACAATTTTGGCTAGATTACTAAAAATTAAGCTAGAAAATGTCATGGAAATCACTGTGTGTGCATTCAAGGTAGAATTAATTCAACTTTGATTGATGATGCCTTGAAATATTTGGATGGTGTTCCGTGGAGTCCCATGCAATAAGAGGAACTTCAAAGCCTAATATCATCATTATGTATAAATAACTTTCCTCAATTATTGGCTAGGTTTGGTACAAGCAACTGCAAGTCTACTTGTAGTCATTTATATATGGTGGAAGGGTCCTAAAAGACATGATGCCAACAATGATGTATATACTAATATACATTCATGGTGGATACATTAATATCTATGACACACTATCTTTGTGATTGGGAGGATTTGGAAATTCTGGAATTTAGTTCTTTTTGAAAATAAAACCTTTCTTGTTAGTATGGTTAGTTCGAGAGCTATTGGATTTTTTAAAAAATATTATAAGGATCCTAAAAATAAAGTTGATAACTCGAATTGTTTTTTCAAATATGATCCCTATTGGTTACTTTGATGGTGCACAAAAAAATGGATTATGTGGCAGTAGAATGGTTTTGGTTTCAAATATTTCTCATAGGATTAAATTTGGATGGGATGTGGCAGGAGCACTAATACTAGAGCACAACTGTTAGCACTATGGAGTTTATTATTCTTTGCTGACAGAAAATATATGAGTGTCTTGCAGGTTTTTGGAGACATAAAGTTGTTGTAGATTGGGAAGCAGGTAAATATATACTACATGTATCTACTTTGTTTTATTTTCTTTCCATAACCTAGGTTTTGAAATCTAAATATCTAAAGATTACATTTTCTCATATTTCTCATCAACTCAATGAGGAAGTAGATAATCTATCCAAGAAGGCACTTGGATTGGAGGAAGGAAATATCTTCTATGAAGAACATCAAATTCAAGATATTATAGCTATAAGATCATTACAAATTTAGTAATTTTTGGAAAGTGACAAGTTTAGTAGTTTTTGATATGAAGTTAACTCTTGTGGATAAGAAGTTTTTTCTTAGGAAGAATAGTTAATGTTTAGTACATACAATATTTAGTAGTCACATACAATTTGGAGACAATCATATTATGTAATCTTTTGTTATATTGAAATGAGTATTTTGGAATTGTAAAAATTATGTCTTTGACATATAATCACTTTTACAATTGATATACTGTTTATATATGATATGCAGACAATTATATGAAAAATTTCACTTTGATTCAATATTGTTTAACAAGGAGCTGGAATTTTTCTTGGTGAAAAAAAAGGGTTGGGTAGGTGTAGGGGTGGATGATGTGCGATTCTAAGAATGAATCTATCTCTTTCTCTCTCTCTAAAATTTAATTTTTAAATGTTTTTTAATTATATCTATATATATATATATATATATATATATATATATATATATATTTTTTTTTTTTTTTTTTTTTTTTCTTTTCTTTTCTTTTTTTTCTTTCTTTCAAGGTTTTAAAAGTTTTGTTTTTTTCAAAGATATTATTTTTATTTTATTTTCTTAAAAAAATTATTATGATTTTTTTCCAAAAAAACAATTCAATGTAAATTATAATTTTTTACATCAATTTAAGAATTGATTTTAATTATTTTTATTTACAATGGTACCAATTATCAAGGTTGTAATTACAATTAAGCCATAATTTTAACTCTAAAAATAAATTTATTGTTACTGGAAGCATCACTTTTTTATTTAAGCGTTAATTTTCCACACTGATATTCATTTTTACAACCATTGTTCCAAACAAATCACAACTTTAACCCCCCCACCTAAAAAAGGTGGTGCTACGAGTAGTGCCACTTTTTAAAATGGGAGTTAAATTGGCTATAAAATATGACCTCTGAAAACATGAGAACTCTAGAGGGTTATCATCAAGTTGGTAAGCTTTTTTTTTTATGGAAAAACTAAGTTGAAAGTTGAAGCCTATGCCTTGCTCTTTTCTTCTCAATTATGAAATGCAAATAGAAAGAAAATGCACTTACTATGGAGTTATTAGGGACATACTGGCCTATATGGTTTCTCTAGGATCTTATGCATACTTTGTTTTGCTTCAATGTCTCACTCTCAACCCTTTACTCTACTATGGAACAATAGTCAATATAGTAAAAAATAGACACCTTCATTTCTTAACATCCTGATAATTAACATGGTATGATGGTTGTTTAGGGATACGTTTAGGGTTTTTGCATGCCTTGACTCTTGATAAGAGTTAATATTCTGGACCCTTTATAATATTCTTGAAAATCAACATGTGACTAGTCCAATGTGTGTGGGCAATGGGAACTATTGTTGCATCCACTTTGTGTCATAGTGGTCCATATGATATGTCAACCCATAATAGTCATAAATTTATCAAACAAACTTTGATTAAGGTGATACCCACATCATTAGAAATATCTCAATGCGTATAATAATGCCAAGGGATTGTAAATTCTTTTTGTAAAGTGTTGACCCCAAAAAACTCCATTTGATGCCTCAAACAAGATTTGAAAAGTTCTAAACCCTAGATCATTGAGGTAGGATCTACTCCAAAAATGAACCCTATAAGTCAATAGCTCCAAATTTTCCAATAAAAAAGTATCAAAGTAGATGAAAAATATGTAATGATCCATTTTAGATCATGCCCCCCCATTTGGGGAGGCTTTGGTCCCCAAAAGATTTTACTAAAGGAGGCGAGGAAATTTTTCCTTGACCTTCTCCATGAAGTATTACTTAACCTTTCTTAGAAGTTTTCCTTTCAAACCAAAGTGCTAGATTCCATGATATCTCCATCTAGTTATTTTGTATTTCATATGCAAATTGTATCTTCTACTAATTTTACCAAGCTTTAGGTGCTAAGTTGTCTATTGTAGCTAAGACTTTATTATTATTTTCATGTTCGAACAAGAAAGGACCATAGATTTTTAAATTTTCCATATTCACTACTAAGTAAAAGTGCATAGATGGTAGTAAATTGAGTCTACAGGCATTATCACCCACCTTCTCCAACACTTAAACAATACCATACGCACAACCTTGATCTTTGTATGAGGATGTTATAGCCATTTTTTCTTCAAATGCAACCATAATCTGTTGTCCCACCTTGAATGTCTTCGAAATTCTATGCTAATCATGTTGTGCCTTGTACTTTTCATGTGACTTATTCAATGTTTCATGCGCTTACAAATGGATCTATATGATCCTATCAATAATTTTTTCAACCTTCAATGCTTCTCCTATGATGTCTTCCCTAACGTCTCCTTGTCGTCCATATACAACATCTAAGGGTGAACATGGTAAATACCCAAAGAAAGTCTCAAAAGGGGACTTACTCATAAAATTGTGGAATGATTTTGTATAACAAAGTTGAATAGATATCAAATTTTCACCCGATGTCCTAGTATGCTTCTAATTATAAATTCTCAAAGGATGAACCAATGTACTATTCACTACTCCTATCTACATGTATATCTATGGATGGAAAGTTGTAGATCTCATCAAATTGATGTCCATGTTCTCCTAAAATGTAGTCCAAAAGGAACTAAAAAATATAGTATGACTATCTAAGATGATTCTCCTTGATATCCCAAAGTGCACTTAAACCTTTTCAAAGAACATGTTTGTTACATATTATTTCTAGATGGTATTTTTACAAGACATGAGGATATACATACTAATAAAAATTTCATGGTTCTAGGAAAATCACTTAGGAAATCCATGGAGATACTCTCAATGGTCTAGTAGGTACAAATAAGGGATGGTATAAACCTTACTTCCTATTATTAGATTTTTTGGTTGAACAAAATATACATCCTGTAATAAATTAAGTGATGATGTGAATATATGTATTTTTATTAAGAGATAATTCAGTTAGTCATTTAATTATCAACCAAGGTTTGTTAACTTGCGAGGACTCTGTGTTATATGCACAATACCAAAATTCCTACCATGGGGTATGAATATGCATAAGACCTACAAGTGGTGGAAATTAGGATTAAGGTAGGTCACACTACTATTATTGTTCTAGTCATATGTTTACCCAGTTACAAGAGTGAAAATATTACAAGATAAATCAATGATTTATGAGGCTTCCCTATCAAAGTATGATTTTGCAACAATTTTGCAATTTTGCAGCAGTCTGCTAATTTCATATCAGTGACTGTTGATTTTGCAGCAACAGTGCAACCACATTCTAAAAAACACACTCAAGGGAAAAACAAGGCCCAAAAGAATAATGAAATGAAAATCACACCAAATATACTTATGCACACCATTTAATCTATTCAGCCGATCACAAATCTATTGAACATTAACCAAATTAAAGAATGCAAGAAAGAAACATATGCATAAACAAATGACTGGAAAAGGAAATGCGCATGGGGCATTACCTCGAGCAGGCCCAAACTCAGGGTTTGGCCTGTGCCCAAAGCTCAATTAAACACATCAATTTAGTAGAGGAAAATATGCATCCACGAGCAAATATATATTATCAAAATTATAACAGAGTTTCAACAATAATAGTCGTAATAAAAAATTATCCAAAGAACTCGCTCAAGTTTCTAAAATCAGTTCAGACATAAGTTACATATGATTGGCATAGAGAACCTTGGCGACACATCAACTGATGTTCTCGAAGGCATCCAAACTTCATTAACTTCAGGACACAAAAACACTTTCCTCATTTCGAAAGAAATCTAAAGAAATAACAAACTCTTTCAATTGGCTACAAGAAACAACTAAAAGAGATGCCCATATTAATGCATAACAAGGATGCCAGCGTCATGAAAATATGCTTATTGGCCACTTCGTTCTTCTAGCACTTTGTATATCCATATGTATCAATAATCCAAACGATATTTGCCTAAAAAAGTATATTTATGTTATCTTGAACAACGAAAGTTAGTACCTTCAATTTATTGCATATATATATATATATATACAACATTAAGCACTCTAATTTCTAGCCTTTTCATAATGTAAAATAAAGAATTAATGAGACATGTGTTATACCTCAATAGCTCATGGTGACCATGGGATCAATAACATTTGGAAATGAAAAGGTAAGAATATCAGAAATGATTTTCTAGCAAAAATAGTTAATTTCGTAGCAAAAATGGTTCATTTTGCAGCTAAAAACTAAGCTACATCTTCTCGCATTCTAGGTTAATTTACATACCTATATAAGCTCGAAAATATCTTCTCAACACCAAAATGAGTTGCAACTTTGGATATATATATATATATATATATATATATATATATATATATATATATATATATATATATATATATATATATATATATATATATATATATATATATATATATATATATATAGATATATATACATACAACATTAAGCACTCTAATTTCTAGCCTTTTCATAATGTAAAATAAAGAATTAATGAGACATGTGTTATACCTCAATAGCTCATGGTGACCATGGGATCAATAACATTTGGAAATGAAAAGGTAAGAATATGAGAAATGATTTTCTAGCAAAAATAGTTAATTTCGTAGCAAAAATGGTTCATTTTGCAGCTGAAAACTAAGCTACATCTTCTCGCATTCTAGGTTAATTTACATACCTATATAAGCTCGAAAATATCTTCTCAACACCAAAATGAGTTGCAACTTTGGAGGGGTGAGCCTCTTTGATAAGTTGCAATCTTTCACCTTTAAGAACTTAGAGCTTTTCTAGCTTGTAGAGAAACCCATCTTGAATAGCATAGTTAATCGTATTATAACCTTCTACATGAACTTCGCGTTGTAGCCATTAAATCACCTCTTTAAAGTCCTCATCTTCTATGTATCTTTCTTTGTATGTATCATTCAAGTGGAAGGCTTCATGGGTACAAGAGTTACCAAAGTTACTATCCTAGATGTGGGTGGCCTTGAAAGCATGTCTACCAACTTATTTGTGTTTCCCTTCTTATATTTGTTGATTAGATGAAATAAATGTAAAATCCCCATTCACTTGTAGCACCAATATTGTGTACACATATACAAATAAGAAAATCAAAGTAATAAGCATAATATAATAACATATTTAGAAAGAATAAAGACAATAATAATAATAGTCTTGACTTAAAAGGTCATTGCATCAAGCGCTCTACAACCCAGTATAGGGTAAATGTGTAGTTGTAATGTAAGTATGTAAACAATTTTAAATTTCAACTCAATTGAAAAATAAAAAAAGTTAAAAGTGATATTTGGGAGTGTAAACATTTAAATGTTGGCTCAATTAATAATAGAAAGTTAATAATAAACAAGAAGTTAAAACTAATAACTGAAAAATTAAAAGAAATATAAATTTCAGTGTTAGATGAGTGTAAACATTTAAATGTTGACTCAATTAATAATAAAAAAGTAAAGTAATAAAAACAATAAAATTCAATTTGCTATATTTTGATTTTGTTTTTAACTTGTGAATAGACTTTGTTACAATACCATGGGCCAATATCATGGCTTATCAATCCCACATTCCCAAAAACCATAACTTATTTCACAACCAAAATATTTTATAACAATATGACAATCTTCTTAACCATGGATATTCACCCTCTCTTTACTATGAATATTATTAACTTGTAAAAAATAGGCTTTGTTACAATACCATGGGCCAATACCATGGATTATCAATACCACATGCCCAAAAAACATATTTCACAATCAAAATATTCACCCCCAATTTACCATGCATATTATTAACTTGTAAATAAGCTTTGTTACAATACCATGGGCCAATACCATGGATTATCAATAACACATGCCTAAAAACCATAACTTATTTCACAATAAAAATATTTTATTTTAATTTAATTTTATAACATTTTTTTAATTGAGGTTATAATTACTTTTGAGATATACATATATAAACCCTATATCCTCATCACAACTAATAATATTCCCATAAAAATTAAATTAAAGTTTTAATAAAATTAAAAATAAGAATAATTTTATATAGAATTATGTGAAATATACATAATATAAATAATATTATTAAGAACGAACATAGATCCATGTTAATTAATTATCCAAGGGATGAGAGCAAGAAAAGTGACTAGCAATAAAAGGAAAGATGGTGCATGTTTTTTTGAGGTTTTTCATTATTGTATTTTCTTTGACATCATTGATCCAAAATATAGGTTTAATATTTTACAACCAATTGAGTTCTTTTAAATTATATACTTTCTTAAACACATTACAATGGGGTTAAATTTAAGGGAGAGGGGAAGGGGGGAGAGAGAGGGAGGGAGATAGTGACAAAGTTGGAGGACAAAGATAGAAAAGGAGAGGAATGATGGGGGGGGGGGGGGGGGAGAGAAAGGGAGGTGGGAGAGAGAAAGAGAGAGAGATTTGGAGAGGGAGAGAGGAGGGAAAGAACAAAGACATAAAGAGATAGAGGTGGAGAGAGAGAGTGACAAGGGAGAGATGGAGAGAGAGTGAGGAAGAGAGGAGAGGAGGTAAGAGAGAGAAGAGAAGAGTAGAGAGATAGGGAGAGAAGGGGAAGAAAGAGAGAGGGAGACACAAAAATGGAGTGGATAGAGAGAGAGGAGAGAGGGAGGGAGATAGTGACAGAGTTGGAGACAGAGAGAGAGAGATGGGGGGGGTTACAAAGGGAGGTGGGAGAGAAAGGAAGAGAGGGGAAGGACGAGAGAAGACTCAAGAGAGAGAAGGAGAGAGAGATGGAGTTGGAGGGGGAGAGAGAGGGAGGGAAGAAGAAATACATAGAGGTAGAAAGGTGGAGAGAGTGAGGAAGTGACAAGGGAGCGATGAATAGAGAGTGGGGGAGAGAGGAGATCGGGAGGGAAGAGAGAGAAGAAGAGAGAGAGAGGGAGAGATATATAGATAGATATGGAGAGGGAGTGTGTATGTTTAGGGGGTGAGATAGAGAGAGGGAATAAGAAAGCGACACACACACACACACACACACATATATATAGTATTATATAACCAGCCTAGATTCATCTTAACCCCAGATTTATCAAGTACCAAGAGGAATCAAATCTCTCTAAGTGCAAACCTTTCCTCAAGTTTTTCACTCAAAAATGAGGTTTGCACCTCGAGAGATTGAATCCTTCAAGTGCTGGTTAGATTCGGGGTTAAGATGAATCTAAGTTGGTGACTACTCAAATAAACACTCATCAGACTATATCTATATATATATATATAATGCGCTAAGAATTATTCATGTATACTTAATTGTATAAGGATTAAAAAAATTATTTAGTAATTTTATTATCAATTAAGTTATTTTAAATGTTAATGAAATATACACATCATAAAAATTAAGATTAGTTTCTAATTTATTGAAAATTATTAAAATTTAAGAGAAATTAAGTCCTTAAACATTACTTTTATAGTTGATACATAAAATTAAAATAAATAAATAATGATATTTACATTACATCACATTTCAAAAAAGATAGAATATATGTGATTAAATATTTAACTTTAATTTAAATAATTATTTTTAATAAACTTTGGACTTTAAATAATTTTATGAATTTATATTGATTATATTTTCAGAGAAAAAAAACAGCATAGCTTTATATTAAGAGTATATAAAGATCATCAATACATAATTCGAGATAACTGATATGGCATGGATATGCCCAGACCTCTTCATAAAATGCATACAGATTGTCCATACAGGCAGATTATGCCTATCATCCTTAGCAAAAAAACATTATGTCAGACCAGATCAGAAATACACATAAAAGAGAGAAGAGACATATATAATACATCTCCAGGACCAGATGATCAAAAAAAGCTTGACAGAGATGTGTCAAAACTTGACGAGGCTGTACCATATAGAGATTCATACAAAACATATAAGAAAGAGGGGGCAGATACGCCCAGCCTTGGTGAAGAGGATCCAACAAAAAAGATAATGACAATCTGAAGGGAAAAACCTCATGCAGAACCACAAACTCGCGGCATCATATGGCAAACATGTTTGACATAGTGGAATTTTGATGATAGGAATCATAGCAAGCCAATATACGCTGAAGAATAGCCTGGAGAGGTTCCTTAGAGTCTTGGAAAATGTGCGCATTCCTCCAGTTCCACAGATACCAGCATGTGATAATGAACAACGATCTCCAAGAAGAGGATTGTCTACTCCACCAAAGAAAACCTTCCTGAACAGAAGAAAAAATGATGTGAGGGAAAACAAAATATGTAGACAAATCATACCAGATTATGAGGGACGAGGGGCACTGAAAGAACATATGCAAATTTGATTCCAAGGCATTGAGGCACATGGAGCATCTACTTGGACCCTGCCAGCTTCTCCTTTGAAGAGTCTCCCATGAGAGATTTTTGTTCCGAAATAGCAGCCAAGAGAAAATGATCATCTTCAGCGGGCATGCAGCTTTCCAAAAACATAGAGGGAAAAGCGGAGGAGGACTTCCAGCAACAACGGAAATCATGTCAGCATAAATGTTCTTGACGCTCACAGGTTTATGGAGAGACCATACCAGACTATCTTTTGTGCCCGTTCGGGAGATCCCCAAACAATCAAGTCTCGCTTTTACCATCACCCAAAGGGGAAGCATCGGACGGGGTAAATGCAACTCCTCCCCATCCTTCCAAATCGAAGAGGAGCCAGACCATCCCTTAATCAACTTATCCCACGTAAAAATTCCCAGCCTATGAAGATTACATAACAGTGGATGGGGGAATGTGAAACCCCGACCAAATGAAATAGAATCAAAAGCAATAAAAATGTTAGATCCAGAATAAAAGGTCCAGCGAAATTTTTTTATGAAAAAAGGATGGACTTTTCTCAGGCTTTGCCATATCATCGAGCCACTTCTGGTGCCAAGGGACCGCTTCCTGTACCAAAAATCTACGCTCTTTCCCTTCAGATATTTTGTAACAATTTTTTTTTTCTTTTATTTTTTTAACTATTATATTTGTGCGATTAATATCAAATAAATATTACTTCAAATTTTTCTTTTCTTAAAACTAATATAATTAAATTATATAATATAATTATGTATTTAGTTAATTACTAAAACTGTGAAGCTATTACTTTTGAACTTTTTTTCTGAATTTTGAAAAGTGATACATCTCATAGGTTTATGATGCTACACATGTTGTACGTGTGACGGGCATTATATATGATCCGGCGATACAAATAATGATGGCATAATAAGACTTTAACTCTATGCACTAAATAAAATGTGAAAAATAAAATTTAATAATTAAAAAAAATAAATTATTTATTTTCTTCAATGTCCAATTTATATAATTTTGGTTAAATGCTTTGTCAACGAAGGATAATGGATGAGTCAACGCATTTTTGAAAGCGTTATACCTTGCGGCCGCAGGGATAATAAGAATTTGAATCTAATGTTGTGACATTTGATGATTGAAGAAGCATGTTTAGATGCCAATAACGTTTTTTTTTTTTTTTCCAGCTCTCTTTTCATAAGAACATCCTTTTTCGTTTTCCCTACCTACTTAGTCTTTTATACTATGATTTGATCCTTGTTTAAGATATTTAATAAATTTTAGTGAATTTGTTTTTACTGCATTTAATATTTTGCTTTAGTATGTCCATTGATTTTATTAATACTACAAATGAGCTTTGTCAGTGGTCACAATAGAGGAAATAGGAGAGGTAGAGGAAGAAGGTCCAATAAAGTTTGGTAAGAGGGAAGGAACAAAAGAATAAGATTTTCAGTTCATTTCAATGTTAACTTTGAGGAATTTGATAAAGTAATACATATTAGGTAAAATTGACCTGGTTCGACAGCTTGCATTAGCTCCAACTTTTGTTTAACTTGATGAGCCATTGTAAACCCATACTACCATTATATATATCCCAAAGCCCCCTCCACAACCTATGCAGGATGGATGGGATAAAAACCTTGTGCAACCTCCATTCGTCATTTTCCATTGGCGTAGGAGTCCCCGAAAATACTCCAATCACATGCTTTTGATCATGTCATTCCTTATGTTGTTTCTTTTGTTCGTTCTCTCCCTAAAAATTGACAAACAACCTCTTCTTGTTTTCCCAGAAGATAAAGGGAAGAATCTCATTGAGGTTAATAACATTTACATCTACACAATTTAAGTTGCATTAAATCAAAATAGGGGAAGAAGGCAAAAAGGAAGTGTTGATCCCTTTTCTTGTTAGGTACTAGAGTCAACCTACTAGGAACTAATAAAGATTCCCTATGATTTTTGATAATGGTGGTACTCCTCTTTTCATTCACTCAGGTATTCAAAATAACTCAAAACATCAAAATCAATCATTTAACACATTCACGTGTGAGTGGAAAAACATTTTTTCAAAACAAATAAGAGCAAAAAAAAAAGCGTAAATAAATATCATATCACTGGTTCATTCCATTGTACACATCCATTCATACATTAGGAGGAAAATGCACTTGATGCGAATTCATAAATAGAAAGTAAAGAAAATGGCCCAGATTTTCAGACTACTCTAAAATGATTTCATTCATTTAAATACCATAAGGAGTCACAAGAGAACATTCATGGTATTTCATTGCACATTTTAAAGGTATAGAAACCACAAATAGTGTGCCCTTTGGAATAGAGTTCTCTGTAAGAGTCAAAGAATAATATTACATAATATAAGTTTGAGTAGAGTAAGTGCATAAAGGACTTTACAAAATCCTCGTACTTAAACATAAAAGTAAAGGAATTTGTCCTTAAGGGAAACCTAGAGAAAAAAGATAAAATGCACTCAAGGATCAACTTTACAAATATATAAAACAATTCATAAAGATGGATAACCAAAGTTTGGGAAGAAAGAAAGGAAATTTCTTTAGATAAAATAAAGAACATTTAAAAAATTGCATAAGGATTGGTTAGTGGAATGAATCCTTTCCTATAATTTTCTTGTAGCATCAATTGTTAGAGTATAAGTTGGCTTCATGTGTCTATTAATCTAACCATTGAGACAATTATTCCAGAATAAAAATTTTGTTTAAAGATTTCATTCACCATTCTTATATGTACTCCTTCATTGGTGATGGTGAGCACCAGTATTGCAGCAATAATGATGCAACTCCTGGGGCTTCCTACTTTACTTTTATCAACCTGGTAGTTCGTAACAAACTTGGAAGTGACAGTGCTGTATGCACAAGTACTAGCTCTTACTGCAGGCTGTTACTTGGTTAACTGGCGAAAGATCATTAGGAGCTCAAGCCAACTTCTATGAGTTTCCAAAAGAAGCTTTTAACTGTGATGAAAGAAAGCTAACTCTACAAAGACTATTTTACTTGTAGAAAGAGAAAGAAGATTGGAGTGTAACGCAAACCCTAATTTTTCCAACTAACCCTACTTTTGTAGAAAAAGAGATGAAAACTGATGAAATGAGTGCCATTGACTAATAAAAAGGTAAATTACATCTATTCAAGCTATTCCCAGAAGAAACTGAGAAAAGAACATCTTTTTGCGTTTTTATGTGTTTTATGTGAAATCGTTATTCATGAGATTTTGTCTGTTTGTGACTGTGGCAGAGGTTCGGTGGCGATGGAGGGCGGAGTTGGTTTTTGCAAAGGTGTAAGAAGGTGTGGAGGGGTCCTGAGAAGCCTCCGATAACCTTCTAAAGACTTCCCTTGCAATCAGACTTCGAAAAATCACTCATAGGAAATTCTACAGGAGGCTGCAGGGGATCTACAGGAGGATCTACAAGAGGATGCCGAGAGCTGTTTTTAGAGGTTTTAGGAGTGTAAAAATGGTGGCAAAGGGCAGATGGAGACTAGAGGGATGTTTTGAGATGTCTGGGACTTAACAAGGAGAATCAGGAAGGAAAATGATGGTTGGATTTGTTCAAATGATGAGAGGAAAGCTTATGGAAAAAGTGCAGAAATTCGGGCAGATTCGCGAAGGACTATGAATGACTTGTGAAACCTATGAGAAATGAGATGAGGTTGACTGCTTTATTGATGTATTGTGAGCTGAGGTGTGTTGTAAGAGATCTACACATCTAACTACCAAAATTGAGCTAGAAAAGGACTAGCTGCATCAAGAAAACAGAACCATATCTCTTGTTAACCTAATTTCTGACCTAGAAACATGAAGTGCTGAACAATACCCTATGAATAGAAAAGATTTCAAAGAGATTTATTACAGAAACAGCAAATAATCTTGGGAAAATGAATCTGAAGCAACACTTTAACTTTTCAAATCAAATCATCACACTAGAAATTGCATGGAAGAAGAAAAACTCTGTTTTTGGTGGCAATAATGGTGCCTTGACCTCAAATCATGGTCCCAGGAAGGGAGAAAGGAGATTAGGGCCTGTTGTTGGCCTTTTTGAATCTTAGCCTATCACTGTATTAACCTACTTTAGCAACTGAAACAAAAAGCAGCTATGCAAACCATCAAAAGCACCATATTCTAAACAAGGTAAAATGAATCTATGTAACAGAAATTAACTCATGAACTGAAACAAAAACATATAAGTACAAAGCAAGAGGTGCTGGGCAGCTTGGTTTGGGCTCTAACCCAAGAGCTTCAACCCTCTGGAAGAAATCAGTGCTGGCTTAGAAAATATGTCATCTCCATTATCAAAATAAAAGTCACATTACATAAACTATTCACAAAAATAAGCTCGAAAATGAGTTGAACTAGAGTTGCGTAAAAGTGCAAAAATTCTACAAATAACTGGCTAAACTACTGAGGCTCTAAGCCCCCATATTTATACAAATGGAGTCCCCCAACAACCCTCCTAAAATCAAGGGGCTCGACTTCCCAGAACTAGAGATAGACAACAATTCTTCTTGACTTGCTCAGTTGCCCCTTGGATGCATCGATGTGGCTGTTTGTGCTCCGAGTTTCTAATGGAGGATTCGAGGTAGGGAGTCATAAATGAGGGGGACACCCTCCTACAAATCCTCTCCCTTGTTTTCCTCGAATATTGGCTGCCAAATGCTCATTAATCCTTTGACTTTGTCCAAAAATTGCCAAAAATCTGCATAAAGCACACATTAGACTTCATGTCATAATGACTAACCCAATTCACTCTATTAGGATAAATATAATAAAAAACACCCAATAAAATAATGAGAATGGTAGATTAAGCTAAGTTAGGAGGCCAAATGAGCCCATATAATTACCCATTTCTGGGGCTCATCGTCACTCCCCTACTGAATGGGTTGCTAATCCTCTGAGCAACTAGTATGTCTCTTTGTCCTTGATGGCTCTGATGGATTCCGCCAAAAAGTGGTGAGCACCAGTATTGCAGCAATAATGCTGCAACTCCTGAGGCTTCATACTTTACTTTTATTAACCCGGTAGTTCGTAACAAACTTGGAAGCAACGGTGCTGTATGCACAAGTACTAGCTCTTACTGTAGGCTGTCACTTGGTCAGCTGGTGCAAGATCACTAGGAGCTCAAGCCAACTTCTATGAGTTTCCAGAAGAAGCTTTTAACTATGATGAAAGAAAGCTAAATCTACAAAGACTATTCTACTTGTAGAAAGAGAAAGAAGACTGAAGTGTAACGCTAACCCCACTTTTGCAGAAAAAGAGATGAAAACTGATGAAATGAGTGCCATTGACTACTAAAAAGGTAAATTACATCTATTCAAGCTATTCCCAGAAGAAAATGAGAAAAGAACATCTTTTTGCATTTTTATGTGAAATCGTTATGCATGAGATTTTGTCTGTTTGTGACTGTGGCAGAGGTTCGGTGGCGATGGAGGGTGGAGTTGGTTTTTGCAGAAGTGTAAGAAGGTGTGGAGGGGTCCTAAGAAGCCTCTGGTAACCTTCTGAAGACTTCCCTTGCAATCGGACATCGAAAAATCACTCACTGGAAATTCTACAGGAGGCTGTAGGGGATCTACAGGAGGATCTATAGGAGGATGCCGAGAGATGTTTTTAGAGGTTTTAAGAGTGGAAAAATGGTGACAAAGGGTAGCTGGAGACTAGAGGGATGTGTTGAGATGTCTGAGAATTAACAAGGAGGATCAGGAAGGAAAATTATGGTTGGATTTGTTCAAATGACGAGAGGAAAGCTTATGGAAAAAGTGCAGAAATTAGGGCAGATTCGTGAAGGACTATGAATGACTTGTGAAACCTGTGAGAAATGAGATGATGTTGGCTGCTTTATTGATGTATTGTGAGCTGAGGTGTGTTGCAAGAGATCTGCACATCTAACTACCGAAACTGAGCAAGAAAAGGACTAGCTACATCAAGAAAACAGAACCATATATCTTGTTAACCTAATTTTTGACCTAGAAACATGAAGTGCTGAACAGTACCCTATGAATAGAAAAGCTTGCAAAGAGATTTATTAAAGAAACAGGAAATAATCTTGGCAAAATGAATCTGAAGCAACACTTTAACTTTTCAAATCAAATCATCACACTAGAAATTGCATGGAAGAAGCAAAACTGTGTTTTTTATGGCAGCAATGGTGCCTTGACCTCAAATCATGGTCTTAGGAAGGGAGAAAGGAGATCAGGGCCTATTATTAGCATTTTTGAATCTTAGCCTATCACTGTATTAACCTACTTCAGCAACTGAAACAAAAAGCAGCTATACAAACCATCAAAAACACCCTATTCTAAACAAGGTAAAATGAATCTATGTAACATAAATTAATTCATGAACTGAATCAAAAACATATAAGTACAAAGCAAGAGGTGTTGGGTAGCTTGGGTTGGGCCCTAATCCAAGAGCTTCAACCCTCTGGAAGAAATCAGTGCTGGCTCAGAAAATATGTCATCTCCATTATCAAAAGAAAAGTCACATTACATAAACTGTTCACAAAAATAAGCTCGAAAGTAAGCTGAACAAGAGCTGCACAAAAGTGCAAAAATTCTACTAATAACTGGCTAAACTATCGAGGCTTTAAGCCTCCCTATTTATACAAATGGAGTCCCCCAACAACCCTCCTAAAATCAAGGGGCTCGGCTTCCTAGAACTAGAGATAGACAACAATTCTTCTTGACTTGCTCGGCTGTCCCTTGGATGCATCGATTTGGCTATTTGTGCTCCAAGTTTCTGATGGAGGATTCAAGATAGGGAGTCATAAATGAGGGGGACACCCTCCTACAAATCCTCTCCCTTGTTTTCCTCGAATATTGGTTGCCAAATGCTCATTAATCCTTTGACTTTGTCCAAAAATCTACATAAAGCACACATTAGACTTCATGGCATAATGACTAACCCAATTCACTCTATTAGCATAAATATAATAAAAAACATGCAATAAACTAATGAGAATGGTATATTAAGCTGAGTTAGGAGGCCAAATGAGCCCATATAATTACCCATTTCTGGGGTTCATTATCACCCCCTACTGAATGGGTTGCTCATCCTCTGAGCAACTAGTGTATCTCTTCATCTTTGATGGCTTTGATGGATTCCACCAAAAAGTGCTAAGCACCAATATTGCAGCAATAATGCTACAACTTCTGGGGCCTCCTACTTTACTTTTATCAACTCGGTAGTTTGTAACAAACTTGGAAGTGACGGTGCTGTATGCACAAGTACTAGCTCTTACTGCAGGCTGTCACTTGGTCAGCTGGCACAAGATCACTAGGAGATCAAGCCAACTTCTATGAGTTTTCAGAAGAAGCTTTTAACTGTGATGAAAGAAAGCTAACTCTACAAAGACTATTCTACTTGCAGAAAAAGAAAGAAGACTAGAGTGTAACGCAAACCCTAACAAACCCTAATTTTTCCAACTAACCCTACTTTTGTAGAAAAAGAGATGAAAACTGATGAAATGAGTGCCATTGACCACTGAAAAGGTAAATTACATCTATTCAGGCTATTTCCATAAGAAAATGAGAAAAGAACATCTTTTTGCGTTTTTATGTGTTTTATGTGAAATCGTTATGCATGGGATTTTGTCTGTTTGTGACTGTGGCAGAGGTTCGGTGGCGATGGAGGGCGGAGTTGGTTTTTGCAGAGGTGTAAGAAGGTGTGGAGGGGTCCTAAGAAGCCTATGGTAACCTTCTAAATAATTCCCTTGCAATCGGACTTCGAAAAATCACTCACAGGAAATTCTAAAGGAGGCTGCAGGGGATCTATAGGAGGATGCCGAAAGCTGTTTTTAGAGGTTTTAAGAGAGGAAAAATTGTGGCAAAGGGTAGCTGGAGACTAGAAGGATGTGTTGAGATGTCTGGGACTTAATAAGGAGGATCAGGAAGGAAAATGATGGTTGGATTTGTTCAAATGACGAGAGGAAAGCTTATGGAAAAAATGCAGAAATTAGGGCAAATTCGTGAAGGACTATGAATGACTTGTGAAACCAATGAGAAATGAGACAAAGTTGGCTAATTTATTGATGTATTGTGAGTTGAGGTGTGTTGTAAGAGATCTGCACATCTAACTACTGAAACTGAGCAAGAAAAGGACTAGCTGCATCAAGAAAACAAAACCATATCTCTTGTTAACCTAATTTCTGACATAGAAACATGAAGTGCTGAACAATACCCTATGAATAGAAAAGCTTGCAAAGAGATTTATTATAGAAATAGGAAATAATCTTGGCAAAATGAATTTGAAGCAACACTTTAACTTTTCAAATCAAATCATCAAACTAGAAATTGCATGGAAGAAGCAAAACTGTGTTTTTGGTGGCAGCAATGGTGCCTTGACCTCAAATCATGGTCCTTGGAAGGGAGAAAGGAGATCAAGGCCTATTGTTATCCTTTTTGAATCTTAGCCTATCACTGTATTAACCTACTTTAGCAATTGAAACAAAAAGCAGCTATGCAAACCATCAAAAGCACCCTATTCTAAACAAGGTAAAATGAATCTATGTAATAGAAATGAACTCCTGAATTGAAGAAAAAACAAATAAGTACAAAGCAAGAGGTGTTGGGTAGCTTGGGTTGGGCCCTAACCCAAGAGCTTCAGCCCTCTGAAAGAAATCAGTGCTGGCTCAGAAAATATGTCATCTCCATTATCAAAATAAAAGTCACATTACATAAATTGTTCACAAAAATAAGCTCGAAAATGAGCTGAACAAGAGTTGCACAAAAGTGCAAAAATTCTACTAATAACTGGCTAAAATACTGAAGCTCTAAGCCCCCTTATTTATACAAATGGAGTCCCCCAACATCCGTCTAAAATCAAGGGGCTCGGCTTCCCAGAACTAGAGATAGACAACAATTCTTCTTGACTTGCTCGGCTGCCCCTTGGATGCATCGATGTGGCTGTTTGTGCTCCAAGTTTCTGATGGAGGATTTGAGGTAGGGAGTCATAAATGAGGGGGACACCTTCCTACAAATCCTCTCCCTTGTTTTCCTCGAATATTGGCTGCCAAATGCTAATTAATCCTTTGACTTTGTCCAAAAAGTGACCAAAAATCTGCATAAAGCACACATTAGACTTCATGGCATAATGACTAACCCAATTCACTTTATTAGCATAAATATAATAAAAAACATGCAATAAACTAATGAGAATGGTGGATTAAGTTGAGTTAGGAGGCCAAATGAGCCCATATAATTACCCATTTCTGGGGCTCATCATCACCCCCCTACTGAATGAGTTGCTCATCCTCTGAGCAACTAGTCTATCTCTTCATCCTTGATGGTTCTGATGGATTCCTCCAAAAAGTGGTGAGCACCAGTATTGTAGCAATAATGCTACAACTCCTGGGGCTTCCTACTTTACTTTTATCAATCCGGTAGTTCATAACAAACTTGGAAGCGACGGTGCTGTATGCACAAGTACTAGATCTTACTACAGGCTGTCACTTGGTTAGCTGGCGCAAGATCACTAGGAGCTCAAGCCAACTTCTATAAGTTTCCAGAAGAAGTTTTTAAGTGTGATGAAAGAAAGCTAACTCTACAAATACTATTCTACTTGCAGAAAGAGAAAGAAGACTGGAGTATAACGCAAACCCTAGCAAACCCTAATTTTTCCAACTAGCCCTACTTTTGCAGAAAAAGAGATGAAAACTAATGAAATGAGTGCCACTGACTACTGAAAATGCAAATTACATCTATTGAAGCTATTCCCAGAAGAAAATGAGAAAAGAACATCTTTTTTCATTTTTATGTGTTTTATGTGAAATCGTTATGCATGAGATTTTGTTTGTTTGTGACTGTGGCAGAGGTTCGGTGGCGATGGAGGGCGGAGTTGGTTTTTGCAGAGGTGTAAGAAGGTGTGGAGGGGTCCTAAGAAGCCTCTGGTAACCTTCTGAAGACTTCCCTTGCAATCGAACTTCGAAAATTCACTCACAGGAAATTCTACAGGAGGCTGCAAGGGATCTACAGGAAGATCTATAGGAGGATCTACAAGAGGATGCCGATAGATGTTTTTAGAGGTTTTAAAAGTGGAAAAATGGTGGCAAAAGGTAGCTGGAGACTAGAGGGATGTGTTGAGATGTCCGGGACTTAACAAGGGGGATCAGGAAGGAAAATGACGGTTGGATTTGTTGAAATGACAAGAGGAAAGCTTATGGAAAAAGTGCAGAAATTAGGGCAAATTCGCGAAGGACTGTGAATGACTTGTGAAACCTGTGAGAAATGAGATGAGGTTGGCTGCTTTATTGATGTATTGTGAGCTGAGGTGCGTTGTAAGAGATCTGCACATCTAACTACCGAAACTGAGCAAGAAAATGACTAGCTGCATCAATAAAACAGAACCATATCTCTTGTTAACCTAATTTCTGACCTAGAAACATGAAGTGCTGAACAATACCCTATGAATAGAAAATCTTGCAAATAGATTTATTATAGAAACAGGAAATAATCTTGGGAAAATGAATCTGAAGCAACACTTTAACTTTTCAAATCAAATCATCCCACTAGAAATTGCATGGAAGAAGCAAAACTGTGTTTTTGGTGGCAGCAATGATGCCTTGACCTCAAATCATGGTCCTAGGAAGGGAGAAAGGAGATCAGGGCCTATTGTTGGCCTTTTTGAATCTTAGCCTATCACTGTATTAACTTACTTTAGCAACTGAAACAAAAAGCAACTATGCAAACCATCAAAAGCACCCTATTCTAAACAAGGTAAAATGAATCTATGTAATAGAAATTAACTTATGAACTGAAGAAAAAACATATAAGTACAAAGCAAGAGGTGTTGGGCAGCTTGGTTTGGGCCCTAACCCAAGAGCTTAGCCCTCTGGAAGAAATTAGTGGTGGCTCAGAAAATATGTTATCTCCATTATCAAAATAAAAGTCACATTACATAAACTGTTCACAAAAATAAGCTCGAAAATGAGCTGAACAAGAGCTGCACAAAAGTGCGAAAATTCTACTAATAACTAGCTAAACTACTGAGGCTCTAAGCCCCCCTATTTATAAAAATGGAGTCCCCCAACAACCCTCCTAAAATCAAGGGGCTCGACTTCCCAGAACTAGAGATAGACAGCAATTCTTCTTGACTTGCTCAGCTGCCCCTTGGATGCATCGATGTGGCTGTTTGTGCTCCAAGTTTCTGATGGAGGATTCGAGGTAGGGAGTCATAAATGAGGGGGACACCCTCCTACAAATCCTCTCCCTTGTTTTCCTCGAATATTGGCTGCCAAATGCTCATTAATCCTTTGACTTTGTCCAAAAATTGACCAAAAATCTGCATAAAGCACACATTAGACTTCATGGCATAATGACTAACCCAATTCATTCTATTAGCATAAATATAAACACAAACATGCAATAAACTAATGAGAATTTTGGATTAAGCTGAGTTAGGAGGCCAAATGAGCCCATATAATTACCCATTTCTGGGGCTCATCATCACCCCTACTGAATGGGTTGCTCATCCTCTGAGCAACTAGTCTATCTCTTCATCCTTGATGGCTCTGATGGATTCCCTGACATCCCATGCTTCTGATGTGATATCCTCCTCTTTATCATGGAATCCTACCTTTCTATCCACCTCTTCCCACTGTTTCTGTTCTTCTTCTTCTTTTACACCTTCCAGTAGTCCTAGCAGTAGTGGAGGACTGAATTTGAGGCCAATCCAATTGGCCTTCAAACTTTGCATAGAGTGCTTATACAGTGGCACTCTCCTTAAGGCTTCTCTCATCCTGTTTGGGGAGTGATACTCCCTAATCTGTAGGTTGTGTGGTAATGTGTTCCACCTTCTCATGCAAGGATGAATGCAGTCATCTCCAAACAATCTCTCCATGTCCTCAAAATGTGCAATAGCCTGGGCCTGCTCATTGATATACTTAGGGACACTTTGAGGATTATCTGCAAGGTGTTGGTGGGCACTGATGAGAGCCATGGGGTCTACTGGCTCAGCTCGGATCATTAAGGGTTTGTTTAGCTCTTTTTCCATTAACTTCTTGATTTCTGTTGCCCTTTTCTCCTCATGGCCATCAACTGCAAGTCTCCTATCACAGCATTGGGGTCCCATAAGTTCATATCAGTAAGGGCCATGTTATGTAAATAAAACTCTGCCAACTTCGCCTTGTACTTTGATGAACTGTTGTCACATAGATCCATGAATTGGCCATAATCCTGAAAAGGTATGGTGCCTCTCTGGGCCAGAGTCTTGATCTGGAACTGGAGCCACTGATCTTTGAGGTATACTGCATATGATTTGGCTGGCTGTCTGCACTGTAGTGCCTCCATAGCCCAGCTGGCCATGCAGGCTAATTGGGCTTCTCTTTCCTGTAGCTGTCTCCTTAATATTAATATCTCATTTTCTGCCTGGGGTTCCCTTTCTTGCAGCTGTTTTCTCAACACTTCAGTTTCTACCGGGGTTTCCCTTTCTTGCAGCTGTTTTCTTAACATTTTAGTTTCTACCAGGGTTCCCCTTTCTTGCAGCTGTTTTCTTAACATTTCATTCTCTGCTTCCAAGTGAGATCTTTTGATTTCTTCTGCATGTTTTACAGTGGCCAACTCTCTACCCATCTCTCTAAGCTTTCTCTCCATGTGGCCAATGTCTTCCACCCCTTTGGACTTTGCAATTTGCATCCACCTGTGGCTCCTTACTCTTTCTTTTTCCAGCTCAAAGAAAAGAGGGACTGCAAACTTTTGTGGGATGATTTTCCCTCCTTCCAGAAGGTTGTAATAAGAGCCTAAACTAGGCTGTGGGTCAGGTTCTGGTATCCCTACTGTTTCATCCTTCCCCTTGATCTACTCTTCTGCCTTTTTCTCAAGTTTCTCAGTCTCCTGTAGCTTTGTCAAGGTCTCCTGTAGGGCGGTCTGTGCCTCCTGTAGGACAGTTTTGGAGTCCTGTAGTTTTATCCTTTCCCTCCAAGTGGAAGATCTAGGACTTCCTCTTTCATAGGTGATGGGAGTTCTGGATGGAGATTCCTCCTTTTTGGCAGTAGGAGAATCTTCAATGGTGATAGGCTCTTTTGAGGGTGGCTGAGGCTTTCCCATCTTTATCCTGGTGCTTTTTCGAGCCTTGAAATACATGGATGGTTGCCTTTTTCTCTTTGGTTTGGGCTTAACTGGGGCGTTGAGTGCAGCAAGAATAGCTGCTGCCTCCCTTTCCAGTGTTTCAGGAGACACTTCTGCCTTTGGTGCTTCTGTTTCTTCTTCTTTTGTCTTTTCTGCCTCTGCAGGTTTTGTTTCTTCTATCCCTGTTTTAATTTCCTCCTCTTCTTGTTTAGTTTCTGCCCTTTCTGCTGTAGTCTCTGTCTTCACTGATTTAGTCTTTTTCCTTTCTGTTTTAGTCCTTTTTCCTCTTGTCTTAGGTTCTTTCTTCTTCTCTGCTGTGGTCTTATCCTTCTCTACTTCATGTTTTTCTTCCTTTGCTTGGGTTTCTTGCTTACCTATTTCAGGTTCCTCTTTCTCTATTTGTGTTTTCTCTTCTTCTTCTCTGGTTTCCTTCTCATCTTCCCCTTTTTGTTCTTCTCCCTCACTTTTAGATGGACTGAGGTCATATGTGAGGGCTTTCACATCATCTTCCCTTGTCATATTTCTAAAAATATCCCAAGCTATGGGAATTGTGAAAGTGTGGAGGGCATCTTCCACCAGCAATTTAATTAGCCCATGGTGAGCCAATTGGTCTAGAACTCCTACCTTCAATTTGATGCTAGATTCTATTAAGGATTGGAGGAGAAAATAGGGAATACTGAGTTTTTGGGGTGCAGGAAGGTCCATGCCATATCTTAACTCATGCAACAGTCTAAAATGGTACCCATAAACTATGTTGTATCTTCCTTCACAGGAGATGTATTTAATAATATGATAACTGACCTCATCCCAAGGGTAAGGTATACTTGTTCTTTTGATGCCATTTTTGTCCTCCACAGAATATTCATTAGGCTGGAAAAAGGTTTTCTTGGCAACTTGACCTAGTGGTTTTTCTTCCTTGTTCCAGGGTAGTCCAAGTGGGAGACTGGTAACCCTGCTGATGAATTCTAGGGTGATTTCTATAGTGAGACCCCTGAAACTGACACTGGCATGAGTTTTTGAGTGAGGTGTCAAAGACAAGGCAAATTCCTCTGTTGCTTCTTCATCATACCCATGAAGCTTTTCAAAGAAGGGCATCCAATTTTCTCTAGTAAAAATGTTTACCACCTCTGGGTGTTCATGTAGCTTGGTTGAGTTTAGAGGTTCCTTCCTCATAAATCCCACTGTCATGATGTACAGAGTCTTCTAGAATATCTCAGGTGAAGAGGGAGACAACAAATTTCGAACCCGAAAACAGAGAAAAAACTGAGGTTTTCTTTCAAGAAACAAGGAGATTTTTTAATGCAATTTTCCTTCCTTCCAGGCTCAATTTTCTAAACTTGCATTACTCCTTTGTATATGTGAGTATGAAGGTGGTGAAGGAGATAATATCTTAGAAACATAGAGGAGATAAAACTGTGTTTTTCTTAAGAAGTAGGTAGACTTTTTAATGTAATTTCCTTCTTTACAGGCTTAATTTTTCTAAAATTGCATCACTCCTTCATACATGAGAATACCATGGTGGAGAAAGAGACAACGCTTTAGCACAGAGAGTAGATAGAAATACTGTGTTTAAAAAAAGAAAAAAGAACAGACAGACTTTTGATTTCAATTCTCCTTCCTTTTTCACTCAATCCTTTGCTTGAAATCACATCACCCTTTGTATATGCGAATATGCAGAGTGGGTTTACTAGAGCCTACCTCTTCGAGCTTGAATTTGCCATAAAACCCCAATTTTCCTCTGCGAGACTGCTCACTGGCCCTCCTGTAGAAAGGGCTCCTGTAGGATCTATTTCTGCTCCTGTAGATCCCGATAATGTTCCTATAGAATCCGATAGGCAGAAGGGTTCTGAAAATGACAGAGAGCAACTGTTTCAAGGTTCTGGAGGTGGTAGGTAGCTTGTTGCAGTCGAGAGCACGATGATACAAATGAAAACAAAGGTGGTGAGTGCGGTCGAGAGAGTGTACTTAAGCTTACGGGAGAGGTTTGTAGTGATGAGATGAGGTGGCAGGAAGGGTACGTTACCCTCAATCGGACCGTTGGTCCCCACTGCAGTGTCATCATGAAACTTTATGCCGCCTGCCTGCAATCATTTCCATCATTCACGTTGGAGTTCAAAATATCCGCCACTACCTGTTTTGAGATTCTTATGAGTTGACTGGACACATGTGCAGTGTGAACTCTGGCTGAGCACTGTTGAACTGGACGAGGGTGGCCAGTTAGCTGGCCACCGATCTAGTTTAATTGCAACCATCCCATTTGTTCATGCAGTTTTGGATCATACAGATGCAACAGAGGAACGGGTTTAGACACTTACCTGTAAGTCGAAATGTGTGCGCTATAGTGCTGCTGCATGCCTAGACTTTGGTGCTATATCCATGTATTTCTGCTGCCATATGCTCGTGGCTTCTGGATAGGTAGCTCAATTGCCTTGTACAGGTGATCTTCAATTAGGATCTGGCTTCTTACGTGTTTTACATACCTGTGGCTGCACCGATTTTGCTTCTGGAGCTTTATTTTTAAGGGGATCAGCTGCTACAGGAATCCTATAGGAGTTCCTGTAGCTACTTCTCCCTTTAGAACTTTTAGCTGAGGTTTATGCAGAGACTTGGGAGGAGTCTATTGAAGATTCTGATGGTCATGGAGAAGCAGTCGGTAGGCTGTAGGTAAGTGGTAGGGGTGCTGTTTTTTATTTTTTTAAAAAAAAAACAGGATTTCTGTGTTTTATTTGCAGGGAGGAAAGAAACGATTAGAAATGTGGTGGTGCAGGTATGGAATGGAGGGTTATGATGAAGGATGGTTGTAGGATGGCCCATAGGCCTTCTGTGAAAGTTTCCAGCTCTTCAATCCCTTCTTTGACTTGACTTCGAGCTCTTTGTGATTTCTACAGGAGCCTCCTGTAGAACACACAGTGCTTCCTGTAGGATGCACAAATTTCATAAAAAACAATACCAGGGGATGGAAAAAGTCAGAAACGATGGAAGAGGGCCTAAAAGAGATGTAATAAGCTTGTGGCATGTCCCCTTTCCTTCTGTGGTCCTCCTGCAACCTGCAACGCACTCAAAAGAGGTTTTTGTTTTTTTGTTTTTGTTTTTAAGAGACAGCTAGGGCGCCCCAGGAGGTTTTCACCCTACCTGCCTACCCTAGGTGCCTCAAAGGGGAGGTTTTCACCCAAGGATCTTTATTCTCCTCATTTTTTTGTTTTTTGTTTTATTTATTTTTATTTTTATTTTTTGTTTTTTGTCATGTCTGGGCTGCCTCAAGAGAGGTTTTCAGCCCCAGGGTGG
Source organism: Pinus tabuliformis (assembly GCA_031772625.1). Taxonomy (NCBI): domain Eukaryota; kingdom Viridiplantae; phylum Streptophyta; class Pinopsida; order Pinales; family Pinaceae; genus Pinus; species Pinus tabuliformis. The sequence continues at coordinate 1,408,139,914 of CM062819.1, forward strand.
GACTCAAGCGCCTCATAGAGGTTTTCACTGGAGTCCTTATATATATATATATATATATATATATATATATATATTAATGAGTGGGTGAAGTGGAGGCAGAGGTTTGCTCCACTACCAACACTGTTTTACTCAGCTCTTCAATGAATTCTTGCTTGGAGAGGGGCTTCTTGTAGATTTTCAACCTATGCCCATTGACAAGCATGGGGATGGCTTCCTCATCAATAGTCCTGATCAGAACTGAGCCATTGTCATTTCATTTTTCTATAATGTATGGTCCCAACCATCTTTTCCTTATCTTGCCCTTGAAATATTTGTACCTTGAGTCATACAGCAGCGCCCAATCTCCTTCTTGGAATTGTTTCTTCTTGACACTTCTATCGTGCCATATCTTCCTCTACAGCTGGATTACTTTTGTGTGGAGAAGGGCCTGCAATCTCTATTCATCCAATCCATTAAGCTGGAGTAACCTTTCCCTTTGTGCATGGCTGAGATCTAGGTCCAGCTGAGCTGCCATCCTTAGTGTATTGTATTCAAATTCTATTGATAGCAGAGCCTTCTTTCCATAGACCAGCTCATAGGGTGTGAACCCTGTGGTGGTCTTCCATGTGGTGTTGTAGGCCCAAGTGGCCTCAACCAATCAATCTGCCCCATCTTTCCCATTGTTTCTCACTACCTTGGTCAAAATTCCCTCCAAAGCTCTATTGGTGACTTCCACCTATCCATTTTCTTTTGGATGGTAGGGGGTGGAAGTCCTGTGCTTGATTTTATGACGGATGAGCAGGTCTTTAATCAGATTGGAGGTGAACTGACTGCCTTGATATGTAACCAATTCTCTTGGATGCTCGAACTTATAGAATATGTTCTCTCTTAAAAGCTCAGCTACTTTTTCTTTAGTTTCTTCCTTGATTGCCTTTGTCTCTGCCCATTTTGTCAGATAATCGATGCACACAATGATGTATTGTTTCTGGTTTGAAGGAGGGTTGATAGGACCCACAAAGTCCATGCCCCACTTCTCAAATGGCTCAAAAGTCACTTGAGGCTGCAAGGGCATCTCATCCTTTGGAGTAGGTTTCCCCATCCTTTGACACCGATCACATTGGCTGATATATCTCCTCACATCTTGATGAAGAGTGGGCCAATAGTAACCTGCTTGCAGAATTTTGAAGGTAGTCCTCTTTGCTGCAAAATGGCCTCCACAGGGCCCATCATGACAAGTCAGGAGAATGTCAAAAACTTCCTCCTCCCTGACACATCTTCTCAAAACCTGATCTGGGCCAAGTTTGAAGAGATTGCCCCCAATGCAATAAAAACAACCACCTAATAATGCGAGCATTCACATCCGGTTTGTTCATTAAATACTTAATTGCGACATGATCAGTGTGTACAAAGGTTTGATAGCCTGTGATGTAATGTCTGAATTTATTTAAGGAATGTACTACAGCTAGGAGTTCCTTCTCGGTTACCGTGTAGTTCAACTCTGCCTTTGACAAATTTTTACTTATAAAGTATATGGCATAGGGTAACTTTTCATCAACTTGCCCTAAGGCTACTCCTATTGCTTTGTTCGAGGCATTTGTGTGAATGTGGAAAGGTAGGGCCCAGTTTGGACCTCTCAAAATTGGGGCAGTCACAAGTTTACTTTTCAAGGTATCTAGGGCTTCTTGACAGTTTTCAGTCCATATGAACTCGACATCTTTCCCCAAAAGACCAAACAATGGAGAGGCTAGCTTACTGAAATATTTAATGAATCTTCTATAATATCCTGCTAAGCCTAGGAAACTTCAGACATCTCTCACCTTTTGAGGAGGTGGGACCCTTTGGATGATGGCAATTTTGTTGGGGTCCACTTGTAATCCTTGCTGAGAGATTGCATGACCTAGCACGGTCCCTTCAGTCATCAAGAATTCACACTTTTCTGGACTGAGGGATAGGTTCATTTCAATACACTTGTCCAAAACTTTTCCCAGGTTAGACAAAGCTTCCTGGAAGTTAGAACCATAAGGAGTAAAATCATCCATATATATTTCCACTGCATCATGAACCAGTTCAGAGAATATACTCAATACTGCTCTCTAGAAAGTGGCGGGAGCATTGCACAAGCCAAAAAGAAGGACCCAGTATGCAAAGGTACCCCAAGGAAAAGTGAAAGTGGTCTTATCTTGGTCTTCCGGGCTGATTTGGATCTGATTGTACCCGCTAAACCCATCTAGGAAGGAGAAAAACTTTTTCCCCGCCAGACCATCTAACACTTGATCTATGAAAGGAAAAGGAAAATGGTCCTTCTTGGTGGCCTTGTTCAGTTCCCGATAATCGACATAGATTCTCCACTTACCATTTTTCTTTGGCACTAGCACCAAAGGAGAGACCCATTCACTGTCAGAGATGGGGTAGATGAATCCTGCATCCAGTAACTTTTGCAATTCTTCCTTGACAATGTCTTTAAGGGCTGGATTCATCCTCCTTTGAGGCTGCTTGACTGGTTTGAAATCTTCCTTAATGTAAATGTGATGAGTACAGACTAAAGGGTGCACTCCCTTCATCTCCTTATAGCTCCAAGCGAAGGCATCCAAATGGTTTCTCAATAAGCTACACAATTCCTTCTCCTGAGAGGTGGATAGGGATGAGTTGATTTTCAAGGTTCTTTCTGGGCCAAACTCTATATTCTTAACTCGGAGAGAGGTCGGGTCGGCCACACAGAAATCAACTAAAGGATTGTCTTGGGTTTCTTTCACTAGCTCTTCTAATGGCAACATACTGGGGGGTGGATTCTGAATCAAGTTTTCAATGAGATCATCCTCAGTTTGTGGTTCCCCCCCCATGGCAGCTTCTACTGCACACAGTGGTGCAGAATAGACTTCATCCTCATCTTCCTCCTCCAACCAGAGAGGTAGATCATGTTCTAACAAAGGTTGGGCAGGAGGATATAGGACTAGCTGCTTGGACATATGCCCATTCTTGATTGTCATGTTCCTAGCTCGACAGCTGATGTAGGCATCTGCAGTAGCCAACCAGGGTCTTCCCAGGATGAGAGGATACCCAGTGAGATTTGCCTTTGGCTGGAGAACCAGAAAATCAGCAGGGTACTCCCAAGAATCGATGGAGACCATTGTATCTTCCACAATCCCTTCAGGGGTCACGATGGAGCGGTCTGCTAACTACAGTACTGTTGTGGTCTTTCTCAGGGAGCCTTGGAGGTTGAGCTTGAGCATAGTGTCCTTGGTCATCAATCAAGGTATGGGGGATCATGGTGCCATTGATGTGGACATCGACTACTGGCAGCCCCCAGATCAATCAAGGTATGGGGGATCATGGTGCCATTGATGTGGACATCGACTACTAGGCTTCCAGGGTCTAGATACTTTAGACAGATTACCTACCCCAACATTAGGTCGGACAGTTGTCCTATGACATTCATGGTTGGGGCATCTCTCTTGCGCCTGCCTGGATGCCTGAAGCACTTCTCTTTGATCATCTTGTTGTATATAGGTACATCCTTTATGGCTTGGAGAAGTGGTATCTTTACACATAATTGCTTCAATTCTCCCAGAAGTTCAGTTTCTTCTGGGGTAGGCTGTGTTGTTCTGGATAATCTCTCAGGAAAGGGTGGAATTGCTTCGGTTCACTTTCTTCTTTATCTTCCTCATCCTCCTTAGGGGGAGGCTGGCTATCTGGGAGAACCTTCCCAGATCATAGGTTAATCTCCTGAATCTCCACAACATAGGTTGGGCATGATGGTTCCCCACTATATACTTGCTGATCTTGTCTATTATTCAGGTTTGGGTTCGGTTGAGCAGGCATTTGGGGTTGCCTTGGTGGAGCAGGAGGCAATGGTTGCGGTTGAGCAGGTGGTGGAGGCAAAAGAGCGGGAGGAGAGTTGTACTGGGGCCTCCACCCCTGATGAGGTGCATTCCACTGAGGCTGTGGCTGAGCATAGGGGTGAAATGAATGAGCAGCTGGTTGAGCATGATATTGAGATGGATATGACCAAGGAGGAGGTGTGGACCAGGAAGGATGAGCAGGGCCCCAAGAAGACATGTAAGTGGCTTGATTGGGGTTGTAGTATGCCTGGGATGTCCCTTGCATTCCTTGCTGGTAAGGTCTAGGTCCATGCGGCCTCCTTTGGTTTATGAAATAGAGTGGTTCAGTGGCTCCTTCAGCCCCTTGGTATACAACTTTAAGTTCAGGCAAGGAAGGGCACTTATTTGTAGGATGATCTTCTTCACAAACTGAACACACCTCTATAGAGTTCAATGGGCATTTGTTCCTAGGATGCCTTCTGGTGCACCTAGGACAAAAAATGGCTAAAGCCCTCTCTGCTTCCTCTTGTTTCCTTTTGATATGCAAGGTATCCATTTGCATGGCAAGAGTCTGCAACATCTCACTCTTGAAATCTTCCAGCATGTTTCCAAATTCACCTTTGAGGGATGAATTAGAGGAGGAGGTACTGGCCATGGGTTGACTCCCCCTACCTCTCTTTCTGGCTGCCCTAGAATGGTTTCTAAAGATAGTCTTTATGTCTTCATAAGGTAGCTGGTAGATGTCTCCCCTAGCCAGTAAATGGAGGGTGTCTAGAAGGTCTTCCGGAATTCCTCTGAGCAGGACCAACTTCAGAGATTCGAGGTCAAGTGTTCACCTGGCCCTTTTATAACTGAGCTGGAATCTCTTTTCATAGTACTCCAAGGATTCATCACTTCCCATGGTCATTCGGAAGATTTCTTACTTGGTATATTTTGACCTACAGTAGTCCCGATATTTGTTATTAAAGGCTTGCTGCATCTGAGCCCAAGTTGTGATGCTATTTCCAGGTAACCCCATGAACCATCGCAATTCTGAATCCTTGAGGGTAGAAGGAAACAATTTCAACTTCTGCTCGTCCTCTGCATAGTCATAGGTTCGACAGATAACAACAAACTCAAATAGGAAGGTGTCAAGATCTTCTGTAGTTAATCCATGGAAGTGAGGTAGGGCTGAAGGGCTTATGTTCTTCATTTTAGTGTCCCCATTGGTCTCTCGGATGGGAAAGGTACCCTCTACTCTTTCTCCATTTCCCCTAGCATTTCTATTTTCAGCCATGGTCTCAGGAGGGATGGTTTCTTCCTCTTCTTCTCCTATAGGTTCTTCAAATATTTCAGGTTGTTCTCCTAAAGGATCTTCTGGATCACTGCCACCGAAGAAGAGAGAAGGGTGGCTTTGTGATGTGGTGGGGGTGTTGGGTAGGAATTTCCCTGAATTATCTCTGTTCCTACGAGGCATGAAAGGGAATCTCTTTTTTGGGTGATTTTTGTTTTTTTTTCACTGCTTGTACCTGCAAAACTGAAATTGATTGAACAAACAAATTGCAACTAACTGAAATGAACTTGTTGAAATGAAATTGTAGAACTGAAAAGGAAAGCAAATGAAATGCAGAACTGAAAGCAAGGAAATGACTAATCTACTTTTGCTGAAATGGAAATTGCAGAATTGAAAGGACTAATCTACTTTTACTGAAATGGAAATTGTAGAATTGAAATGGAAGCAAGGAAATGCAGAAATTGAAAGAAACAACTACTCTACTTTTGCTTAAATGAACTACTTAGTAGAATGATGCAGTAGAAAATAGAAGAAAAGCAGTAATCACAAAATACTCCGACGCTTACCCGGAATTGACGCTAAAAAGTGGTGAGCACCAGTATTGCAGCAATAATGTTGCAACTCCTGGGGCTTCCTACTTTACTTTTATCAACCCGGTAGTTCGTAACAAACTTGGAAGCGACAGTGCTGTATGCACAAGTACTAGCTCTTACTGCAGGCTGTCACTTGGTTAGCTAGCGCAAGATCACTAGGAGCTCAAGCCAACTTCTATGAGTTTCCAGAAGAAGCTTTTAACTGTGATGAAAGAAAGCTAACTCTACAAAGACTATTCTACTTGCAGAAAGAGAAAGAAGACTGGAGTGTAATGCAAACCCTAGCAAACCCTAATTTTTCCAACTAACCCTACTTTTGTAGAAAAAGAGATGAAAACTGATGAAATGAGTGCCATTGACTACTGAAAAGGTAAATTACATCTATTCAAGCTATTCCTAGAAGAAAATGAGAAAAGAACATCTTTTTGCGTTTTTATGTGTTTTATGTGAAATCTTTATGCATGAGATTTTGATTGTTTATGACTGTGGCAGAGGTTCATGGTGATGGAGGGCGGAGTTGGTTTTTGTAGAGGTGTAAGAAGGTGTGGAGGGGTCCTAATAAGCCTCTGGTAACCTTCTGAAGACTTCCCTTGCAATCGGACTTCGAAAAATCACTCACAGGAAATTCTACAGGAGGTTGCAGGGGATCTACAGGAGGATGCCGAGAGCTATTTTTAGAGGTTTTAAGCATGGAAAAATGGTGGAAAAGGGTAGATGGAGACTGGAGGGATGTGTTGAGATGTCTGAGACTTAACAAGGAGGATTGGGAAGGAAAATGATGTTTGGATTTGTTCAAATGACGAGAGGAAAGCTTATGGAAAAAGTGCAGAAATTAGGGCAGATTCGCAAAGGACTGTGAATGACTTGTGAAACCTGTGAGAAATGAGATGAGGTTGGCTGCTTTTTTGATGTATTGTGAGCTGAGGTATGTTGTAAGAGATCTGCACATCTAACCATCGAAACTGAGTAAGAAAATGACTAGCTGCATCAAGAAAACAAAACCATATCTCTTGTTAACCTAATTTCTGACCTAGAAACATGAAGTGCTGAATAGTAACCTATGAATAGAAAAGCTTACAAAGAGATTTATTACAGAAATAGGAAATAATCTTAGCAAAATGAATCTGAAGCAACACTTTAACTTTTCAAATCAAATCATCACACTAGAAATTGCATGGAAGAAGCAAAACTGTGTTTTTGGTGGCAACAATGGTGCCTTGACCTCAAATCATGGTCCCGAGAAGGGAGAAAGGAGATCAAGGCATGTTGTTGGCCTTTTTGAATCTTATCCTATCACTGTATTAACCTACTGCAGCAACTGAAACAAAAAGCAGCTATGCAAACCATCAAAAGCACCCTATTCTAAACAAGGTAAAATGAATCTATGTAACAGAAATTAACTCATGAACTGAAGAAAAAACATATAAGTATAAAGCAAGAGGTGCTAGGCAGCTTGGGTTGGGCCCTAACCCAAGATTTTCAGTCCTCTGGAAGAAATCAATGCTGGCTCAGAAAATATGTCATCTCCATTATCAAAACAAAGTCACATTACATAAACTGTTCACAAAAATAAGCTCGAAAATGAGCTGAACAAGCGCTGCACCAAAGTGTGAAAATTCTACTAATAACTGGCTAAACTACTAAGGCTCTAAGTTCTCCTATTTATACAAATGGAGTCCCCCAATAGCCCTCCTAAAATCAAGGGGCTCGACTTCCCAGAACTAGAGATAGACAACAATTCTTCTTGACTTGCTCGGCTGCCCCTTGGATGCATCGATGTGGCTGTTTGTGCTCCGAGTTTCTGATGGAGGATTTAAGGTAGGGAGTCATAAATGAGGGGGAAACCCTCCTACAAATCCTCTCCCTTGTTTTCCTCGAATATTGGCTGCCAAATGCTCATTAATCCTTTGACTTTGTCCAAAAATTGACCAAAAATCTGCATAAAGCACACATTAGACTTCATGGCATAATGACTAACCCAATTCACTCTATTAGCATAAATATAATAAAAAACATGCAATAAACTAATGAGAATGGTGGATTAAGATGAGTTAGGAGGCCAAATGAGCCCATATAATTACCCATTTCTGGGGCTCATCAGGTGGGATGATTATATATTGCTTATCTCTTGGCGCAAATGTTTCTTCTTCTATTTCTTTGGAATATGATTGTAGTTGTTCAACAATTGATTGTTGGTCTTCATTTTCATTAGGGAATGTAACATACCATTTCTTGATCTCATCCTTCAGAAAATCAATCAAGTTGTCAAATTCATTGCCCCATGATGTTTTGATGACATTAAGATCTTATTTTAATATGTATGTTGTAATTAGCATAGAATATCTAATCATTTTGGGTCCTTTTAATTCATTGACAAATTTTATAGCCTATAAGAAATGATTGCTCCTACCTTCATCAATATTTACACATTCTATAAATAACATCTTGTAGCATTTTTATCCTCTCATACCATCTAGTCTTGATTTGCTTGATTTGCTCCCTTGTTGGAAACCCTTGCTAGTTCTTTAGGAAGATGCTAAGAGTAGCAATTTTATTGATGATTTTCGTCAAGTCATTGTCAAAAAAATGGTTACTGTGTTCTAGATCCTTTTTCAAATATTACGAAAAAAGAAGAAATTCTTTGTGACAAATTTCTCAAATAGAAACAAATTTCCATGTTTCCTCAAGAATACCTAGTCTCTTATTAATATTTACTATGAAATAGGATATAATACCATTGTGTAACTTTGTTGCTTTCTTGATCTTATGGGATGTGCCAGGTGTAGACGTTGTTTTGGCTTCTAACACTTAAATAGACAAACGAGGCATAAACAAAGGTCTAGGGTTGAGAGCTTTTTCAATATCATTATTATTCCTTTATAGTCTCATATTTTCAATTTCTTTCTCAGTAATAGAGTGAGAATGTGTATCCCTTGTAGTCATGTGTAGATTTAGACGTCTAATAGGTCCTAGCCCTATGACATCGACCTCTGACTCCCACTTCTTGGGAACTTATTATGCTTTATGTGAACCTTTTCAATATGTATTTTCTTACCAACCTAATAATAATGGGTATTGTGCATGGTTAATGATTGCTCCTTAAAAAAACAGATTCTTTAGCAGCTAACTCTTCTACTCTTTTTTGGTTTTTGACAAGTCATAATGTTACCCAATTTGGGATTAAGGCATTATCCACTTCCATATCATTGGGTCCTTCTTTAGGTTGTGACTCGTTTTTACTTGAACTTTAACTCTTTAATGATGTAACTATGTGTGATTTTTCCAAACTCGCACAATGGGGTCTCCACTTGATCACCATTCTTCACTCTCTTCCCGATTTATAGTTGTTTCATATTATATTTTCCGAGCCAAGGAGGAACTCGGACGGGTCTATGGGGCTGAAGAGGGTTGTGCATTTATAGGGTTCTTATTTCTTTGCTTGGTCTTATCTTCTGAGTTGGTGCTTCCTTCAGTCACTAAGTCATCATTTTGTGCCATCATTTCCTTTTCCTTGGATGTTCCTGCTTCATTTTCTCCACTTCCTTTGGTAATTTTAGTGGACAAATTATCATATCACACTGAAGCTAAATGTCTTGAAAATATGCCTTGGAGATAAGATCCTTGGGCAAGCTCAAACTCAATTAGGTTTAAAATATTTTAATAGTTCAGATAGTTCTACTGGATGTGTAGAATTATTCACTATCACCTCTCCTATAATAAATGGTAATGAAATGAAGTGTTTCTTCTTTTTCCTATCAAAAAAATTAACTAGGAAGCATATTGTTTATAGAACTCTACATTAAAACACTTATTAGAAACAAATGTGGGAAGTAAGAGTGGTTTGTATTTAAAACCCTAAAGACTAATGTATGTGTGACTGTCCTTTTTAACATGCACTCGTTTCCCTTTCAGGAAATCATATGCTTCTATAAATATACTATATGTTTCATTTCCCATTAGCATGTACCTAAAATCCTTGAAAAAATAGTCCTAGACAAGGTAGAAATGAAAAAAGCCTTGTGTCTCCACAAAATAGGGTACCAAAATTGCATTGGTTCTACTTCTAGGCTCATGGTACCCTTGAGGGGTAAGTAGTTGAATATATTACAATACAAAAGGGCGATAACTAATTAGGCCATCATGAAGAACTTCTAGGTCTTGAAATAATTAGAGAATTGGAAAGAAATATCATTGAAGATAATTTCCACCAATCAAAGACAACATCCTTTCTAAAAGAAAAAATTATATATATAGAATTGACCTCGGAACATGAAATGTCAATTTGTGTCTCATAATGTGGGAAAGAAACCAAGAAAAATCTCTATGCATATTTTCCAGCAGTGACATATTAATGAGAGAAACAATCATTGAGACATGTGCATTTTGGAGCATGAATTCCCAAATAATATTAATTCTGCCCCCCTAAGAGTCAAGGAAGGAAATAACTTCAGGAAATTTGAGTTGCCTATTTAGGTATGATAACTTAACCATATTTTTGAAAAATTTCGGAGTTAACATTATTGAGTTTCTTATGTATGAAGAAACTATGATGGTCTTGGTCTTGGAGTCAAACCAACATGCACACTAGTGAATGATCTCTTCAAAATCAAACAACTTTGGAAAAAAACTAGTGTTAGAAAGCCATGTATTCCAAATTCTATTATTTTCTTTCTCCTCAAGACTCAAGTTAAAATACCATTGATAAGTTGTAGACTAATGGAAGTCTTATTCTAGTGCAAAAGTGAATAAGTTGTATCTCCACAAATGGGTTTCTTCTTCATTTTACTTGCCATATTGCTTCATATTTTCAATGCACTTAGATATATGTGACAATTACAGGGCTCTTAGCTATATAAATATTGATTTTTGGAAGCATTTAGCAATGCATCCGTTCATCACATACCACATTCATTGGACCATTTGAGAATAATAGAAAGAAATTAAATAACCTATGGAATGTCTTTAAGTGGTGTATTGACAAATATTTCATGTAGGAAAATATCAATGCATTTTCACTTTAGGGATCAAATTTTCTTAAATGAGCTTCCAATTAGCCTCAAAAGGAGAAATGACTATTTTTCTATGATTCTCACTACATATGGTACATAAGTGGAGAATTCGTTTTAATAGAGAATATATATTGCTTTGTGTGGAAGATTTATGTGTGCACAAAAATAGAAGTGTAGAGGAAAACATATGCGAGAGTGAAGTGTGTGGAAAGTTGGAGGTATGGAAAAATGGACGGGCAGGGTGTTCTAAACCTTCATAAAAATGGCTAAGTGTAAAGTAGTGCAGGATGGGTTATGTGTGTAAAGGGGAGAAGTGTGTCGAGTGCGGGAACATGCTTCAAGTTTGTTTGTTTTTGTTTTTGTTTTTTGTTTCTTTTTTTCGTAAAGAAATTGAAATGAGGGTTTATATTATAAAAATAAAGCCGGGATCCAACCCATAACCATTACATTTCTTCAGAGCTTGCAATATCCCTTGCTGGTTTGAGATTGAGCATGTTGGCTCAATCCAAACCCTCAAGGGAGTACTCGATAATACAAACAAATTATTCCCTTTCTGGTTAAATATTTTCCAAAATACTCCCAAGATCCAAATACATGTACATTCCATTTCTTACTACTTATCAATTGACTTTGACTGACTTTTCATTTTCCTTGGCGAGATGTTTTTTCCTTTTTTCCCAACTTGAATCCAACTAGTGTTTTTGGCTAAATCCAGAGAATCACCCTTAGTATGAGTGATCTTCATCGTCTTTGTCACTTTTTTTATTTGTTTCATTAGCCCAAGAATTTGCATTTCTAGTCGTGTTTCCTGAGAGGTCAATGGAGGACCCAAGATTCTTGAGGGTTTGATGAGCATGGGCCTCCTCTGTCTCTGCTTTTTATGGATCCTCTTTGACATGCATTTCTTCCTAACTATCTTTTGTTTTCTCTAGTGGATGCTCTTTGACATTCACTTCTTCCTTACTTTCTTTTTCTTCCTCCTTGTCCCGGGTCTCTTCTTCCTTGTATGCAATATAATGTTCTATCTAAGCACCTTCTCACCATTTGGGCCTCTGACTATTTTTCTGGACTCTATTATTCTAAAATCACTTGGGGCAATTTTTTATTACATGCCATATTTCATAACACACTCGACATCATAATGAAATATTTTCACAGTTAAGCTTCTGAATCCATACATAATATGGAACCATTAGGTTTATCTCGGTAGAAAAGCATTTAGTAAAATCCATCTCCACACATATTCAAGCATACGTGGTATTAAGGAAATGTCAGTTTTCGGACTATGCCAATAAAATTTGCCTATTGCATTTCCAATGGAAGTTAATGAAGGAAGATTCCAAAGATGTAGGGGAAGGTTCGAAAACCTTACCCAAACCGGAGCGAAGGAGATTTTTGCCGTAACTAGATCAAAAGAAGGAGACCATGGCTACATGAAGAGACCAACAATACCCTGGAACTAGGGCCCAAAATCCTAAATAATATTCTTATACTCAAGATTATCAAAGACAACTATCGGAAGAGCAAATCCAGATTTCATCATGGCACTGTAAGAAGCCTTAGCTTGAGCTTCCTGAGAGGAAGAATTTGAAAAACCAACTACTATTCCTTCAAGAGAATTCACTTATCCACTAAATCACAAGAATTCACCATGATCAGGGAGTTATGGGAGTCCCACAATAGAGTTTGCGAAGAAAAATGCACTACAGGGAAGGGATGACCAGCTAAAGAAAAACCATGGCCACCACAAAAGTCTACAACACCAGCTCCATAGCACAACCGAAACAAATAACATGGAACATGCTTCAAGTTTAAAGACTTCCACATATTACCTTTTAAGAAATGACTAAGTATGGGTTTTTAAGAAAAGGAAATGGAATAACACATAATACATGATGGTGATAAAGTAAGTCATTAAAAGGTTTCCTTCAAAGATATGCACCTTGAGATTTAATAATTTCATGTTTTATAATGTTGTTTACTTTATAGACATTTGACACACAACTTGAGATTTAATAATTTCATGTTTTATGATGTTGTTTACTTTATGGACATTTGAGACAATTTTTTTTTTTTTTTTTTGACTACGTTGGTATATGATATTTATTTTATGAGCCTATATATAGTGGGAGACACACGTGTGATGATTAAATATGATTATGATGATGCTGCTTTGGTTGATTTAATATTTTTACCCCATATATATGCTAATTACAATTATTTTGGGGAGTTACAAGGTTGAAGTTTATTTTCACACCGAAGGTATATGGAATTGCGTGGGCAAATATTATTTACTTTAGCCAATGAGAGCTTTTCATTTGAACCCTTTATTTTCGTGAATACGTGGTGATAGCGATGAATTTTATCAGATTCTTTTTATTAATGTCGTTTCTTCTGCAGGTATTCTGCTCTAAACAGGTTTATTTGGCCGTAGTCTAAAAATTATGTTTTTTTTTGGAAAGTTATGGAAATTTATCATATTTTGAAAAAATGGCAGGGATTTTTGTAAATCCAAGTAAAAGCTATCAAAATTCATAATTTTAGGTGGCTTAAATGTTTTTGATGGTGCTAAATCCATTTCCACCATCAAAAACATGATTCAAACATTGCATCTACAAGATTTTTTGAATTTTTTTACTGAAATTCCCACCACTTTTAACTGTCCAGACAATTCCTCCACCTCCATAAACAACTCCGTTTACTTCATCGTATATTAAATCTCTGCAAATTCCCATCAACCCTATGTTGCCTTTCAGAGATATTCATCCAATTCCTTAGCTACATAATTCTTTCTCAAGAAGAGCGCTTGCAGACACCGGGTTTCATGGCTTTGCTCCAGCTTTCTTGCTGAGGAATCCCACCAAGGTTTGGGAATTGGCACCAGAGTTTTCGAAATCTGGGTAGAGAAACCTTTATTGAGATACCATCAACCGGTGGTAAATACCCCGGATTGCATGTGAATTGGAAAAAATATTACACCTATTTTTTATTTCTTCTGTGTCGACCAAAATTTGAATAATGGGATTTTTCAAAATTCTTAATTAAAAAGAGTCTATATATATATATATAAGTTTTTTTGGGTTGAAACGCACAATGATATCATTTTCATGAAATGGAAAAACACAATGTGATCTTGGGACTCTAAAAGAGGGTAAAGGTTTCCATGTTTTTATGATAAGAAGTGGGTTTGAGTTACATAATTATATGGGTAGCACTTGTAACAAATGTATGCCAAACATGGGATAAGGAAAATGCATACAAATAGTTTGAGAAAAATGTTTAGTTACCATGGTTAGTGTCCTTTTTGCAAGAAGTTGGTTTGAGTCAAATATTTGGGTGGGTATTACTCATAACAATGTAGGCCAAAAGGAGGATGCTTGACAATGAGTAAGAAACTTGAAACTTATGTGGGCAACACTGGTAACAATCTACACCAAAAGGAAGATGCATACAAGGTTTTTGAGATGTGGTATTATGGAGTACTCTCATTGCTAGGTATGTTTAAAATTTCCATCTTAACGAGAATTCATAGATGTCAAACCCAACTTAGTTACCATGGTTGGGGGTTGGTGTTTTTCCATATGTTTTTATTTTTTATATTTTCAATTTTAATGTAGTTATCTATATATTGAATTATACAGAAAAGCTTATTTTATTTATATTTTCTAACCATCTATAATGAAAACATCTCATGAGTTGGATTGAATTTTCCATTTATATCCCATCTTAATGTGGATTATAGATATTTATAATTAAATTAGCAAATGAAGTGAATTAGCAAATGAAGTGATTTGTTAAAACTTTGTTGTATTCCTACTAAATTTGAAAAGTAATATTAATCACAATTTATTTGAAATGTAATATTGATAACAATTTAGAAGTTTTTAAAGGAATTTAATTATTATTATTATTTTTAAATAATGGGAAAATATATCATAATTTAGTTGTCACATCAACAATGAGGGCAATAATCTCTGGATTTTATCTGTAAATGCATATTGACTCATCACCGTTATTCAAGGAAAACCATGCCACCTAGAATGACCCACTGGTAGTCTCTATGATGTCAGACTTTCACTCCTACCAGATGCCTTTGAGTTTTGGGCCGTTAACTTGTTTCCTTACGTCCAAGAAAAACTAGCTCTTAGCCAAGCATAAACAATTTTAATGCATAATGTAAAGAAGTTACTCAATTCTATTTCTAGATTCTTTTCTAAATATATTTAATAACTTGTTTGTCTAAATGGTTAATTAGATACCAACTTTCTTGGTTGAACCTTAAGCGTTAAGAAGTATTGTTTTTCCCAATGATTTTATGAGTTTTTCAATGTAAAATCTACTTCTGAATACTTCAAAACACATTTTATAGAATGACGTGAGACACTGTAAAACTAGCACAATCACATTTAATTAATTAAATGTGGTTAAATACACCGAAATATTCATTTGTATCTACCACACAAGCCATTAATAAATATATAATAATAATGCTGTACTTCGAAGAATCAACCCCCTTTTCTAGCCAAAGGGTTTAAGCCCCAAAAAGGTTTTGGTCTTGGATCCCTTGACCATGATTATATAGTTTCTACCTAAGCCGCAGGGGCTAAAGCTCACAGATCAACGACCATCATTCATTTTCGGCCATCCTGTGTTTTCCAAAGTTTAACAAAGAGAGGGGTGGGGGTGGTTCGTCCGAAAAGTGGTTTTGATAAAACCATCTTTGTATATGTGGTAATCTATGGTGAATTTTACACCCCATTATTATTATTATTATTATTTATTAATACTAATAATTATTATTAATATTATTAATGATAAATAATAATATTATTAATAATTAATAAATGTGGTTGATATAACGTATATTAAACACATTTATTAATAACAATAATTTTAATAGTACTAATTATTTAGTAATAACAATAATTATTTTAAAATGATTATAACAATATTTAATATACATTTTTTATTTTAATTACAATAATATTTTTATTGTAATAGTGTTTTTGTAATATTATGATATTTTTATTAATGGTGTGTGTGGTAGATACAAATGAAGCCTTCAATGTATTCAACCACATTTAATTAATTAAATGTAGTTGTGCTAGTAATACTAATAAATATATTGATAATTAAAAAATAATTTTTTAGTTAAAAATAAAATAACGATTTATTAATACATTTATAATATCAATCCCTTGGGTTTATTAATCTAAGGCTTCTATGATTTTAAATCAATAAAATCATAGAACCCTTAGATTAATAAACCTAAAAGATCATTATAATAAACCCAAGATATTAATACTAAAAACCCAAGGGATTATAAACCCAGGGGAATAATATTAAACCCAATGAATTAATATTATAAACCCAAGGTATATAAACCCTAAGATAATAAAGGAACGATATTATAAACCCAAGAGATTAATACTAAAAATCCAAGGGATTATAAACCCGGGGGAATAATATTAAGCCCAAGGAATCAATATTATAAACCCAATCTTTGTAACAATGCGACATTGGACCATTGTTGGACATAGTTGTCAGAATGTGATGTTGGACCATGAGACAATCTTTGTCACAATGTGACCATGGTTGACCATGATTTATTTTCATATTGAGACAATCTTTCTCACAATGTGACGTTGCACCATGGTCAACCATAGACCCAAGGAATTAATATTATAAATCCAAGGGATTAATATTATAACCCTAAGAGATTATAAACCCAATGGAATAATATCAAACCCAAGGGATTAATATTATAAACTGAAGGTATATAAACCCTAAAACAAATATTATAAACCCTAAAGTAAACATGGTTGACCAAAATCAACCATAGTTGATTTTCATATTGACACAATCATTGTCACAATGCAATGTTGGACCATGTTTGACCATGATTGATTTTCATATTTAAATAATATTTGTTAAAATTTGACTTTGGACCATGGTTGACCATGGTTGATTTCCATATTGAGACAATCTTTGTCACAATGTGACATTGGACCATGTTGACGATGGTTGACAATGGTTGATCATGGTTAATTTTCATAATAAGATAATCTTTGTGACAATGTGACATTGGACCATGGTTAACCATGAATGACCAATGGTCCTATGTCACAATGTGATGTTGGACCATTTTTTACCATGGTTAACCATGATTGACCATAATTGACAATGGTCAACCATGAATGACCATGGTTGACCATGATTGATTTTCATATTAAGAAAATCCTATGATAAACCCTAAGATAAATATTATAATCCATGGTATATAAACCCTATGAAAAATATTATAAGCAGTAAAATAAACATGGTTGACCATGATTTATTTTTGCATTGATATAATCTTTATCACAATGCGACGTTGGACCATGGTTGGCCTTTATTGATTTTCATTGACACAATTTTTTTCACAATGTGATGTTGGACCATCGTTGATTTTCATATTGAGATAATATTTCTCACAATGTGACATTGGACCATGCTTGACCATGGTTAACCATGATTAAATCCCAGGATAAAGCCTATGAATAATATTATTCCCTAGGAATATGAACCCTTAGATTATGTATATGCTTATGTCACAATGTGACGTTAGACCATTGTTGACCATGGTTAACCATGGTTGACCATAATTGACAATGGTCGACAATGTTTGACCAATGTTGACCATGACTTACCATGGTTGACCTTGATTGACCATGGTTGACAATAATTGATCTTCATATTGAGAAAATCCTATGATAAACCCTAAAATAAATATTATAAGCCAAGGTATCTAAACCTTATGATAAATATTATAAATGGTAAAATAAACATGGTTGACCATGGTTTATTTTCATATTGATACAATCTTTGTCACAACGCAACATTGGACTATGGTTGACCATGGTTGTTTTTCATATCGAGATAATCTTTGTCACAATGTGACATTCGACATGCTTGACTATGGTTGACCATGATTAAATCCCAAGATTAAAGCCTATGAATAATATTATTCCCTAGGAATATGAATCCTTAGATTATATATACACCCATGTCACAATGTGACGTTGGACCATTGTTAACCATGGTTGACCATGGTCAAATGGTAAACCATGGTCAACCATTATTGATAAATATTATAAAAGGTAAAATAAACATGGTTGACCATGGTTTATTTTCATATTGATACAATCTTTGTCATAATGTGAGATTGGACCATCGTTGACCATGGTTGATTATCATATTGAGACAATCTTTTTCACAATGTGATGTTGGACCATGGTTGATTTTCATATTGAGACAATCTTTGTCACAATGCAACATTAGACCATGCTTGACCATGATTAAATCCCATGATTAAAGCATATGAATAATATTATGCCCTAGGAATATGAACCCTTAGATTAATAAACCCAAGGGATTGATATTATTTAAACCCAAGGGAATAGTAAACTCGAGCGATAAATTCTAAAACCTCAACGGATTATAAATCCAAGGCAATAATATTAAACCCAAGTGATTAATATTATAACCCAAGGCAATAATATTAAACCCAAGTGATTAATATTATAACCCAAGGTATATGAACCCTAAGATAAATAATATAAACCTTAAAAAAACATGGTTGACCATGGTTGATTTTTATATTGAGACAATCTTTGTCACAATGCGACATTGGACCATAATTGATAATGGACAGCCATGTTTGACAAATGTTGACCATGATTGACCATGCTTAACCATGGTTGACCATGACAGACCACGATTGACCATGATTGACCATGCTTAACCATGGTTGACCATGACAGACCACGGTTGACCATGATTGATTTTCATATTCAGAAAATCCTATGATAAACCCTAAGATAAATATTTTAAACCAATGTATATAAACCCTATGATAAATATTATAAACAGTAAAATAAGCATGGTTGATTTTCATATTGATACAATATGTGTCACAATGTGATGTTGGACCATGGTTAATTCTCATATTGAGACAATATTTGTCACAATGCGATGTTGGACCATGACTAATTTTGATATTGAGACAATCTTTGTTACAATGTGATGTTGGACCATGGTTGAGCATGGTGGACAATGATTAATTCTCATATTGAGACAATCTTTGTCACAATGCGACATTGGACCCTAGTTGACCATGGTTGATTTTCATATTGAGAAAATCTTTGTCACAATGTTACATTGGACCATGGTTGACCATGATTAAACCTTATGAATAATATTATACCCTAGGAATATGAACCCTTAGATTAATAAACACAAGGGATTGATATTAAAACTAAGGGAATAATAAACCCTAGAAATTAATACTATAAACTCAAGCGACTATAAACCCAAGTGATTAATATTGTTAACCCAAGGCATATAAACCCTAAGATAAATAGTATAAACCATAAAATAAACATGGTTGACCATGATTTACCATTGTAGATTTTCATATTGAGACAATATTTGTCACAATGCGACGTTGGACCATGGTTGAGCATGGTTAATTTGCATATTGAGACAATCTTTGTCATAATGTGACATTGGACCATTGTTGATCATGAGTGACCATGGCTGACGTTGGTTGACAATGGTTGATTTTCATATTCAGACAATCTTTGTCACAATGTGACGTTGGAACATGGTTGACCATAATTATAAACCCAAAGGATTTATATTAACCTAAGGATTAATTAAGCAAAGTATTCCGGTAGACATCACGTAAGAGAAATTTTTTGCCAATGCGTTTTGAACCAACAAGTGTGGTTCATCATTAGGATTAATATTATAAATTCTATGAACAATATTATACCCTAGGTATATGAACCCTTAGATTAATAAACCCAAGGGATTGATATTATAAACCCAAGGAAACAATAAACCCAACAAAGTAATACTAAAAACCCAAGAGAATACTAGTAAATCCAAGGGATTAATATCATAAACCGAAGGCACATAAACCCTAAGGTGAATATTATAAACCCTAAAATAAACATGGTTGACCATGCTTTACCATGATTGATTTTCATATTCAGACAATCTTTGTCAGAGTGCGACATTAGACTATGTTTGACCATAATTGACCATAACTGCCATTAATTATTATTATTACTATTAATTCATAATATATATTAATTAATTAATTATACATTAAAAAAAATTAATAATAATAAATATTAACAATAATAATTAATAATTAATTAATTATTAAATATTAATTATTAATATTTAATTATTATTAATTAATTATTATTATTAAATAATTATAATTATAATATTAATTTTTAAATATCATCTATTATTAATAAGTTATTGATTATTTATCGTCAAATACTAATTCTCAAGTACTAATTATAATTAATTATTATTAATTATAATACAACAAACCTGAATCTCAGGAATTGTCCAAAATTGTCCACAAGGCTATATGTCATAAAAACATGCATGAATCAGTCAATGTCTTAATGGTTTATATCGATGTATGGATTCAGAGTATGAATGTATAACAACAAGCCTGTATGCCATAACAAAACATGCATTAATGGGTCAACGACTTAAGGTAATATGGGTACTATGGATTAAGTATGTGAATTGGTATAATATTGCTATATTGGACATCATAATGGATGTGTGGGGTCAATATCATGTTGGTAGCATATTGCCTTACTACATGTTTCATGAGCATAGAGCATATAAAGTATGAGTTCGTTGTGAAATTTTTTATAAGTGGGAGAATAACACTTTTTCTTTTAATTATTAATAACATTAATTAACAACTGTAAATAATTTCATATCTACTAAGTATTGAGATGGATGGAATTTCTCTCCAACTGTAAATGTCTTCTATTAAATAATTTCATATCTATTAAATATGGAGATGGATGGAATTATCACAATTTATACTTATTAAGAGAAGTACAAACTATACAATATACAAATTGAATTTATAAATCTTCAGTCTATATTACTTTTAATTATACTTAGCATATAAATTAAATTTAAAAAATGCTTTGTATATTTTACTTTTAATTAAAGGAAAAATCTTTAAAAAAATTAATAAACAACTTTATTAAATTGTATGGCAATAAAAAAAAGTTGCTAATTTGATCAAATTTATCTAAACTTTAATAAATCAAAGAAATCAACCTACTGAAAATCAAAATCCAATGCAGAGACTGCAAGGCTTCTTGCTTCCTTTCTTACCAATCCAAAAATTGAGCTGTGTTCTAGGTGCTCCTATATGCAATGAGATTATGCACTTTTCCAGAAAGGTGCTCCTATATGCAGTGAGCTTTCCTTTCTTACCAATCCAAAAATTGAGCTGTGTACCAGGTGCTCCTATATGCAATGAGATTATGCACTTTTCCAGAAAGGTGCTCCTATATGCAATGAGCTTCTGCACTTTTCTAGAAAGTGGGTACTAGAATAGAATGACTGAGAATTTAGTTAGAAATTTAGGGACACGACCGGAGAGTTCATATAAAATTATTTGGTGTAGTTTTATTTTGTTACTCCTATGTGCTAAAAATTTGAACTTTAAATTTTTGATTGTATTCTTAATATTTTAGGTGGTTTTTCAAGTTTTTTATTTCAACATTTCTATTTTGCCAAAAAAAAAATCATATTGTCAAATTAGTCAAATTAGTAACGCAAACTCTAAATTCAATTTCTTTTCTGTTTTAGTTTGATTTTTGTTGAAAAAATTTAAACTATATTATTCTTCAAAATATAGATCATTACATAGAGTTTATATATATATATATATATATATATATATATATATATATATATATATTATAGAAAATTAAAATGAAGGAAAAAATAAAAAATACTCAGTGACATCAATTTTATGTATTTATAAAATAATAATATTTATATTCTATTTATAAAAAATAAAAGTACTTTACTAATTATTTATTAAACCTAGTTTTATTAAATAATAATAATAATAATCACAATTTATAATATTTGTAAAACTAATTGCACACAAAAAACTTACTTTACATTGGATTAATCACACATAAATACATCAATCAATGGTTGAAGATAGAAATTCTATCTTACCCACATAATCACTTAATTGAGAAAATCTCTCAACTAAACAATAATATAGGAATTATTTTAGTTGGACTAAATATCTCATATCCAACTAATTGACAAATGCATTTAATGATGATGAACAACAATTAGTATGCACAAGACAAGTAAGAGTTAACTCTCCAAGTCCCTCCCTTAACGAGTACTTGCATTTGATCTTCTTTTCTGCAATCTCATAGAGCAAACTCCATCAAGTTGTCCCATAACCCTCAGAAAGGTGTATAACTCCCGAATCACAGATTTCCCAAAGTCAATTAATGAACAACGTCCCTAGCTATCACATAACCTCATGAGAATACCACTCTCACGCCTTCAACAAATGAGGGATCCTTCCCTAGATCCATAATTCCCAAGCTTATCTAGACAACCATCCATGTTGAGTTTTACTACAGTTGATCTCTTAAAATAGTTGCTTCAGACACAATCAATCACCTGTTTATAATAACTTAACTAATAGTCATTATATGGATGAGCTCCCATCCACCGAGATACATGGGTACCAACTGCTGTACTCGCCAGTTATCAAGAGAAACCATCTAGATATGGAATGTATCTAGAGTCAGTTTTACAAAATGACCCCTTTATATGATTATGAAGTTCATCATCACTTAATTTAGAAATAAAAATAATACTTAAATACAACATAAACTAAAGCATATTTCGCATATTGTTGTAACATGCTTTATTTTTTATAAGTTAGTTTTTATTCTTTAAAAGAGGGTATGAAAAAAATAAAGAAAAAAAATGGAAATATGAAAAAATAGAAAAAAAAAAATAGATGAAATAGAACACCAACAAAATAAAATAAAAAAAAATTGTATACGTGTGCTTGTTTAAATGCCACTTCATGAATAAATTCCATTGGTCATAAATAAAGGTCTGTGTACAAATTGTTTTTATGCCACAACCTTTTCTTCTGATCAGGATCAAACTGTTTAATCTTGACTAGATCATTTAGTTTTTTTTAATTCTAGATTAGATAATAAGTTCAACCAAAAAATTTAATCTTGGTTGAACATTAGAATTTTAGGATAGATTAGGAAAAATAAAATGCCTAATATATTAAAAAATTGGCCTAAGTTATATTAGATTAGGTTTAGATTAGTCAAATAGTTTAAAAAAGGGCATCTAGTCTAAACGTGCCCACGATAGATTAATTTTTCAATTAGTGCTTAATTTCCTTGTTAAAAGGTGATTAATTGTTTGAAAATAAGCATATTTTATGCTTTTTAGCTAAAGTCATATACGAAAAAATTGTTTTTTCGGCAAGTGATCAAGTTCGGGCAAGAATCTACGACCATTCACCTCCCCGCCCAGATCAACGACGGGGAAGCTTCTTTGCACCCCCTCACCACAAAATGAGATAACGACAAGGTGGGGGGGGGGGGGGGTGTTGCGAAAGATGGTTTTGCTCGCGCGGGCCCCTTGCATATGTGTTGCCTCCTTATCAATTCGCACCCCCCTCACTCCATACCGCTTATCGCTAACCCCCCTCCGAAATTCGCCATCGCACTTCTCGCGCTTCATGATACTGGGCCAACGGTAACTCCTCCCGCACCATCCACCTCCAATCGCTCCACACCACGTGCCCTCAACCGTTATCGCATATCTATTTTCGCCATTAATTGACCCCCATTGCTAATCTTGCCTCCCTTTGTTGCATTAAATTTATAATTAATCGATCATCAATGGCTCGATGTAACGATAACCTTAATCCGCTATTAAATATTCTTTTGCCCCATTGCATCGGCCTTTCTTCAACTGTTCTTGCACTGTTTTCTTTCACTGTTTCCCGACTATTCATATTTTTACAGATTCTCTGCCAGCCCGAGCCTGTAACTGTAAGCATCCTGTTAGCCTACCTCTGCAAATTTTCTCCCATTCACCATTACAATTATGTTATACCATGGCTCCAAAGAAAAAGGACAAGCCTTCTGCCAGCTCCTCTGCAACACAGGAAACCCCAAAGGCCTCTGATGCCTTGGACCTGGACCATATCCCATTAGCTGATCAATACTTTAAAATTGCAGACATTGAATGTGAATTCAACATGTTCGAATTGCACAGCTAGCCGAAGAAGACACACTTTGATTCTGAGGATGAAATAAACCTGTGGGAATCTAATCTACCTCTGTATATGTTTCCCCAGACTTATTCCTTTCCTGATTTAGTTATCTGGTGCCAATCCAAGTATAATCCTTTACAGAGAACAATGGTAGCTCAGAATGGAGACATTATGATAACTATCATTGCAGAAACCATAAACAAAATGCTTCTGATACCCAAGAGCGTCTCCCTTATATTTTTCTCCACTGTAGCCTTATTTGACCTATATCACAAACTGACCTTCCCTCAAAGAGCTCAAATCTTTGAGATATTTCTCCCTAAAGATGCTGAGCTTCCCAAAAAGAATCCTCCTTATCCAACATCTATGTTCCCTGAGAGAGCCAAGCACATCATTTCCATAATTTCTTGCTTGTTAGGCTACCAATCAGACCAATGGGTAGATGAAGCTATCCTAGGCTATCTGTCAATATTTTCCAAAGAAAAAAAGCCTGCCTTCATGTATAACTACAATCAATTTTTGGCTAAAGCTATGCATGAGCAATTGATGAACATCACTACTGGAGTGTTTAAATACTCCTTTGTCCTATTTCATATGTTTATTTTTCAATATGGAGATAGTTTTCCTATCGTTTTGCACAAGCAGGATGATCAACAAGAGAATCAAGCAGTTACTCAATGGACCTCATTGATTAGAAAGAACTCAACTGAGTTCAGATTTTTAGACTTCATAGACTGTTTCATTCACCCAGTTGCACAACTTCTCAGCAATTAGAGTGAGTCTATGATCAGTACAGAAATCAAAAGGATCTCGCACCTCAGTAATCAAGTCAGAACAGGAGATTGGTATCTTTACCAGAACTACACAGAGATCAAAGTATATGGCTACGAATTGGCTCCATATAAGTTGCCAAAATATGTTCCAATGAGAATTTTCTCTCTAGAATATATTAGGCAAATGATGAATATGGATGAGCTTCATTTCATCTCAGGGAAGAGGAGATCATAGTTCAAGATAAAGGCACAAGTTGGATCATTCATTTGTAACACTAGATCAACTGGTTTAGAGGCAGATGCTATATTAAAACAGATGGGTTTCCAACCCAGCTTCACCTGGTCTTATGATCCATTCAACATTATTTCAAACTTAAGGGTGGAACTCAAAACCACTCCTTATAATCATACACCTAGGCTAGAGATTGAGAAGTTTAGAAATCAGGAACAATGGGGAGATAATACTCTTCAAGAATCAGAAGAACAGGTTTTACCTCCTTCTACTCTTCAGACTCGTACTTCTCAAACTAAGCATGAGAAGAGGCCTAGGGAAGGATCACTATCATCATCAATTTGGATGATTCACAGGTTTCCATAGGGACAGAAGAACCTGTTATTACTACTCCTTCTTCTTCTTCTACTTCACAGGATTTGTTAGAGATCACTCAATCTGCAGGACCAGGTGAAACAGAGGAGTCAAATGTCTTCACTAATTTCCTTGAAATCAAGCAGAATAATGAAGCTTTAAAAGCTAATGTTTATGGACATTTTTGGAAGAAGACTTCTACATAACAGCATAGGTTTTTGACAACATTTGACAACGAAAAGGGAAGAATGAAAATGGCTTTTTTGCAGGCTCAAGTGCCCTTTCCTAAAGGTTCTTCTAATTATAAGAAAACTATATTTACATTTGATGCTAATTAGATACATCCAATTGACCAAATGGACATGCATAGGCAGTCTGGTGAGATGCTTTTCTCAACCATGACCAACACTGATATGGAATTTTCAAAGCTTAAAACTGCTCTGTCAAATGTGCAGTCACAATTGAAGATTGAGAAAATATCATCTTTAGCTAAGGATAACAGGGTCAATTCATTAGAGGACTTAGTAATAAAGATTGGATATGACCCTAATGATGTGAAATCTGCTGAAGATATTATCAAGAAGAAAAACACAGATATTGCAGCATTGAGAAAACAATTGAAACTGCCTTCTACAGAGGACCCCCAGACTAAGGAGATAGTAGAAAGTGAATAACACAAGGAAGAAATGCTCAAACTAATAATTGAGCAAAATGTACAGATAAACACAATGGAGGAGTAGATTGAGAAATTGCTTAAGGAAAAAGAGCAATTTACTCAATTAGCTATAGCTCCCATCACAATTATTCCTATTATAGTGTCTAGAACAGTAGGGGAATCTACATCAGCCACAATAGAATCTACATCGATAGCAAAGGATTTGAACAAACTCTCACAGGAGCTCACTCACCAGAAGCAAGAGAATGAAAGGCTTCATAAGAAATTCCAGAATCTGGAAGCTCATAAAATAAAGAATGATAGTCTGTATGTTGAGGAAATGCATAAAACACAGAGGTTGAAAAAAATATTTGAAGAGTTGCAGAGTCAGTCATTGATAGCCCAAACCTTGGCCCAAGCCAAGGAAAGCATTTGGGTAGATATCAGTCAGGCCATAACTGAAGTATGGCCTTCCATTCAAATAATTTTTGAGCAGGAGGAACTCATAAACAGATGTTAGGTAGCCATTGATGAAGTGAAGCAGCTTCTTAAAGATAAACCAAGTGAAGCTACAAACATGATCAAAGTTCTTAACTCAAAAACCAAGGCCGAGTTGGAGCAAATTCAAATTCTGGACAGAATAAAAACCATCTTGGAAATCAAGAAGGTGTTGCAGAAAAAGAACTTGATGACTCAGTTAGAGACTAAGTGCCAAACCTTGAAGGCTTCTGTCCAAAGGTTTCATTTTAAATTTAATTTACTGAATTAGAGAGGACTGTCAGGATTAGTGGCCCCAAATGACAAGTTGATCAGTCTGGAAGAATATTGCCAGAAGCTTTATACCATAGCCACTGATAAAGCAAACTTTGCAGGTATAAAGGGGCATATTATAGGGAAACAAGAATTAGAAGCTTTAGATTTTGACTTGACTATTAAGCATGAAATTAAACATATTTTTGTAAATAAGCCCACTTTTGAGAAGTACACCGAGGTTGATGAAGTTTACAGGAAATTGGTAAATCTTGCCATACCAAGTGAAGACCGATGGGATCACTTGTGTGAAGTTATTGAGTAAATTTCATCAACAATAGAAGGACAGCTGGGCAACACTTTTTGGGGACCACATCATCAACAAATTCCTAAAGAATAGTGCCAAAACTTAGCAGTTTTGAAATTCCTATAGTTTTGTACTATTTTTGTAATTTTGTTTTGACAATATCTAGCAGAATTTTTTGTATAAATAAATCCTCCTTCGATTTATTAAGGGTTGAACCCTTGGATAAGCTTTGAGAACAGAATTGTACCCGAGCTGGAGATTTGCAAGTTAATGAAATGATTCTGAATTTGCCTTCTATAGTTTTGTCTCCTTGTAAGTTTTTGATATGTGCTTATTTCATTATGTATTGCTTCATATATTTAAGTCTTTATGTAGAGATCTGGGTAAGATCATACTGATTATCAGTTAGCCTTAAATCCTCTGTGAAGTTATCAACAATAAATAGGGACTAGATTATAAGACTATCTGTTATTATAAACTCCCCTATATCAATTAATTGTCACATAAATCTGCATTCGTTTAAATATATTTTGTTCTACAGGAAACATTGTTTGCCTGTATTCTTTGCTTATAACCAATCAAATATTCTGTTTGAATATTTAGCAAGTTATACTTCATCAATATTCTGCTATTCATTCACTTTAAATCAATTTAACTATAGCTAGGCAAATAGCAACCCTTTCATCTAGCTTAGTAACTGTCAAGGCTTAAACACCTGTTTTCAATAATTCATATCATTGGTCATCCATAAAATTAAAAACCAACAAAACATTTTAGATGCTCTGGCATGACTAACTGACCTATAGTCATCTAAGAGGACAACACATACCATAACACTTAATCTGTCTAATTCTTTGAAATATGTCAGCAAACAACCTGACTCTCTTTCCTCGATTACAACGTCATGGACACATTGTGGGCAAATTGATATTGGTAGAGTCCTTCATGGTAAGGAGCAACCTCAATTCCCTATAAGAGAATGTGCCAGGAATCCATTCAAGAATAATTTTGTATCCCTCCTGAAATTTGGCGATGGAACCAAATGACAAACCGCCAGCCAAGTGGGTATCTCATTTCCTAGGTGCCATCCTCTGTGCTTTTGACAACCGAGCTATGGAATATGCCCTTTTCCATGAGGAAACACATGATTCTAAAGAGGCATGGGCGTCGGGTGAATGTATAGGAAGCATCACTGTGATTTTGTCAAGAGAAAGAGTGATGTGAGGATCTTCGAGCACAATCATGTCGGGAATTCCTAGCAAAGTCACGCAATTAAAGCCCAAGACTGCAAATGCGAAGGTGCACTTCCAAGCCCCTGCAATTCCAAACCTTGCGGTCACTCAATGTTTTCTTCCTTAGTTCTTTGAATTTGGTGGTGTAGTAATCCTTTTCATTGGTGGTCTATGCCTTTATCCATTATCGGGCAGTTGGCCTACCCTTCGTTTGTCACGAGCTCGATTCTCACAACCCCACATTCATCGCTGATTCACTTTGCAATAATTTTTTGCATGAAAGAACAAGATTTATGGGATCGATGGCCTCATGCTCTAGGTGGAATAATGTGGTGAGTCCCGAGGCTATTAGGGTTGATTTGAAAAAACTAATTTTCATGCCTTCGTTATTCTAGTGCAGACTCTTGATATATGCAACAGATCTCAATGCATCACATTCAATCAAGGATCTAAGAAGAGTCGTGTTGCCATGTTCATAACAACATAAAAAACCCTCACACCAGAAATCACACCATAAACTACACACATAAATAATATATTATAATACACACATTTTAATTTACCCATACAACAAATAACTCTCACATTATCTTGGGCCCTCCCTTCAAGGAGTTACCCACCGAGCCACTGACTCTGATACCAATTTGTAAAACTAGTTGCACACCAAAAACTTACTTTACATTAGATTAATCACACATAGATACATCAATCGATGGTTGAAGATATAAAATCTATCTTAACCACCTAATCACTTAGTTTAGCAAATCTCTCAGCTAAACACTAATCTAAGAACTATTTTAGTTGGACTAAATATCTCATATCCAACTAATTGACAAATACATTTAATGATAATGAAGAACAATTAATATGCACAAGACAAGTAAGAGTTAGTTCTCCAAGTAAAATTTAATCATATTGAAATTAATTTAATCATAAATTATTTTCATTTATCATTTTTAATATACTTTCTAAAATAAAACTTTGACATAAAACCAATGTACCTTATTATGATTATGATTAAAATATTTAAATGACATTTTTAATATAATTTTTTAAACTAAAATTTTACATAAAATTTCTATTTTCGAAATTAGTGTACCTTATTATGATTCAAATACTTAAATGATACAATCTGGGGAAAAATATTTTAACTCATTAAGAGAAGTAAAAACTATACCACATATGAATCAAATTTATAAATGCTTTGTCTATATTACTTTTAATTATACTTAACATATGAATTAAATTTAAAAATGCC
The DNA here is from genome assembly GCA_031772625.1 of Pinus tabuliformis. Taxonomy (NCBI): domain Eukaryota; kingdom Viridiplantae; phylum Streptophyta; class Pinopsida; order Pinales; family Pinaceae; genus Pinus; species Pinus tabuliformis. The sequence continues at coordinate 1,408,169,312 of CM062819.1, forward strand.
TTATATACACTATTAATTATATGAAAAACCTTGAAAGATTTAATAAACAACTTTCATTAATTTGCGGCAATCGAAAAGATTGGTAGTTTTATCAAATTAGTACTTCTTTTTCACTTGTATGTCATGTGCAATCTTGAATATCTTCATTTAAAAAAAATACAATCTACCTTCAAGTCTGCGGCTTCTTGCTTCCATTCTTACAATTCCGATTTCCAGAATTTTATAAAAATAAAAAAATTTAAAGTCTTTACCTATGAGATTTCTATTGTATTTGGCTAATATATATATATATATAAATTAACACAATCAACTACTTTTTTATATTGCAAAAGAAAAAAGGAGTGAGCTCCTTGTACATTCGGAAGGAGGCTAGTTCAAGTGTAGTGCACAAAATGGGAGTGCAGTCTCAACATCTGCACTTGTAGCCTTAGTTCTATAGAAATTCAAAATTAGAATGGCATATTGCCTTACAAAATGTCCTAGGAGAAAACTATATTTACACTGCATTATACGAAAGACAAGATCACCAGAACTGATTTACTAATTCCTCTTACTAAGGGTGATGCTTCTTGCTATTCTTGGTGGATGTTTCCCCTTGCTGGCTTTGATTGAGGGTCTTGATGTACTCGACTATTTCTTCAAGATGCTTGCATTTGTCTTTTAGATCTTCTATTTCAGCTCTCTGTTTATCTATGTCCCTTTGCATGTACACATTGGCTATCTTCATTTCTGCCCTGAGGTCCTTTAAAGCTTGGTTAAACCTTCCAATCATGAACCTATTGGCCCTGCAAGTTGGGCAACTATCGTTCTTTTCTGCTCTCTCTAACGGATTGCAAGCCATTGTATTGCTTTGAGTTGCTGTAAAGGCTGTGTCTTTTTTGATCCCTGTGATGGCCCTCTTACTTTGATGTGCTCTGTTTGTTCCTCTGTTCTTGATGGCAAAGTTCTGGCTGATGGAGTCCACTTGATGAAAGATCCCCAAAGCTCTGAGAGAACCAAAAGAGTGATCCTGCTTTGTGTTCCAATAACAATCCAAGGAGTTGTCTTGAGATGAGTAGCTGGCCAGAAGATACTGATTATGTGAAAGGTAGAGGGTGTTTAGAGAATTTGACTCCTGGAAACCAGAAGACTGAGGACGCTGGGGAGATGATACTGCTCTCAAAATGAGGGTAATTATTGAGAACAGAAACCTATGAATTAAATAGAGAGGGGCAACGCGGAATTGGAGAATGGATAATATGAGATTTTGAGTGTTTGTATCATGAGCGAGAGATAAACCGAAGGTGTAATAAGCTGGGGGAGAGCACTGAAAAGCAACTTATGACAGCAAAGTTATACCACTCTGAGGTAGATTGAGCCTGAATATACGAATTGAAGGGTCGGGAGAAAGAAGTTGGCGAGCTGTTGGAAGCTTCAGGATGGTAATGGGATCATCAGGAGGACTGCGGGCGAGGGGATACAAAGAAATCTGATCTTTTAATAGATAGCCTGAATGTGAATAAGCTGGACTTTCTAGATAATGAAAATGACTGTGCTCTTCGACCAATTTATTGACCTTAGAGCGGAAGATTAACCTGCTACTATAGGTGAATGTCATGATGTAGATCACCTTTGCGCTTGTACAACTGCCCGTTATAGAACACCTTGCACTTGTGTGACATTTTCGATCCTGAAGCTTGTGACTGATATGACTATTATCGTCTTTGCTCAGAGGTAAAGGACGCCTGTGATCCTTGTCAAACGTGCTATGAAGCTTTTTGGGGATTGAGTTGATTTCGTACTCTGAGTCTTGTAGATTACAATTGAAATCCACTAATAACAAATCTTCTTTGTATTCTGCAGACAATCTGAATCTAGGGATGAAGATTTGATCATCTTTATTTTTCCTTTTGATATGCTTCTTTCCACTTTCTCCTTTCTCAGTCCTCATAATAGTTGTGGAAATCATGGTATGTTTACTACATAGACTTTGTTGTTTTCCTTGACAGTCCCAACTGATCTTTCAAGTGCTTTATTGGCATAATTATTTGCTTCCTTGTTTTGATTTCTCAACACATGATTGAAAGTTATTTTTCCCAGACTTTGTATATTTTATTTGATCCTCTGACAAATTTTATTAATAATGATACTATTGAAGTCCTTTTCATTTACCATTTCTGCCATGATGATTGTCGATTCTCCTATAATTATAGGGTCCTTGATCGCAAGTTTTTTTAATAGTCTTGTGCCTAAGAGAAGGCTATATGCTTCCGCCTTGTTGTTTGTCATTTCTCCGAGACTCCATTCATAAGTAATAATTGTTTTCCCATTTGGGTCTATAATTACTCCACCTACACCTGCTTTTCCTGGGTTATTCTTTGATGCCCCATTAAAAAAAGATTGAATCTTTTTTGTTTTTTCCTCCATTCTTCCAATTCTTTATCGTCCAGCCTTAACTTCCAATTCTTGGCTGTGAGAGCTTTTTTCTTTTTTTCTATTGCTTCTATCTTTTTTTCTAATATTGCTTTGATGTACCAATATTTCTCTTCTTGTTGTAGGCTGTTTTGATCCACATTTGACATTCCATTGTAGCTTATTATTTCTGATACTAGACTCCAAGTTTTTGAAAGAATCTTTCCTATTCTAGGTTTTTGTTCTTTGAATATACACTTGTTTAAGGCTAGCCAAATTTTCCAGCACAGAGTTGAGGGGAGGCAATTACAGATCCTGCTTATTGTGGCCTTGTTTCTCTTTGAATACGCGTAGCTCTTCTCCCAAGTTTTATAATGTGCCAACAACTAATTTGAAAAATTTATATTTATTTCCAGTGGACTTGTTATCTGGGTCCAGCATTCTCTGGCCACCCTATAGTCCATGAAGAGGTGCTGAACTGTTTCTTCCTCCATTTGGTACATGACACATCTAGAAGGCCCTTGTATTCCTTTTTTTTTTAAATTTTCATAGGTTAGAATTTTCCCTTTAGAAAGAATCCAAATGAAAGCTTTAATTTTAGGGAGGCATTCTGTTTTCCAGGTTACCTTCCATAGACTCCAGTCTTGTTGGTTTTGCTGTTCTTGGAGGACGTTATACCCTGATCTCACCATGTATTCCCCTCCATTTGGGTCTCACACAAAGTCATCTTGATCCTCTCTGTTTATGGGATTTTCTCCTGATAAGTGAGATTTTAGTTTCTCCCATTGACCTTTTAATTTTTTTGGAATTGTTGGTAATTTCCATTTAAGCTAGTTATCATGATCCCACTCAGAGATTGAATATAAAGTATTTATCCTTCTCTCTTCCATCCAACAATGGAGTCCTCTTAAATCTCGCTTAAGATTTAGAGGATCTCTTCCCATTATTCGATCCTCCCAAATTGCAACTATTTTGCCATTCCCTGGGTTTTTAGAAATTTGATCTCTAATAAGGGGAATTATCTTCTTTACAAGTTTCCAAACTTGTGTGCAAGGCCTGACTGGAATGGATTCAGTTATCAATTTTGTTCTATGATGATTTAGATATTTCATGGCTAGAACTTTTTCCCACCAGTATTCCTTTCCACTTATCATTCTCCAAATTATTTTTATCCCTAAAGCAATGTTCATTTGGCCTGGTAAGCAGATTGCTAGACCTCCTTTTTCATAAGGGAGGGTGACTTGCTCCCATCATACTAGGCTAAATTTTTTATTCTCTTGTTTTCCTCCCTGCCATAGGAAACTTCTTATTATTATTTCCATTTGCTTGTGTGCACTTGCCGAGGCCAGAATGATCGCATATTGATAAATGGGAAGGGCTGAAAGGAGTGCCTTAATCATGATCACTCTTCCTGCCAAATTAAGCCACATCACTCCCCAATTCTGAATTTTATCCTTCATTTTTTCCACTTGTTTGCTCCATAATTCTGCTTTTACATTTTCCTTAGCTAGGGGCAGCCCAAGATATGTAAAGTGAGTCCATCTTGCTTGTATTGGAATTTCCAGAATTTTTGATATGTGCTGCATAGCTCTTTATGAAGTATTCCAACTGTATATTCTGCATTTAATATTATTTAGCATTCCTCCAGAAGCTTGAAGAAAATTATCCAACACTTTTTTAAATCTTCTAGCTATTATGCTTGATGCCCCTCCCATAAGAAGGGTATCATCTGCAAATAGTGAGTGATTTATATTTTTAACCCCTCTTGCTATCTGTATACCTATTTTTCTTTTTCCCTTCTCTAATTTTCCAGCGTTGCACTTAAAGTTTCTGCCATGATGATATAGAGGAACGGGGATAGAGGACAACCTTGTCTTAGCCCTCTTGTGCTCTGAAAAAAATTATTGGGCCTTCCATTTATTAGAGGGGCTATCCATGGGGTTGATATACAAGCCTGGATAGTCTCTATTATATCTGTTGAGAAGCCAAATTTTTTGAGTATTGCTGCTAAATAATTATGATTAACTCTATCAAAGGCATTTTCCATATCTAGCTTTACTATCATTTCTTTCTCTTTCCTTTGAATACTGCTGTGAATAGCTTCCTGAACAATGATCACATTGTCTATGATTTGCCGTTTGGGAACAAAGCCACCCTGATTTTCCAATATGATTTCCGGAAGAATTTTCTTGATTCTATTTGCAAGAATTTTGGTGATTATTTTGTAAGAAGAGTTGCAAAGAGAAATTGGTCTGTACCTATTGAAAGTTATTGGATTGGACTCTTTGGGTATGAGTGCCAAAAAGGAGGATTTTGTATTTCCTCCAATTTTTTTTGTTTTGAAAAGAATCTTTGATCATTCTCATAAAATATTTTTTTAATAATATCCCAGTGTTGTATGTAAAAAGCCATCGTAAACCCATCTGGACCCGGAGCCTTGTCAAGGTGAAGACTCCAAACCACTTCCCTGACTTCATCCTCAGTGATCTCTTTACTTATTTCTACGCTTTGTTGATCACTTATTTTTTTATTTATGTGCTGCAAAATGTCTTCATTAACTGCTTGTTGATCGTTTGCTGTAAGTAGATCTTTAAAGTAATTGTGAACTAAATTTTTTAATTATTCAGCTCCCTTTATCTCTTTCCCATCTACTTGAATCTGTTCAATCTGATTTCTTGCCCTTCTTATTTTCATAGAATTATGAAAAAAGTTGTGTTTTTATCTCCGGATTTCAGCTAGAGACATCTAGACTTCATTCAAATTTCTTCTTCTTCTTTTCTATTTTGCTTGTAAATTTCCAAGAAGATTTCCTTTTCTTGTAGGTAATATTGTTTGCTTTCTTCTTTTTTATTTTTTTATTTTTCTTTATGAATGATGTCCATTTTTTTTTTGTAAATCTGTTTTCCTAGCTTTGTCTCGAATGTCATTTTCTCTTGCCCAAATTTTTAAACGCAGCCCTAAATTCTTTAGCTTTGTTTTCCAAACATAATGGGGAGACCCAATGATACTTTTTGTCCAGCTCTCTTTGATTTGGTTTCCAAATTCTTCATTGCTGTCCTAGCTCGAATTGTATCTGAAAGGGAGCGAGCCTTGATTTTCCAACTTACCCATGTTCAATACCACCGGTTTGTGATTTGAAGCTGTTGTATGAACGATCTTGCTTTTCATAGAAGTGAAATCAGTGACTATGTTTTCTTGTACTAAGATTCTATCCAACTTTTCCTTGATATTATTCTTGCCTATTATTTCATTACTCCATGTGTACTTCCCATTGCTTGGAGGAATGTCGATTAGTTTATGTTGTTCCATTATTTCTTCAAGGGCTTCTCTTGACGGGTCTGTATGATAGTTCCCTCCAAATTTTTCTTTGGTGTTCCTTATCAAGTTTAGATCTCCTCCAATGATCAATTTCCCATTTTGTCTTTATGCTAATTCTTCTTTTATCGAATTCCAGCAGTGTTCTTTTTCTCTGTAGTGATTTGGAGAATAGACATTCATGAAGCAATATTGTTCCTTTGTGTTAAGATCTCTCAAATATGTTCTAATCCAATGTTTGCTGATTTTTTGGTTTATAAGTTCTCATTTTTTTTTTCCCATATGGTGCATATTCCTCCTGATGCTCCTATTGCCTCTAACATTGTTCCATCATAATTTCTTAATTTTTGAATCAATTTTTTATTTTCTTGATTGCTTGTTTTGGTCTCTTGGATCATATATATGTCTGGCTTTTCTTTGATTAAAATATCTCTAGCTGCATTGGCTTTGAAAGTGGTACCAAGGCCGCGACAATTCCAAGAGACCACTATCATTATTTACTGTTGTGCTGGTGGGAACCTCCCTTTCCTCTTTGCTGACTTTTTTCATTGTTTCCTGTATTTTTCCCAAGGAAGGATTCCATTGGTTGTTGAGTTCCTAATGCCATTTCTTTAGCCACTACCTCGTCTCTTATTTCCTTGTTGGATTTTCTTCCCACTTTTTTTTGCTGATCCAAAGTTTGGGGGTTTTCTTTAGCTTGATTTCTAGTTAATATGCGATCCACTGAGGGAGGAGGTAGAGGGGAAATAGGAATAGAGGAAGAGGGTATGTGGGCAAGGGAGTTGGGGTTAGATATTGGGGATCTGGGAGAGGGTGGATCATTAGGGTCTTCCAAGGGCCCAAAGGGATTCATAGATGTGTGGAGTGGAGAGATAACCTTCAATGAGGGCTGAGAAGTAGTCTCATTTGGTTCTTGAAACTGGGAGGCAGTTGATATTGGCTACTTATTGATGGGTTTTTTCCTTTTTACTTGTTCCCATGTGTTCTCTTGTTGTTCTACATTTTCATTCTTTTTTATTTAAGACATCTATTAGAAAAATGACCATACTCATGACATACCTTGCATTTGAATGGTATCTGCTCATAGTCCAGCTGTTGTATATGCATCCAGTGATCTACCTTGATCTTTATTGCCTCTGGAAGGCCTTTTCCAAGGTCTACTTCCACACATATTCTAGCACATGCATGCATGTTATCCTTTGGTTCACATTTGTCTATATACTTGCCCACTGCATTTCCTATAGCTTTGACTGAATCATCTCCCCAGCAATGTAGCGGAAGGTGTGGTAGTCTGACCCAGACTGGGACTGCGCTTGGCACATCCATTTTTGGATCGAAATTTGGAGTCCACCTATTTAGATATAAACCTTTGGAATCCATGAAGTATGGTCTGTTTCTGAAGATCAAATCTCTATCTTCCTTTGATTTGAAGAGGAAGGTATAATATCCCCTTCCACAAAATCGTATTGCTATTTTCCCCTGAATGGTTGCATTCCAATTTCTTTCGACCCATTTTTGTACTAATTTTGGTGACGACCATAACCTCGTGAACTATCCAACTAGTCCACGTTCTGCCAATGAAAGAGCTGCTCTTCGAGGGAGAGCAGGTGGGAGAGAGATCTTTGGTATGTTCTCAAGATTATTTACAAATTTGTTGATTGTTGGCCTGTTCCTTGGAGCTCCATTCGCAGCAATCAGGGACGCGAATGCTTCTTTGTTTTCTTCAGTTCCTTGGTGCATGGATGAGAGGGGGTTGCCCTCTTCAGAGGGGTGCATGACCAGAGAAGACTTAGCAGTAGGAGGCTACCAAAAGAGGCCTGCAAAAACAGGGAGGTGGCTAGGTCTGCGCAGCTCTCAAGCAGACTCGTGCGCGTTTACAACAAAAGGGCAAATGTAGAAGCTACATCTATTTGGCTAATATTAAATATCATAAAAGAGTTATCATAAATTTAAATGAAATTTGAATATTAATAAAAAGAAAAATTTTGAAATTTCAACTTTAAACTTTTGATTGCATTCTTAATATTTTAATTGGTTCTCATATTTAGAAATTTTATTTCAACAGTAGGCTCACATGGTAAAATAAATAGAGCTGAGCTTTAGCTAGACTGAGAAATTTATGTGCAATGCTACCACTGATTGTGGATACTTAAATGTTGTTTGTGTGAATATATACACCATAGCCCGAACATTTTGGGAATTTTAGTCAAAATTGAGCTGTGTACGAGGTGCTCCTATATGCAATGAGATTTTTCACTTTTCGAGGAAGTGGGTACTAGAATAGAATGGCTAAGAATTTAGTTAGAAATTTAGAGACACGGGTGGAGAGTTAATGTAAAATTATTTGGTTTAGTTTTATTTTGTTACCCTTATGTGCTAGAAATTTGAACTTTAAATTTTTGATTGCATTATTAATATTTTAGTTGGTTCTCATATTGAGAAATTTTATTTCAACACTTCTATTTTTCCCAAAAAGTTGTATTGTCAAATCAGAGTCATGCAAAACGCCGAATTCAATTTCTTTTCTATTTTAGTTTGATTGTTGTTTCCATAATTAAATAATCTTGGAAAATCAAATTTGCAGCACTGTTTCAGCATCAAACATTAGGGAGTTAATTTTGAAATTCATGTTCCAAGTTTAGCATTACGAAATTATGCATTTTGCATCATTTCTCTTTGCTGCAATTTATTTCTATAATTTTTTTTTCCGAAGGGATAGATGAACATGAAGTGAATGTTAAATTAAATAGATAAGGTTTGTGAAATTTAAAACTCAAATAGTTAATATTTGTGAAATAAGGTATGTGAAATTGGAAATTCAAAGAGTTGATCTGTTATCATTGTAACCATTCTTGGTTAAAAAACTTAACCCCTATTTATGTAAACTTAATCTCATCCAATTTTGGTTTTATAGAAATGTTGTTGGTGTACATATCATTTATTTTGGTTTTATTGTGATGAGTGATGAGGGCAACACATCGAAACAAAAATATTTTGGGATTGAATGATACATGATGCATAAGTTGAAACTGATACCTTTGGAGTGTTCATTTGACCATATAGAATACACAACGTAGGTTAAAATCTTGTATTAGATTAAAACTTAACCATGAGCAAAGTCGTATCATGTTAGTTGATTTTTAATAAATTCCCTCTCACATCCACTTTATTTTTAATTTTTCAACATGTTTCATTGCTGGGAATTTTATAGATTCTCATTTATACATACATCTAGATCATATTTGTTATAGAATTTTTTGATTCCATCCATAGTTTGGCATAGGATTTTCCTTTCTAATTTGAAGTTACTCTAGACTATAGTTATATCTTTCTGTGTGCCCCTCAGCATAATCTCTTCTTCCGACAAAATTGGGTGAGTCGACTTTACAAACATTTCAATAATGAATCCAAGATTCTCCCCATTCATAATATGAAATTTAATCTCCATGCCAATCTTCATAGTATGAAATTCCTCATTTCAATCTACTATGGTCTTGTCTCGAAGCTTGGAAGTGTCGAGACTATCTACTTTTCATCTACTAAAATTTCCTTTACAAATGTTAGACAAAAATTGGGCAACATAATTGATTCTGACTTAAAGAAGCTATAAATCCTGTTATTAAAAGCTATCTAAAAATGAGTTAGCATTCAAACCTCATTAGGAGGGGCTAAGGAATGGCAACCACTATTTATTTTTTAAGACAAAATTTACAACCTTATCGAAACTATGACCCTTGTATGCATTGTATTACCACGTAATGTTGCATTTCATTCTATATAATTTATATACGGTTTTTATTTTATTGCTCAGTATTAAACCATTCCATTTAGCAAAAATATCACATATAAATGTGCAATTACGAACAAAATAAACCAAACTACAACTTTTTCCAACTTAACTATTCTATTGGCATACCTTTGCAACATTTTGGAGCAATTGCTAGTTATAGGAGTATAGAAAATCTAGTGCTATTACATCCATCAATAGTTTTTGCTTTTTTTCTTTAAGTTGGCACATTATAGGTTGGTACATGAATTTCTCTATTGCCGTTGTTATCTAAGTTCTGTGTAGGGGCTTCTCCTTAGCATATTATCCCTTTGGATAAGATCGAACCCAGTCACTATTCATGATATAATGTGTCTCAATGTCCTCTGTATTAAAGCATGACAAGAAGACGTGACTTGGCACATATAAGGAGTATCAAAGATGGTCTGATGAGAGACCACTAACAAATGAAGAAGAAAGCGGGGAGGAAGAAGAAAAAGTTGAGGAAAAGGCAAATAGAGTGGAAAGAGAGGTTGTTATTGACTCAATGGTAACATTAGTGGCCAACAAATAGGCCAAGTAAGGGTTTGTGAACTGAAGCGAGGTGGAAAAAATTCAGTGAAATTCTTTTTTCCAGGTGTTATGCCCCTATACCAATAGGTGTCATATATCATGATTGACTTGATGAGTTATGTAATATGTTCATACCTTTACTTGTTGCAAATGTTTTCCATATTTGTAAAAAATCAAAAAAATTAAAAAATGTAAAGAGGGTATACCCTAAAAGAAAAATAAAAGGGTAAAAGGAATAAAAAGATGGTCAAAAAAATGAAAGAAAATGAACCCCAACAAAAAGAAAGACCAAAAAAGTGTGCAAGTCTAAATGCCACTACTTTTTTACTTGTGTAAAATAAACAATTGTGTGCAGCTTGTCACTTATGCCACAATTCATGAGTAACCAAATAGTGTAAACTTGGCTACTTCATTTTTTCAATTGCATGTTGTAGAAATAGAGAATAAAGATCTGACCAAACAATGTAATCTTCGCAGATAAGTAGATAGGTAGAGTGAAAAAAGGAGCTCAACAGTTTAATCTGAGCCCTTGGATGTAATAAGTGTAGACTTAGATAGGCATTACCATGTAAAAGAAAAGAAAAGTTTGATAAGGGTTTGCCAATCTAAGTGCACCCTAATAAAGAAGTAAAAATGCTAGGTTAAAGTAGGTAGGGTAGGTAGATGATGGTAGCAGAATAACATGTGGTGAATGATGATGTGTAAATGTGCAAATATTGATTTTCATCATAAGGCAAAGGCATGCAGTACATGAAAGACATATTAAGTAAGCAAAGTGAGAATAATTAACTCCCCTACTCATTTTCCCTAAATTTTCACTAATTTCCCCTAAGTACCAAGGTATTTATTAAATTAAAGGGGCTCAGAGCATTTCTCTGACTTCTGGAGGGACCGGACCCTCGGCCCAATAATTTATAAAGCCTAAGTACTTAAAACCATTCATTAATCATCATACCCCCTCATAAAAATCATTCATTTCCTAATGAGTTTTTCCTAAGTAAAATTCTATTTTACTTAGGAAAATTACAATATTTCCCATAAAAATCCTTTTTCACTTTAAGCCTAAGTTTAAATACACGCATCAAATGTTTTTATACTTAGCGCTTTCTTATTCATTATGACATATTAACTATTAACTTATATTCATTTATAAATCCCTTATAAAATTTACCCTCACCCGTATTATTGTAATTATGTAATAATCCCGAAATATTATATATCCTGCCCCCGGTTAAATATAACCATAATCTGTTTTAAAATAGGATTAATGAGTTAATCAGTAACCCATTAAGAACCTCAACCCTCCGCTACATTAAACGGGATTAATTAACCCTCATGGTTAATTAGTAACCTCACCAGCCAATCCCGATGCCCCCGATGTGATTAAATAATTTTTAAATATATCGGGCCCGCCATTGTTAAAACCTCGTCACTTCATACTCCCCGACAACCGTCCGATTGTACTTCCCACATCCGATGGCTATAAAGCATATCGCGCGACCCTTTGTGACCGCACGTTAGTGTGTGATCACAAAGTGGTTTCACATACAATACCCTGCCACGCGTCAATCGCTCTATGGAATCGCTAGCCCAACGCTAAATACCACCCTTCCCCATAAGCGGTGCGATATAAAACCGCTTACCGCCTTCCCACAAACGACAAAACATCATGTCGTTTGCCACTGACGTCACCCGTCTAAATCCAAAAACCCGCCAATCTTTGACTTTGTAAATAAAACAAAAACAAATCATTTTCACTGTTTTATTCGGTAAACCTGTGCGCCCATGCAAATGAACGTCGAGGTCAACTAGTTCGAGCTTTCAGTCGCCAACCTGCTCCAAACCTTGCAGCCGACGCTGCCCAGAACCCTCCAGCCACACCCAGTACCTGCATTTCATTGCTCATCCCCCAAAAACAGGTATTTATCAAATTCCCGACAAAAACCTTGCAAATACTTGTTTTCCACTGTAAATTGATGAAAAAGGCCCAAATTCATTATAATTCAGTTATTATTTTCATCATTTAAGTCCCCCATAGCCTCTGTGTTGCCCATTTCACAAAGAAAACCACAGTTTCCTTCTGAATCCACAAGAACCAGAAATGGAAACCCCGGTGGCTTTGAATGTTGCACCCATTAATGCCCCTCATCGAGATTTAGACTATCTGCCTTTGGCAGATAAGGACTTCCAAATAAAAGACCTAACCATTGATAAAAATCACCTTAATGTCTTGTGCCAAAGTAGAGATAACTACTAAATGGCTATGATGCCATAGGACTGTGGGAATCCAATCCTCCCAAATACTTTCTCCCCTTTGTTCATGTTTTCCCTAACATAATCCATCAATGCCATGCCAATTATGACCCCAACCGCAGAGCAGTTATGTCTCCCAGCCAAACAGTCCTCTTCCTAATAATTGCTGAATCAATCAATGAGATGTTGCAATTTCACCCCAATGAAGCTCTCACTCCGATTTCCATTGGAAATTTACTTAAGAAATCAACTAAATTATCCCAATCCGAACTTAATCGCCTCTGTTAGACTTTCATACTAAAGGAGCATCAGCGTAAGGACCCACCTCCTTATATGCAAGCTTTCTTCACAGATATGGGAAAACTCATAGTTGATATGATATCTGCAGTTATGGGATTCAACACTAGTGAGTATGTAGATGAGTTAACCCTAGTGTTGATGTCAATCATTACTCCTGGATAGCCCCCTGCTGTCAAGTATGATTATGCCTCCTTTATTGCTGATAAAATTCATGACCAGTTCATGAGATTGGAGAATGAAAGAGTTTTCAAGTATATCATCTCATGCTCTATTATCAGTCGGATGATTTTCCATTCCCTGTCATGAAACTTGATACCAAGGGTAATCCAAGGTCTGTTATCTTTTGGACTTCCATCTTCCATAAATCCTTTGATTCCCCTTACTCATATAATGAGTTCATTGATAAGTTTGTTCATCCAGCAACTACCTTATTGACAGGGATTTCCCCTCCCAGGATCAGTGGTGACATTAAGAGGATCCTTTAGCTCTCCAAATAGTACAGAGTGGGTGACTGGTATTTATACCAGAATTATACAGAAATCAGGATGTATGGGTGTGAACTTTCCCCTTTCAAGTTACCAAAATATGTTCCAATGAGACTGTTTTCATTGGAATATTATAGGCAAATGATAAACTCAGATCTGGTTCATTTTACTAAAGCCAAAAAGAAAGCACAACTCAGAATCAAACATCAATTAGGCCCTTTCATCTGCAACACTAGAGAAGCATGGAAAGAAGCTGAGAAAATTCTAAAAGATCATCTTAAATTACACAAAAGTTTTGGTTGGATTCCATATGACCCTCATAGCTTCATATGTAATAGAAGGATGAAAAATAGACTGTCACCATACTTGCATCACAGAATCCTAGAGATTGAACAATTTGCCAACATGGATGAATGGAGAGAAGAGAGCTTAGTAAAACTGATAGTGAGCAGGTCAACATAGAAAATGTAATGAAAGATCTTGAAAAGACTCTTGACATAGATTCTTTTGGACAGGTGCAATTTGAGACTTTTCAAAGGCCAACATCAGGAATAAGTGCCTCAACAGCTGGGACCTCTCAAATGCACTCACAGAAGATCGATACACCACTTACAAGGACATCCAAAGGTAAAGAAACAGAGGCCAGCACCCAAGCAACAAAATAATCCACCATGTCAAAGCAGCATGAAACTTCTCAGGAGCAGATTCAAACATAGGCTCACCAAACTCAAGTTAATGTAGAAGAGCCCCCAATTTTGCAGACTCCTCTGAATGAGGAAAAGAACAAAAAGAGAGACAGGGAAGAAACTACCCCTGCCAGTGGTCCATCAGACCAGCCTGGTGCTAAAAGGCACAGGCTAAATCCTCTTTCAGAAGAAGAATATTTTGAGGAAACTACAGAGAGCCAAAGAAAAGAAGGTGCAGACAGTCATCAGACTTTCCCAGCAGGTGGGACACCTTCTAGTTCGCAGAGACGGGAGTTAGAGAGACAACAAAGTATTGAAGTATAATCCTTCAAGCCTCAAGCAAAAGAGAACCTGGATATTAAGAAGAAATTCAAAGAAATAAAAGCCAGAAATGAGGCATTGAGGATCCAGGTCTACAATCAATATTTGAAAATGGCTCCCACTAATTAAAACTGGTTGATGTCAGCCTATGACATCAAGGAAGGCAAAATGTAAATGATTTTCTTCAAACCCAAAGTGCAACAACCTCAAACAATTTCTGATTACCATCAAACAGATTTTGAGGTCATGGCAAAGGATGTTAATTCCCTGGATCAAATTGAGTTACACAGACAAACAGGGGAAATGATCTATTCTACATTGACTGGTAAGGCCATGATAGCCCAAAGACTAGAAAATTCTTTGAATAATACAACTGCCCAATTACAGCTGGAGAAATCCTCCTCACAGGATAAAGACAATAGAATTAAATCTTTAGAATAATTGATCATTGGATTGGGTCATAATCCAAAGGATGTGAAGGCTGCAGAAGCCTTAATTAAAAAGAAAGATGAAGACATAGCTGCCTTAAGAAAGCAACTAAAGTTGCCTCCTTCGAGGCATCCACAGACTACTGAGATCATACAACAAAGATCTGAAGAATAGCTTATGGACTTAGTCTTCAATCTTAATGAACAGCTGAAGGAGACTGAACAAGAACTAGAAAAATCATTGAAGGACAAGCAGGGAGAGTCGACCTCTCAGCCTCCAAATGTGATACTAGTGGTTTACACTGCAGTCCCTTCAACCCGTGGAAAAGATTTGGCTCCAAATGCCCCATTGGTCACAGCTGAAGTAGTCACAAGTACAGGAACGGCACCAGCAGGAACTTCAGGTTTAAGCACAAATGAACTGATAAAATCAATGGAAGAAATGAAGCTCCAAGTTTCAGAGTTACAAAAGGTAAAAGAGAAATTTGTTACCTTAGAATAGAAATATGATCTTTCAAAAATAAATTTTGCAGAAAAGGTGAGGGAAAATAAAGGGTTAGAACAAAAGGTGAAATCATTAGAAAAAGACCTCACATTTGATAAACCCTTAGCAGATATTAGGAAGATTCTTTGGACCAACATCACTCAGTCAATAAATGATGTTTGGCCATCCATACAAATAATTTTTGAGCAGATTGATTTGGTAAAGGTAGCTCTTGAAGAAGTCCAAAGAACTAAGGAAGAATTAGGAAGGATGCCTGAGGAAGCTACCAGGCTAATAAATTTTTTGAATAGCAAGAATAAGTACCAGCTTGAAGAACTAGGCATTGAAGACAGAACAGGGACTATTCTGGAAGTCAAGAAGGTATTAACTAAAAGGTCTCTAATGCAGAATTTGGAAAGGAGATGCCTAAACATGCAAGAGGAAATTAATGTTTTTATGGAGAAATTTGGCATTTTGCAGAGCAAAGGACTCCCCAGTCCTTTAGTTATTAATGATAAACTGATGAGACATATAGACTATGTTGATAAATTGGCCCAATATGCAGATAACCAGGCCAGCTCATCAGCTAGTTCATCTGCACCAAAGGCACTGCCTACAGGCAGAGTTCTCTATGACAGTCTAGAGAACCTTTTTTATGTTGAACATGAGTTAAAGCATTTGTTTCCAGTTCAGCCTACTTTTTTCAAGTACACCGAGACTGATGAAATCCTCAGAAAACTTCAAAGGACCAGAATACCACAGGAAAAATGGTGGACAGAAATGCTAGACATTTTGTAATTTATCCTTGGTAAAAAAGTAAATTTTCATTATTTATTACAGTCAATGATGGTAAAAGAGGATGAACAAGGATCAAACAGGTAAAGAGTATCAGAATAGGTCAAAGTGTATCAGTAAGAAAGTGAAAAGTAGAACAACCAACACTAATTTACGAGGAAGACAACAAGATGCCTTATCATAGGGCTTGCCTCCAGCTCATTCACAAAAAACAGGTACAACAAGCCATCAGTTTACTTTATCTTCTATCTACGAGACCATCTATCTCTATTTTCATGTAACATATAGTTAGTCACCCTAGAATATATCTCTTTGTTATGAGATATTTTATTGTAAAAATTTTGTATAAATACTCCCTCATTCGGAGTATTGAGGGTGGATTCTTAGACATTGCTGTAAAACTGATTACTTTGGAATAAAGTGCTGTTGGACAAATCTTGCATGGCTGGTTGGATGAAGAATTAATACAAAGGACTTTTCACAGGATTCATGTGTCAAACACCGGACAAATAAGTATTTTATATCTCATGTGTTATTGTTTTCTTGTTTATTATATCAATTATGTTTCATATCTGAATATTAAAACGAAAAAGAATAATTCAGAAAGTGCTTAAGTGCAATCTGTCTTCAATCATTTTTATTCTAAATGTTTTCCTCTAAACTATCATAGGCAAGGAATTCTTAATTGCTCCTGCTTCTTAGTTTATCATTTGATCATTTAGTAAAAAATTCTTAATTGCTTTTTATTGGTGATCATCCAAGTTCCCTCCTCTTAAAACATGTTGAATGATTCTTAATTACCCTTCATCCCTTTTAAGTCCATTCCATCTTTTCAAGTCTCTATTTGCTCCATGTTTAGCTATATTGCCCTGTGAAACCATCCTTTGTTGAAAAACCAAATCCAGTTGAGCCATCTTATTTTGACTCCATTAGCCCAATGGCCTAAAATATTCAGTACTACCCATCTACTACTGAATTTCACCACCAAACATAATCAAAACCCCCAAGCTTTCATAAACAGCCTAATAGCTTTCAAAGCAAAGCTAAACTTTAAAGAGAGAGCCCTCTCTGGATACAGATTGGCTAGATTTTGTACTTAAAAGTTGGTTTGTGGTTACCTCGGCCCCCTTTCCCTCTTCTTACAACTTTTGGGAAAATCTGAGTGATAACATAGTGGCGACTCCTTTGGGGAACGAAAATTTTGTTTGTTCGTTATTGTTGTTTACTTTATAAGCTACAGACGGAGCCTGAAGTTAGCTAGGTAGCCTTCGAATTGCTCTTTCTTTGCAAGTGCATAAGTAGATAAACGCTGCTTCGGTCAATCTCCGGTTTATTTTATGAACTTAACATGAACCAGTTCTTCAGTCAAATACTTCTTTAATAAAGTTTAAAATCCCAAACCTAAAGCATCTTAAAGAAACATAGAAGTTGTTTGTTGATACCAATTAAGAAAAACCCAAAAAAAAACCTAAAAACCTGGCTTCAGAAAGGACTCGTTACACCAGAGCTAATCCCGATCCCAACCCACCACAAGTGTTTGAGAATCCTAATCTGATCCCTAGAATTCTTAGGAGACAGGAAAGTCAAGAAAGTTTTGCTAGTTCTAGGCCCACCTATAGATCAAGATCCTGTCCTGTTAGGTGGATTTATATTGAATACGAACCCTTTGATGAACGTTTTGAAACCTCCTTGTTCAGAACATCTTCTGAATTAGAATTAATCGACCTAGTCCTTAAACCAGTATTCATTGAAGAATTACAGTTTGAAGCTGTCCGTTCCTCAATTGACAGACATTTTCAAAATTCAATACAATCTGATCTTACCTCTGAAGGAACACCTAATCCCTCTGTGATTACTACTGCCTCTGCAAGCTCCTCACCATTTCCTCATACATCTCAACCTCAAACCACTTCACAACAGATCATCCCTTCTACCCCTCCATCCACAACCCAAACATCCACTACTATCCCAACCCCAACTGTTGTTTTATCATTACCTACTGCAATGGCAAACAGATATACCCCCCTAGTTTTACCAGCCAATTTAGGTGCCATGCCCCAAGATTACCAAAGTAAAATCACTCCATTTGATGGTACTAGTACCTACACAGCCAAACAACATACCAAAAACATGACTGACTACTTCGAAATATATGAGATAGATGCTGATGATGTAAGAATGAGAATATTTGTTGAGAGTCTAACTGATGAAGTCAGAACCTGGTTTAGAGCCCTACCTACAAACATTATAGATTCCCTAGAAACTCTTTATAGACAATTTTTAAATCGATGGGAGAAAAAGAAATATCCTCTACAAATTTTATCAAAGTATGAAAATCTAAAGAGAGGAGCACAAGAGACTGTGCAGGATTACTGCACTAGGTTCAACAATGTCTATAAAGCCATTCCTCAAAACCTCAGACCTCCACCTGATTTAGCTTTAATCAAATTCCCTGATGGATTTGATTCTGACATGGCCTTCCAGCTAAGAGAACGAGCTCCTCACACTTTAGAAGACATGCAAAGCATAGCTGTTAGTGTTGAAGCCAACCTAATGTCTAAAAGAGCCAAAGTTAGGAGTGAAAGGAGAATACCACTGAAAGAAGAATCCTCACCTTTTGAACATAAATTAGATGCTATAATTAAAGGGATGGATAGGCTAGGAGATAGAGTTGAAACAATTGAAAGGAAAGCTCCTTAGGATGGTCAGCCAACCAACACAGGGAGAAATCCCAATTTAAAAAAAAACAAAAATCAGAACACAGGGAAGACTGGCCTAGACCAAAACATTAGACCTCTTTTCCAGGAGAATTATGCAGAGGGCTCAAACTCTGAAGAACCCGAAGAGGACACCCAAATAAATCTAATGGGACTCAGTGATGAAAAAGAAGTTTTCTTGACCCAAGAGGATCAAGAAGCTCATATTCTCAAACAATTTCAAATTCAGTCAGGAGAATCTTTTGACTTCAGGGAGGGATATGACACTGCCATCTATGAGGTGCATAAACAATACAACCTAAGAAGTAGAAGAATTGATGTTCCTGAAGCCAAAAAACAGAAAGCTCCAAAACAGCCCATGAAAGGTAAGACAATCATTACACCTATACATATTTTGTCTAGATCAAATAATAACCCATCTAACCCCATAATTGAAGATGTCTTTGACAATCAACCAAATAACAGACAGTCCTCCACTTCTCCACCTCCCAAGGGAAATGTGGAATAACATCCAGAAGTTGACGTAGGAGAAACTGCTAATCATAACACCACTCCTGAAAAGGAGAAAAACACAGAAAATATAGAAAACATAGAGAATCCCACTGTTCGAAACACAAAAGCCCAAACAGAAAAACCCTTCAATCTAGAAATTGAAGTAGGCAAGTTAAATATTGTTGTTCCATTGTCTGAATTAGATAAACATGATGCCTACCGAAGTCAAATCAACAGATCACTTAAAATCACTGGAACTGAAGACTTTGTAAACGTTTTTGATGACCAGCTAGATTTAATCTTTGGCCTTGAAGTAAATGGAAAACCACTGGAAGGAGGAATTCCTCCTTTTTATGTGAGTTTAAATATACATGACAAGATTCTTCACAATGCCATGTTTGATTCTAGAGCATCTCATAACCTAATGCCCAAGTCTGTAATGGAGAAATTAGACCTCAACATCACTAGACCATACAAAGATCTCTTTTCTTTTGATTCTAGTCAGGTGAGATGTTTAGGATTGATAAAAGACTTGTGTGTTTCATTGGTTCAATACCTTGCAAAAAAAATCTTAATGGATATAGTAGTAGCAGATATACCACCGAAATATGGTATGTTATTGTCTAGGTCCTAGGGTGCTAAGCTTCAGGGATCTCTTTAATTGGACATGTCCTATGCTACTATCTCGGTTTTCGGCTAACCTAAGAATTTATACAGAGAAACATTAATGAAATATGTAGTAAGTAGTCAGGAAAAACCACAAAATTTCCCTATTTACTCAGTACACTCTGATATGGACTCATTTATTCTTTATAATGCTGAAATCAATCCTCCCAACACTTTAGAAGTTTTAGCAGCACGACCAAAAGAAATTAAAAAAGAAAAATCATGCGTTCAGATTCAAGAAATATTAGATTCCAATGACCAATCAGAGAATAAAGAAAAACCAGATGAGAATGAAAAACTGAATCCCCCTGGTAAACAAATTCAGACCACCCCTGACACCAATTATGAGCATGAAATTTTGTGGCATTTAGAGTTTGATGGCTCTGTTAATAAATCAGGGGCAGGAGCAGGAGTTTGGTTGTATAACCTAGAAAATGACCATGCCTATAGACTAAATTTTAAGTGCACCAATAATATGGCAGAGTATGAAGCTCTCTTGCTGGGACTGAAACTTGCAAAAGCTTAGGGGCAATCAGAGTGTCTGTCATAGGAGATTTTGAATTAATCATTCAACAGATCAAAGGGAAATATTTAACTAGAGATCCTAGATTATGATATTACAGAGGAACAGTTATAGAGATTCTTAATACCTTCTTGGAAACTCAGCTTGCTAAAATCCCCAGAAAACACAATTTGCAAGCCCATAGTCTGGCAATGTTTGCCAGCACTTGCAAATTACCTTTCGAACCTAATCATCAGTTCACTGCTAAAATTAGGCATAGGCCAGCTATCCCTGATAATCTGAAGAACTGGCAAGTTTTCGATAGTGATGAGCATATTAATGACTTTTTAACCTTAGGTGAAGAGTTTTCTAACAGTTACATGGATGTAAATACAGTTAGTGACTCTAACTAGATAGATAAGGTAGAAACAGACATTTTAGAAGAAAGTTCAATTCAAATGCTACACCCCACAAAATTTACTAGAGAAGAAGTGCAAGATCTTAAACAAATGGACCTTGATGAGATAGTTGAAGAAGAAATAGAGGTTCTTGACCTAAAAGACAATCATCTGCCTAAAGGATTAACTCCTCTAGAAGACCTCTTTGATTCCAATGACATTCCAAAGAAACCAAAGATGGAACCACTAAAAGCAGACATTGAAGAATATAACTTAGGGACAAAAGAAAATCCAAAAATGATAAAACTATCAAAGTCTTTACCTCCTGACCAGAAGTTAAAATATGTTGAACTCATGAGAGAATTCCAAGATGTTTTTTCCTGGAGTTATGAGGATTTGAAATCATATGATACCTCCATAATTCAGCATACAATACCTTTGAAAGAAAACCAGAAACCATTCAAACAAAAACTCAGAAGAATCAACCTTGTGCTGTTACCACTGATTGAAAAAGAAATTAAACAAATGTATGAAGCATGGATAATTGCCTCTATTAGATTTTCAGAGTGGGTGTCCAACTTAGTGCCTACTAGGAAGAAGACTGGGGAAATAAGATTATGTGTTGATCTGAGAAATGTGAATAAGGTTTCTCTGAAGGATAATTACCCTTTACCTAAGATGGATCATATTTTGCAAAGGGTAGTGGGTGCTTCTAAAATTTCACTGTTAGATGGGTTTTCAGGATATAACCAAATTCTGGTTCATCCTGATGACCAAGAGAAAACTGCTTTTACAACACCATGGGGCACATTTATGTATATTAAAATTCCATTTGGACTCAAGAATGCTAGAGCAACTTTCCAAAGGGAAATGGACATTGCATTTGCTAAAGAGATTCATGATTTTCTTGTTATATATCTGGATGACTTAACTGTTTTTTCTAAATCAGATCAGCAGCATTTGGACCATCTCAGACAAGTATTTCTAAAATGCAGAAAATATGGTATCTCTTTAAATCCAAAGAAGTCCTTGTTTGGTCTAGAGGAAGGTAAACTCTTAGGTCATATTATTTCAAAGGATGGTATTTGAATTGACCCTGCCAGAATAGAAGCTATTTTACAGATACCTCATCCAAGAAATATCAAAGAACTTCAAGCTTTCTTAGGAAAGATAAATTTTTTGAGAAGATTCATATCTAACCTAGCTGAACTCATTAGATTACTTAATGATATGTTAAAAAAGGATTCAAGTATCAAATGGATAGTAGAAGCCAAACAAGCATTTGAAGAAATCAAAATGGCTTTAACTAGAACACCAGTCCTAACCAGTCCTCAATTTGATAGAGACTTCATAATCTTTTCATTTGCATCATAACACACTATAGCAGCTGTTTTATTACAAAATGATGATCAAGGATGTGAGAAACCCATAGCCTTTTTTAGTAAAGCACTCAGATATGCATCATTAAAATACAAAATCATGGAGAAACAAGATTTTGCACTTGTAAAAGCCATTAAAGACTTCAGAGTCTATATATTATACTCTCATTTGATAGCCTATGTACCAAATGCAGTTGTCAAGGACACCCTGACTCAGGATGGAATTGAAGGCGAAAGGGGTAAATGGATTGCTACCATCTTAGAATATGATATTGAAATAAAACCTACAAAACTGATAAAAGGATAGGGATTGGCCAAACTCATGGCAGAAACCAATTGTCAAGCCCTGGACATAAATGAACTGGATGACGAATAGGAGATGGTGACTCCACAAATCAGCCAGGCCTTTTTAGACTCACCTTGGTATGTTGATGTAATTTATGTGTTACTAAACCTGCAGGCTCCTCCAGGGTTATCCAGAACAAAGAAAAGGTTTTTAAAAATGAAAGCTTCAAAGTTTTGTATTTTAGATAATGCTCTCTTTTGGAAAAATCATGAAGGAATTTTATTGAATTGTTTGCTAAAAGATGAAGCTGACAAGGCTCTCCAAGAATTTCATGCAGGAGACTGTGGTGGACACCTTTATTGGAAATCAACTGCAGACAAGATCCTAAGGGCTGGATTCTATTGGCCAACCTTGTTCGCTGATGTGAAGAAATTTGTCACTTCTTGCCATAAATGTCAAATTTTTGAGGGCAAGAGAAAATTGTTACCTTTACCCCTAAAACCAATTTCCACTGAGAAACCCTTCCAACAATGGGGCCTTGACTTCATTGGAGAAATCCATCCACCCTCTTTAGGCCAACACAAATGGATTCTCACTGCCACTGACTATTTTACCAAATGGATAGAGGCCATCCCCTCCAGACAGGCCAATGATACAGTGATCATAGGTTTCCTAGAAACCAATATATTGTCCAGATTTGGCTGCCCTGATAAAATCATAACTGATAATGTTGCAGCTTTCAAATCAAAGAAGATGATCAGTTTCTGTAACAAGTACCACATTACCTTAGGCCATTCCACAGCCTATTACCCTCAAGGGAATGGACTGGCTGAATCTTCCAACAAGAGCCTCATTAATATCATTAAAAAACTATTGGAGGAGAACAAGAAAACTTGGCACAAGAAACTGATAAATGCACTATGGGCAGATAGGCTTACAACCAAAAAATCCATTGGCACCAGTCCCTATGAATTAGTATATGGCATGGAGGTTGTATTTCCTTCATCATTAGGAGTTCCTGTTATGAAACTACTCCAAGAAGCTCAGGTGGAACCTAATGATATTCAAAGAAGGATAAACCAGACCATCAATTTACAGCAAACCAGAGAGGAGGTGTACCAAAGATCCCAAGTGTTGCAGGAAAAGCTCAAGAAGATATTTGACAAAAGGACCAAGGTAGATGATTTCTACCTTGGAGATAAAGTGTTAAGATGGGATTCCAGAAGAGAGGATAAGGGGAAACATTGGAAGTTTGACTTCCTATGGAAGGGATCTTATATTATCTATGCCCTACAAGGAAACAATACATATTTTCTGAAAAACTTGGATGGCACAGAAGCAAAAGAAGGACCAGTTAATGGTCGAATGTTAAAACATTACTTTGATCCTACTTATTAATGACACCATTATTTTAACATGTATATACTATATCCTTTGTACTGTCAAAGATTTGATTGGACAATAACTTGTTGGAGTTGAAGCCCGAAGAGAATGCCCTAAGCTTCAGAAGTACCACTGTCATACATACAATAAAGCAACAAGGAAAAGAAGATTGCAGAGCACAGTCAAAGTCACTCAGAGGCCCTCTGATCTACTGTTCTTGACTTTTCACCAGGAAAAGCCATCCCCAAGTGGAGCCACTGTTATGCCCCTATACCAATAGGTGTCATATATCATGATTGACTTGATGAGTTATGTAATATGTTCATACCTTTACTTGTTGCAAAGGTTTTCCATATTTGTAAAAAAATAAAAAAAATAAAAAAATGTAAAGAGGGTATACCCTAAAAGAAAAATAAAAGGGTAAAAAGAATAAAAAGATGGTCAAAAAAATGAAAGAAAATGAACCCCAACAAAAAGAAAGATCAGGAACGTGTGCAAGTCTAAATGCCACAATTTTTTTACTTGTGTAAAATAGAAAATTGTGTGCAGCTTGTCACTTATGCCACAATTCATAAATAGCCAAATAGTTTAAACTTAGCTACTTCATTTTTTCAATTGCATGTTGTAGAAATAGAGAATAAAGATCTGACCAAACAATGTAATCTTAGCAGATAAGTAGATAGGCAGAGTGAAAAAAGGAGCTCAATAGTTTAATCTAAGCCCTTGGATGTAATAAGTGTAGACTTAGATAGGCATTACCATGTAAAAGAAAAGAAAAGTTTGATAAGGGTTTGCCAATCTAAGTGCACCCTAATAAAGAAGTAGAAATGCTAGGTTAAAGTAGGTAGGGTAGGTAGATGATGGTAGTAGAATAACATGTGGTGAATTATTATGTGTAAATGTGCAAATATTGATTTTCATCATAAGGCAAAGGCATGCAGTACATGAAAGACATATAAAGTAAGCAAAGTCAGAATAATTAACTCCCCTACTCATTTTCCCTAAATTTTCACTAATTTCCCCTAAGTACCAAGGTATTTATTAAATTAAAGGGGCTCAGAGCATTTCTCTGACTTCTGGAGGGACCAGACCCTCGGCCCAATAATATATAAAGCCTAAGTACTTAAAACCATTCATTAATCATCATACCCCTTCATAAAAATCATTCATTTCCTAATGAGTTTTTCCTAAGTAAAATTCTATTTTACTTAGGAAAATTACAGTATTTCCCATAAAAACCCTTTTTCACTTTAAGCCTAAGTTTAAATACACACATCAAATGTATTTATACTTAGCTCTTTTTCGTTCATTATGACATATTAACTATTAACTTATATTAATTTATAAATCCCTTATAAAGTTTACCCTCTCCTGTATTATTGTAATTATGTAATAATCCCGAAATATTATATATCCCACCCCCGGTTAAATATAACCATAATCTGTTTTAAAATAGGATTAATGAGTTAATCAGTAACCCATTAAGAACCTTGACCCTCCGCTACATCAAATGGGATTAATTAACCCTCATGGTTAATTAGTAACCTCACCAGTCAATCCCAACGCCCCCGATGTGATTAAATAATTTTTAAATATATCGGGCCCGCCATTGTTAAAATCCCGTCACTTCATACTCCTCGACAACCGTCCAATCGCACTTCCCACATTCGATGGCTATAAAGTATATCGCGCGACCCTTTGTGACCGCACGTTAGCGTGCGATCACAAAGCGGTTTCACATACAATACCCCGCCACGCGTCAACTGCTCTATGGAATCGCTAGCCCAACGCTAAATACTGCCCTTCCCCATAAGCAGTGCGATATAAAACCGCTTACCGCCTTCCCACAAACGACAAAACATCATGTCATTTGCCACTGATGTCACCTGTCTAAATCCAAAAACCCGCCAATCTTTGACTTTATAAATAAAACAGAAACAAATCATTTTCACTGTTTTATTCGGTAAACCTGTGCACCCATGCAAACGAACGTCGAGGTCAACTAGTTCGAGCTTTTAGTCTCCAACCTGCTCCAAACCTTGCAGTCGACGCTGCCCAGAACCCTCCAGCCACACCCAGTACCTGCATTTCATTGCTCATCCCCTAAAAACAGGTATTTATCAAATTCCCGACAATAATCCTGCAGATACTTGTTTTCCACTGTAAATTGACGAAACTGGCCCAAATTCATTATAATTTAGTTATTATTTTTGTCATTTAAGTCCCCCATAGCCTGTGTGTTGCCCATTTCACAAAGAAAACCACAGTTTCCTTCTGAATCCACAAGAACCAAAAATGGAAACCCCGGTGGCTTTTAATGTTGCACCCATTAATGCCCCTCATCGAGATTTAGACTATCTGCCTTTGGTAGATAAGGACTTCCAAATAAAAGACCTAACCACTGATAAAAATCACCTTAATGTCTTTTGCCAAAGTAGAGATAACTACTTGAATGGCTATGATGCCATAGGACTGTGGGAATCCAATCTTCCCATATACTTTCTCCCCTTTGTTCATGTTTTCCTTGATGGATTGTTTTCCTTGACATAATCGATTAGTGCCATGCCAATTATGACCCTAACCGCAGAGCAGTTATGTCTCCCAGCCAAACAGTCCTCTTCCCAATAACTGTTGAATCAATCAATGAGATGTTGCAATTTCACCCCAGTCAAGCTCTTTCTCCCATTTCCATTGGAAATTTACTTGAGAAATCAACTAAATTATCCCAATCCAAACTTAATCGCCTCTATTAGACTTTCATACTAAAGGAGCATCAGCCTAAGGACCCACCTCCTTATATGCAAGCTTTCTTCACAGATATGGGAAAACTCATAGTTGATATGATATCTGCAGTTATGGGATTCAACACTAGTGAGTATGTAGATGAGTTAACCCTAGTGTTGATGTCAATCTTTACTCCTGGATAGCCCCCTGCTGTCAAGTATGATTATGCCTCCTTTATTGCTGATAAAATTCATGACCAGTTCATGAGACTGGAGAATGAAAGGGTTTTCAAGTATACCACCTTCATATATCACCTCATGCTCTATTATCAGTCAGATAATTTCCCATTCCCTGTCATGAAACTTGATACCAAGGGTAATCCAAGGTCTGTTATCTTTTGGACTTCCATCTTCCATGAATCCTTTGATTCCCCTTACTCATATAATGAGTTCATTGATCAGTTTATTCATCCAGCGACTACCTTATTGACAGGGATTTCCCCTCCCAGGATCAGTGGTGACATTAAGAGGATCCTTCAACTCTCCAAATAGTACAGAGTGGGTGACTGGTATTTATACCAAAATTATACAGAAATCAAGATGTATGGGTGTGAACTTTCCTCTTTCAAGTTACCAAAATATGTTCCAAGGAGACTGTTTGCATTGGAATATTATAGGCAGATGATAAACTCATATCTAGTTCATTTTACTAAAGCCAAAAAGAAAACACAACTCAGAATCAAACATCAATTAGGCCCTTTCATCTACAACACTAGAGAAGCATGGAAAGAAGCAGAGAAAATTCTAGAAGATCATCTTAAATTACACAAAATTTTTGGTTGGATTCCATATGACCCTCATAGCTTCATATGTGATAGAAGGATGAAAAATAGACTGTCACTATACTTGCATCACAGAATCCTAGAGATTGAACAATTTGCCAACATAGATGAATGGAGGGAAGGGACCTTAGTAGAAACTAATAGTGAGCAGGTCAACATAGAAAATGTAATGAAAGATCTTGAAAAGACTCTTGACCTAGATTCTTTTGGACAGGTGCAATTTGAGACTTCTCAAAGGTCAGCATCAAGGATAAGTGCCTCAATAGCCGGGACCTCTCAAAGGCACTCACAGCAGACCGATACACCACTTACAGGGACATCCAAAGGTAAAGAAACAGAGGCTAGCACCCAAGCAACAGAAAAATCCACCATGTCAAAGCAGCCTGAAACTTCTCAGGAGCAGATTCAAACACAGGCTCACCAAACTCAAGTTAATGTAGAAGAGCCCCCAATTTTGCAGACTCCTCTGAATGAGGAAAAGAACAAAAAGAGAGATAGGGAAGAAAATACTCTTGCCAATGGTCCATCAGACCAGCTTGGTGCTAAAAGGCATAGGCTAAATCCTCTTCCATAAGAAGAATATTTTGAAGAAACTATAGAGAGCCAAAGAAAAGAAGGTGCAGACAGTCATCAAACTTTCCCAACAGGTGGGACACCTTCTAGTTCACAGAGACAGGAGCTAGAGAGACAACAAAGTGCTGAAGTATCATCCTTCAAGCCTCAAGCAAAAGAGAACTTGGATATTAAGAAGAAATTCAAAGAAATAAAAGCCAAAATTGAGCCATTGAGGATCCAGGTGTACAATCAGTATTTGAAAATGGCTCCCACTAATCAGAACAGGTTGATGTCAGCCTATGACATCAAGGAAGGCAAAATTCAAATGAGTTTCTTCAAACCCAAAGTGCAACAACCTCAAAAAATCGTTGATTACCATCAAACAGATTTTTAGGTCATGGCAAAGGATATTCATCCCCTGGATCAAATTGAGTTGCACAGACAAATAGGGGAAATGATTTATTCTACATGGACTGGTAAGGCCATGATGGCCCAAAGACTAGAAACTTCTTTGAATAATACAACTGCCCAATTACAGCCGGAGAAAGCCTCCTCACAGGCTAACGACAATAGATTTAAATATTTAGAAGAATTGATCATTGGATTGGGTCATAATCCAAAGGATGTGAAGGCTGCAGAAGCCTTAATTAAAAAGAAAGATGAAGACATAGCTGCCTTAAGAAAGCAGCTAAAGTTGCCTCCTTCAAGGCATCCACAGACTACTGAGATCATACAACAAAGGTCTGAAGAAGAGCTTATGGACTTAGTCCTCAAGCTTAATGAACAACTGAAGGAGACTGAACAAGAACTAGAAAAATCATTGAAGGACAAGCAGGGAGAGTCGACCTCTCAGCCTCCAAATGTGATACCAGTGGTTTCCACTGCAGTCCCTTCAACCCTTGGAACAACTTTGGCTCCAAATGCTCCCTTGGTCACAGCTGAAGTAGTCACAAGTACAGGAACGACACTAGCAGGAACTTCAGGTTTAAGCACAGATGAACTGATAAAATCAATGGAAGAAATGAAGCTCCAAGTTCAGAGTTACAAAAGGTAAAAGAGAAATTTGTTACTTTAGAACATAAATATGATCTTTCAAAAATAAATTTTGCAGAAAAGGTGAGGGAAAATAAAGGGTTAGAACAAAAGGTGAAATCATTAGAAAAATAACTCACATTTGATAAACCCTTAGCAGATATTAGGAAGATTCTTTGGACCAACATCACTCAGTCAATAAATGATGTTTGGCCATCCATACAAATAATTTTTGAGCAGATTGATTTGGTAAAGGTAGCTCTTGAAGAAGTCCAGAGAACTAAGGAAGAATTAGGAAGGATGCCTGAGGAAGCTACTAGGCTAATAAATTTTTTGAACAGCAAGAATAAGTACCAGTTTGAAGAATTGGGCATTGAAGACAGAACATGGACTATTCTGGAAGTCAAGAAGGTATTAACTAAAAGGTCTCTAATGCAGAATTTGGAAAGGAGATATCTAAACATGCAAGAGGAAATTAATGTTTTTATGGAGAAATTTGGCATTTTGCAGACCAAACGACCCCCCAGTCCTTTAGTTATTAATGATAAATTGATGAGACATATAGACTAGGTTGATAAATTGGCCCAATATGCAAATAACCAGGCCAGCTCATCAGCTAGTTCATTTGCACCAAAGGCACTGCCTATGGGCATAGTTCTCTATGACAGTCTAGAGAACCTTTTTTATGTTGAACATGAGTTAAAGCATTTGTTTCCAGTTCAGCCTACTTTTTTCAAGTACACTGAGATTGATGAAATCCTCAGAAAACTTCAAAGGACCAGAATACCACAGGAAAAATGGTGGACAGAAATGCTAGACATTTTGTAATTTATCCTTGGTAAAAAAGTAATTTTTCATTATTTATTACAATCAATGATGGTAAAAGAGGATGAAAAAGGATCAAACAGGTAAAGAGTATCAGAACAGGTCAAAGTGTATCAGTAAGAAAGTGAAAAGCAGAACAACCAACACTAATTTATGAGGAAGACAACAAGATGCCTTATCATAGGGCCTGCCTCCAGCTCATTCACAAAAAACAGGGACAACAAGCCATCAGTTTACTTTATCTTCTATCTACGAGACCATCTGTCTCTATTTTCATGTAACATATAGTTAGTCATCCTAGAATATATCTCTCTTTGTTATGAGATATTTTATTGTAAAACTTTTGTATAAATACTCCCTCATTCAGAGTATTGAGGGTGGATTCTTAGACATTTCTGTAAAACTGATTACTTTGGAATAAAGTGTTGTTGGACAAATCTTGCATGGCTGGTTGGATGAAGAATTAATAAAAAGGACTTTTCACAGGATTCATGTGTCAAACATTGGACAAATAAGTATTTTATATCTCATGTGTTATTGTTTTCTTGTTTATTATATCGAATATGTTTCATATTTGAATATTCAAACGAAAAAGAATAATTCAGAAAGTGCTTAAGTGCAATCTGTCTTCAATCAATTTTATTCTAAATGTTTTCCTCTAAACTATCATAGGTAAGGAATTCTTAATTGCTCCTGCTTCTTAGTTTATCATTTGATCATTTAGTAAAAAATTCTTAATTGCTTTTTATTGGTGATCATCCAAGTTCCCTCCTCTTAAAACATGTTGAAGGATTCTTAATTTCCCTTCATCCCTTTTAAGTCCATTCCATCTTTTCAAGTCTCTATTTTCTCCTTGTTTAGCTATCTTTCTCTGTGAAGCCATCCTTTGTTGAAAAACCAAATCCAGTTGAGCCATCTTCTTTTGACTTTATTAGCCCAATGGCCTAAAATATTCAGTTCTACCCATCTGCTACTGAATTTCACCACCAAACACAATCAAAACCCCCAAGCTTTCATAACTAGCCTAATATCTTCCAAAACAAAGCTAA
Organism: Pinus tabuliformis; assembly: GCA_031772625.1. Taxonomy (NCBI): domain Eukaryota; kingdom Viridiplantae; phylum Streptophyta; class Pinopsida; order Pinales; family Pinaceae; genus Pinus; species Pinus tabuliformis. The sequence goes on from CM062819.1 coordinate 1,408,199,958, forward strand.
ACTTTAAAGAGAGAGTCCTCTCTGGATACAGATTGGCTAGATCTTGTACCTAAAAGTTGGTTTGTGGTTACCTCGGCCCCCTTTCCCTCTTCTTACAACTTCTGGGAAAATCTGAGTGATAACACCAGGGAGGTGGCCTCACAAATATTTGGTAAGTAGGATGGAGCAAGCTCTCTTATTCTCAACCAGCAGGGCTCACCAGACCACCCTTGGAATTAGGGAGACTTTCCTGAATGTAGTGAAGGGAAGGAAGATGAAGGAAGGGGGAAGCTGGTAGAGTTATTTGGACAATGGCTAAATGAAGGTCGTGTGAAATGAAACACACAAACTACTGTTTCAAATAACCATTATGTAACGCACAACACGAAGTGATCACGGTCGTCCAACACACTCTAAGACAAAAAATATGCTTCGAATATCAAATCTAGTCCGTTCATTAAAAAGTCAACACGCCTCCTCCCACCTGAGGTTGAAATAGGAAGCCTTCCACTAATTAGAGAGAATTGAAACCATAAGGAAATATATACAACCAAATGAAAAAATAAATATACTTATGATGAGAAGAGAAGAAAATATAAAGAATCATATGTATTTACTATCTTCCAAATGACCTATAATTCAAACATTGCAACTCGCTATTTTGTATGATATACAAGCTATCGATTTAGAATTATTATTTGATGTTGTCTGTCCAAAACGGTTAATTCATATGGAAGAATATTGGTTCGCAGATTATAGGTTGTTATGCAAGCATATTACATTAAACATAAACAATCAATAGTTCTCATTGTCAATTTAATTAATTGATTAAGAGTTTTAATCTTGAATTTTCTACCCTATTTTTACGGCAGAATTAGGGGCGTTTGATAAAAAAATATTAAACTTGCATTACAAATTGTATAATATATATATTTGTCAGGTTATTTGAGTTTTTATGCCTAATCGATGGTTTTAGTAACTGCAACCCACGGGGCATTTCCGCTGATCATAAACTTGGGACGACGATGATGATTTGTTCTATTCCCACCACAATTCATGTGAAGAAACGTTCTATTGCAATCACAATAGTATTCCATGTATTCCCCAGAGTTCATTGGCACAATCTAACTATTCTATATATTTTTTAATTAGAGTTTGATGATATAGTTTTTAGCGAGAATGTGATTTTTTAGTTATTTAAAATGTGTTTTTGAATGCATAAATAGATTCGGGCGTTAATTTGACTGCTAAGTCTACAACGACATACATACTCTACTCCCCTCAGATTTTCAACTTATAATCTTTTAGGAGAAAACATATGCTCTTAACCTTTAACCCCTCTCAATTTTTTATCACAACTTATAATCAATATGATGTTGAATTAATATTAATATTTTTCTTTAAAAATAATAATAATAATAAATATCTATGAAAAAATTAAAAATAATATTAAAAAGAAAAATAAATATATATAAAGTTATTCATTAATTTCATTAGCAAATTTTGGCAATTGGTATAAATATAGGATTAAGAACTCTCTTTTTTTTCGGCAAACACCCTAACAATTAAAGTGGAGAGTGCGCGTTTTCTTTTTAACTTTAACCCTAAAAATTTCAAGAAAAGATAATGAACAAGTTTAAAAAAAAAATTATATTGATTATACTCTGCTATTCTCCCAATGAAATTGTTTATAATCTCACAAATATCGATAACAATGAAATATAACATGTACAAATATAACATGGCATTATAACATAAGATGGATAGGGAAAGGTTTATGCATCTTTTTCTAAATCTTTCTTTAGATTTGAGGCTTTCTCTATAGTTGAGATGTGTAATGTATATATAATATTATGGTATATTATAAAGGTTAGTATAAAAAAATTATATATATAAAATTAAATTTTATATATATATATAATATTTGTGTTTTAATAATATATTTATTTACTATTAATCTAAAATTTTATAGGAAAAAATTAAATATAAAGTTAATTATAAATACTAATATAAAAATTTAATATATATTGAAATTTAGTAATAGAATAATATTAAAAGGAAAATAAGTGGAGTTCAAAACATTGTAGAGTACATTATAATAGTGAGGAGAGAAAATCACAATATTTGGAAAATACCAATTAGCAAAATTAAAAATTAGAGAAAATGTAGACTCAAGGACTTTGTAACACTTACTCAATTGAGGGACTATTCACATTACAATTGAGTGAATCCATGAATCTTGGTCACTTTTTATGGTAAGGGAATATGTGAAAATAATGAAATCAGAACCTCAATTGAGGTATTTTAAAGTCCTCAATTGAAGTCCTTAATCAAGAATTTTTCACATGTTCTTTGAACTTTAATCTAAGTATTGTGTGTTAACTAGATCCTCAATTGAGATAAATCTTGATTGAGGGTTAGGAGCTTGATCAAGCTCCTCTTTTACATAATGAAACAATAAGCCATTGAGCTCATTTTCCAATTTTTTTGTGTCACAAATAAGAGCATGAGTGTAATCCAACCTTCAAGCTTGACCCAATTGATGAGCCCCAAAAATGGATAAGTATATGGGCTCATTCAACCTCCTAATTCGACTTAATCCACCATTCTCATTAGTTTATTGCATGTTTTTGATTATATTTATGCTAATAGAGTGAATTGGGTTAGTCATTATGCCAACAAGTCTAATGTGTGCTTTATGCAGTCTTTTTGGTCAATTTGGAGACAAAATCAAAGGTTTAAATGAGCACTTGGCAGCCAAATTCGTGGAGAGGATTTTTAGGAAGGTGTCCCCTTCATTTATGGGCCCTTACCTCGAATTCTCCACCATCAGCTTGGAGTTCAAGGGCCACCAAATCGATTATCACAAGGGTAGCCAAGCAAGTCAAGTAGGACTGCTGTTAACTACAATTTTGGGCAGCCGAGTCCCTAAAGTTTAGGAGGACTGTTGGGGTCCTCAATTTGTATAAATAAGAAGGCTTAGGGCCTCATTTTGGTTAGCCAGTAGTTAGTCACTTTGTAGGCAGAAGTTAGCTAGCTTGTAGTTCGATTTTAGTCATTTTTAGGCAATAGATTAGCTTTGCATTTCAGCACATTTTCAAGCTTTTCTTTGTGGACATTTTTTGATGTAACTCTTCTTTTCTTGCTGAATAAAGATGAATCCAGCTTTGCACCAGCTCTAAATCTCTCTTAGGAGGCTGTAGCTCTTGGGGTTGGGCCCATCTCAAGTGCCCAGTACCTCCTTTGTTTACTTTCATGTGTCTTTGCTGCATTCTTAGAATAAAATCTGCTATTTAGATTTAACTCTTGTTTTGTTATTTAGGTTGATTTTTATGGTTAAAATAGCTTTTCATGTTCATATTTACTTGATCGGTTAATCACAGGGAAGATCTTCAAAAAAAGGCTACCAAGCACCTTGGATCTCACCTCCCCCTCAGTGGAATCATGAGCTGGGACCAATGTGACTTTGCTGCCAACAAAAACACTGTCTTTTTTGCTTCACCATGCAATTAGTAGTGTTGGATTCTTAGTTGTCGAACTTGATATCAGTTTTGATTGCATGCTTCAGTTTATGATTGCTTATTTGCATAGTTATTTCACGTATTTCATTTCGAATAAATTTCTATTCATTTCCTTTTGTTGTTAGGTCAGATTAGAGTGAAGTAACTAGGTCATAGGTTTTATAAGTGTTTGTTTGTTCAATTTGAAAAATTACTTGCAGAGTACCTGTTATCCTTCCTTACCTGCCCATACTCCATCCAACCTACCTGCTTCACCCTTCACTTAGAACCCTTACCTTACATTTTCCTCATTCGCTTACTTTGCCATGATTCTCATCTTCTTGTGCAACATCGTTTCATCCCTCTTTGAACAAATCTCACCATCTATGCCACTCCTCAACTCCATCTTCCAAGTCTTGAACTCCCCTACACCCCTATTTCACCTCCATACTCATTCCTCCACCTTTTTCCCTCCATCCATGCTTCAAAACCCCATTTCTGAACATCCTGTAGAAAAATTACAGAACATCCTGTAGAAATCCCAGAACATCCTGTAGAACCCCTGCAGACTTCCTGTAGAAGCTCACGAAAGTGATTTCTTGAGATCCGATCACTGTGAAACTCTCAAGAAGGGTGCTAGGGACCCCTTAGGACCTCTCCTAACCTTCCCAACCTTCTGCAAGCATTTCCTCTCGCCAATCCACCTCTGCACAGTCAAAAGCCAGTTAAAAGCATATGCATGATAGTTCTAACAACTTATTCAAAAATACAAAAAGATGTTTGTTTGTTTGTTTGTTTGTTTGTTTTGTTTGTTTTGTTTTGTTTTTTTTTTTTTTTTTTTTTTTTTCAGATGTTACTATAGAAGTAGCTTAGACACATGCATTTTACCTTCCTAGAAGTCAATGGCATCTCTTTCAGTATCTTGCATCCTCTTTGTCGCATCAGTAGGGCTAGCTGGTAAAATTAGGGTTTGCATTTCCTTTCCACTTTTCGCTTCTTTTTGCAAGTAAATTAGCCTTCTTTGAGTTAGCTTTCGTCCATCAGTTAAAAAGCTTCTTCTGAGAGCTCATAGAAGTTGGCTTAAGCTCCTAGCGGACTTGTACCAGCTGATCAAGTGACAGCCGCGGCAAGAGCTAGTACTTGTGCATACAGCACTGTCGCTTCCAAGTTTGTTACGAACTACCGGGTTGATAAAAGTAAAGAAGGGAGTCCCAGGAGTTGCAGCATTATTGCTGCAATACTGGGGCTCACCACTCTTTTTGGCGCCGTTGTCGGGGAAGCGTCAGAGTATTGGTGATTGCTGCTTTTCTTCTATTTTCTACTACAACCTTATGCTAAGTAGTTTATTTCATTTCCATTCTGCAATTTCATTTCCGCAAAAGTAGAGTAGACATTTCCTGCTTTCATAGATTAGCATTTCAATTCCGCAATTTCAATTCTGCAAGTGTAGATTAGCATTTCAATTCTGTAACATAGATTAGCATTTCAATTCCGCAATTTCCATTCTGCAAGCGTAGCTTAGCATTTCATTCCTGCAATTTCATTTGAGCAAAATAGATTAGTCCTTTCCTGCTTTCATTTCAACTCCGCATTTTCATTTCAGCAAGATAGTTAATTGCAGTTCAATCTATTTTAGTTTTGCAGGTACAAGAAGAAAAATACAAAAATCAACCAAAAAGATTTCATTTCATGCCTTGTAGGAGTAGAGATAAGTTAGAAAAATGATTGCACAACGCCCCCACTGCTTCACATAGCCAACCTTTTCTCTTCTTTTATGGTTGTGATTAAAGAACCCCTAGGTGGACAACAAGACATATTTGAAGAACCTCTAGGGGAGAAGAAGAAGAAAACATTCATCTGGAGCAAATGGCTACAAACAGAAATGTTGAGAGCAGTACCTTATCCAAAAATAAATTTGCAAATCAGATGGAAGATTTCAAGGGTGATATGAGGCAATTTCTTGCCATGCAACTAGATACCTTACGGATCCAAAGGAAGCAAGAGGAAGCCAAGAGGGATTTGGTAATCTTTTGTCCCAGGTGCACTAGAAAGCATCCTAGGAACGAATGTCAAATGCACTCCCCAGAAGTTTGTTTTCTCTGTGAAGAAGACCATCCTACAAATCAGTGCCCTTCCTTGCCTGGACTTAAAGCTGCATATCAGAGAGCCAAAGGAGCCATTGAATCACTCTATTATATGAACCAAAGGAAGCCACATGGACCCATACCCTACCAGCAGGGAATGCAAGGGACATCCCAGACCTATTACGACCCCTATCAAGCCACTTCCATGCCTTCTTGGGGTCCCTCTGCTCATCCTTCTTGGTTCACACGTCCTCCTTGTTCCTTCACAGATCCATATTATGCCCAACCAGCTGCTCATTCGTTTCACTCTTATGCTCAGCCACAGCCTCAGTGGAATGCACCTCATCAGGGGTGGAGGCCCCAGTACAACACTTCTCTCGCTCATTTTCCTCCACCACCTACTCAACCACAACCATTGCCTCCTACTCCACCAAGGCAACCCCAAATGCCTGCCCAACCACAACCCCATCCACATCCATCTCAAACATACACCCCCACTCAACTACCCATACCACCATTTCCAAACCCGCACATTGGAATAGCTCAACCCAATTGCAAAGCTGAGGCGCAACATGTCCAAATGACTCCTCTTGAGCTCAATGATCTTCACCAAAGCTCAGGAAGAGTGTTGCAAAACAGAGATTATATTGACAACATTGAACGACCAAAAGCAAAAGAAGATTCAAAAGAGGAGATCAAAGAACCATGGGCTGCACTTGATGAAGAGAAGAGATCAGAATCAGAGATCGAGAAAGCTCCCTCATGGTTACCATCAAATCCTCCATGTATTCAAGAGAAAGATCAGCAAAAAGAGGAAGATGAGAAAGTCATGGTAGAAGGTGACATGGAACATGATCGAGATCAGCAAAAGGACCAAGGATATCAGAGCTATATTGAGATATGGTTCCAGATGGTCACTAAGTTGCAGCAGTACTCTCTTCCTCAGTTATGATTGATCCCTTCAAAGTCAAATCATTTGGTCTCTGAAATCCAGACAACTGTCAAAGCATGCATTTCGAGCCTCCACATCATTTTGTCTCTAATCTCGATGTGCACATGGTTCCATTGGAAGTATTCTTATACTTGATAATGATTTTGTTTTTCAAGTAGGGTAGGGTAGAAAAAAAAAAAAGAAAAAAGAAAAAAGAAAAAAAATGAAAAAATGGAAATAAGAGGAAAAATCTAAGGTGAAAACCTCCTCGGAGGCGCATTAGATTGGCTCATTGATTGAAAACCTCCATGAGGCCGTCAATGGGTTGGAAAAAATAAAAATAAAAAAGAGAAAAAAAAGAAAAAGAAAAAGAGAAGAAGATCCCTGGGTGAAAACCTCCCTTGGAGGCGCCCAAGGCAGGCAATTAGGGTGAAAAGCTCCATGAGGCGCCCTAGTTGTTTTCAACAAAAAAAAAGAAAAAAGAAAAGAAAAAAGAAAAAGAGAAATCAGGACTAATCTCTGTAAAAAAATTGCAGGTTGCAGTGAATACTTGGCAGAAAAAGGGGCGCGCGAAACGAGGACAGGGGTCCGTACCAGGCTCAAGGACACCCCCTCCATGGCCACTCACCTCTCCTAGGATTTGGTCACATTCGAGTTGAGATTGGGCCTTCTACAGGAAGTTCTGGGCCTTCTACAGGGAGCTACAGGCGTTTCTACAGGAAGTTCTGTATTTCTACAGGAAACATCCTGTAGAACCTTCAGGCGAGCCAAATTTGATTTTGGAAGGGAATCTAAAGCTTGGAATCTATTGGTTAGGCCCACAAGTATCCATGTTTCCATTCCTCGCCCTTTTCCATCATTTTTTCCACCTCATTGTGCTTCCTTTATGAAAACTGTATTTTCTACAGGAAGTTCTGTGTCTTCTACAGAAAGCTTACAAAAAAGCCAAATTGATCTCCGAAGAGGACCCGAAGGCTGGGAATATATCCATGAGGCCTGCACACATCCATGTTTCCATCCCTCACCTTTCTCCACCATTTTTTCCACCTCATTGTGCTTCTTTTATGAAAACTGTGTTTTCTACAGGAAGTTCCTGTAGAAATTACAAGAAGCTAAAAATGGATTGCAAAAAGGTAGTTTGGCGAACATGATAGCTTCCTCAAGGGTTCAGAAGTCCTCCTGCAATTTTTAGACTCCTCCTCCATCATCTCCATGCCTGCATCACAGCCCAAGCTCATTTTTTTTACCATGCAAAAACTTGCAGAATGCTTTGAAGAAAAAAATACATAGAACAGAATTTGTTTTTTCCCTAGCTTGAAAACTGTGCATCCATTTGTAAAACTGTTACAGGGGGAGTTGTATAGGGATGATGGCAACATGCCTAAGCAATTTCATCCAATTCCGGTGCACGGTTTCCAAGCAATCCGCCTCCATCACCTTTAGCTATTTTTGCATTTTCTCCATATCCGTGCATCCATTTCAAAATTTGTTTCATGGGGAGATGCATATGGGTGATAGTAACCTACCCAAGCAGTTTCAGCCAATTCCGATGCACGGTTTCCGAGAAATTGATCTCTGTAATCTTTAGCCATTTCTCGTTTTCCTCGAAATCAGTGCATCCATTGATCGCGATTTTGCTATGGGAGATGCATAATGATGATAGGAACATGATCAGAAAGTTTCAGATCGATCCGATCTATCGTTAGGGAGCAATGGCGAAAACAAGTTTTGGTCCTATGAAAATTCAGCAGTAGCAGCTTGAGGGTGCAGATCTGAACGTGGAAACGAACTCCTGCAGCCTAGATCCGGCCAGAGGATACCTGCACAAGAAAAATAACCACACATCAGACAACAAAAAGCTTATAACATAAAGGATCCAGGCATGCAACCACAGAAACCAGTGCATGCAGCAAATGAAAGGCCACAGAACCTCACAACAACCATTCGACTTGCAGGTATGTGTCTAAACCAACTCCTATATTTGCATCAATATGATTTGAAAGTGCATAACGAATGAAGTGGTGGGATTAAGCTGATAGTTCCTTGTCCAATTCTCTAGCAATAAGCCAGGAATCATGCAGCGTACGTGTTAGACAACTCACGTGAAATTAAAAAAAAAAAACAGGGAGTGTTAGCCATTTGAACTCCAGTGCAACTGATCAAGAAGAAAACATACAGTTAATAAATAGAATTGCAGTCTGCATGTGGCCACGTACACCTGGCCACTTCACTCCCTCACCAAGAATCACGCCGCAATGTAAAATGCTCGGCTGAAACTCACACCACCTGCTGTCCATTTGCACTTGACTGAAGTATGCATCCTCCGCTTCCACAAAATGATGAACTAGTCGTCCTCCACTGGTTTCTACCTGTTTTCGAAATTATCCCGCGTATCAGGCTCGCTCAAAGGCAGAGTAACATTCTACAGGAACCAGGAAGGTCTTCTACAGGAAGAATCCTCAGGAAATATTGCACAGCTTTCTCAAGCAGGGAGGCCTAGGATCTTTTTCTTCGTCGAATTAGGAGCTCTAAACAAGGTAGGCTTGAAAAACTTCTCCATGCATGATATACTCCAAAAAGGTGATGAATTGAGCTATTTTGAATTGGAGGGTTAGAGCCAAGTCTGCTGTGAGTCAAAAACAACAGTTTTCCTGTGTTGCATGGAATTTCTCGGTTGGTTCTGCATCAATATTCTCCTCCACAATTCCTGTTAAAACATTTTTTTCTTTTGTATAAAAGATAACGCACAGTGAGGGCTCGCCTGTATATAATTTTTTTTTGAATGTGCACGTTTGTATGTATGCTGGGAGTAAAAATTGAAGTGTTGTACCCTGACTGTGGAAACCAAATTTCTCCCTCCATACATGGACAACAGAGTTTTGGGCAGCAAAAATAGTAGAACCAGGAAAGTGGTGCGAAGTTAAAGTATAAACACCTGAGAGATCCTGTCTTGAAGTTAAAAGGAGGAAACCATAAAACAACAGTCCCTTTCTGCTCAGAGCATTGAAACAGAGCACTCTCACCATGCCAATTGGATGACCTTTTGTGACAAAATTCAGGGTCAGGATGATGAGATAATGGAGGAATTCTTAAATGTCCCTGCGACCTAAATCAAAGACAAAAGCCACAGTGAATTTCAGAGGGTTGACCCTCAAGCTCACCCCACAACTCATTAGCCGGGTCACTGAATTTCCATTGGGGATGCCCTGGGATAAAGAGGAAAGGAAATTGGGCCAAAAAGCTAAAAAGGAATTCTTCCTACCAGAAGAACAGTTTTCAGAGGATAAAAATGGGGTCCGAAGAGCTAGCTTACAACCATTTTGGAGTGAGGTCAGCCTTCAAATTATGAAATATATTACTTGTGAGGGGCAATTTAGTATTGTGTATGGGTATCACTTCTGCTTGTTAACTGAGCTCAGGCATAAGATGGATTTGCCCTCAGAACAAAAATTGAGCATCCCATACTTCCTCCTGCAGTCATTGATTGAGTGTGGCACAAAACTGAAGGAGGGGACACCAGACCAGCTGGCTCATCATGGGCTTATCAAGCTCCTCGTAGAAGATGCCCTCCATACTTATACTGTCCCTATCTCCTGGGAGATTTTCCATAATATGACCAAGAATGATGATATCCGGACCCTGGTAGAAGAACTCACTTCATCCAACAGTGAGGAGAAGGAACATATTGAGGCAGAGAAGAAACCTAAAGGTAAGGAAGCTAAGGGTAAGAAAACCCAGGACAGGCCATCACAGGAAAAGCCACAAGAACAACAAAAGGAAAAGCAAGAAAAAGGACAAGCTGTTGGGGCCAAAGCTGGGAGTAAAATAAAAATACCAATGCTAAGGGAGAAACGGTTGCAAACCCAGGCAAAGAAGACTGAAAGGATGCAAACAACACCCAAGGCAACCACAGCACAAGTCAAAGAGAAGGCACCCCCAGCCAAGCAAGCCAAATCCGGTAAAACTGGTTCTACAGGAAGCCAGCAGACTGTTTCTACAGGAAGCCAGAAAACTGCTTCTACAAGAAGCCAGAAAACAGCCACTACAGGACTTTCTACAGGAAGTCTGGGGAAAGGGCAGCAGAAGGAGAAATTGGCTGAGATTTTAGCTAGGGAGGTAGCAGCTGTGCTGGCCACCCTAAGCACATCCCCCAAGCAGAAGGAGAAGCGAAAGAGAGCTTCCACTATATTTTAAGGCAAGAAGGAGTATGCAGATAAGAACTGGCAGACCCCAACCACAGTCAAAAGAGCCAATCATAATTGTAGACACCTTAGCTACACAAAAGGAGAGGTCCCCCTCAAAGGAATCCATCACCTATGAATGAGGAAGGCCATAGACATCCACTTGGAGAGAAATAATGAAAATGTTGGACACAAAGACCTCTCTATAGGATGCTGAGACAGTTCTACAGGAAGCTGAGAATTCTCTAGGAAAAGGAGCACAGGCAGTGGGAAGAAGCAAAGAGAAAAGCATGGTTTCATAACCGAGAAGAGGACATCACTTCAGAAGCTTGGCATGACATGGAGGCCACCAAGGCCATCAAAGATGAGGAGATAGATTGGTTGCTCAGAGGATGAGCAACACTTTCAGTAGGGGGTGATGATGAGCCCCAAAAATGGATAAGTATATGGGCTCATTCAACCTCCTAATTTGACTTAATCCACCATTATCATTAGTTTATTGCATGTTTTTGATTATATTTATGCTAATAGAGTGAATTGGGTTAGTCATTATGCCAACAAGTCTAATGTGTGCTTTATGCAGTCTTTTTGGTCAATTTGGAGACAAAATCAAAGGTTTAAATGAGCACTTGGTAGCCAAATTCGTGGAGAGGATTTTTAGGAAGGTGTCCCCTTCATTTATGGGCCCTTACCTCGAATTATCCACCATCAGCTCGGAGTTCAAGGGCCACCAAATCGATTATCACAAGGGCAGCCAAGCAAGTCAAGTAGGACTGCTGTTAACTACAAGTTTTGGGCAGTCGAGTCCCTAAAGTTTAGGAGGACTGTTGGGGTCCTCAATTTGTATAAATAAGAAGGCTTAGGGCCTCATTTTGGTTAGCCAGTAGTTAGTCACTTTGTAGGCAGAAGTTAGCTAGCTTGTAGTTCGATTTTAGTCATTTTTAGGCAATAGATTAGCTTTGCATTTCAGCACATTTTCAAGCTTTTCTTTGTGGACAGTTTTTGATGTAACTCTTCTTTTCTTGTTGAATAAAGATGAATCCAGCTTTGCACCAGCTCTAAATCTCTCTTAGGAGGCTGTAGCTCTTGGGGTTGGGCCCATCTCAAGTGCCCAGTAGCTCCTTTGTTTACTTTCATGTGTCTTTACTGCATTCTTAGAATAAAATCTGCTATTTAGATTTAACTCTTGTTTTGTTATTTAGGTTGATTTTTATGGTTAAAATAGCTTTTCATGTTCAGATTTACTTGATCAGTTAATCACAGGGAAGATATTCAGAAAAAGGCTACCAAGCACCTTGGATCTCACCTCCCCCTCAGTGGAATCATGAGCTGGGACCAATGTGACTTTGCGCCAACAAAAACACAGTTTTTTTCGCTTCACCATGCAATTAGTAGTGTTGGATTCTTAGTTGTCGAACTTGATATCAGTTTTGACTGCATGCTTCAGTTTATAATTGCTTAGTTGCATAGTTATTTCACGTATTTCATTTCGAATAAACTTCTGTTCATTTCCTTTTGCTGTTAGGTCAGATTAGAGTGAAGTAACTAGGTCATGGGTTTTATAAGTGTTTGTTTGTTCAGTTTGAAAAACCACTTGCAGAGTACCTGTTATCCTTCCTTACCTACCCATACTCCATCCAACCTACCTAATGCACCCTTCACTTAGAACCCTTACCTTACATTTTCCTCATTCGCTTACTTTGCCATGATTCTCATCTTCTTGTGCAACATCGTTTCATCCCTCCTTGAACAAATCTCACCATCTACGCCACTCCTCAACTCCATCCTCCAAGTCTTGAACTCCCCTACACCCCTATTTCACCTCCATACTCATTCCTCCACTTTTTTCCCTCCATCCATGCTTCAAAACCCCATTTCTGAACATCCTGTAGAAAAATTACAGAACATCTTGTAGAAATCCCAGAACACCCTGTAGAACCCCTGCAGACTTCCTATAGAAGCTCACGAAAGTGATTTCTTGAGATCCGATCACTGTGAAACTCTTAGGAAGGGTGCTAGGGACCCCTTAGGGCTTCTCCTAACCTTCCCAGCCTTCTGCAAGCATTTCCTCTCGCCAATCCACCTCTGCACAGTCAAAAGCCAGTTAAAAGCACATGCATGATAGTTCTAACAACTTATTCAAAAATACAAAAAGATGTTTTTTTTTCTTCAGATGTTACTATAGAAGTAGCTTAGACACATGAATTTTACCTTCCTAGAAGTCAATGGCATCTCTTTCAGTATCTTGCATCCTCTTTGTCACATCAGTAGGGCTAGCTGGTAAAATTAGGTTTTGCTAGGGTTTGCATTTCCTTTCTGCTTTTCGCTTCTTTTTGCAAGTAGATTAGCCTTCTTTGAGTTAGCTTTCGTCCATCAGTTAAAAAGCTTCTTCTGAGAGCTCATAGAAGTTGGCTTAAGCTCCTAGCGGACTTGTGCCAGCTGATCAAGTGACAGCCACGGCAAGAGCTAGTACTTGTGCATACAGCACTGTCACTTCCAAGTTTGTTACGAACTACCGGGTTGATAAAAGTAAAGAAGGGAGTCCTAGGAGTTGTAGCATTATTGCTGCAATACTGGGGCTCACCACCAATATTTGACCACACACCTACACAACCTACACCATGGAAACTAATCCAAGAGATATGAAGTTTTTTTACAAAAAAATTCTTATTAAAATTAAATCTATTAGCAATTATCATTGGTTTTTTTTAATCAGGCCAATTGATAGCATGTCAACTAAACATGGGGTGAACTCAACAGTCAACTTGCTTATCACCATTGTTCACATGAAATGATACTTTCCTAGATAAAGAAATGACATCTATAATATATTATGGCCATTGAAATAATAGTAATCAAGGCATTGTCTAATAAACACTAACTAAAATATTGACAATATAAGTCATCTTGACACTATCACACTAACCAACAAAAAAAATAACTCGCATAGTCACTCATCTTGAAAAAACGGGAAACCCTAATTTTGTTTTGTCTCTACACTCATTTATTATGCACGATATTTCTTTCCAATTTGTGCTTACAGGTCATCTTTGAAATGTTAAGTGGTGACCGTTTAGATCTCTCCCTACTTGACAATTTTCAAGTCATTTTACCAAGTGCTCCCTTGTGGTTTTGTTGTCTTCACATTTTTTCATCTTCATCTCCTTCTTCTTGTTCACATTGTGTTTTCCTTGTGTCTTTTTAGTGTTTGGTATTCTTGCCTTGTGACACATCTTGGTAGCCCCATATTTTTGGTAGGTATAAGGATGGTTCCTCGTTTATTACATATGACTCATCTCAAGAAAATGGAAATCCCAATTTCATTTTATCTCCTCATCACTTCCATACATGTGTGAACTTTCCAATTTGCGTTTGCAAGTCATCTTACAAAAGCTAAGTGGTGACTAATTGGACGTTTCCCCACTTGACAATTCTATCAAGTCTTTCTACCAAGAACTGATCCGAACTTAAACAGGAACACAACAAATTACAGAGATAACCATAAACACAGATATGCAGCAGAAATAATACTTCATTTCATCAATGTAAAATACTGAAATATGCTTACAAACAGTAATGGAAATAAACCAACTAGGGCGATGGTAGCTTATCTCTGAGAAGAGATGTGGTGGCTACATGCCTCTGAACTGTCTTACAATGAGGCTCAAGGGCCTTTTTATTATTGAACAATGAGAGAAAACCCTAAACAACCAAAACCCTAACCCGAGGAGATGTAACACCAAGAGTTTGTGGGCCCCGTTGGGGTGAGTTGGATAGCCAACTTCCCGGGGTCACGAATTGGTTATATTATCTCCGTTTGACGCGCATGATAGCCCGTTGGAAAGATCTCTCCGAGGACTACGACATAGATTTCCCAAAAAATGTCGTTTAGGGCCTCAAAACGGCTCTGGAAGTTTAAGACTCGAAAAACTGCTAAAAATAGTAAACTGTGCTACAATTTAGGAAACTGAAAAGACTGAAAGAGACAGTTGTGGGGGTCCAAATGGGATAGGTGGGTGGCCACCAACATCCACCTGGATCATTCCTCCCCCCTTAGGAAGCAATGGTCCCCATTGCATTGAGTTCCTCCCTGAGATGAGGAAGCTTCTGCTGAGCTGGGTCTCTGGTGAGTTGTTCTGCAATCTCTGATGTGTCCAGAAATGGTGGGAAGCATGGTCGATGACGGTCCACATTGAACACTCGGTGCAAGCCAAGGAATGGAGGAATGTTATGCTTCAAAGCATTGTTGCCCGTAGCCTTGGTACTGGTGTAAGGACCATGTCGGAGTCGCCTGAGTTTCTGATGGATTCTGGTAAGGCGTTCTCTCTGCAGATGTAGCCAAAATTTGTTGCCCACCTGAAACTTGTGTGGTACCCCTGTGGGTGAGGAGAAGTTGTTCCTTTGTTCTGTCATGACTGTATCCCTTTGCTGCTGCCGCTGTGTGGAGGAACCCTTTGCGGGGGTCATGGATGTAGCAACGATCTTCCCCTTACTTTGGGAGCAAACCAGACAGAAAATGAATTTCCTAGTCTGGGAGATGAGCTTGCTGCCTTTCTTGGTAGTGATCAAGGAGGTGGCGGTAGGTGGGGCTGCCTCCATATCCTGTATAATGAATTATCCAAAGAACTAATGACAGCGCGAGGCCTTGACTCATACATAGCATGTCGCCTCCACAAGTATGGCTGGCCTAATAGTACATCGTAAACATCTAGAGGTGTAACATCACACAATACCTCGTCTGTGAAGGGCTTAACGCTGTAGGGAAGGTGGCACTGCTGACGAACTTTGAGATCTCGTCCTTCAAGAAGCCACCCGATACTGTACGGCTGTGGGTGTGGTGTAGTCGGTAGGCCTAACCACTTCACAACCTCTGCTGAAACGAGGTTCTTTTGGCTCCCATTGTTAACAGTGAATTGTAGCGGTGAACCCTTCACCCACATTTGTGAGTGGAAAAGGTGCTCCCCCTCCTTTGGGTCTTCAGGCTCATTCTTTTGGATCTTGGCAGTGGCAACAGTGGCGCTGGGCTCCTCATCAATGATCTGCTTCCCTTTGCCATTCCCCTTGTCCGGTTCTGGTTCAGGGTCGGAACATGCATCTGATTCGGTAGCCTTCAATTCGGCCACCAGCGACTGCTTGGTCCAACACTCACTTGTGCTATGAGTGGGACTCTTGTGGAACTCACACCACTTTCCTGTGTCCTTCTTCGGCTTCGTGGTGTTGTTCTTTTCTTGCAACTTCGACGGGTTGTCTTGGGTCACCCCGCCTTGGCTTTGTCCTTTGGGCTTCGGATTTGCAGATCCAAAGTCTCGCTTCTTCTGTTTGAACTTTTGCTTGATTTTGACAGCGTATCGGTATGCTATGCCGAGTGAGGAGATGTTCAAGAACTCCATCTCTTCCTGGATGTATCTGTGTAGGCAGCCGTGGTATTTGAGTACCAGATGCAGCTCAGAATCTTTGATACCCAACTATGTGTGAAGGGTATGGAAAATGTTTGTGAACTCTGGCACATCTTGGTCTCGTCCTTGCCGCAGTGTGGTCCATTTGATGTATTGGTCCTCATAGCTTTTGACAGGGTAGTACTGCTCCTTGATGGCATCCCGAAAGTCATTCCAAGTGGTTGCAGCTGAAAATAGTGAGCCTGTACTTTCATCCTTCTTCTCGCAGTAGGTTTCCCACCAGTCCTTGACGTGGGGGGCTGCTTTGAGAAGAGCGAAAACAATCTTTTCCCAGCTCGAAAATTCATGAACAGAAAAATACCCCTCTAGCAGATTTAACCATTTGTTTATGGCATCTGCATCTATTTGACCCTTGAAGATGGGGATTTCAAAATTAACTTGTACCTTAAACGATGTGGCGTTTCCAAAGTAGCTGTTGGAAGCCGATGCATCGCCTCTGGGTAGCCGCTGAAGGATCTTGGCAAAGTTGTCCATCATCGCGTTCCTCTGTCGCTCGAGGGCTTCTTCGAGCAAGATTTTGATAGGATCTCCTGCCCCCTCATCTTTCTTCTCATCCGCCATGGGAGGCCGTCGGGATTTGCGAGGCTGGTCTTGCAAAGGTTCAACCAGTTCAAGCCCTAACTCCTTATATCCCGACCTCGTTGGGGACATGCAAAGAAAAACAAAGAAAAAGCAGATTGCTCTGATACCACTGATCCGAACTTAAACAGGAACACAACAAATTACAGAGATAACCATAGACATAGATATGCAGCGGAAATAATACTTCCTTTCATTAATGTAAAATACTGAAATATGCTTACAAACAGTAATGGAAATAAACCAGCTAGGGCGATGGTAGCTTATCTCTGAGAAGAGATGTGGTGGCTACATGCCTTTGAATTGTCTTACAATGAGGCTCAAGGGCCTTTTTATTATTGAACAATAAAAGAAAACCCTAAACAACCAAAACCCTAACCCGAGGAGATGTAACACCAAGAGTTTGTGGGTCTCGTTGGGGTGAGTTGGACAACCAACTTCCCGGGGTCGCAAATTGGTCATATTATCTCCGTTTGATGCGCATGATAGCCCGTTGGAAAGATCTCTCCGAGGATTACGATGGAAAAAATGATTTTTTGATGGAAAATTCACTAGCGGTAGATTTCCCAAAAAACGTCGTTTAAGGCCTCAAAACGGCTCCGGAAGTTTAGGACCCAAAAAACTGCTAAAAATAGTAAATTGTGCTACAATTTAGGAAACTAAAAAGACTGAAAGAGACACTTGTGGGGGTCCAAATGGGATAGGTGGGTTACCACCAACATGCACCTGGATCAAGAACTCCCTTATGGTTTTGTTGAATCCACCTTGTTGTTCATATCCATCTTCGTCTTCTTATTCTACATGGAAGTTTTCTTCTGTTTCAGCAAATGTTTGGTCTTCATTCCTTGTGGCTTATCTTATCAACCTCATCATTTTGGTATATGTAAGGATCACATCTAATTTATTCCATTCCAATCACCTCAAGGAAGAGGGAAACCCCAATTTTGTTTCATCTCCTCACTCTTTTCTTGTGCACGAACAAGCTTACCGGTTATAGCTAGTAAGTCATCTAAAAAATATTAACTAGTGACCACATAGACCTCTCCCGAGTTGATTTTTTTTTCAAATCATTTCACCAAGAAAAACCTACCTTCATCTTCCTCTTCTCATTCTACATGGTGTTTTCCTTGTGTTTAATTTAGTGTTTGGTCTTCTTTCCTTATGGATTGTCTTGAAAACCTCACTTTTTTCGTAGATGTTGAGATGGTTCCCTTTTTATTGCATTCCACTTGTCTCAAGGAAGAGAAGTGACCCCAATTTCATTTAATTTCCTCATTCTTTGCTTGTGCATAGATGGGCTTTCCAATTTGGGCTTATAAGTCATATGAAAAATGTTGAGTGGTGACAGATTAGACCTCTCCCTACTTGATAATTTTATCAAGTCTTTGTAACAAGTGCTCCCTTGTGGTTTCATTTCCTCTACCTTATTGTTTACATTTTCCTTCATCTTCTTGTTCTATTGTTTTTTTTTCTTTCTGTTTTATTTAGTGTTTGTTTTTATTTCCTTATGCCTTGTCTTAGAAACCCTACCTTTTTGTTAGATGTAAGGATGGTTCCTCATTTATTCCATGCCACTGAACTCAAGGAGGAGGGAAACCCCAATTTCATTTCATCTCCTCACTCCTTCCTTTTGCATGGAAAGAACCCTAAATCCTAAACCCTAAACCCCAATTTCATTTCATCTCCTCACTCCTTCCTTGTGCATGGATAGGCTTGCCAATTTGGGCTTGCAAGCCATAAAAAACACTAAGTGGTGACCACTTAGACCTCTCATCGCTTGAAAAATTGTCAAGTATTCTTACCAAATTCTCCCTTGTTGTTTGACTACCTCTAGCTTATTATTTATCTTCATCATCTTCTTCTCAATCTATATTCCTTGTGTTGTATTTAGTGTTTGGTCTTCTTGCCTCATGGCTTGTATTGGAAACCCCATATTTTTGGTAGTTCTCATAGCGATGATTAATTTATTCCATGTCACTCATCTTAAGGAATAATGAAACCCTTAATTTTTTCTTCTTACTCCTTCCCTATGCACAAGTGGGATTTCTAATTTGGGCTCACAAGTCATTTAGAAAAACTCAGAAGGTGACTAATTAGACCTTTCCTCACTTGAAAAATTTCTCAAGTATTTTCACTAAGATCTCCCATGTGGTTTCACATCCTCCACCTTATTTTTCACCTCCATCTCCCCCTTCTCTTATTTTTTTTTTGTTTTGTTTTTGTTTTTTTTTTTTTAATTTTTTAATTTATTTTTTAATTTTTATTTTTAATTTATTATTATTATTATTTTATGATTTTTAATTATTTTTAATTATTTTTTATTTTATTTTATTTTATAATTTAGTGTTTGTTCGTCTCGCCTTGTGGCTTCGTTTTGGCAATATCATCAACTTGATAGATGTAAGTATCATGCCTCATTTAATCCATACCACCCATCTCAAGGACGACGAAAACAATAACTTTATTTTGTCTCCTCACCCATTCCTTATGCATGGGAACACTTTCTAATTTGGGATTACAAATCATATGAAAAAATCTAAGTGGTGACCATTTCAATCTCTCCTCTCTGGAAAATATTATCAAGTATTTTTACCAATCCCTTCCTTGTGGTTTTGTTTCCTCCACCTTGTTGTTTACCTATATTTTTCTCTTCTTATTTTGCATGATACTTGCTTTGTGTTTCATTTAGTGTTTTTTCTTATTACCTTTTGTCTTAGTAGGTGTTAAGGGATGGTCACTTGTCTATTCGATGCCACTTTTCTCAAGGAAGAGGGAAAACCCAATTTTGTTTCATCTCCTAACTCCTTTCTTATGCACATGCGGCTTTCCAATTCAATATTACAAGTCACTTCATAAAATATAAGTAGTGACCATTTATACCTCTCCCCACTTGAAAATGTTGTCAATTTTGTGGTTTCATTGACTCCACCTTATGTTCACATTTGTATTCCTCTTATCGTTTCACATGGTTCTTTCCTTGCGTTTCATTTATTGTTTGGTCTCCTTTCCTTGTGGCTTGTCTTGGAAACCATATCTTTTTGGTAGGTATAAGGATGATGCTTTATTTAATTCATGCCACTCATATTAAGGAAGAGGGAAACCAAATTTCATTTTGTTTCCTCACTCCTTCCATGTGCATGAGTGTGCTTGCCAATGGACTTGGAATTCATATAAGAAAAGCTAAGTGATGACCACTTAGATCTCTTCCCACTTGATAACTTTGTCAAGTCTTTTTACCAAGCACTCCCTTGTGGTTTCCTTCATCTTCCTCTTCTCATTTTGGGTGGAATTTTCCATGTGTTTTCATTTAGTGTTTGATATTCATGACATCTTCTTACCTTTTGGCCTATCCTATAAATGCCATATTTTTGGTAGCTGTGAATATTTTGTTTCATTTATTCCATTCCACTTGTATAAGGGAATAGGGAAACCCAAATTTCATCATAACTCCTCACTCCTTCCCCATTCTCTAGAGGGCTTGCCAATTTTGGTTACAAGTTATCTAAAAAATAATAATTGGTAACCACTTAGACCTCTCCCTCCTTGGTAATTTTGTTGTCCTTTTACTGAATGCTTAAGCCCTATGAACCTTAACCATTATAACACTTAACATTTAAAACTCTCATGTGGTAAACAACACTTTATTTTTTATTTATAATATAATAACGTGGTTGTGTCTTTTGCTAAATCCTGTAGCTATATCTAATTCATCTTGGTTATTTGGTGCAGATCTTTCTCTATAGTGAGGATCATGTCTTTGTGAGAGATGGAGTTATGGATATTCTTGAGTTTCTAAGAGGATACGCACACACACATACACACAGAGTTAATTATTATATATAATGATGGATATAACCTCACCATCCATCTATAGGTGACATTGGATATATATATATATATATATATATATATATATATATATATATATATATATATATATATATATATATATATATATAGTTAATTATTATATAATCATGGATATAACCTCACCATCCATCTATGAGGTGACATTGGCCTCAACTAGTCATAGCGGAAAAAATTAAAGTGGCAGTGAACCTCTCATATCCTAGAGAAAGCATGCATCATTAGAGGATAGCAAGGAGTTTCAAGACTTGAGTATTCAATATGAATTTACTTGTTATTCAATTATGGATAATCTTTAATTTTGAAAGTTTGAATTCATAAGAAAGCACTTATTTTAATGTACAAATGTTTTTAATCTAACTTACAAGGGTCCCTAGTGGATAGGACTATCCTACATCTCCCCTTTTGTTGGGGAATGAAGTGGTATGGAGCACTCTTGAGGAGATATGTGCAAAATGCATTTGGTTGTGGAGAATGATATAAGAAATTCTTCATATTATCACCACTCAGTGATATTTGTTGACAATATTATAGTGTCAACCAATTAATGGATCTATATTAGACAATGGTATTATAGATCTCTTTGGTAGAGCATCATCATGGCCAAGGTGTTGGGGACAGATAAATGGGAGGGGATGAAAGATGTGATGAGAAGTTATTTGAGATCCCTCCCAACCATGTGAGGGGGAACCGCTTACAATCCTTGATCCATATTTAAACATGAACGCAACAAATTACAGATATAACCATAAATACAGAGATGTAGCAGAAATAATACTTCATTTCATTAATGTAAAATACTGAAATATGCTTACAAATAGAAATGGAAATAAACCAGCTAGGGCGATGGTAGCTTATCTCTGAGAATAAATGTGGCGGCTACATGCCTCTGAATTATGTTACAATGAGGCTCGAAGGCCTATTTATTGTTTAGAAACAATGAAAAACCCTAAACATCCAAAAACCTAACCCTAGGAGATGAAGCGCCAAACTATGAGCCCCGTTTTGGGTAAATTGGTACATCAACTTCCCAGGTCGTAACTTTGGCATAAGATCTCTGTTTGACATGCACAATACCTCGTTAGAAAGATATATCCAAGGAATGTTGCTCCTAATTTTCCCAAAAAACGTCATTTA
Organism: Pinus tabuliformis; assembly: GCA_031772625.1. Lineage (NCBI taxonomy): Eukaryota > Viridiplantae > Streptophyta > Pinopsida > Pinales > Pinaceae > Pinus > Pinus tabuliformis. The sequence continues at coordinate 1,408,221,672 of CM062819.1, forward strand.
GGGCCTTAAAATGGCTCTGGAAGTTCAGGACCCGAAAAACTGCTAAAAATAGTAAATTGTGCTACAATTAAGGAAACTGAAAAACTGAAAGAGACAGTTGTGGGGGTCCAAGTGAGATAGGTGGGTGGCCACCAACATCCACTTGGATCAATCCTATAGTTATATCTTGAATTTTAAATGTGTCATATTTGTAATAGATTTAACAAAGCACGGGGAATGTTCTTCCACCATGATTAGGTTGCAATATATTTTTCAACATATATCTATGTGTTGTGGCCACAACCACTTTCGAGTGTTTTTGCTGTTCCCTCCAGGGAACAAGACCTTTTTGGAGTGTTTTTGCTATTCCCTAAAGGGAACAACACCTTTTTAGAGTGTTTTTTGCTGTTCCTTCCAGGGAACAGTTGTTGTTCCCTAAAGGGAACAACACTTTTTTGGAGTGTTTTTTGCTTTTCCCTCCAGGGAACAACACTTTTAGAGTTTGTTGCGGCCACAACCACCACCCTATTAAAACCTGCTCTTGGGGAAAATTTGAATGGGTCCCCTAAGAAGTTTGATCTTTCGTTTCTCCAAATGATAAACTGGAGTTGTCAGATGGAAATATGTCTTCAAATTTGAATGGTTCAATGGTTTAATAATTATGGTTGCAATGCATTTTGAGATTAAAATGGAAACTGTGACTGTGCATGCCTGAAGAGTGTCACGAAATGCTTGATACTATAATTCATGGAATCAACCTAAAGGTTCCTGAAGGTTGAATTGTGTCCGACGTTGAAACCTCGCCTAAGATAGTAGGAGTCCGAGATCATCATGTGATCGCTTCCCCTGATGCCTCTCCTGATGCCTGAACTCTAGATTTCAGGGAAATTCCTTGAGGGCTCTCAGTTCACAGTACCGAACGTGAATAAGTGAAAACAAAATTCCAAAGAGAAGCATCCCCACCGCGCCGAAAGACTTTAACCATTTCATTGCATGGTTATCTGTTTTGCTTTAATCATTAGTTCCCCATCGCCTAGCAAGTTTAGAGCCATCATTGTGCCGTGACCAAATAAAGATCATCGCGCTCTCTTGAGACTTAGAGCCTGAAGGACTCACAGAGCTCCCAATTATAGAGTCTGTCTCTTTATGAAAGTTTTAATGAAGGAAAGGTTTGTTTTTGGGTGTTTTTATCATATCTCTCATAATCATAGCTATTGTTAATTATTTCTGCAGGTGAGGACCAAGAGAAGAAAAGCAAGGTCGGCGAGTTGATGCATAAGCATCATGAAGGGCTGCAATGAAAGATGCAAATGGATCGTGAGGTGGTAATAAAATTCGAGAAAGTAATGCAGCGTTTGAATGATCATCGCAGGAACAACATGCCTAGTCCACATGATACCTCTACCAGCTAGATTTTCGCTGCCATGTGTCGTGGCTTTGGGATAGAATGGGGTAGGATGTCCTAAAATTCTAAGAAGACAGGAAGCAGAACAGATGTTGGTATAAGAGTTCTTATGTCGCTCTGGGGACTCTAGATGACACCTTTGCACCACCGATGTCGATATTGCAAAGACATACTCCGCAAGAAAGGGATATGGAACTGCCACATTGCATAATGGAGGCACACTCTATGTTAAGTTGAGGTAGTCCTGACAACGTAGATCCATCAAGCTGTTGTTACCTCCAGATACACTTTAAATCATGCCAAATGTTCGATGATGAGTGCAGTGTCTTCATTTGCCTTTAGGAAATAATAGGGAATAACATTCAGTCGATATAGGTGCAAAGAGATGGCTTGCAGTTATTCTTCTTTCCGTCAGCATCCATTCATTTCCTCCAGGAAATAAAACGCTCCAGCAAATGTGGCCTCGACATGTCAACGATTTCATTGACCGTTCTATGTTTGTATATTTTAATTTGTATATTGAAAAGAACAGGAAGGTGGAAAGTCATAGAAGACTGAGGGTCAATTGTCTTGCTACATAAGTATTACATCTGGATATGGGTAATGGAGTTTTTTTTGGCAGAACAGGGGTTGATTTTATTGTGCTAATAAAGAGGACTATTTCAGTCAAGAAGAAGCCTCTTTTTTTTTTCTTTTCTTTTTTTAATATTTTATGTTTGGAATTAGGGTGTTGTGACTGGCATGAGGATATATATGTTTTGTTTTTGTGCACAGTGATAACAGACAGCTTATGCTAGTCTTGGTTATTTGAATATAATTCGTTATCATGGTTAACTCATGAGCAGTATCCGATTCGAGGCTACATTAAACATCAATTGCAAGTTTTATTTGTAGAAACAGGAATGTGTATTCTTGTATGAATAATTATATTGCAATTAAGCTTAATTGATTTACTTAGACTTGGAATCCATATATGGTGTTTAATCTCTTTTATTATGCTCCTGCAGGATAGATTAGAATAGTTAGAACTAGCATAAGTAGGTAGAATCAATGTAGATAGGACTTGATACATATAGGTTAGCCGTTTCTTTTGTTGATTTAATTGAAGTCTTCCTCCAAGAAGCAATCTTTCAACACCTATAATAGTTTACGGGATCCTTTAAAACCCGTTGGAACTAGCCACTCCAAAAGAAAGCTGATCTAATTGGGGTCTGCGATCGGGTTGGTTCCCCTTTGTTGGCATAGAAAAAATTTGCCGTGTCAACAAATTGGCGCTAGAAGGAAGGCCTGAACCTCCGTCCACAGCTTTCAGGATTTCATCTATAAATGTCGCGCATGGATTCGAAAAGATTGATGTATGCATCATAAAGGTCAAAAAGATCCTTCCACCCATTTGGAAGAGCCTTATTTCGAAGAAACAAATGTCACTCTAAGTCCCGTGTTTGGGTCACCCAAGGAAGAGAGATTGTGGGAGTATCCTGTCACTCAGGAACAACCAGTCAGAGTACTTACTCGTGCTTACGCTCGTTCCCTCTCTCAGCTCCCCATCTTTCATTCCTTACCTCTGACCGCTAAAAGAAATCCAAGGATCCTTCCCATAAACGAAGAGACATCTACAGCCCTTTCTCTTGAAGATATTGTGCTAGAGTCCCTCCAAAGTATCGACACTCCTTGGGAGAAAATTCCTGAGGATCCCCTCTCTAGAGGTGATTCATGCTCGGAAAATCAAGGAAACAGGCATCCCTAGCTTGATTTGGAAAATCCTAACAAAGAACGCCCAGAGGAGACCCTCAACCAAAACTTCCCAAATCATACTATGGCTAACGTTCCTCCTCCAGGTGGGAATCAGCCTCCACCGCCTCCTCCAGGTGGGAATCAGCCTCCACCGCCTCCTCCAGGTGGGAATCAACCCCCACCCCCTCCAGGAGGACTCCCTCCCTGGCTTGCACAGGATGTTGTAGCAGTACCTGGGCAGCAGCATGCCTTACCCAAGAATGCAGAAAGAGTATTACCCAAATTCGACCCTGAGCAGGGAGACACAGCTGATAACCATATCCACTCTTTCTTCCTAGCCGTGCACATGTTGGGTGTCGCTGATGAGGATGTGGTATGTTGCTTATTCCCTTTTACTCTGATTGGTGAAACATCCACATGTTACTTTAGCCTGAGAATAGGATCAATCACTTCATGGGATGCTTTTTAGCGGGCCTTCTTAGACAAGTTTGGCGATGATAAGACACTTGCGGCCTTGGGTTTAGAACTATCATATTTAAAAATGGAAAACAAAGAAAAGGTCAAGGATTTTAACATCTGGTTCAACACTTTGTTTAACAGAATCCTGACTAACGCTAGACCTACTGATGAGGTGCTCATGGAATTCTACATCAATGCTCTCCATGTCCCTACTGCGATGTGGGTCAAAAGGAGTAATGCACAAACCTTACAGGGTGCCATTGATGAAGCAGTAAAATTTGAGAATGAAATGATCAGTCTCATAGCATGTCATCATACGACCGAAGAAAAGAAAGCCTCTCAATAATCAAAGAAGAATAATGGGAGTGATAACAAAGTAGCCGAGATCAAAGAAAAGGAAACCACAGATGTGGAAGGTTTGCATCGGATCATTAAGAAATTAATGAACACAGTCATTGATATGAAAAGAAATTCTGGAGAAAGTAAAAATGGGAATGGAGGAAATAATAACAATAGAAAATCCTTCAAACCTTTCTATCACAAGAAGACAGAAGGTGGTCATGGTCAACCTGCGTTGCCTGCTCCACCTAATGAAGGGATTTTAAATATGGAAGACCTGGCTCTTATCGAATCGCTTCTTACCAAAGAAGAACCTATAGCAGATCTGGAGCAAGAACAGGAAGATGAGGAAGATTACGAGGTAGAAGAGCCCAGGGACGAGGTATCTCAAGTCAATGTACTATGGGATTTCTATGCAAATGGGAACGATGATGACGAAGAAGATAGTATAGAAGAAATTCACACTAATGAAATCCACACACGAAGTAAAGGGCCACTTGCAGATGTGGTGAAGCCTGTAGACCAGACAAAGAGAGATGTTCACCCTTCGAAGACATCCGCTTCCAAGGTTCCTGTTGAGAATAATAAACCTAGTGGTAATTCCAAGAGTACTCTAGTCGGGAGCTATACAGAGAAGGATAATACATCACCAAATGCAATGAAGGCAACTCAAAATGGTAAATTCCCACCTAAGAGCGGCAAGACCGGTATGTTTACTCTACCCTACCCTGTTTATAACATTGATTACAACATTATGGATGATCTTAAGAAATCTCAAGCTAATATCACGTACTTTGATTTGTTAAAGTTAATGCAACAAAGAGATTTTCTTTTGAAAGCTATGAATGAACGAAATTGCAAATCTCCCACCAATCCGAATAGTCAAACCAAAACTTCTGTGTCCAGACCCATTAGTACCTCCAGTACATCCCAAACGCCATCAGCCATGGAAGCCACTCTATCAAAAATGAATCGAACGGCCCAAGATGTTAGTACAACCATGATAGGAAGGAAATCAAAATCCATGACTCCACATTTCCTTATCACATTTGAAATCTTCAACATGAACATACACAATTTCCTGGTAGATTCCGGTGCCTCGTCCACTGTTATGCCTTACTCTATTGCTAAAAGACTTCATGCAATGCCTGAAAAAACTGGAACTAGAATTATGCAATTGGACAGAATGAATGTAAAAGTGATTGGAGAGTTGAAAGATGTACTGATTCGGATGACTACCAAACCACAGTACATGCAAGTCATTGACATAGTGGTAGTTGACATACTCGAGGCATATGGAATGCTTCTTAGTAGGGACTGGTTAGCAAATTTGAATGGATATTTCTCAACTGATTGGTCCCATCTCTTGTTGCCTCAGAAAGGAAAAGGTGATATGATGAGAGTTGATCGAGAAAGATATATGAAGTATGTAGTGACAGAATTAAATGATCCCAATGAACCTGTAATTTTTACCAACTCTATCCTTGGGAATTATAGTTTTGACATTTGTGCCATGGAAACCTATTTTGGAGAATTCCATGCAGAGACAGTTGAAGAAACTGCAACGAACACACAGTTGGAAGCTCTCCCCTATAGTACAACTGATGAACTATCCTATATTATAGTAGATGATAGGACTAATTTCATAGAAAGCAGTTCAATTGATGTAACATTAGATTCTATATTTTGGACACTCTACTTTGATGGCTCTAACTGCATAAAGGGTGCAGGTGCTGGGAGCATTCTCATTGACCCACAAGGGAAGCAACATTTGATGGCCAGCCGGTTGGAGTTCGTGTGCACCAACAACATGGCAGAGTATGAAGGCTTGCTGCAGGACCTGAAGAAAGCCATTGACATGAAGGTGAAAAATCTTAAAGTTTTTGGTGACTCACAGATAATTGTCGACCAGGTAAGGAAAAGGATACATTGCAATTCACCACACCTAGTAAGATACCAACATGAGGTATGGAGCTTAATTGACAGTTTTGATTATTTTAATATCACATACATACCTTGAGGGCAAAACCAAGATGTCGATCTGATGGCTAGTATGTCTTCAAAACTTTTTCCTGACCTTAGATTAAACAAGAATAAATATTATTTTGAATTGATTTTTAGACCATCCATACCTGATAACATCTCAAATTGGCAGGTATTCGAAGGTGACGAGCAAATCCTTGAGTTCCTGCATTGCGAAAAGACATTCAAAAATGCACTCATTGATGAAAAAGAGCATGATAGGCTTATGAATGAGAGTGAATATGAGGAAAAATATTAGTCCAATATAATTCCCAAGTCAGTGGTCAAGATGGAGCACTTTTATGACCTACATGATAAATTTAAAAAGCCAACTAACTACAAAACGCATAGCTCATCCATGAAGTATGAGTCGGTCAACCTTGGAACCGAAAAAGACCCAAAAAATGTTAATTTGGGCTTAGGATTCTCTCCACAAGAAAAGGCTACGTTTGTTAAGCTGTTTAAAGAGTACAAGGACGTATTTGTATGGACATATGGTGACTTAAAAACCTTCGATACCAGCATCTTGAAGCATGTAATTCCTCTGGAAAAGGATGTTAAGCCCTACCAAAAAAAGCTTGGTAAGATGCATCCAAGTCTAGAACCGTTGGTAAAGAAAGAATTAAACAAAATGCTAGACGCTAAAATCATTTTTTCGGTCAGGCACACCCGCTGGATAGCCAATATCGTGCCAGTAAGAAAAAAAAATGGAGACATCAGATTATATATCGATTTTAGAAACCTGAACAGAGCATCACAGAAGGATAACTATCCTGTCCCTTCTATGGAACACATTCTTCAATGTGTTTCTGGGTCTGAAATTTTGTCCCTATTGGATGGGTTTTCGGGATATAATCAAGTGTTGGTGTCGAATGGAGATCAACATAAGAAAACCTTCAACACTAAATGGGGAACCTACAGATTAAAAAATTTACAGGGAGAAACCGAAAAACTCCCTGTTAATGGCCAACATCTTAAGAAGTATTTCCAGTAGTCACCACATGGTGGTTACCTCCTGAGTAGGTTAGGATTCACTTTGTTTTGCTGATAGCTTAGTTATACTTCTTCTTTTTTTTCCCGCAAAGTTTATCTTCCTTCTGTTTTGAATTCAAGTCCTTTTCAGCCAATTAATTTCAGTCTTTCAGTCTCATTTTCACCTTTTATAACTCTTCTGATCGCCCTCATTCGCTACCTTCAGCTTTTGCTTCCCTCATTAACCTGCTGATGAGTCTGCAGATCCTAAATTCATTATTACCTTGCAAGTTGAATGAACCTTTGATGAGCCCATGAGAACTAGAAAATCAATGATAAAATTCAAATCGAAGCCACTCATTGGCATTTGTTGGGAACTAGGTAGGCTCTATTGATAATTTGGATACCCGAAGCATGTAGGGACATCTTTATAAAATGAAAAAATGTGTAACCACGGTTGGACTGGCATGGCGGAACGCTGCATTTAAAAAAAAAATCCCACCTAGACCTAGCCTATACTTGCCTATGAGATTTGCAGTCATTCTCCATTGGTTCCATCCACCACACTAAAATTCCAGTATCTATCATCTACAAGCAAACCTCATTTCATGGGCTAAGCTCACTGTCGTATATCCCGTGGAAAATTTAATGGTGCTCTAGTCCTTGTGCCCGAAACTGGAAGGACTTATTTAAAAGAAAATGAAATGTCAAGTCGTTGTGCCAATCTGGAAGGATAGGTTGCTTGGGAAGCTGGTTGGAGTAGGGACTGTTGCTGGACTTAGAGTACTAGTTGACACAGCAAGCCCAACCTTGATTAAGCGGTTTAAAAATATGACATGATCCATGACTGCGCCCCATTCGATCATATGAAAGTATAGCACTAAAAAATTCTTACATAAAGTGCGGATAAACATATCTACATGTATTCGTCAATCTTGATGCGCGATAAAGAGCTGAGGTACACACCTAAACAGGTATTAACAAACCGGTGATGGCCCCGGAAGGATTTTGAAGTAGAAAACAGGTAGAGGAGGGTCAATAAATCCCATAATACGACCATTGGACAATGCCTGTCAAAACCCTATCAGTAAGTAGAAGTTATTTGTCTTTATCCTGCCTAAAGTGATTAATGCTGAAGTGGAACCCATGCCTGTCTGTCTATACAGTTTGCATTTTGAGTTTATCTTAACACCCTGATGTTCTATGGATCAAAGTTTATTTGGTAACATAGATAATTGGTTCGCCCAACGGTTCACCATGTTGTTGTGGCCACAACCACTTTCGAGTGTTTTTGTTGTTCCCTCTAGGGAACAGCTGCTGTTCCCTAAAGGGAACATCACCTTTTTGGAGTGTTTTTTGCTGTTCCCTCCAGGGAACAACACTTTTAGAGTTTGTTGCGGCCACAACCACCACCCTATTAAAACCTGCTCTAGGGGAAAATTTGAATGGGTCCCCTAAGAAGTTTGATCTTTCATTTCTCCGAATGATAACTGGAGTTGTCAGATGGAATTATGTCTTCAAAGCTGAATGGTTCAATGGTTTAATAATTATGGTTGCAATGCGTTTTGAGATTAAAATGGAAACTGTGACTGTGCATGCCTAAAGAGTGTCATGAAATGCTTGATACTATAATTCGTGGAATCAACCTAAAGGTTCCTGAAGGTTGAATCGTGTCTGGCGTTGAAACCTCGCCTAAGATAGTAGGAGTCCAAGATCGTCATGTGATCGCTTCCCCTGATGCCTGAACTCTATATTTCAGGGAAATTCCTTGGGGGCTCTCAGTTCACAATACCGAACATGAATAAGTGAAATACTTTAACCATTTCATTGCATGGCTATCCATTTTTCTTTAATCATCAGTTTCCCATCGCCTAGCAAGGTTAGAGCCATCATTGTGCCGTGACCAAATAAAGATCACCGCACCCTTTTGAGACTTAGAGCCCGAAGGACTCACAGAGCTCCTAGTTACAGAGTCTGTCTCTTTATGAAAGTTTTAATGAAGGCAAGTTTTTTTTGGGCGTTTCTATCATATCTCTCATAATCATAGCTAATGTTAATTATGTCTACAGGCGAGGACCAAGAGAAGAAAAGCGAGGTTGGTGAGCTGATGCATAAGCATCATGAAGGGCTGCAACGAAAGATGCAAAGGGATCGTGAGGTGGTAATAAAATTCGAGAAAGTAACGCAACCTTTGAATTATCATCGCAGGAGCAGCATGCCTAGTCCACATGATACCTCTACCAACTGGATTTTCGTTGCCATGTGTCATGGCTTTGGGATAGAATGGGGTAGGATGTCCTAAAATTCTGAGAAGATAGGAAGCAGAACATATGTTGGTATAAGAGTTCTTATGTCGCTCTGAGGACTCTAGATGACACCTCTGCACCACTGATGTCGATATTGCAAAGACATACTCCACAAGAAAGGGATATGGAACCGCCACAGTGCATAATGGAGGCACACTCTATGTTAAGTGGAGGTACTCCTAATAGCGCAGATCCATCAAGCTATTGTTACCTCTAGATACACCTTAAATCATGCCAGATGTTCGATGATGAGCGCAGTGTCTTCATTTGCCTTCAGGAAATAACAGGTAATAACGTTCAATCGATACAGGTGCGAAGAGATGGCTTGCAGTTTTCTTCTTTCCCTCGACATCCATTCATTTCCTCTAGGAAATAAAACGCTCCAGCAAATGTGGCCTCGACGTGTCAACAGTTTCATTGACCGTTCTATGTTTGTATATTTTAATTTGTATATTGAAAAGAACAGGAAGGTGGAAAGTCATGAAAGACCGTGGGTCAATTGTCTTGCTGCATAAGTATTACCTCTGGATATGGGTAATGGACTTTTTTTTGGCAGAATAGGGGTCGATTTTATTGTGCTAATAAAGAAGACTATTTTGGTTAAGAAGAAGCCTCTTTTTTTCAGATTCAATTTCCTTTTTTTTTTTTATGTTTGGAATCAGGGTGTTGTGACTGGCATGAGGATATATATGTTTTGTTTTTGTGCACAGTGATAACAGACAGCTTATGACTAGTCTTGATTATTTGAATATAATTTGTTATCATGGTTAACTCATGAGCGGTCTCCGATTTGAAGCTACATTAAACATTAGTTGCAAATTTTATTTGTAGAAACAAGAATGTGTATTCTTGTATGAATAATTAGATTGCAATTAAGCTTAAATACAACCTTGTCCATCGGTGAACTCAGTATTTGATTTACTTGGACTTGGAATCTATATATGATGTTTAATCTCTTTTATTATGCTCCTGCAGGATAGATTAGAATAGTTAGAACTAGCATAAGTAGATAGAATCAGTGTAGAGAGGACTTGATACATATAGGTTAGCTGTTTCTTTTGTTGATTTAATTGAAGTCTTCCTCCAAGAAGCAATCTTTCAACACCTATAACAGTTTATGGGATAATTTAAAACCCATTGGAACTAGCTACTCCAAATGAAAGCAGATCTAATTGGGGTCTACAATCAGGTTGGTTCCCCTTTGTTGGCATAGCGAAAATTCGCCGTGTCAACACTATGTTAAGTTCGTGTTGCACATACACCATAACTATACAAACACATCATGAAATTTTTATGGTCTTAGGAGGGGATGCAGTTACAACCACCTTAGGGATTTGAGAGACCCTATTTCCATACCACCTCTTGCTATGTTGCTACCATTTCCCAACAAGAGTATTTTTCTACCCAAAGAGTTAGTCTACTTATCACATCTTGGATTTAAGGTGATGAATGTGATGGAAGACACCATGCAAACTGAGTTTAGTAGTAATTAAATTATTTTACCTTATGAGAGATATATACCACCACATGTTTCTATAGATATTGTGTTAGGTCCCTATAATACTAGTGATTACCCCATTACTATTGTAGTTGTATCTCTTATTAATATTGTTGTGCCCCTATTGTCCCCATATTGTTATTGTTGTGCCCCATAGAATCCCTCTATTTTTATTTTTGTGCCTTTATATCATTATTGTTAGGTCGGCTGGGTTATATTGTGACTCCTTAGACTCCTATATATAGAAAGGAGGTTTTGTCATTTGAATCATCAAAGAATCATTCATTTGTGTAATGTAAAGGAGGTTGCCTCCTCGAAGAGGCTGAATTATAAGGCGTTGATCTATCTTTTCTATATTTTTGTGAGTTGGTATCATAACATTTGGTATCAGAGCTTTGGATTCTAGGGTTTCGCTGCTCCAAATAGGTCATCGTGGTATTTTCGCTATAACTTTTTTTCTGCGAAGTTTCAAAAGTGAAAAAAAACCCATTTCAGACGAAATCGCACTAAACCTCAGGTCCAAATTTCAGATATTTTCTCACTATATTTGCAGAGATATGATTTGAGGAAGTTGGTCTTTTTACAGACTCCTGAATTACATTCCAAACAGGTGACCTGGGGAAAATAGTCATAACTTTCTCTCTGAGCATCGGATTAAAATTTCGTAAGAAGGTACAGAAAGAGGACGGACTGTAGTTTCTTGTATATAATTTTTAGAGCCAAAGGTCGAAACTGGGACACGTGGCATGTCGTACAAGTTCACTCTACTAAATTAGTCTATAATCAGGTCATTGTGGGAGATTTGGCATAACTCTTCCTTGGAGAATCCAATTTGGATCAGACTGGTGGCATTGCAAAGAGGACATAGAGGGCTACTGCAAGTCGCAATTTCAGAATTGGATGATCCGAAATTACAAAGACACATCAGAGGCGATATTGAGCTCCTACAAAGTGAAAAAAGGTGTGTAGATTTTTTAAATTTTTGCTTAAGCTTGGTTTGAAAAATTATTTTGAAGGAATTCAAAGGGAATAGTATAACATTATTATCGGTAATTGATGCCCTGAGGAAAGAAAATGCAAACAACTAGTAAGAAATCTGAAAGCTCTAGCATGAATCATGAAGAAGAGGAAGAAATGCTACATGATATATCAAAATTACAAGACCAAGTGCAACTCACTCCCACAAAAGCTAATAGAAGCTAAGATAAATGGCGTGGAATCTAAGATAAAGGGTGTGGAAGCTAAGATGAATGGCGTGGAAGCTAAGATGGATGATTTGAAGATAGATTTGAAGACAGGCATGGCAGATTTGAAGACAGATTTGACAAATTTTCTACAAGAAATACTTACTAATGGTGAAAGGGTAGTAAGGAAACTCATGATGCAAACAAAAGAAATGTTAATCACGATTTCATAGACTCTAATGTTGGATCGAAGACCCACCATATTCCAAAAATTGATATGAGGAAGTTTTATGGCAAGGATCCCACAACATGGATATTACAGATGGAGCAATTTTTCGATCTCAATAATGTGCAAAACACACAAAAGCTACATATTGCAACTTTATATTTGGAACAAAATCAGATTGTATAATATCAATGGCTTTGCTCTGGTAAAAAAATTATCACTTGGGCAATTTTTACGGAAGAATTGACAACACATTATGAGGATACAAAAAGCAACACTTTTTTTAGCCAATTGTTAAGTCTTAAACAAAAGGGTTCAATAATTGAACACATTGAGGAGTTCCAAAAATTGAACATAAGGGTAAAAAATATTCCAGAGGAGCATAGGATTGATGTGTTCATAGGGACTTTAAAGGATAATATCCAACATGATGTTCGCCTTTGGGAACCTGATTCATTAGAGAAGGCATTCAGGTTAGCAGGAAAAATGGAAAGCAAAATTATGGCAACCAGGAAGCATACCACTCACAACTATAAAGATGGAAGTGTTGTTGCCCCTAGTCTTCCACAACCTATAAGGTTGACACCACAACAATTGGAAGAAAAAAGAGCAAAAGGGCTTTTTTACAGTTGTGATAACAAATACACTAAAGGTCATAAGTGTGCTGAGAAGAAATTATTCTACATAGATTGTGAAGAGGAAGAAGAAAAGGAGCAAGAAAGGTCAAAAGAAGAGGATATACTCCAGGAACAAAGCCTAGATAAAGAATAAATGAATTCGACCATATCTTGTAATGCATTGGCTAGAATTACCACTCCCCAAACCATCAAGATAGAAAGACAAATCAAGAAGAAAAAGGCAATAGTATTGATTGATTCAGGAAGTACCCACAATTTTATTCATTGTAAGGTAGCAAAAGAATTGAATTGCTTCCTATATCTAGCACCAGAGTGTCAAGTGATGGTTGCAAATGGAGGAACAATAAATTGCTTTGGAAAGTGCCATAATATCAAGCTATACATGGGAGAATATGTATTGACTAGCCCAATGCTTTCCATTCCAATGGGAGGTGCTGATGTTGTACTAGGAGTCCAATGGCTACAATCCTTGGGTACAATAGCTTTTAATTTTCAAGAATTTTTCATGAAATTTTCTGCACAAGGAAAGGAAGTTGAATTAAGGGGAATTGCAGGGAAACCGGGAAAGATAATCAGCTCTAACGGTATGACAAAGCTTCTAAAAAAGGAACAAAGAGGTGTAATTGCACAATTATGTTCACTAGATGTTTCCACATCGAAATCATCTATTTGTCCAGATCTCCAAAAAGTCTTGGACAATCATTCCAAGGTATTTGAGACTCCCAAAGGTCTCCCACCTATTCGTGATCATGATCATGCTATTCATTTGATTCTAGGAAGTGTTCCTCCAAACATCAGGCCGTACAAATATCCCTATGCCCAAAAGAGTGAAATTGAACGTATGGTTGTAGAAATGTTAGAGGTTGGTATAATTCAACCTAGTCAAAGTTCTTTCTCTACTCCAGCAGTATTGGTGCACAAGAAGGATGGATCATGGCGCATGTGTTCGGATTATAGGGAGCTCAACAAGCTCACTATTAAAGATAAGTTTCCCATTCCTGTCATTGATGAATTACTGGATGAATTGCACGGATCAATTTACTTCACCAAGTTGGATCTTCGTTCAAGATATCACCAAATCAGAATGAAGACTGAAGACATTCCGAAAACAACATTTAGAACTCATGAGGGTCATTATGAAATTTTGGTCATGCCTTTTGGCCTTACCAATTCACCTTCTACATTTCAATGTTTGATGAATTCCATTTTCAAACCCTTCCTTTGAAAATTTGTGTTAGTATTTTTTGATGATATACTAATCTACAGCAAGTCTTGGAAGGATCATGTTGAACATGTTGACAGGGTGCTACAACTATTGGAGGAGAAACAATTATATGCAAAAAGATCCAAATGTTTCTTTGGAGTACAAGAGGTGGAATATCTGGGTCATATTGTATCTCATGAAGGAGTTAAGGTAGACCCTAGCAAAATTAAAGCCATTAAGGAATGGAAAATCCCCACATCCATAAAGCATCTGCGAGGATTTCTCGGGTTGACAGGGTATTATCGCAAGTTTGTTAAGAATTATGGGAGAATAGCAGCACCTCTAACAACATTATTGAGGAAAGATGCATTTTCATGGACTGTAGAAGCAACAAAGGCCTTTGAACATCTTAAAGAGGCAATGTGCCAAGCACCGGTGTTAGCTACACCAGACTTCACAAAAACCTTTATTGTGGAACGTGATGCTTCAGGGAATGGAATTGGTGTTGTTTTAATGCAAGATGAAAGACCCATTTCTTTTGAAAGTCGTCCAATCAAGGGAAAGTTTTTACACAAAGCTATTTATGAGAAGGAAATGTTGGCAATACTACATGCACTTAAGAAATGGTGACCCTACCTAATGGGAAGACACTTCAAGGTAAAAACTGATCATGATAGCCTTAAATACTTTTTAGAACAAAGATTATCCTCTGAAGAGCAACAAAAGTGGGTCACAAAGATGTTGGGTTATGACTTTGAAAACATCTACAAAAAGGGAAGCAAAATGTGGTGGCAGATGCACTCTCAAGAAAGGATGAGGATGTGGAAGCATTGTTGTGTGCCATTTCTATTATCCAACTAGACTGGATAAACGAAGCAAGGGAGGAATGGAAGAATGATGAAGAAGTGTGGGCACTTATTCTAAAGTTACAACAAGATTCCAGTACATCTGATACATTTAGCTGGAAAAATGATTCGTTATGGTACAAAGATCGCTTATACCTCTGTAAGAATTTCCAACTCAAAAAAAAGATTCTTATGGAATTGAACACTTCTGCCTTAGGAGGGGACTCATGATTTTTAAAAACTTACCACAGGGTTAAGAAGGAATTTTTTTGGGATGGCCTTAAATCGGATATTCAAAAGTTTGTGGCAGAATGTTTGGTTTGCCAACAAAATAAAGTTGAAACAATTAAGACCCTGGGTCTATTACAACCTTTATCCATTCCAAGCCAATGTTGGGAGGAGGTTTCAATGGATTTTATCACAGGTTTACCCAAGTCTGAGGGAAAGAGTGTCATCATGGTGGTAGTTGACAGACTTACCAAGTATGCACACTTTTGTGCATTATCACATCCATTTAAAGCCAGTACAATTTCTACTGCATTTATGGAAACAATTCAAAAGCTACATGGAAACCCAAAGATTATTGTAAGTGACAGAGATCCCATTTTCACTGGAAATTTTTGGACAGAATTATTTTCTTGTCTCGGTACTCAATTAGCTCATAGCTCATCTTATCATCCTCAATCTGATGGGAAAATTGAGATAGTAAACAAATGTTTGGAAGGATATCTTCGTTGCTTTGTATATGATAAATAGACACAATGGGTCAAATGGTTGCCTGTGGCTGAATGGTGGTATAACACTTCCTTCCCTACAACAACAAAAATGACCCCATTTATGACACTTCATGGATATCAGCCACCATCCATCACATCATATTTAAGAGAAAATTCTAAGGTTCAAGCAGTGGAACATCAGATCGAGCATCAACAACAAGTCGTCCAACTCTTAAAGGATAACCTTGTGTTGGCGCAGAATAGAATGAAACAACAGGAAGATCAACATTGCAACAAAAGAAGTTTTGATGTAGGTGATTGGGTATTCCTACAGCTACAACCATATAAACAAATGTCCCTCAAGCAAGCTAAGAAGGATAATAAATTATCACCAAAGTATTATGGTCCATACAAGATGTTGCAAAATATTGGTACTATGGCATACAAATTGGAGCTTCCTGCAGCTTCTCGAGTGCACCTAGTTTTCCATGTTTCATGTTTAAAGAAGGTTATAGGTGACAAGATCCCAGTTCAAACAATATTGTCAGAACTTGACAAGGAAGGAAAAATTATATTAGAACCGGAAGTAGTCACAGAAACAAGAACTTGACAGCTACGAAATCGATCAATTTCAGAGTATCTCATCAAGTGGAAGAACTTATCCACTGAAGATTCCACATGGGAGGATGAGAATTTTATATAGAAGCATCTAGAACTACTCAAGAGTTGAGGACAACACTTTTTTGAAGGAGAGGGGCATGTTAGGTCCCTATAATACTAGTGATTACCCCATTACTATTGTAGTTGTATCCCTTATTAATATTGTTGTGCCCCTATTGTTATTGCTGTGCCCCATAGAATCCCTCTATTGTTATTTTTGTGCCTTTATATTATTATTGTTAGGTCGGCTGGGTTATATTGTGACTCCTTAGACTCCTATATATAGAAAGGAGGTTTTGTCATTTGAATCATCAAAGAATCATTCATTTGTGTAATGTAAAGGAGGTTGCCCCCTCGAAGAGGCTGAATTATAAGGTGTTGATCTATCTTTTCTATCTTTTTGTGAGCTAGTTTCATAACATATTTATTTGTGTTTATGGTCAATAGTATACTTGGGTTGTTATCCCACAAGATTTATTGCAATATGTTATGAATTCCTAATATGCATATTTTTGGTTGCACAAGAGATGTAAGCTAACAAGATATAGTTTGTAAGTTTTAAACCTTTATGGTAAGAAATGAAAACATATATTATTTATAAAATATAAAATTAAATAATTTCATTCATATATAAATACTCAAGAATTACCTTGGAAACTCTTAACTAGGAAAACGAACAAAATGTTTAGAACTGGACCTCTAACTCCCATTATATTAACTTCACCATTTACACTACAATATATAGGATCTAATGGCATCCAAAACCCTAATCCATTAATCCAAATTATATTACAACCTTAATTCTTAACCATTATTAGAAAACCATGGGCTAAAAAACTGTGTAGCAAAATTTCCAAAAATTGACCAAAAAAACCACCCCATTTTTTTTGGAGGATGGGGGGGTGGTGGTTGAGGGGTGGGGCTTCATCCCCAAACCCCTCGACACATGTATACAATGTGCGAGTAAATTCATGTACTATGCACTAACATCAACAACTTCTATGTACAAATTCCTACATGACACACACACACACACATAGATATTATGCACTAACATCAAAGTTCAACTAATGAATAACTTCTATGTACAAATGTCTACAACACACACACTCTTAAAGAACTTGAAAGAATCTTAAGGAAGAAGTGCTTGTGTGAGAGATATCATGATGGAAAGGCCAAGGAATTATATGGGCTCAAGATGAGAAATAAAATATCCAAAGGCTCATCAACAGACTTCCATTATCACTCAAAGACCAGATTAAGCTTGATGAGCCTTAGTCATTGAAAGAAACAATTAGAAGGTTAAAGCATTGTTATGAACAATCAAAGTGCAAACCTGATTTGAAGTGTCACTGGAAGAGTAATGAGAAGACTAAAGGAAAATGGCATGAGAAGGGGGAAAGATCTCAGAATGCAGATGATAAGGAAAATGTGGAACCTCATAAGAAGTTCAATGCAGTTGAGTAAGGATAGGGGTCTCAGCCCGTGGAGCAGCAGAATAAAGCAAATGGAAGAGAACCATTGTGGTGTTGAACCTGTGGTGGAGATCATCACAGGAATGATTGTGCTTTGTATCAGAGTGGCACATTGGAAGCATGACATGCCTCATATCTACACTTCTTAGGAGGTACAAATAGTTGGGGATGTACGTTAGATCATTCCCCAGATCTATGCAACAGTGGGTTACATGCAAGAGGATCATCATGTATCCATAATCGAGATGAAAGGTGGAACTAGAGGGATAGTTTTAGGTAGGGCCTCAATGCATCTTGGAACAACATAAGCTCATGATTTTGGATTAAGCAATAGAGAAAGTTAAAGTGCATAGAAGCACTTTGTGGCCGAGGAAGCTACATGAAAGATGGTTGATCATATACATGCATAATAGCTGGTTTATAATTATAGATAGATTCTTCAAGGGAATTGGAATCCCTTAAAATATGATATGTACATGTATTCAATTGTAGGGAAACTTGCTTGGTACAATAAGGTAGGGCAACTAGTCTATTGTTATATTTATTAATGCACTGACAATTGTGTGTTTATGGCAGTATGATGTACAAAATTGCATGGAAAAAGAGAATGCCATAGATATTGAAGAAGGATCGGGATGATATTTCATTCATGAACCCTTGGAAGCACTGGGAGCTCATGAGGATTGAGTGAGGGTGTGTGTTGAAAGTTTTGTGCTTTCGATGTTTCATGATTTATTTGTGCTTGATTTATGATTTTGACTATCATTGGTGCACGACAATGCCACTTTGTTTGTGGTGTTGTATTTTTGTTTGGTTTTCCTTATTTTATTTATATTTACTTATCATCCTTTCCTTTTATGTTTTGAGGGTCTTGGGAATTGGTTAGGGAAATAGGAAAGTTGATGGAGCTCAGGGAGATTTGAGTGAAGCCAACAAGTAATATAAGACTCGGATGAAGCTCAATGCATGAATAAAGGGCAATTGAAGGAAAGAATATGAAAACCAGTTGGGATGGTTAGGTCCATTGGGGTAAATGGATAGTGGTAAGACGGTCATAAGAAAGGTAATCAGGGAAGGTAAAGTAAATTGATTTGAGGTATCAAATTCCTTGGCTAAGTTGGGAATTATTGTTCTCAATATTGTGCATGCTTTGCACAGATAAAGCAAGTTCTATTAACCTTTACCTTATGAACACTAGTAATTGTGTTGTGATCATGATTATGCTAATGTCTATATATAAATGAATGTATGGATGCAATTGTGTGACAAGGTCACCAAGGATCATTCTTATTGAAGAATAATTTCTTTATGCAAGTGAATGGCATGAAAATACTCTCTGTTTTATGAGGAATCAAGTGGGAAAGTAGCCCTGAAAGGTCTATGAATTTAGTATCATGTGGATACGATTTTGATATTATGTGCTTATAAATATGCCTATGCTTATGTTATGGACAAGAAATGCTGAAGGATACATGACTAGAATGGAAGTGGTGTGATTTGCGACATGCAGGGACAAGCATGGATAGTGGAAAGAGCCACAGACCTAGGACTGGGGTTGTGAATGCAAGCATTAAGTCATGGGAAATACACTAGAGGCAAGGTTGCATGGTAGAGGTAGTGTGGTATTTGAATTTGCAGTACTACTATTGTGTACATGTTGTCTTGTGTCTATGTTGTACTATGTCATGTGTATTGTGTAGCTGTTATATTGTAACACATGTATTCATTGTGTTGCACTGTGTGTAGATGTATGTGGTTTTTGTACACTGTGTGTATGTGTATGTGTTGTGAAGGGATTAGTTCTTGGGATCCCTAGAGGTTGTGGGTTGGGACATGATCTCTGGGAGCCCTGTAATAGCTTGGTTTCCATGGAGGCTATGGGTTGGAGCCCTATAACAACTTGGGAAGAGACCAATCTTGATTTGTTGATATTGAGGGTAGAGGCAGTATAGTCTCTTGAAATTATGTGTCTAGTAAAGGAAAACATGGAAATTCCCAGGTTTGGATGGATGAAACTAGTTGAAAGAGTTTTAGCAGCAACAACAAAAGGAATTGGAACATGAAATAGTATGCTAATAAAGGACTTCAGGAGCAGGGCGATTGTGGGACATTGGTACTCAATAGTGTCCATTGATTTCCATAAGCATGCTCTGACCGGTATGATGGCTTTGATGCGGGGATATGCCTTGGTTTTTGGACCTTCTGGTGCGAGGAAACCTTGCCAAGGAATGGATTGCCTGAGGGACTAGGAAGTAAAGAAGGGGATGCCTAAACTTGGAACGTGAGTCATTGCATGAAAGGCGGTGCCTGGATTTCTCGAGGGACTGGGAAGCAGAGAAGGGAAGGTCAGGGAATATTTTTTTTTTGGTCATTAGCATTTCTAGATGGAATTAAAGGCACATTAGGGGTGTGCTCGAGAACAATGAGCCAATAACTGTTCAGTGAGAAGAACAATTAGGGAAATGATTGTAGCATTGGACATTGAGGCAAGATTTGATTTTGACAATGGATTATGGACTTCTTGGGAAGGAGGCGAATCCCTAGTACTACTTTTCAGGGTGGAAGTGTGAGCCTCTGTACTCCCTTGTTGTAGATGTGACATAGTATCCTTTATTTGATAGTTGAAGCAAATGTGCATACGTATATATGTGTATATTATTATAAATATTGCATCGAGTTGTGTTTATAAAGCTCCCTAAGCAGTATGTTTGTCATGTTTTCAATAGTTTGTCATTGTAAATACTGCATCAAGTTGTGTTTATAAATCTCCAGAAGTAGTATATTTTGTTGGTCATAAATTTCATAGAACGTCGAGGATGGTGTTCTCCCAAGGGGGAGGGGTTTGTAACAACCCTGAGTTATATTTCCATGTAAAAAGGAAGAAATCAACCAAGGTCATGGGACACGTATTCCAAGCGAAATGGGGAGGAAAACATTATAGTGGACATCACTTGTGGTTAATTAATAACTATGGAAATTGGCAAAAGGAAAAAGGAAAAAGGAAATAAATGGAAATCAATTCCAGAAATAAAGGAAAATAGGAGAAAATGAAGATGAAGGGACAATAATATGCAAGCAAGGAAAATTAAAGAGGAAATAAAGGAAAATGAAAGAAAAGAGGAAAGGGAGAGGAAGAGACACTAGACATGAATGATAAAAAGGCACATGAGAAACAATTGACAACTTTTGATCGGTTTCAGAAATCGAGCTCCAAGAGGAGAGGGAGAGCACTTGGACACAAGCAAGCAAGCAATCAAAGGACAAGCAAAGGAAAGCAAGGGAGTGCAAGAGGAAGTTTGAACATTAGAAAGTAAGGGCATAAAATAACTATGGAATGTAGGTAATAGTGTGCATGCGTGATTTAACATGTTGGGACTTGAATGCATGGTACATGCATTTGGTTATTAGGTTTCTTTGTTGTCAATGTCATGGGATTTGCCTCGAATGACAGTGGTTTTAGCCTTACCTTGCCATTTCCTGGATAACCATGGTGTAGTGAGTTCCTTGTTGTGATTGAGCTTTGGATGGTCGATAGACTTTTGATCTTGGTGAGATGGGCTCGGAGAAATTCCCAAGGGTCAAGGGTGGAGATGGGCTTTCTCCTGGAACTCTTGACGGATGGGTGGAGATATGAAAATTCCTCTAGGTATGGTTAAGAAAGTCAGAGACATCCAAGCATGGTTGGTGTTATTGATTTCTAGAGCAGTTTAGGCGAAATCACCATGGTTGAGGGTTGAGGTGGTTTGGCCTCTGGAAACCCTTGTTGGTTCTATTTTGGTTTAACCCATATGATCCCACATTCATGCTTTGAATATGGCACAGGGGATGAAAGAGAGATTTGGTTCAACCCAATCTATGGTCGAGTGGTACATCGAAGTCCCTGACTTGGTTGGCTTTATGCATATGTTATTATGTATTATTTCTTATTGAGATGAATGAGCACTTGTATGGGTTATTGTGTTGATTTTATGACTATTTTTTCATGGATTTATTCTAGTTAAATGTTGGTTGTAGGCATGATACATTCCTGTTGTATAATGTGCTCTTGCTATGGATCTTGTTTATGGCTTGATAAGTTATTGAATGATATATGAATGCATGGGCTAACAAGTGTTGTTGCAACTAGCTTGAGAAGGCAATGAGCCTTCTTGATGATTCTCTGGTGAAACTAATGAGACAATGATAATATATGCATTCATGACCGGTAGCAACCATGTTTACCATGTGTTTGACGAAATGTTTAGTATGTGTTTGGAAAAGTCTAAGAAATATTGAACCTTAGTATTCATCTTACAGACTCATTATCATCTTAGATTGAGTTCTAGAAAGTTCTAGGTTGTTTTGGGTAGCTAGCCTAATGCTAGCCCTAAAAATCTAGATATAGGTTGCTAGTCACACCCTCTGAACTGAGATATTTTGGCTACAACCGCATGAAGGAAGGCATGTGCATGCGGCTGGAGCCTTCTAGCTACATGGAAGGCTTGGCATGCATGCATCTGGGTTGTGTGGTTAGGTAAAAAGTTAGTCCATCCCAAGGAAAGTTCATCAATAGATTTTGATAGGTATCTGGGTGATGTGGTGCTCCTGGGAGGTTATAGTATGTTTCCGGTTTGTAGACTCCACTTATATAACTGGAATTTGGATGTCGGGTCATGTCATAGTAACTCTCAGCTCATGTTCACCCTGGAGAGCTTGTAAAAGTGGGTAAATGTGGGGTAGGGTAGTCACACATAGTCCAGTGAATTTTGTGCACACATGTGTTAGCTCATCATGCCACTTGTATGAATTGAACTTAGGTGAGGATAAAACAATCATTGTTCACAATCATCCACGATAAATCTAGTTGACACATTCCCCATCTTGATTGTTGATGAAAATGTGGATTAATATATTAAATTGACACAATATTATTTTATTTTTAGTTTTTCCACAATGACAAAACAACTAAGTGAGTTAGTTGAAAATTGACTAGGGCAATTTTTTTTTACATTTATTTTGTTTAATGTGAAAAGTATTTAACTTTTATTCTTTTTAAGTTATAACAATACCTCAATTGAGTAATTTTTTTTTAAACATTTTTGTAACAAAACCTTGATCAAAGAATTTATTTTAACCAAATAATACCTTGATTAAGGGTTTCATAAATCCTTAGATTGAGATATTTTAAAATTTCAATTAAGCATTTGATTGAGCTAAACAAATAAATAAATGGTTTAAAAACTAGAAGTGTAGGCCTCTTTCTATAGGAACTTAAGCAATTACAACTTTCAAGGGATGAAAACCCTTCATCACTATCAATAGAAATGCAAGTCTTATGCAATTTCAACTTTCAAGGAATGTAATCCCTTCATCTCTATCATGTCAAAAGGTAAACTTTATTTGTTAGTGGATTTATTATTAAATTTGTTATCTAATACCCTGTTATTATCATATTTTTGATATCATATTATAATTTCTTTTTTCTAAAACTTATGTTTAATTTTTTTCCTTTTATTAAAAAAAATTAGTATTATAAAATATACACAATTAAAAAATTATAAAAATAAGTGCATATTCCATAGATATTTGCTCTTCAAAAGAGTTTCCAAAATTTCTAATTTTCCAATTTATATAAATAAGAAAAAAATATATAAAATATGATTTAAATATCAATTTGTTAACTTCAAAATTAATAAAAATATATAATTTTTCAAAAACAAAAAAGAAAATTACCACATTCATATGTATATAAATGTTACCACATTCCATACATATAATTAGATGTTGGAAAATAAAAGATACTCTTCAACTTTCCTTTAAATTTACTACAAATTATTTTTTACAACGGAGCAAAATTCATAAAACACACATAAATTTTAAAAACTTTAATTAATAATAATTGTAAAATATTAATTTTCATTGCCACATTTTTGAAAAATTGATAGAAATCGTATTTATGAATTCACCAAAATACAACATTCTATTATGAATATTCATTGCTAAACAAATATATGATAATTTCACTAACCTAATCTTCGGGCAATGGGAGGAAAATATAAAAATGCACCCTTTGTTCGTTATGAATTCCCATCACTAAATAATGTCAGTATTTTCCTTAATTGAGGCCTTTGATCCATCAAAAATCTATCTCCGACTTAGTCGTTCGAGCAGATGACACCCTTAGCTAATCATGGAAAGGGGGTTTTCTCACATGTTTTATAATATGAATCATACCTACATTTGAAATCCCATGACACCATGGTATCATACCTACATTCATGACACCATACCTACTTTCATGACACCATGGTGTCATACCTACATTTGAAATCCCTTCCCTTGTCTGGGTCACGAGGGTGTCTAGGGTGGAACTAAAGAACATTAAATGGAACCTTAAGTTTGTATTTATTCTGAGCAACAATTTTTTTTAAGCGAGTACCAATTTTATATGGGTACCATGATGAGCATAGATAATGGTTATCAAGATAAAAGTCTCAATATTAATCACAATTACAATTATGCATGATCCAAAATACCAAAAAAAACTATAACCTTTACATGATCATGAAGGACTAGAGGCAATAAAGATGTCATAAAGATTTCACCATCATGAATAAGGACTAGAAGCAACAAAGATGTCATAAAGACTTCACCATCATGAACAAAATAGGACCATTAACCATTGGTAACAAGCTAACACACAACACATTGTCATCAACTACATAGTGCAAAAAACAAAGATATACCAACATAGATATTGAACAAAATTGTAACTATTTCCCTGAGAGCCATAATTGTTAATGCCCTTAGTTCGAACTTCTCCCAAATATAAAATATAAAAAATGCACCCTTTGTTTGTTAGTTCGAACTTCTCCCAAATGCGTGCAAAGGGTTGAATGCAACATGCACCATATAACCTACTCATTGTTACAAATATCTTTAGAAAACACAACTGGAATAATATTGAAACCTCCACTATAATCTGCCAACTCCCCGCATTTAATGTGAGAAGACGTTAGTTGATATTAATCATCTTTATAATCATACCCTTGACTCATTGCGAATTAAACATGACAAATGACACTCGACACACATTTCAATTCATATGCATGTCCCATTAAAAATGTTTTGAACAACAGTAACATCAAGCAATTCATGTTTTTGTGTTTGCTCTAGCCTTCATTGCTAAAAATATATAAATATATATTATATATTTATAAACATAATATTATATATTATTATATATTTAACAAGATTATTAAAAAAACATATATTTTATTAACAAATATTTTTAAAATAATATAATTATTAGAAATTATTTTTTCCCCAAAATTTGTAAATATAATTTTGCACATATTTATTTATAATTTTAAACATATTTATGTAATTATTATAATTATTTGTTACATAATATGGTATATAATTATTATTATATGGATTTACCTTCGTGATTTCTTTCATTAAATGTGTTGGATGATGTTTCTTTTCTTTCTTATTAAATTCAAAAGGAGTATCCATATAATTACTATAATCAATATGTTTCATAATATTATGTAATATATAATTATTATTGTGTGGATATACTTTCCATTTCATTTTATTTGTTGTATTTGTAAAGAATATTCATATAATTACTATAGTTAATATCTTTTATAATATTATATGGTATATAATTATTATTTATAATAGTATATGGTATATAATTACTATTGTGACGGTTTATATTTCATTTCAATAATTAAAACGGAAAAATAACATTTCTTTCCTTATATATTAATGGTATATTAAACTTAAAAAGATTATGTTAAAAAAAAAGAAAATAAATAAATTAATCAATATGTTTTATAATATCATACATGGTCGGGGTGAAAACTGGATTTCCAGAACACGGAGGAGGTTTGAGAGCAACCAGGAGCTAGGGTTCACCAATGAAGAAGACAGGGGTCAACAGGTAACCGTGGAAGCGCAGGGAGGAGGGAGCTCCACTCCCTCCTACAGTAATGTGGTTTCAAATAGAGGAAGAGCAGGGAATAGGAACAAGCCTCCGCACTCCTTGGAGGACAAGACAAAAATTCCTGAAACCCAGACGACAGAAGACAACAAAACCCATGAAGAGCAAGGGACCCACGAGCAAGACCGACAGGAGGATAAAGTGGACGACAGAGGTCAGGGAACAGAGAACAAAACCAAGATGGGGCCCTGCAAACCCAATACCAACACTAAACCGCGGGTAATACTGAATGATCCTGCTCTACAAGTGCACAGGGATCATATGACAAACTACGCTATAATATGCAAGTTCATGGGAATCTGGCCGACAGAGAAAGCGTTATACACTTGGATAAAATACAACTGGAAACCAAAAGGGGAGTTAACTATACATCTTGGATCCAAAGGTTTTTTTACAGTGGTGTTCACGAACATGGAGGATAGAGATAGGATTTTTGAAGGAGGACCATACTTCTATGCGGCAGTTGGTCTCTATATGCGCCCATGGACGAGGAACTTTGTGCCGGAACGAGAGACTTTCACTTTGGTACCGGTATGGATTAGACTCTACTCCTTACCCTTAGATTATTGGATGCCAGAGTCTTTAAAAGCTATAGGCAATAAATTAGGTCATTTTTTAAAGATTTCAGAAGCAACACTACGAGGAAAGTATACCTCCTACGCCTGTATATGTGTGGAGATGGACCTATCAGGAGCTCTTCTAGATGAGGTCATTCTAGAAGTCTATGATGATGAATGGGTTCAGGCAGTTGACTATGAGCACATCCCATTCAGATGTCACAGATGTCATGAGCATGGACACCTATTCAGAGATTGCCCTCTTAACAAAAAGGAGGAATTCCAAAACACCAGTAAAGGGAAAGAACATAACGGTTTCACTAAAGTGGAAGGAAAGGGGAAAGGAGGGGGAAGGAAGACAAAAAAGAACCCTAATGATAATAAAACAAGAAGTCACAATAGTTTTGAGATCTTAGAAGAAAGAGAAGAAGATGAGGGAAATCAAATGCAAACAGAGAATCAGGTGGAAAGAGGGAAAGGAAAAGAGACAAGTATGGAGTTCATATAGGAAAAGAATGAACACACAACAGACCCATTAAGTACCATGGAAATAGAAAAATACCATGAAATGACTCAAAGTGAAAGTGGTACAGAGGACCAAGACTTATAGGAGATCCTGGAAAGGGAGAACCTGGAGCTAGAAAAGTTTCTAGAACAAGGAGGAAGCCTGGGTATTAACTCCATACCCTAGGAGGAAGTTGACAAGGTTCAATAGATATTCCTCAGCAAGTCACAGCAAACAGCTGTAGGAGCAAAGAGAGGACATGCCAATTAGGAAAACAAAGGGGTTTCCTCAACAGGATTAATAACAGGAAAATTGGCAAAAAACCCAGGAAGGAAGAGAGGAAGAAAGAGATAGAAAGAATTGCTGCTAGAATGTGGCAAACTCATGATTGACTCAGGAAGGATGAAAGATCTGTCCAGTTACTCCTTCAAAACCCCACCTCAATGAAGATCACAACTTAGAACATTAGAGGACTTGGGAGCAGAAGGAAACAAAGGAATCTAAGCAATAGGATCAGAGAGGAGAAACTTGACATAGTGTTCATACAAGAAACAAAATGCTCTGTGGAGAAGATTAGAGAAAAACACAACAAATGGTTAAATAGATATGAATATCTGGAGGTCAAGGCAAATAAATCGGCTGGAGGCATTCTCACTCTATGGGATCCTTAGAAATTTGGTATACAAGATGCAGAGGCATCCAGACACCACCTTTATTTGATCATCCAACCTGTGGGTTACAAAAAATGTTATATGATTACCAATGTCTATGGTCCTCAACCAGTGGAGGAAAAACTTCAGCTCCTTACTACACTGGAGGATATGAAAAAGAGATACCCAACTTTACCCTAGATTTTGGGGGGGTTTTAACATGATAAAATCTCTCACTGAGAAAAAAGGGGGAACTACAACACTTGGTAGGGATTCAATTGCCTTCCAGAACTTCCTCACCAATATGAAACTGGTGGATATGGACACTAACAATGGAATTTTCACTTGGAACAACAAAAGGGGGGGCTCTAACCAAGTAGCCTCAAAATTAGACAGATTTATTATCTCAGAGGAACTTCTACTCATGGGAAGAAGCCTCACAACGCTCATCCTTCCTTTTGGTGGTTCAGACCATTGGCCCATTCAATTGGAAGCTTCTCTAATTGGTAAACCTAGGAACAACCCCTTCCGGTTTGAGAATGTATGGCTCACGCACTCAAATTTCCTAAAAAACATTGAAAAATGGTGGAACGAAGAGATACACTTTCAAGGCACAAAGATGTTCCTTCTCCATTGCAGGCTTAAACACATTAAAGGCAGACTCAAAGAGTGGAATAAAAATGAATTTGGCAACATCTTCAAAGCTAAAGGAGAAGTGGAAAAGAAACTAAAGGAGATAAAGCAAATTCTTATCGCAGAAGGCTACGTAGAGGAAAGGAAAGAGCTTGTAGATTCACTTCAGCATGAATGGGAGAACAGATGTCTACAAGAGGAAATATTCTGGAGACAGAAATCCAGGGTCCAATGGATTAAGGAAGGGGAGAGGAACACCAAATTCTTTCACAGATCCACTATAGATCACAGAAACCACAATAGAATTGTGAAACTCACAAACCATCATGGAGTTGAAAGAGACACACATGAGGAGATGGAAGACGTTCTAGTCCAACATTTTCAGAGCATTGTCGAGAAGATCACTGTAGATAGATCACAGTTTATGAAAATATTTACGTAGTACATTCCTAAATTGGTCTCCATAGAAGACAATTACAATCTCAATAGACCAGTAACAGAGGAAGAGCTTGAGGAAGTCATCACAAAGATGCACAATGGGAAAGCTCCAGGCCCTGATGGCTTCAATGTGGACTTTTTCAAAACTTGCTGGAGGATTGTAAAGCATGATATTCTGGAGGTGGTGGAAGACTCATGAAGATCTAAAACAGTCTTAAGGGCACTTAATGAATCCTTCATTGCTTTAATCCCCAAACAGGAAAAGGCCACCTCTCTAGATAGATTCAGACCTATAGCCTTATGCAATGTGGTGTACAAAATAATATCCAAAGTAATTGCCAATCAACTCAAACCACTCCTCCCTACCCTGGTGTCAGAGGAGCAAACGGGTTATGTGGAAGGAAGACAGATTCTTGATAACATAATTCAAGCTCATGAAGTGGTTCATTCACTCATTACCAATAAGCAGGCAGGGATGATAATTCAACTGGACATAGCGAAAGCCTATGACAAGCTTAGCTGGACTTACATAAGAGCAATGCTAAAAGCTTATGGCTTTGACTACAACTGGATTAGATGGGTCATGGCTCTAGTTACTACTGCTAGTTGTTCTATTCTTCTCAACAGCTCCCCTTCTAGAACCTTCAAGCACACAAGACGTCTCAGGCAAGGTGATCCTCTTTCCCCATTCCTTTTCATTCTCATGATGGAAGGGTTGGGTAGAGCAATAAGAGATGCTAAGGAGGAAGGAAGAATTCAAGGTCTGAGACTCACTCGAGGTGGAGACACGGTGACTCATCAACAATTTGTGGATGATACTATGCTTCAAGGCACACCCACAGTGAAGGAAGCCAAAGCATTCATGCAAATGCAGCGGGCACTGAGGTAAGTCTTACTAAGTCAAAGATCTTCTTTTTCAATACTGATATTTCGATTCAAAGAAATCTGTCCAAAATTTTGGGCTTTCAAAGGGATACATTTCCCTCGAAGTATCTGGGAGTTCCCCTCACCGACAAACTGTTGCACAAGGACATCTGGGAGCCTATTCTAAATAAATTGAAAGATAAAGTCGGTAAGTGGACAAACAGAGCCCTAAATCTTGCAGGGAGGTTGACTCTCACTAAGGCTATACTCCAAACCATCCCTATTTATATGTTATCAGCCATTCCGGCACCAACAGGAGTCAGTATTCAATTAAGAAACATTCAAAGAGACTTTCTCTGGGGGAAAGGAGAAGAAAAGAAGAAATGGGCTCTGGTGGCATGGGAAAGGGTATGCATGCCTAAAGCCCATGGTGGCCTGGGTCTCCATGACCCAGGAATTCTAAACAGAGTTCTGGGAGCAAAATTTTGGTGGAGATGGCTAACGGAAATACGAGCCCCCTGGGAAAAACTATGGAAACAAAAGTATGCAATGAATTGGTAGGATATGAACCTCATAAGAATGACAGGACAAGTAAAAGGTTCACAAGTTTGGAACAAGGCCTGGGAGAACAAGGCCTTAGTTCAAAAACACAGTTTCTGGGAGATTAGAAATGGAAATTTGGCCTGGTTCTGGGAGGACAATTGGCAACAGGAGGGCAATCTCAATAGAGAGGAATTAGCAAGTATCCAAACGGATACCATCAACCAAGGCTTAAGAAGGGTAAGTGACTATTGGGATCAGTCAAGGAACAATGAAAAATGGAGAATATGGAAACTTCCAGCTTACAATGAGATGAACATCTTGAATACTCAAGCTAAGGCCCTCAAAGGTATTCTGGAAAAAAGGCAAATCTTAACCTCAGCCTTAGATGATCAATTGCAATGGGGGAGGAATAAGGTGGGTCTCTTCACCCTTAAAGAGGCCAAAAGAATAGCTACAGGGGTTAACTCTCCAAGCACTGACAAGACTTGGAAAGAACTCTGGGATAACCCTCATTGGATGAAGGTCAAACTGTTCAAGTGGCTGGTTCGACAAGGCAAGATTTTGACTTGGGATAATCTTAGAAAGAGAGGCTTTGTTGGCCCCTCAAGATGTCACCTGTGTGGTCAACAGGAAGAAACCACTAATCATCTCCTCAATAGCTACTCCTTCACTGCAACACTATGGAATTGGGTGGGGAATGTCTTCGAGCAGACAGATAGGCATGAAAATGACATCATTGCTACGCTGAAAAATTGGAGGAAAAACTTTTCGGATAATGAGACAATAAACTCAGCCTGGGCTTTGACTCCAGGGTTCTTGATCTGGAATGTATGGAAGGAGCACAATAATAGGATTTTCAAAGATAAAATGGGCCTGGTGGACAACATCATAAAGCTAATCCTTAAACAACTCAAGGAGACTGTCCACATCCTGGGGGGTGTTTCCTCAGGAAAACCCAAGGGACACAGAGAGGCTAGTATCCTGGAAAAGCTGGAGCTTCAGGTTCATCTCCCTCAGAGTCCTCTGCGGATTACCAAGCACAACTCAGAAGGAAAGGCCTTTTGGCAACCCCCTTCACAAGGTTTTTTGAAGTTTAACATAGATGGAGCCTCAAAAGGTAATCCTGGAGACGCAGGGTATGGAGGGGTCATGAGAGATGAGGAGGGAAACATACAGGTAATTTTCCACAGTTATCTAGGGAAGGCAACCAACAACATGGTTGAGCTCATGGCGATGGAACTGTGCTTGGAAATATTGCTCAAGCACAACATCCATAATGTCATCATTGAGGCTGACTCAGAGTTAGTCATTAATTCGGTCAAGCGGATAAGTGCAGGAGCAGCACCAAAGAAAATCTCAGGGCACTGGTGGCTACTGCAAGTCTACCAAAGAATTCAAGCAAACCTAAGAATTCTAAGAACTCTCAGGTTCGTGCATGTTCGCAGGGACGCAAATAAAGTGGCGGACTGGCTTGCCAATGAGGGGGTTAGAAGCAAGCTCATCGACAGGTGTTGTAGGTGGGAGGAGGTAACCGATGACAGATTGAGAGAGGAATGCTCATCTCGGGCCCTCATAGACAGAAAGCACTATCAAAACAGACAGAGAGACAACATTTCTCTCTACGTAAATGAGGAATAAAATCGCTTTAGACAGCTTCTCAACAGACGGGCACTTTAAGATCGCACAGAATTTTAACAAAGTCCACATTAGCCTGGGGGCTACTGGAAACCTGGATAGAGGAAGTCATCAGGCCAGAAGCTATCTGCTCAAAAGGAAAAGCTTCGAGGAAATGGGCTACCATGAAAAATGATTAAGGGGGCCAGCACATTTCCTGGTGTTTTCCATGCGAGACGCGACCCTTCAGGGCACGTTTTCCTCGTGCAATGCTTTGGTGACCAGGGAAGTAGAAAACTGGAGTCAAATACTGCTCAGGATAAACCACATGCATCGGGCACTGTTTGAACAGAAAGTAGTTTTCCCGGACGGCATGCGATGCCACTCAGCTTGCGACGCGTGGTGGGGGAATAAGAATGAATACTGCCCTCATCGCGCGGTATTTATAGAGCTTATGTGCTGCGCGATATTGCTTATGGCCGTTGGATCAGGAGGGGGTCGATCAATGACCACATATGGTTGTGTAGGTTTGTGGGGCCGGAGGGTCAAAACTGCTTACGGCTCACCACCTTTATCGGGCGCCCTCAAACCCAAAGATGGTTTTCATGAAAAGCTAGCAATGCCACTCGGAGGGCAACAAGTGGCGGGGGATGGGGAAGGAATACCGCCCTCATCGTACGATATGCATTGGGCTTTTAAGTTGTGCGATATGGATACTAGCCGTAGGATCAGAAGGGGAGTGATCGACGGTCATATTTGGTCGAGCAATTCAGGGGGTATTCCGCAGGCTACTTCTCCGCGAGATTTGTTTTTTAAACCGTCAGATTAAAAGGCGCAAGATCAATGGAGGCTAACTTGTGAGAGGACTTTGCGATCCTTGTGCACGTTTTTAATTCCGAGCTTTTTTGGGCACTTGGTTTAATTTTCCCTCTTCCTTTGTGGGGGTTGTGCCTATGTGCGCTTGTTGTAACCATTGTATTTTATTTTTTTCCTTAAGTCAATAGAAGGACGTCTCTTGCTTAAGCAAAAAAATAAAATAATATCATACATAATTATTATTGTGCCCACTTGTTCAATAATTTGAGTAAAGTAACATTTTTTAATATTAAATTTAACTATCGAATTAAAAAAATAAACCATTTTAAATAAATTCCATTGATAACATTTATTTTTTTCCTAATTATTGTAGTCCCTTTTGAGAGTGTTATTTTACTTCATATTATCTTCATATGCTAGGTACGACGCTCCTTCAGTGTCGATTGTTTCTCATCCAAGCCTTGCTGTGAGAGAAACACAGAAACACCTGAGACCATGGAGCCTCCTTATCTTCAAGGCATTCCATGTAAATGTTTTTTATATTGTTTTTACATAGCATAGCCTTGGGGCTAATATTTGTACTTGTGGTGGTTCTTCCCTTTTCAGCGCCATAGGGTCTCGATTTCCCAGGGATTTTGTTCAATTGTCTGGTCCTGGTGTGTGGGGTATGGTACCCTAGTAATTTTTCAATTTGGTTTTAATAGTTTCACTGTCACTAGTTCTTTACTGTCTCAAAAAGGCATATTGTACCTTTTTGGCTACAATGTGGGATGGGCTTTTTTATTTTATCTTTCTTATAGCCATAACTTTTTCCTCTAGCCGTCTCCTCTAGATTACAAAATCCTTGTTGTGTGTCAAATTATCATATATCGTCCTCCTTTACCGTCCCGAGTAATTGTCTTTAGTGTCAAGGTTTTTTGTGGTTTCTCTCGACTATCTAATATCAAAAGTTTTGGGGTGCTCTCTCTACGGTATGAAGGTTTGACTCTACAAGGGTTTCAATCCTATTTTCATTTTCCCGTCTATCCAGAAGTGTGTTTACAAAGTGGGGCTTGTCCTGAGTTCTCTATATTGGGATTCTTGGTGATGATATCATTCTCTTTTCAAACCCACCTATTTGTATTCTCTGAATTTGCTCCCAAGTCTTGGTAATTGTTTGGATGATACTGCTCTTTGTATTGTGAGCCTTGGTGACAATATCGTTCTCTTTTCAAACCCTCCATAATTGTATTCTTTGAATTTTCACTTGAGTCTTGGTATTTGTATTCTTTTGTTTCAAGGATTCCTTCATGCAATAATTCCACCTCGCCAGAGAATGGTTAGTTGTAGAGGAGGAAGTTCCAGGACTACTTCTCAACCTAGGTGTCTGTGTGGGTGGACTTCTGTGGCATCTCTTTTTGAGTCAATACCTCCGGAAGTTCGTTAGGAGATTCAAAAGTTGGAATCTTGAGAAATTGGGGAAAGACCTTATTTTTAGATTCTGAAATTGGGAATCAGGAACTCAAGTGAATCTTGACCCCAGTGGACTCAAGAAGCGCAAATTGCACTTCTTACACTCAGTTGCAAGGTATCAACAACTCGACTCGTTACTACGCTTGGTCATCCACGATAAACAAGTTGATTATTATCGACTTTTTGCAGGACAAGAAGGCTTGAAAGATTTTCTTAGAAGCATTCGGTATTGCTTAGATGATATTCTGGTATGCCTTCAGAGGGTCAAGAGGTATGTTGTCTCATAGTCAGATTCTAACTCAGGAAATATCTCAGATGTTCTTGTTGTCATTGGCACTCCTTTGATCCACAATGCTCCTCCTCTTGACTTGGTCCCTCCAGCGAATGGAGACCCAATGTCTCTGGTGGTTATTTCAGATTAGCAGTCCTTGCTCATTGCCTTGTGTTTTTTTATCATCAGCTCCAACATCGATAGCTTACGAAAACCATTGTTATACAACTCCAACAATAGTTGTGCATTTATGGCCTTGCCAACTTTGTGGTTACCTCCAACAATTTCTATGGTTTTTTGTTTTCTGTTTTTTGCAATTTTGTTGCACTTTGCATTCACAAGAGAGAAATCTACAGTGTATTTTTTGGATAAGAAGCTTCAAAGAGAGCATATGTAATGTAATTGTAATGATAGAGCCAGTTGCTAGAACATAATTTCTCTCTGATTAGCTAATAGTTGCTATGGACATGGATGCTAAGCACTTGCAGAGAATTTGGTTTATAGCCATGTATATTTTGATAACATCCTTTGATTAATGAAAATTTTGTATAGATTTAAAAAAAGGAAAAAAAGAGCAGAGAGACATTCTTGAAATTGATTTCTGCTTTGTTAAGGATTTAATGCCATTCTTGGGGTTACATGTATAATATCAGTTTAAAATACATTTTTAAAATCTATTTTAAATTGTTTATGTGATAAAACTTTTATACGTTGTTGTTTTTTTTTTTTTTTTTCAAAAGGTGGAAAAACCTATCAAACTCAGTTTGTCAAACCCCAGTGAGGACAGCCATCTCTGGCTGCTATCCGCGAATGTCAGTTGACACATCACTGTTATCAAGGAAAACCACGCCACCTGAAATAACCCGCTGGTGGTCCGTAAGGGAGCAGGCTTTCACTCCTGCCAGATGCCTCTGGGTCTTGGGCTGTTAACTTTTATACGTTGTTGCGAAGAAACGTTTAATATACACTTTTTCACGTTTCCGTTTAAATATAAATATAAATATAGTTACAAAGTTAATAATTTATGAATATGGAAGGAAAGTAATTGAATAATTACATTAAACAAAGTCAAGTGCATTGTATTTTCATGGTGATGGCTATTAATTTCTTAGTTTAAAGAGATATAAAAAGTAAATATTAATATAATTTTAATTTATAACCATTTTAATTTTAATTTTAAATAAAAAGAAATAAAATCAACATATTATTTATGTTTAAAAAATATATAAAATATCATAATGTATTTTGTAAAAGTGAATAATTATCATATTACATTAAATATATTTTTATTCACTTATAAAATATGATAAATTTTTATTTATTATATATATATATATTTTTTAACGATAAGGTTTATTGGAAATACTCGTCATGAGTTTCAATATGTTCAAATTTTTGTCACTCAAGCTAACATGTCTCCAAAAAATACAACTTAAGTGGATGAGGAATTAAACCAACTAATTAACACTCGAGCTATTATACTTCGACTAATCATAATTCACAAAAACAACTTGACATAAATTAATATGTTAAATTAAATTGATTAATACAATAATCTAACTACTTAAGATTGAATTAGAATTGAAATTATTCAATACATATGCTTTTGGTAATGATGATTAGTCCATTGGAAATTGTAATTAATGAATTGTTGATAATAAAAACCCACAAATCAACAATGATAAAAAGAAAAGCACAAAACATGATAGTGAACTATATCAAAATGAATCATTATTAAAGATGTAATAATTCACTTATAATTACATCTTATCAATCATAATCCAAACAAACAACCTATTTCATCATAGGTATAAATTATTATATAAATTTAACGTGACTAAAATTATAATTTAGTTAGTTAATCTTGGAACAAGAATTATAATTCCTTAAAAAATTTGCATTAATAATTGTATTTTTTTTGGTGAACTAAGGCTATTTATATTAATAAGAAAAATAGAGAATTATGTAGAGAATATCACCATCTTCACTTGAACAACCCAAATATTTTAAGGAAACTAAAATCTCTACTATCCCTCATACCAAACCCAAAGCAAAGGATACTCTTCAGTACACGATTAATGAGATTTACAACCCACATAGAAAGTATAACATACAACACTAGAAAACCAACCATAGAGAAAAAATAAAAAAGATCACTAACTTCCACAATAGCCTATGCAAAAGGTACACAACAAGATTAGGCTCTATAAAGCCACCACGTTGTAAACAAAGGACTCTAAGAACCATGAAGAACCCAAACGATATACAAAGGAAGCAACATATATCAATATGATTGACCACTAAAGTTTTGTAGAAAACCTCTCACACATATAACATTGATTCATATATCTTGTGATTGAACTAATACTCGCCAACATTAGAATAAGGCATCCATGAACCATAATTCATATTGCAAGAAAGCAGAGACAAGATACAACCATATTACAAAGCATACCATGCTGCAAAGTGCGTCAACTCAAAAAAAGAAATACAATAAAACACATAGTTGACCATAGAAGCCAGGAGCAAGCATAATGCTCCACCGAGAAGCATGTAAGTCATATCAAACAACCCAACATAGAAGACCAACCATGGTTGAATAAGGAACATAGTTCCAAAAATAGAGTCCCTCAATTGTGCACATAAAGAAAAAGGTACCAACTTCATCTATGAGGACTCCAAAACATAACATGAAGTCATCTAATAGGAAATGACCATAATAATAGAACATTTCACTTCAGTGCCAAGACACTAAACAAACCACCATAGAAAATCCATAGTTATAGGAATTGTAATTATGAAATACAAAGACATTTTGAAATTAAATTACTCCATTGGGAATTGTAATTACTAAATCTTGATATCATTGGAAATTTCAATGAGAATTCTACTATTTTGGCAAGTGAATTATACGATTAAAATGGATAATGCCCATAGACATCAAGACATTTACCTCTAATACATTTCACATTGCCAAAAAAGGAAAAGAAAAATTATAACTTTATATTAAATTGTTTTTGTTTTTGTTGTTGTTGTTATTCTTATTATTATAAAAAAATTAATATTTTTTTTCGAGAAATATAAAACAAACAAGTTTTCTATTTAATACAATTTTTTTTTACATAAGTTTGATGAAAATAATATTCAAACATGGATTATATCCTTAAAAGTTCCATATACAACCATCATCCAAATAGAGAAAGTATCTCATTCTAATTAACAGAAACATCACAAAAAAGCTTGGTCCTTTTAGAGATGTACCACTTCATTTGACCAAAGAACAAAAATCTAAAGATTATGTCTCAAATATACAACCTTCTCAACAGTTATGAACACCAAGCATTTACTAATGTAAATCAATGGATTGGGATCATGCTCAAGCTTTATAGTGAACTCTGAAAATAAACTTTGAAGCGAATTTCGTACATCTGAAAATTGTGTCCTTGTCTTGAAAGAGCTTCTGCTACATAATTTTGATCCCTGCATATATGAGAAAAATATATCTCTTTAAAACAATATTTTAGATCCTTGATCTCATTCATCCAGTTGTATAATAAAGGAGGGGTGGAAACTGAGCAATCATTGATCCAATATATTTTGAATTTCTAGTCACCAAAAACAAAAAGAGAGTTTCGATGGAATCATATAGCACAAAATAAAAGACCCCACAAAACTATAACCTTTGCCCAAGTATTTGTCCCAGAACTGCAATTCCAACAGAGATGAAAATGAAAATCCTTAGAAAAAACAATTTGTGCGTTACACCCACATCCCTGTAAATTTACAGATCCATCTAAGAAACCTGCAGGGAATATTTCAAAGAAGTTAAAGAATTTAGGATTCCTACAATGTAGCCTTTGCATCATAGGACCAAACTCATTGAAAAATGCACAAATGTTAAAACTAATCCTATTTAAATCATATGGAAGATTATCAAATATTGGGGCATTCTTGATTCGAATGGAAATTGGCATCTACCCATGGTATTCATTGACCCGTGGTATTTACCCACTCATTGAATATACCTATGGTATTGTAAGTGGCATCCACCCATGGTATTCATCCACCCAAGGTATTTATCCACCCATGGAATTTACCCATGGTATTGTAAGTGGCATCCACCCATGGTATTTATTCACCCATGGTATTTTAAGTAAGATCCACCCATGGTATCTACCCACCCATGGAATTTATCTATGGTATTACAACTAAAAAAAGACTATAAGTAACACGTCGCATTTTGTAAAATGACATATTGTCCACCACAATGTAGCTTTTACAATTATTCTCAATTTTAATAAAAGAATTTTTGGTGGCTTTGTTTAATGTGTTTTCTCCTATTTTCTTATGGCATTTCAATTTTTCATATCTTGGGGGCCTCCCTTCCCAAGATCCATTTCAATATTTTAGATCTTGGGGGCCTTCCCCTAAGATCCGGACTAGTATGAAAGTCAAGTTACAACTCCATGGGAATCAGGGTTTGATACCTATTTTAGTTTCAAAGTTTTGTAATAATATTCCACAAAATTCATGCACATGCTACAACCTCCACAAAGCACTTTTTTGGGCAAAGCGAGAAGATTTTTTTTTTTTTTTTGGTAGGAATTTTTGGGTGGCGCATTTGCAAATCAGATATGAAACTTTTAGTGAAAATTTTATAAAAACAAATAACATATTTGTATTCATTGCGAAGAAATACCCAAATCCAAAATAAAAATCGGCCAAATCGGAGTCCAGATGAGGGAGATATCGTTGATTTAAAATCAGCTGTGTTGCGGAATTTTTTCTGATGGAAATTTGTGGACCACGACTCTCTTATCATTTTTTGCAGTTTTTATGCAAAATTTCAAAAAATGATTGCATGTTTTGAGCTCCTCTTGAAAAATCACCCAATTTGAAAAAGAAATATTGGTTGAATAAGAGTTCAGATGAGGGAGATATCGTTGATTTAAAATCAACTATTTTTTCAGAACTTTTGTGACAATGTGACAGTTGTAGCGCAAATCTGTGTTTCCAAAGTGTCTAGATAGGGATTTCAATCACATGGGCAGATGAAAAATGGTCATTATATTTCCAAAAACATGTTATAATAAAGATTCTAAGTTATATTGATCGAGTTATGCCCATTTTAAAATAGATTTTATATCTAGAGCAACATTTGGAGCGGGTTCCCTTTAGAGACGTGCCCTCCCACCCCGCTTTAGTAGGCACTTGCTTCACATTCATCAGTTTCAGCATAACAATATTCAGCTTGGATTCTTTGGAGATGTTCCCTCCCACCCCAGGCTATGTAGGCATCTTCTACTTCATTAACATTCAACATCATGGTTATGGGTCAACCGCACAAAATCCTTGTCATCGAAGTCCATTTGTTAGGCCACACACTAAAGTATCACAGTTGGTCACAAGCATTACAGGGTATTTCTATCCTCATATATTCGTTTGTCATGGTTATGGGTCATCAACAAACCCACACTTCATCGAAGTCCATTTGCTAGGCCACACACTGTCAGTATCACAGTTAGTCACCAACATTACAAGGTATCTCTATCCTCATATCTTTGTTAATCACAGTTATGGGTTAACCACACAAAAATATTCTCTTTAGTGACTCTTCATATTCAACAAAGGATTTTTAAGCGGGAACTTCACGCAATGACGACCATTGCTTCTTAAGGAGGGAAGAATGATCCAAATGGAAATTGGCATCCACCCATGGTATTCATCGACCCATGGTATTTATCCACTCATGGAATATACCCATGGTATTGTAAGTGGCATCCACCTATGGTATTCATCCACCCAAGGTGTTTATCCACCCATGGAATTTACCCATGGTATTGTAAGTGGCATCCACCCATGGTATTCATTCACACATGGTATTTACCCATGGTATTGTAAGTGAGATCCACCCATGGTATTCAATCATCGATGGTATCTACCCACCCATGGAATTTACCTGTTGTATTATAAATAAAAAATACTATAAGTAACAAGTCACATTTTGTAAAATGACATATTGTCCACCACAATGTAGGTTTTACAGTTATTCACTATTTTAATAAAATGTTTTTTGGTGGTTTTGTTTAATGCATGTTCTCCTATTTTCTTCTAGAATTTCAACTTTTCATATCTTGGGGGCCTCCCCCCCAAGATCCATTCCAATTTTTTATATCTTGGGGGTATCCCCTAAGATCCAGATCAATTCTAACAATGCATATACCCCAAAAAATTAAGAAGGGGATTATCCTTAATTTCTTTCGTCGTGTCTGCCATCCCTGAATGCAATATTCTATAGATAAGAAATTACAAGAAAAGGCTATGGATAATCAATGTATAACTTTACACCATATGGCTTTGGCAACCGAGCATGTAAGAAGTAAGTGATTAACATCTTCATTCAATTCCATGCACAAAGAACATCTTTCAGGTCCTTGAAAACACCTTTTGCAAAGATTTTCCCAAGCGAGGATGTTGTCCTTCCACACAAGCTAACTATATATCTTTAATTTTAATGGCATTGACCATGGCCACATTGGCTTGAACCAACTATTCTATACAAAGGATAAAGGATTATATGGAATGAAGTCATAAATCTCCTTGACTAAAATTTTTCCCTGCATAGATCGACCACCACATCGAAGAGAATCAGAACAACTTCGGATTGAAATGTCATCCTTACGCATTTTTTCATGTAATCTTCCCAAAATAGATACATATTATTCATTAATGCCCAATTTCATTGCGTGATTTTAGGAAGGAATTTATAGATCTGAAAACTCCTCGGAATGAATTTGGGAGATAAATTTAATGCCCATACCATGGAGGTGAGATAATATATCAATAGGTAGAGTACGATCACGATGGAAACCATAGATGGGATCCAGGCCTATCTCGACGAATGAGTCAGTCTCAATCTCCCATTGTAAATTTCTAATGAACCATTTTTTGATTTTCATTAATCCATGCCAAATGATAGAAACATTTTGTTAAGATCTAACACCGTTTTTTTTATCAAGAGAGGTATTCCAAGGTTTTTAATATTTTTCCTAAATAATAACCTACCAAATTCCTAAGCTAAAAATTTCATGACAGAAGCTCTTAGCCATTAAGGCCCAACCAAAATTTCCTAAATATTTTAGATCCTAACCTCTTTCTTCCTTTTTTTGTGACATCTCCTCCAGGTGCGCAAGATGAATTTGTGGGCACCCTTCACTTTGGACCGCATAAAATTTGAAACAATGGAGTTAATTCTCTTAATAATGTGTCAATGATGGCATCATATATAGATGTAGCCATTATACATAGATATTTTTTAATATTGATTGTGCAAGGATCAACATGCCTTCGCTCAATAACCATATGTGGGTCCACAAAGACAACCTATCTTCAAATTTGTTAATGCTCCACTGCTAATACTTGATAAGATATCTATTTGGTTTCAAATAGAAACCAAGGTATTTGAAACCTAGATCCAAAGGAGAGATATCAATTCAGAAGATATTTGCAATTTCCTTAATTTGATTTAGATCACAAGATGCATATATAATCATCGATTTAAATTTAGTCATGTATACAATTGATGCATCTCTAAACTTCCATAAAACATGGGAAATGTGTCTCCATTAATCCTTTGACACCTGACCAAATATAAGAATAACAACAACAAATAATAGATGAGAGATAGATACCTTTTAGGTGATATGAAGACCAACAAATAATCCATCCACCCTTGCCACTTAAATTTATCTGCTTAATCCATCTATGACCAAAAGAAATAATAAGGGCGATAGAGAACAACCCTGAGGTAGACCTCAAAAAACCTGAAAAAAATATGATGGAACTCTAGTGATTAAAACAACATAACAAACTATGGATACACATGACATGATCCAGTCGATGCTTGCAACTGAAAGCTCGATCTTGTGAATGATCATATGGAGGAAAGTCTTGTCCACGCAATCATAGGCCTTATGCATATCCAATTTTAATATGATAGCCTCCTTATGCTTAAATTTTATAGATTGTAAGATTTCCTGCTCAATGACAATAACATCCTAAATTTGTGAGTTTTTGAAGAAACCAAACTATTCAAAGGCAGATTTATTCAGAGAGCTTAACCTTTAGCCAGTTGACTATAATATTAGAAATTAATTTATATGAGATGTTACATAAGGAAATTGGTCTATAACCGAAGAAAGTGGACGATCTCAAAGTCTTCTGAATGAGATCATTGAATGTCGCATTTATAGCCCCGAATATTTTATGATATTGTCTCGATTCCTCTACCATATGCAACAATTTATTACCCATGACACCAAAGAAATGAGTAAAGATCTCCATGGTCGAACCATCTAGACAAGGACACTTGTCTTTGGCGAAATAATTAAGGGCTGTAGAAATTTCTTGGATTGAGATCAACCCTCTGACTAAAGAATCATCCTCTATTGAGAAAATTTGAAGGAAAAATTGGATGCATTCCAATTGATTATTGAAGTCCACCTTAAGATGTGCCCGATAGAAATCTCCAAAGAATCGGATAGCCTCCCTGTGAATTTCATCCAATTTATAAATCTTCCTTCCCAAGCCATTTGTGATATCCCAAACGATATTCTGACTTCTTCACTGAGTAACAAAATGATGGAAGAATTTCGTGTTTTTATCTCTTGCTGCTATCTAGATAGTGTGGCTCTTAAGTGGCCATTCTTCCTCCTGCATATATAAGAATTTTCTCTTATGGGCCTCCAAATCCATAAGTTGTGAATGCTTTTCCAAGGAAAGGATATCTAGAACATAGGGATCATTGAGACGAAACATAGCCTCATCGATTTCCACCATTCTTATATAAGATTTTGTTTTTGGTTCCATTCCCAATGCCTCAAAACTTTTTTTAAAATTCAAAGCTTTAAGACAACCACCTCCATCCTGGAAATCCCCTATAAATGAGGCACCTTTTTCCAAGTATTGATAACCAAGTTACCAACTGCTAAAAATTAGTATCATGGATCCAAGAGTGATTGAATTTGAAAGGGAGTTCCCACCATATATAGTCGACCAACCATTGGAGAATGATTGGGGCATGATAAGGCATGATTGCAGAAGATATCCATGTTCTCATAAACCCAAACCGTTCCACAAGATTTTCATGAATGAGGAAACGATCTAATTGTTTGGAAATTTTCTTCAAACCCAAGCGACCATTATTTTGTGTCGGGGAGTTTGGATCTAGAAGAATGTCCATGAAGTTGTTTGCAACGAAGAGTTCTTGAAGGTAGGACCCCATAGGATCTAGTTTGCTTCTAGGGCCCCAAGATTATGCCCATGAAACTGTGAGATTCATATCTCTTGCCATAATCATAAAAAATATCTTCATAATTCCACAGGCATCCATCTTTTTCCAGAATTCCCTTCTGCCATTATATGGCGCATAAATATTGAGAATGTGAAATCGTTGGGATGACCCTTGTACAAAACATGTTAATAGAATCCCTACAAAAATTGAATGCAAAGAAATAAACGAACCCAAGATTCCAAAGTGAAACCATACCCCTTGAAAGATCAGAAGCATCTACCGCAACAACCTTCCAACCCGGGCACAATTTAAAAAAAATAAAAATTAGAGCTTTAACTCTTGGGACCATGGACCCTTGAATAAGAATAACTACCGTGAAAATATTTTGAAAATGTTTAAAAAAACATATATGCATTTAAAAAAAACATGTAACAAGATTCATCCTTACGCATTTCTTTCTTTATGTAATCTTCCCAAAATAGATACATATTATTCATTAATGCCCAATTCCATTGTGTGCTTTTAGGAAGGACTTTATAGATATGAAAACTCCTCGGAATGAATTTGGGAGAT
Source organism: Pinus tabuliformis (assembly GCA_031772625.1). NCBI lineage: Eukaryota > Viridiplantae > Streptophyta > Pinopsida > Pinales > Pinaceae > Pinus > Pinus tabuliformis. The sequence goes on from CM062819.1 coordinate 1,408,265,532, forward strand.
AAATTTAATGCCCATATCATGGAGGTGAGATAATGTATCAATAGGTAGAGTATGATTACCATGGATACCACAGATGGGATCCAAGCCTATCTCGACAAATGAGACAGTCCCAATCTCCCATTGTAAATTTCCAATGAACCATTTTTTTATTTTTATGAATCCATGCCAAATGATAGAAACATTTTTTTAAGATCTCGCACCATTTTTTATCAAGAGAGGCAGTCCAAAATTTTTAATATTTTTCCTAAATAATATCCTACCAAATTCTTGAGCTAAAATTTTCAAGCGAGAAGCTCTTAGTCATTAAGGCGCAACCAAAATTTTCCAAAATTTTTAGACCCCAACTGCCTGCTTCCTTTTTTTGTGAAATCTCCTTCAAGTGCACAAGATGAATTTGTGGCCACCCTTCACTTTGGACCGTAGAAAATTTGGAAAAATGGAGTTAATTCTCTTAATAATGTGTTATGACATCATATATGGATGTAGCCATTATACATAGATATTTTCTAATACTGATTATGCAAGGATCAACATGCCTTCGCTCAATAACTATATGTGGGTCAAAAAAGACAACCTATCTTCAAATTTGTTAATGATCCACTGCCAATACCCGATAAGATATCTGTTTGGTTTCAAATAGAAACCAAGGTATTTGAAACCTAGATCCAAAGGAGAGATATCAATTGAGAAGATATTTGCAACATCCTTAATTTGATTTAGATCACAAGATGCATATATAATCATCGATTTAAACTTAGTCATGTATAAAATTGATGCATCTCGAAACTTCCATAAAACATGGGAAATGTGTCTCCATTAATACTTCGAGACCTGACCAAATATAAGAACAAATAAAAAAAAACAATAGATGAGAGATAGATACCTTTTAGGTGATATGAAGACCAACATATAATCCATCCACCCTTGCCACTGAAATTTATCTTCTTAATCCATCTATGACCAAAAGAAATAATAAGGGTGATAGAGAACAACCCTGAGTTATACCTAAAAAAGTCTGAAAAAAAAATTGATGGAACTCTAGTGATTAGAACAACATAACAAACTATGGATACACATGACATGATCCACTTGATGACTGCAACCGAAAGCTTGATCTTGTGAATGATCATATGGAGGAAAGTCTTGTCCACGTAATCATAGGCCTTATGCAAATCTGATTTTAATATGATAACCTCCTCATGCTTAACTTTTATAGAGTGTAAGGTTTCCTGCGCAATGGCAACAACATCTTGAATTTGTGAGTTTTTGAAGAAACCAAACTATTCAAGACAAATGTATTAAGGGAGCTTAACCTTTATCCAGTTGGCTATAATATTAGAAATTAATTTATATGTGATCTCGCATAAGGAAATTGGTCTATAATCTAAGAAAGTGGACGATCTCAAAGTCTTCTGAATGAGATCATTGAATGTCGCATTTATAGCCCCAAATATTTTATGATATTGTCTCGATTCCTCTACCATATGCTGATGAGCCCCAATTTTTGGTAACAATTTGGGCTCATTTGGCCTACTTACCTTGCTCAACCCTTCATCTTTTATCACTTATGCATTCATTTCTTGGTATGTTCGTGTTATTTGTAGGAAGAAGGGCAGGCATTATATCTATGTGGCTAATACATGATGATTTCAGGTTTTTTGGCATTAAAGGGAGCAAAGACCACGCAGAAGGAGACAAGGAGACAGCAAAGGTGGCATTGCAGGTTTATAGGGAGGTTGTCTACAGCCTTAATGACCTCCCTCGTGATCTCCACCCTAACTCCGAGCTCCAACAGCTCTCCCCACCGAGCTTAAAGGCAGCCAACGGGTTCTACAGGAACAACAGTTTACAGCAGTTTAACTTTCAGTTGGACAGCCAAGCTCCACGTATTGAGGAAGCCAGCTGGATCCTCATCATGTATAAATATTAAGGCCGTGGCCTTTGATAGGAGCTTTTTGAACTTTTGAACTACTGTTGCAATTTCTAAGCACGAGCTACAGCTCGGTTTTTGCTCTTTGTAAGCCAGTTTTGGCATGATGTTATTAGACTCATGATTATTCAATAAAGGCAGGCAGCTTTGGATTCAATTCTGAGTTTTTAAGGGAGCTATAGCTCTCAGGTTAGGGCCCAACCTGAGAGCAATAGACCTCCTCTTCCTTGTATTGTTATTTGTCTTTCCTTTCAGCACTTTATTCCTCTGTCTTGCATTTAGAGATTACAGTCTACTAATTTGATTTCTTTTATGTGATTGAGTAGGATTGGTTTACGGTTCAAGTGATTTTAATTGCTTAGATTAGAGTAGGAGGATCAGCATTCATTAGAGCTCCAAGAAAAGGTTGACAGTGCACTCACTGCCATCTCTGTTTAGAGATTGGGGGTGAAGACCGTACCAACCACCAAAAAAACGCAGTCTTATACTTTCATTCACGCTGCAACACAGTCATTTCAATTGTAGATCCATCCATGCATTCTGATCTTGAGCAGTACTTCTTCATTCCAACTCCATGCACGATTTTTCTATGAAGTTTACATTGCTGTTCGTTGATTTAATAACACAGTTAGGATAGGTTGATGAATTCTTGGTTTTGTGCAGATTTGTTTCCTTTACACTGCGTTGCATCACTCTGTTATCTTCTTCTTCTTCCCAACCGCGCCTAAAGCCACCTACCCAACCTCTGTTCAGCTCGTTTGCCCTCCAACACTTCTACTGTTCACGTAGCTCCATCTTTTTGGACTTTTCATTGCTTCCACCCGTCTATCCACCAACCAACTGTACCCACTCTTTCCTCATCTCATATCTCTGTCCCTGAGCCATCATAAGCTCCCTTTCCATCCTACCTATCCACCCATACAACTCCTCCACTCCTCCATCACCCAAAACTCCAACCACAGAACATCCTGTAGAAGTTAGCAGACTTCCTGTAGAAATCCCGAGCTTCTTGTAGGATCCCCTGCAGACATCCTGTAGAAGCCTGCAAACTCGGTTTCCGAGGACCTGAACGTTGTGGACTTCTGTGGAATGATGTTTTGGATCCCCTGGAACCTCTCCTAGCCTTCATGACCTTTTTCCAGCCTTCTTTCCCTTCGAACCACCCCTGCACAGTCAAACCCTAATAAGAAACAAAATCATAATAACTCCAACCACTTAAGCAAAAATACAAAAACAATGTTCTTTTCAGTAGAAGTAGCTTAAATTCATGCATCTCATATCACTAGAAGTAATGGCATCATTTCTAGAAGTTTGCACTCCCACCATTGCATCATAGAGACTAGACTAGTCAGATTAGGGTTTACTAGGGTTTCCCTGTTTTGTTGGCTTTCAGTTCATTATTGCAAAGTAGGTTACTTTCCTTTGAGATAGCCTTCGTCCATCATTTAGAAAGCTTCTTCTGAGAACATATAGAAGTTGGCTTGAGCCCTAGCGGACTTGTGCCAGCTGACCAAGTGACAGCTGCGACAAGAGCTAGTACTTGTGCATATAGCACCGTCGCTTCCAAGTTTGTTACGAACTACCGGGTTGATAAAATTAGAGATAGGAAGCTCCAGGAGGTGTAGCATTATTGCTACAATACTGGAGCCCACCATCTTTTTGGCACCGTTGCCGGGGAAGCGTCAGAGTATTAGTAATTGTTGCTTTTCTTCTATTTTCTTACTCTTGCCTTCTGCTAAGTAGTTTATTTCATTTCCATTCTGCAAAAGTAGCATAGACATTTCCTGCTTTCATAGATTAGCATTTCCTGCTTCCATAGATTAGCATTTCCATTCTGCCATTTCATTTCTGCAAGCGTAGATTAGTGTTTCAATTCTGCAAGCGTAGGCTAGCATTTCCATTCCTGCAATTTCATTTGAGCAAAGTAGATTAGTTCTTTCCTGCTTTCAATTTAATTCTGCATCTTTATAGTTAGTTGTAGATCAATCTGTTTCGGTTTTGCAGGTACCACAGGAAAAAAAAACAAAAGCAATCAAAAAAGTCTTTCCATTTCATGCCTCGTAGGAACCGAGATAAAACAGGCAAATTCCTACCCAACACCCCCACCACATCACTGAGTCACCCTTCTCTCTTCTTCGGTGACAGTGATCCAGAAGAACCTATAGGTGAACCTCCTGAGATATACGAAGATCCTATAGCAGAAGAAGAATTAGAGACCATCCCATCTGAAGCTATGGCTGACAATAGAAGAGAAGATGAGAGAATAGAAGTTGCCTTCCCCATCCGAGAGACCAATGGAGAGATGAAAATGAAGAACATTAGCCCCTCCGCTTTACCTCACTTCCATGGACTGACTACTGAAGATCCTGATACCTTCCTGTTTGAGTTTGCTGTCCTTTGTAGAACCTATGACTATACTGAAGATGAGCAAAAGCTGAAACCCTTCCCTTCCACTCTTAAGGATGCAGCATTACGCTGGTTCATGGGCTTACCTAGGAATAGTATCACTACTTGGGCTCAGATGCAGCAAGCTTTCAATACCAAGTACCGGGACTACTGTAGGTCTAAGGAAACCAAGGGAGAAATCTTTCGGATGACCATGGGAAATGATGAGTCCTTAGAGGATTATGAGGAGAGGTTCCAACTTAGCTATAAGCGGGCCAGGTGCACACTTGACCCTGAATCCCTCAAGTTGGTCCTGCTCCGAGGAGTCCCTGAAGACCTCTTAGATACCCTTCACATGTTAGCTGGGGGGGACATTTACCAACTGCCTTATGAGGACATCAAGACTGTGTTTAGAAACCACTCCAGGGCAGCTCGGAAACGAGGTAGAGGAAACCTCCTCTCAGTTGGTGTCCCTTTCTCCAAACATGAGTTTGCAAATCAATTGGAAGATCTTAAGAGTGAGGTGAGACAGACCATTGCCATGCAGCTGGACACATTCAGGATCCAGCAGAAGAAGGAAGAAGCTGAGAGAGCCTTGGCTATCTTCTGCCCTAGATGTACCAGGAGACACCCTAAGAACGAATGTCCATTGCATTCGGTTGAAGTGTGTTTCGTTTGTGAGGAGGACCATCTCACAAACCAATGTCCAACCTTACCTGGATTTAAAGCCATGTACCAAGGGACAGAAGCTCCCACTGAACCTCTCTATTACCTCAACCAAAGGAGGCCACAAGGACCTAGACCTTACCAGTAGGGAATGCAAGGGGCACCTCAAGCTTATTACAGCCCCAACCAATCAACTCCTATGCCTTCCTGGGGTCCCCCTGCTCATCCTTCTTTGTCTATGCCTCCTCCATGGTCTTACCCACCTCAGTACCCTACTCCACCCACTACTCATTCTTATCATTCACATGCCCAGCCACAGCCTCAGTGGAATGCACCTCAGTCGGGGTGGAGACCCCAATACAACACTCCTCCTGCCATTTTGCCTCCACCACCAGTTCAACCTCAACCCTTACCTCTTGCTCCTCCAAGGCAACCTCAAATACCTGCTCAACCGAACCCGAACCCCAACAATAGACAGGCCCAGCAGGTATACACTGGGGAAACATCATGCCCTAATTATGCTGTGGAGATCCAGGAGATCAATCTTCGATCTGGAAAGACTCTTCCAGATCGCCAACCTCCTCCCCCAAAGGATGAGGAAGATAAACAGGAAAGTGAACCAAAGGCTATTCCACCCTTTCCTGAGAGACTAATAGCCACCACACAACCCAACCCAGAGGAGGATGAGCTCCTGGGTGAGCTCAAGCAGTTGTGTGTGAAAATACCACTTCTCCAAGCCATCAAGGATGTGCCTATATACAACAAACTGGTTAAGGAAAAGTGTTTCAAACACCCAGGCAGGCGAAAGAGAGATGCTTCAACCATCAATGTCTTAGGACAACTGTCTGACCTTATGTTAGGACAAGTCATCTGCCTAAAGTATCTAGATCCTGGGAGTCCTGTAGTAGATGTCCACATCAATGGCATCATCATACCTCACACTTTGATTGATTTGGGGGTTGCCATTAATGTGATGACCAGGGATACCATGCTCAAACTCAATCTTCAGGGTTCCTTGAGGAAGACCTCGACAGTTCTGCAACTTGCAGATCGCTCCACTGTGACTCCCGAAGGGATTGTGGAGGATTTCTTAGTCTCTGTCGACTCTTGGGAATACCCTGCAGATTTCTTGGTTCTGCAACCCAAGGCAAAGCTTACTGGATATCCTCTTATTTTTGGAAGGCCTTGGTTAGCCACTGCAGATGCTTACATAAGTTGTCGTGCAGGAAACATGACCATAAAAAATGGTCCTATGTCCAAGCAGCTAGTCCTATATCCTCCTGCCCAACCTTCCTTAGAGCATGACTTACCACTTTGGTTGGAGGAAGGAGAAGAGGATGAAGTGTACTCAGCACCTTTGTGCACCCTAGATACCACTAGAAGAGACCCCCCAACCGAGGATGACTTGATTGAGATCTTGATCCAGAATCCACCTTCCAGTACACTCTCCTTAGAGAAATTGGTGGAGGATGCCCAAGCCAGCACCTTAGTGGATCTTTGTACAACCAACCCTGTCACTCCCAGAGTCAAGAATGTGGAGTTCGGCCCTGAGAGAACGTTAAAGATCAGCTCCTCCCTATCTCCTTCCCAGGAAAAGGAGCTGTGTGGCCTGTTGGCCAGTCACCTAGATGCTTTTGCTTGGAGCTATAAGGAGATGAAAGGAGTCCATCCCTCGGTCTGTACCCATCACATATACATCAAAGAGGGTTGTAAACCGGTTAGGCAACCTCAGAGGAGAATGAATCCAGCCCTTAAGGACATTGTCAAGGAAGAATTGCGAAAACTGTTGGATGCCGGATTCATTTACCCCATCTCAGATAGTGAATGGGTGTCCCCTCTGGTGTTGGTTCCTAAGAAGAATGGGAAATGGAGAATCTGTGTGGACTACCGAGAACTGAACAAAGCTAGCAAGAAAGACCATTTCCCTCTACCTTTCATAGATCAAGTGTTGGATAGACTGGCAGGAAAGAAGTTCTTCTCTTTCCTGGATGGGTTTAGCGGGTACAACCAAATCCAAATCAGCCCGGAAGACCAAGATAAGACCACCTTCACTTGTCCTTGGGGTACCTTTGCCTACCGAGTTCTTCCCTTTGGGCTATGCAATGCTCCTGCTACCTTCCAGAGAGCTGTCTTGAGCATCTTCTCGGAGCTGGTCCATGATGCAGTGGAAATCTATATGGATGACTTCACTCCTTATGGGGCCAACTTCCAGGAAGCATTGTCCAATCTGGGAAAAGTCCTAACCAAATGCATTGAGATGAACCTATCCCTTAGTCCTGAAAAATGTGAATTCTTGATGACTGAAGGGACCGTGCTAGGCCATACCATTTCTTGCCAAGGGTTACAGGTGGATCCTAACAAAATTGCTCTCATCAAGAAGGTTCCATCTCCTCAAAAGGTAAGGGATGTTCGGAGTTTCTTAGGATTAGCAAAGTATTACAGGAGATTCATTAAGGACTTCAGCAAGCTGGCCTCGCCATTGTTTGGCCTGTTGGCAAAAGATGTGGAGTTTAAGTGGACTGATGATTGTCAGAGGGCTTTGAATGAATTAAAGGACAAGTTGGTGTCAGCCCCAATCCTGAGAGGTCCAAACTGGGCCCTACCTTTCCACATCCACACTGATGCCTCGAACAAGGCCATAGGTGCAGCTTTAGGACAAGTTGAACAAAAACTTCCATATGCCATTTACTTTGTTAGTAAAAACTTGTCCAAAGCTGAGCTGAATTACACTGTAACTGAGAAAGAGTTTTTGGCTGTGGTCCATGCACTGAACAAGTTCCGACATTATAACACTGGCTATCAAACATTTGTACATATAGACCATGCTGCAATTAGATATTTAATGAAAAAACCAGATGTGAATGCTCGTATTATTAGATGGTTACTTTTGTTGCAGCAGTTTGATTTGACCATTGTTGACAAACTAGGTAAAGAAAATGTTGTTGCTGACTTTTTATCTAGATTGGATTTGTCTGCAGATGAGGATGGAACAGTGGATGACCAGATGCCCGATGAACATCTGTTTGCTATCTCAGCACTCTCTCCATGGTTTGCTGATATAGCAAACTACCTTGTTTCAGCACAGTTCCCTTCGCACATATCTTCAAGAGAGAAGAGCAGAATCATTAGAAAAAGTGCCTCATTTACTTGGATCGGGGGCAATCTGTTCAAGCTTGGCCCTGATCAGATCTTAAGGCATTGTGTAAGGGAGGAGGAAGTCTTTGATATCCTCCTCACCTGTCATGATGGGCCTTGTGGAGGACATTTTGCAGCTAAGAGGACTGCCTTCAAGATCCTGCAGGCAGGCTACTATTGGCCCACACTTCATCAAGATGTCAGAAGATATATCAGCCAATGTGACCAATGCCAGAGAATGGGGAAACCGACTCAAAGGGATGAGATGCCTCTCCAACCTCAAGTGACTCTTGAGCCATTTGAGAAGTGGGGTATGGACTTTGTGGGTCCAATCAACCCTCCTTCGAGGCAAAGGTCTTACATCATTGTGTGTACTGACTACCTGACAAAGTGGGCAGAGACTAAAGCAATCAAAGCAACAACAGAAGAAAAGGTGGCCGAGTTCTTAAGAGAAAACATCTTCTACAAGTTTGGCTACCCAAGAGAGCTAGTCACCGATCAAGGGAGCCAGTTCACATCCAACCTAGTTGAAGATCTACTAGCTCATCACAAGATCAAGCATAGGACTTCCACCCCCTATCACCCTCAAGCAAATGGGCAGGTGGAAGTCACCAATAGAGCATTAGAAGGGATCTTGACTAAGGTGGTGAGCAGCAGCAGAAAAGACTGGGCAGATCGCCTGGTTGAGGCCACATGGGCTTACAACACAACCTGGAAGACCACCACCGGCTTCACACCTTATGAGCTGGTCTATGGGAAGAAAGCTTTGCTGTCCATTGAGTTCGAGTACAACACTTTGAGGATGGCAGCTCAGCTAGATCTAGATCTCAGCCATGCACAACAAGAAAGGTTATTGCAGCTGAATGGACTCGACGAGCACCGAATGCAGGCCCTCCTTCACTCGGAAGTGGTTCAACTTCAGAGAAAGGTGTGGCATGACCAACATCTCCATGACAAGCAATTTCAGCCGGGAGATTGGGTCTTGTTGTATGACTCCAGATACAAAGATTTTAAGGGGAAGCTGAGAACCAGATGGCTAGGACCCTATGCAGTGGAAAAATGTCATGACAATGGATCTGTTCTTATTCGGACCATTGATGAGGAAGCCATCCCCATGCTTGTCAATGGGCATCGATTGAAGATCTACAGGAAGCCTCTCTCAAGACAAGAGTTCATCAAAACTATGGAGAAATCAGTGTTGGTCATAGAGAAGGGTTCTGCCTCTCCTTTGGGCATACCCTGAAAGATCTAAAAAAAAAAAAAAAAAAAGTAATAAAGATCCTTGGGTGAAAACCTTTCTGAGGCGCCCAAGGCAGGTGGTAGGGGTGAAAACCTCATTGAGGCGCCCCTATTGTCTTTCAAAAAAAAAAAAGAAGAAAAAAATAATAAAGATCCTTGGGTGAAAACCTTTCTGAGGCGCCCAAGGCAGATGGCAAGGGTGAAAACCTCATTGAGGCGCCCCTATTATCTTTCAAAAAAAAAAAGAAAAAATAAGAAAAAAGAAAAAAAAAAAAGAAAAAAACAATAAGAAAGAAGCAAGGTCAGCAAATTCATAATGTAAAATTGCATGCAAGTTGCAGGTGTTCTATGGAGGAGAGAAAGCCTCTCAACTCAAAGCCAAGGATCCTTATCATGCTGTCAGGAGACCTCGCCAGCACCTCCTCCAAGAATACTCATTTTCTCCAAGGTATGTGCAATTTTATCACAGCTTGAGTCTTCTACAGGAAGACGCAGATTTTCTACAGGAAGATGCAGATTTTCTACAGGAAGGTGCACACTCTCTACAGGAAACGCAAGCTTTCTACAGGAAGCTTTGTATTTCTACAGGAAACTTCCTGTAGAAGTTCAAGACGGCCCAGAATCCATTTTATGAGGGGATCTAACGACTAAGGATCGGTTTGGACGCATGCAAGCTATTGTTATCTCCCTTGCACATTGTTGTCACCTCGTCCTGCCATCCTTGTCGACATGCAATGAAGTTACCTGCACCAGCAAAGCAGATCGATGAGTTATCAAGAAAAAGCAATTTTTAAATAAAAAAATGCTGAGATCTCATACCATGTCCATCCCAGTCATCCAGAAGCCCTGGGAGCATGATCGGGAGGTCAGATCCTTCGTCGTGCAGCATGCACCCAAGGAGGAAGAACTGTTACAAGACATCCCACGGGAGTCCTGTAACAGTTAAGCCCGCTAGAGTGTATACTATTCACAGCGCTGGCCATATGCAATGGAAACGCGGACGCATGCAGCCAAGCATCAACTCCATCGTCGGAAGCTTGTAAACGTGAACCTCCAGGCCTGTGCAAATTCACCAGCAGCAGATAGATCCATTCATCATCGTCCAGAACCTGAAAAATCGTGTTGCAGCCGCGCAGGTAAGTGTCTCGACCCTTTCTTCCGTCAGATTGCATGAATTTTACTTTGAATTGCTTGCAAAGTGTGAAGTGAATGGGTTGAGCGGCTGTATGGCCAGTCGACTGGCCACGTCGACCAGTTAATGGTCTAGTCAGATGTTTGGGTGGCGGCCGTGACAAAAGGAATGGGCAGCACACACGTGAGAACAATCCCCGTCGGGAAAAAAGGATTTAGCAGAAGAAACGGCGGCGGATCCGCTGGAGGGATGATGCGGTAGTAAGTGAACTCGCAGACAAATGATGGAACGACGTCATCCAACGGTCTGGCGGGGACAGCTTACCCCCGCGCCACGGATTCCGCCGATTCAAATCTAATCGACTAGATTGCCCGCATGCATTTATCATCCACCGCTTGGAACTCGAGCGAACATTCAGATCCCTCTACAGTTCGAAACTCCGAGCCTTTGGCTATCAGAATGGCTGTGAAGCAACACCGAGAGCGCAGACCAACTGCAGTCTTCCCCAGGAATCACGCGCTGCTCCTACAGGAAAGCTGTTTCTACAGGAAGGCGGGTTCCTCACGTAAAAAGGTGGCAGATAAAAAGGTAACCCTGAACTCTCCATGCAATTGGTTTTTAAAGGTGGCAGAATCGTCGTCTACAGTCTGGTCGTAGAAAGTTGTTGCAAGTGTTGTCTGCCATGCATAAACTGTCGTTCTATAGGATGTCAGTGTAATTAAACTGTGTTAAGGTCCTCAGGGATAAGTTTCGTGGATTATGTGCATGACAGAAGCGTAATTCTACGCTCTGTCTCAGTAGGCCAAATTTCTTCCGCATTCGCCACCTCTAGCAACAGTTTTTATCATGCCGGGTGGGTTTATTAGACGGGAACCCACTGATTCATCAAAGTTAAGAGAAAACCAGGAGGTGGTGGAGCTCTTCACACGGGCACAATGGATATCCTTTTGTGACAAGTTGCAGGGTTATGACGACGAAGTGGCAGAAGAATTTTTACAAGCTTTGAGGCCGAAATCCAAAACATTGGCCACAGTGAACTTCAGGGGCCTAAGCCTCAAGCTCACCCCGCAATATATCAGTCGAATTACTGAACTTCCGATGGGTTTTCCATGGGATAAGGAAGAAAGGAAGTTGAGCCAGCAGGCAAAGAAATAATTCTTTCCACCTGAGGAGGAATTCACGGAGGACAAAAATGGGGTGCGTAGAACCAGTTTGCTGCCACCATGGAATGAAGTTAGCCTACAGATCATGAAGTATATAACCTGTGAAGGCCATTTTAGCATCGTGTACGGGTATCACTTTAGGTTTCTCACTGAATTGAGACACCAGATTGACCTTCCTGTAGAAAACAAACTGAGCATTCCTTATTTCCTGCTGCAGTCTCTAATTGAGTGTGCCACAAAGTTAAAAGAAGGCATACCAGATCAGGTAGCCCACCATGGATTGATCAAACTTCTTGTGGAGGATGCGCTTCATTCATATAAGGTTCCCCTCTCATGGGAAGCATTTAGAAATTTGACAAGAGATGGAGACATAAGGATGTTGACTGAAGAAAGTGGTTCCTCCAGCAGTGAGGAAAAAGAATCAGTGGCCGCGGGAAAGAAAGAAACAGGCCAGAAGACCCCAACCACAGTGCAGAAGAAAGAACAAAGGAGGAAGCACGAGAAAAATGATGACAAAGAAAAAGGTGACACACCCATCTTGTCAGCAAGAGAGAAAAGGTTGCAAGGCAGAACGGACAAAGCTGAGAAGGTCCACATTAGCAAAAGTACCTCATCAGCACCCGCAACCAAACCAAAAAGCAAAACTCATGCAGCAAAGCAAGCCAAGGTGATGACACCTGTGTCTACAGGAAAGCAGAAACAGGCTTCTACAGGAAGCCTGAAGATTATTGAAAAAGGGTCTTCTACAGGAAGCCCGAAAATTACCAAAAAAGGGTCTTCTATAGGAAGCCCGAAAATTACCAAAACAGGGTCTTCTACAGGAAGCCCGAAATTGGCTAAAACAGGGTCTTCTACAGGAAGCCCTAAAAAGGTGAAACCCAAGGAGAAGAAGGCGGACATTCTAGCAAGGGAGGCAGCAGCTGTACTGGCTGGCCTCAGCACACCACCTAAGCCAAAAGAAAAGAGAAAGAGGGAGACCCCTCTATACTTTAAAGCTCGAAGAAGTGTTAGGATAAAGACGGGCAAGCCACAGCCCTCGTCCAGCAGCTCGATTGTCATTGAAGATACCCCTACTTCTCCCAAGGAAAAGTCCCCCTCAAGGATAACAGTCACCTATGAGAAGGGGAGCCCAAAGAAAACTAAGTGGCAAGAAAGGTTAGACCTGTTAACTGAAAAAGCTCGGCTACAGGAGGCTGAAAATGTTCTACAGGACACTCTGGCCCGGCTACAGGAAACAGAGAAGAGGGAAGGAGAAGGACCCTCATCACCACCAAGGGAGGGTGAGGTAGAGCCACCTAAAGAGGCAGAAAAAGAACATATACCAGAGCCCAGCCCTCAGCCTAGTCTAAGTTCATACTACACCTTTTTAGAGGCGGGCAAAATCATACTGCAGAAATTTACTGTACCCCTGTTTTTTGCATTAGAGGAAGAAAGAGTCCGTACACACACATGGATGAAGATCGCCAAGTCAAAGGGTGTGGCGGACATAGGTCCCTTACAAGAGCAACTCAAGGAGGTCAGGAGTGAATTAGCCTTGGCTAAACATGTGGCTAATTGCCAAAGAGTGTACCTACAGGAAGAAAACCAGAAGCTAAGATTGCAGCTACAAGAGCTGAGGGCAAGGGCAGGTACATCCTCCAAAGACACCACAGAAGAACAACAAGGCAAAAAGGAGCTGACCACCTGTCTTGAGGAGCCAATGACACTTCTACAGGAAGCAGAACAGCAAGAACAAATTGAAGTGCAAGCTCTAAAAGAACAGCTGCAGCAAAAGGAAGCACAATTGGCCTGCATGGCCAGTTGGGCCATGGAGGCAATACAGTGCAGACAACCTGCAAAATCCTATGGTTTGTACTTGAAAGACCAATGGCTGCGGTTCCAAATAAATACCTTGGCACAAAGAGGTATTTCTCAGATCCAAGACCCACAACAATTTTCTGAGTTGTGCAGTACTAGTTCGTCAGAAGATAAAGCCAAATTAGCAGAGTTCTACCTCCACAATTTGGCCTTGCCGAATGAAGTTTCCTGGGATCCCAATACTGCCTTGGGTGATATGCAATTGATGGTGTTCGCTTCATGGTTGAACCATGAGGATCAAAGAGCAGCTGAAGCAAAATCGGTCATGAACCGAGAATTGAACGAGCCATTGTTCATTCGAGCAGAACCAGAGGATCCAGTTGCACTCATCTCAGCACACCAACACTTGTCTACTGATCCCACAGCTTCCTTGAGATATATGGACCAACAGGCCCAAGCCATAGCTCATTTTGAAGACATGGAAAGACTGTTAGGAGAAAATGCTGCCCAAGCATGCACACGCAGATGGAATACATTGGCACACAGTCTGAAAATCCGAGAGTACCATACCCCAACTCGGATGAGGGAAGCTTTGGTAAGGGTAGACCTTTACAAGAAATCCATGCAAAGCCTCCAGGCCAGCTGGATCGGCCTTAAACTCAGCCCACCACTGCTGCTAGGATTGACTGAAGGCAGCACATAGGAGGATAACAGTGAACAACGGGAAGAGGTGAACAGGAAAGCTGGGTTTCATATCAGCAAGGAGGACACTACCACAGAGGCTTGGGATGTAAGGGAAGCAGTAAAAGCAATGAAGGATGAAGATTTGGACTAAGTTGCTCAAGGATGAGCAAATATTTTAGCTGGGGGGTGATGATGAGCCCCAATTTTTGGTAACAATTTGGGCTCATTTGGCCTACTTACCTTGCTCAACCCTTCATCTTTTATCACTTATGCATTCATTTCTTGGTATATTCGTGTTATTTGTAGGAAGAAGGGCAGGCATTATATCTATGTGGCTAATACATGCTGATTTCAGGTTTTTGGGCATTAAAGGGAGCAAAGACCATGCAGAAGGAGACAAGGAGACAGCAAAGGTGGCATTGCAGGTTTATAGGGAGGTTGTCTACAACCTTAATGACCTCCCTCATGATCTCCACCCTAACTCCGAGCTCCAACAGCTCTCCCCACCGAGCTTAAAGGCAGCCAACGGGTTCTACAGGAACAACAGTTTACAGCAGTTAAACTTTCAGATGGACAGCCAAGCTCCACGTATTAAGGAAGCCAGCTGGATCCTCATCATGTATAAATATTAAGGCCGTGGCCTTTGATAGGAGCTTTTTGAACTTTTGAACTACTGTTGCAATTTCTAAGCACGAGCTACAGCTCGGTTTTTGCTCTTTGTAAGCCAGTTTTGGCATGATGTTATTAGACTCATGATTATTCAATAAAGGCAGGCAGCTTTGGATTCAATTCTGAGTTTTTAAGGGAGCTATAGCTCTCAGGTTAGGGCCCAACCTGAGAGCAATAGACCTCCTCTTCCTTGTATTGTTATTTGTCTTTCCTTTCAGCACTTTATTCCTCTGTCTTGCATTTAGAGATTACAGTCTGCTGATTTGATTTCTTTTATGTGATTGAGTAGGATTAGTTTACGGTTCAAGTGATTTTAATTGCTTAGATTAGAGTAGGAGGAT
The DNA here is from genome assembly GCA_031772625.1 of Pinus tabuliformis. NCBI lineage: Eukaryota > Viridiplantae > Streptophyta > Pinopsida > Pinales > Pinaceae > Pinus > Pinus tabuliformis. Next base: position 1,408,280,673 of record CM062819.1, read on the forward strand.
CAACATTCATTAGAGCTCCAAGAAAAGGTTGACAGTGCACTCACTGCCATCTCTGTTTAGAGATTGGGGGTGAAGACCATACCAACCACCAAAAAACGCAGTCTTATACTTTCATTCACGCTGCAACACAGTCATTTCAATTGTAGATCCATCCATGCATTCTGATCTTGAGCAGTACTTCTTCATTCCAACTCCATGCACGATTTTTCTCTGAAGTTTACATTGCTGTTCGTTGATTTAATAACACAGTTAGGATAGGTTGATGAATTCTCGGTTTTGCGCAGATTTGTTTCCTTTACACTGCGTTGCATCACTCTGTTATCTTCTTCTTCTTCCCAACCGCGCCTAAAGCCACCTACCCAACCTCTGTTCAGCTCGTTTGCCCTCCAACACTTCTACTGTTCACGTAGCTCCATCTTTTTGGACTTTTCATTGCTTCCACCCGTCTATCCACCAACCAACTGTACCCACTCTTTCCTCATCTCATATCTCTGTCCCTGAGCCATCATAAGCTCCCTTTCCATCCTACCTATCCACCCATACAACTCCTCCACTCCTCCATCACCCAAAACTCCAACCACAGAACATCCTGTAGAAGTTAGCAGACTTCCTGTAGAAATCCCGAGCTTCCTGTAGGATCCCCTGCAGACATCCTGTAGAAGCCTGCAAACTCGGTTGCCGAGCACCTGAACGTTGTGGACTTCTGTGGAATGATGTTTTTTATCCCCTGGAACCTCTCCTAGCCTTCATGACCTTTTTCCAGCCTTCTTTCCCTTCGAACCACCCCTGCACAGTCAAACCCTAATAAGAAACAAAATCATAATAACTCCAACTGCTTAAGCAAAAATACAAAAACAATGTTCTTTTTAGTAGAAGTAGCTTAAATTCATGCATCTCATATCACTAGAAGTAATGGCATCATTTCTAGAAGTTTGCACTCCCACCATTGCATCATAGAGACTAGACTAGTCAGATTAGGGTTTACTAGGGTTTCCTTGTTTTGTTGGCTTTCAGTTCATTATTGCAAAGTAGGTTACTTTCCTTTGAGATAGCCTTCGTCCATCATTTAGAAAGCTTCTTCTGAGAACATATAGAAGTTGGCTTGAGCCCTATCGGACTTGTGCCAGCTGACCAAGTGACAGCTGTGACAAGAGCTAGTACTTGTGCATATAGCACCGTCGCTTCCAAGTTTGTTACGAACTACCGGGTTGATAAAATTAGAGATAGGAAGCTCCAGGAGTTGTAGCATTATTGCTACAATACTGGAGCCCACCATATGCAACAATTCATTACCCATGATATCAAAGAAATGAGTAAATGTCTCCATGGTCAAACCATACCGACAAGGAAAATTGTCTTTGGTGAAATACTTAAGGACTGTAGAAATTTCTTGGATTGAGATCAACCCTCCAACTAAAGAGTCATCCTTTGTTGAGACCATTTGAATGAAAAATTGGATGCATTCCAATTGATTTTCGAAGTCCACCTCAAGATGTGCCTGATAGAAATCCCCAAAGAATTGGATAGCCTCCCCATGAATTTCATCCAATTTATAAATCTTCCTTCCCAAGCCATTTGTGATATCCCAAATGATATTCTGACTTCTTCGCTGAGTAACAAAATGATGGAAGAATTTCATGTTTTTATCCCTTGATACTATCTAGATAGTGTGACTCTTCAGTTGCCATTCTTCCTCCTGCATATATAAGACTTTTCTCTTATGGGCCTCCAAATCCATAAGTTGCCAATGCTTTTCCAAGGAAAGGATATCTAGAAAATAGGGATCATTTAGACGCAACATAGCCTCATCGATTTCCACCATTCTCATATAAGATTTTGTTTTTGGTTCCATTCACAACGACTTAGTTTTTTTTTTTTTTTCAAATTCAGAGCTTTAAGACAACCACCTCCATCCTGGAAATCCCTTATAAATGAGGAACCTTTTTCCAAGTATTAATAACCAACTGCTGAAAATTGGGATCATGGATCCAAGAGTGATTGAATTTGAAAGGGATTCCCCACCATATACAGTCGAAAAACCATTGGAGAATGATTGGGGCATGATAAGACATGATTGTAGAAGATATCCATGTTCTCATAAACCCAAACCGTTCCACAAGATTTTCACAAATGAGGAAACGATCTAATCGTTTGGAAATTTTCTTCAAACCCACGTGACCATTATTCTGTGTTGGAGAGAGTGGATCTAGAAGAATGTCCATGAAGTTTTTTGCAACGAAGAGTTCATGAAGGTAGGATCCCATAGGATCTAGTTTGCTTCTAGGACCCCAAGATTTTGCCCCTGAAACTGTGAGATCATATCTCCTTCCATAATCATAAAACATATCTTCATAATTCCATAGGCATCCATCTATTCCCAGAATTCTCTTCTACCATTATATGGTGCATAAATACTGAGAATGTGAAATCGGTGGGATGACCCTCGTACAAAACATGTTAATATAATACCTGCAAAAAATTGAATGCAAAGAAATCAACCAACCCAAGATTCCAAAGTGAAACCATCCCCCTGAAAGACCCAAAGCATTTACCGCAACAACCTTCCAACTCGGGCATAATTTCAAAATAAAACAAAATTTAGAGCTTTAACTCCTGGGACCATGGACCCTTGAATAAGAATAACTGTTGGGAAAATACATTTGATCAAATTTTTAAAAAAACATATATACATTTAAAAAAACATGTAACAAGATTATTTACCATGGGGATTTTTAATTTGTAAATAGACTTTGTTACAATACCATGGCTTATTGATACCACATTATCAAAAAACCATAACTCATTTTACAATATATATATATATATATATATATAATTTAGTTTTATTTTATACAATTTTTTTAATTAGACTGCAAAATAAAAAAGACATAACTACCTTTGAGGTAAATCTCAACCCTCTATTTTCACTACTATTAAAAAATATCCCATAAAAGTTAAATCCCTACCATCCACTCACTAATTATTGATAATTAAATTAAAATTATGGAAATCCTATTCCAGAATAAACACATCTATTGGGGTACAAATTTAAAAGCTATTATTTCTTACTTGGAAAAGATACAATTATGTAGCATTTGCAAAAGAAAATAACAAAATTACTTGAATTAAGTGAAATAACTTCCATTTGCAAGAAGTTATAGTTTAGCAAAAACCAATCAAGTTCTAAAAGTGAACCTCTTACAAAGAAAGAGGAATTTGTTTAGGTGTATTGGTTTTATTGACAATATTGTCTATTGATATTAACACTAGTATTGGTAGTTACATCTTTTTTTGTAGCCAGATGAATTGACGAATGGGTTAGTCTCATACTCACATGACATGAGGTTGATTCTAGCTCCTACCACTATACCTTTGGGACCTACGACTTGTCCTCCTCTTTGTAGACTGGGCTACTCTAGGGGATTTGAACCTTGGTAATTTTTATTACACAATACTTCATATCATGATGATTGCCAATTGAGCTACACACAAAGACAATAGTTGCATCTATTTTAGCGATAATATAAAGTAAAATAATGTGGTGCATTAGTTTTGTTCATTATACAATGCTAAATGATTCAGTTCAATAATTTTAGAAAAAGTATAGAGAAAATCCATCCCATGCATTAATTTCAAAAACCAAAAAGTGTAAATTATCCAACAAAAGGATTTTTATAATAATACAATGCAAAACGATTTCAAATTTCAAAACAAAACTCTTAGTCATAAGTGTATGTCCACCACTTTTACTACAAGAATGTGATTTCTTTATTAGTATTTGGAGATTAAAAATATTTAGCACAAAACTTTTCAATATTTCTCCTTACAAAAGGTTTTCACCTCAAGGAATATGGTTCCTATTACAGTTCGATAGATTTATAATTAAGATAGATCTAGGTTGGTTCCAATTGAATCTAGGTTGGATAGTTCTAGTCATGGATATATTATTATCATTATGTATATGTATATGTTTAGATGAATTTAATTCTTTGAAAGGCCACTTTAAAAATCACATAAGAAATAAGATGAAAGTAATAAAATAACAATATTATATGATGAAGGAGCTGAATAGTAAAAATAATAAGATAGATAAAATAGTTTTAATCTACAAATATTGTCTCGGACCGGGGTGTTAGACATAAATATAGTGGATGGGGGGAGGGGCATAGGCCCACCACCATGCCAAATTTCTTCGCATTTAAGAAGGGGGTGGCATGGCCATCCTGCCTCATGCAACCATTTATGCCAATTGACTCATGACATACAAGAATTACGATGATAGAATCTACTTTTTTTGGGCATTCATTCTTCCCCTAATATTGATCCACGTCCTTTTGTGCTACAAGTAGAGAATCCTCATTGCAGGTGGGACAATTTTATTGCAATTCCATCGTTTTAGGTGTATTGGTCGTCAAAGGTGCTAGCCCCTCGTGAATGAGTGTTATCTGCAATAGTAACACTACAGGAGATGGTTATTGATGCAAGGACGAGGAAGAGGAAGGATTGTGAAGGGGAATTTAATAGATCGAGGAGAACACAGGGACGCATATGAAGAAGAGCCAAGCTAGGCGGGCTACAATAGCTCAAGTAACAATTCCTCTATTCACTCTTTTACAAACTCTGAGTTTGTCTGTCTTTGCATGGTGGTATTTGGTGTTTGGAATATATGGCATCCTAGTGGTGACAAATTCTCTGGGACGGTTGTGATTCTTTGGGTCTTTCATCCAACCTTGGCCTACCCTTAACTTTGCCTTCTTTGCTCTCGTCACCTCACCTTTTCCAAACTTTTTTGGGTCTAGTATCTGAATGAATTAATGGATCTCTCTTGGTTGTATCTTATCAATAATATTGTTCTTCATCTCCTTTGTGCATTGTTGTCTTTTGTAGTTGGCCTTTTCTCCAACGCCATGTCATTCCAAATGATGAGATGCTAGGTTGATATTCATTAATTAGAAGCACTAACCACCAATGATCGCCAAGTGTGCTCAGACTCAGAAATCTAAACTAAAGTGGCTAGATGGGTACTTGATCCTGGCTACACTAGGGGAAGGAAGAGCCAATATTTAAATTCTATTTCCCTCAATTATCAAATCAAAACGCTCCTAGGTCATGTGTTAAAAGGAAAATATGAAGACCATAATGAGATCATTGCACGCCTTAATGAAATTCAAAGTGTCCAATGCTACTAGTGCTCTTGCTTTTTCAACCTTGATGCTCGCCTAACACATATTGAAGAACATCTCCAGTATGGTCTCAAAACCCTAGTAGGTTCTAGTGCACAGGACTTAGCCCTAGTGATGTCTTTAGACAAATGATGACAATTCATAATTCTTGATTTGAATTTTGGCTACAAAAATTTATTTTAATAGATAGATGTACAGCCATGATAACTGGTAGCTACTATGCTGTTATTATGTCTTAAGTGTCGGATAATGTTTTACTAAGCAACTAGTTAACTTCCTGTTTTGATTTAGAAAGTTTTGATGTTGGGTATTATGACAATAACACTCACTGCCATTGGTTTGGTTTCCTTTGTAGCAAACCATGACGGAAAGATGGCAAAATGTTGATTTTTTTTTTGGTAAAGTAACGTTTATGATTTAATGGAAGTTCTTAACCACCCAAAAAAATCTACAAATATTAACAAAGAAATCACATCCAAGAAAGGAAAGTTATAGATATTTTCTTATAGCTCTAATATAATAATATGAAATTAAAATGGTTTTTCATTTTAATATTGTTAAAATCATTTCAAATAGAAAACTGATCTCATGCATTGATCAAAATAGACATAGTATAGATTTTTTATAACATTTTTGACTGAAATTTTGAAATACAATTTTTGGTGAGACCACAAATTTCTATTACTTAAAATACATTTTTGAATATATAAATAAATTTAGCACTCTAATAAAACTTTAAAACGCTTTGATTACATAAACAACTCAAATATTTAATTCCAACAAATTCTCATTAAATTATAAGCAAAATTAATCATAAAATATATCCAAAAATACCTAAACGACATAAAACTTTTAGACTATATTGTATAAACTACCGATATAATCTAGCGACTTAACTTGCATTGATAATTGTTATTCTTGAACTTTTTGCATACAGAATTGTAATTATAAGATACATACACCTTTGGTGATGATGACGATTACACCTTTGAAAATATGTAATTAGCAAATTGAATATGATAAAAGTTGATGAAAGAACAACTTTTTAATAATAAAAATAAAAAACACAAAACAAGATATTGAACTATATAAGAATAAATAAAAATATTAAAGACATTTTAATTCATTTATAACTACATTTTATTATAGTCTTAAGGAAATATATGTTTGTAATCAGTAAACACTATCTAATTATATAAAATATTAAAAAAAATCAATTAACAAAAAAAATACTAATTTAAGGTAAAAATATTTTAAAATTTATTTTTTATTCACTGTTAAATAGTTTACAAGTATAGATTTATTTTAATTATGGATCTACTCAAAGCTGTGAGGATTAAGTTTCATTAAATTTGAAAAAAATTACACATTAAGATTTAATCACTTTTAGTACTTGATAAATTAGTGACAAATGAACTTATAGTGATTTTTTGTGTCTCTATATATAAAGCATGTGCAATTTTTCATTGTTTAAATTGTAGTTTTGAATAATTTGTTATTATTAATATTTTATATTAAAAATAGAATGAATTACACATTTATCTCTTATTAAAAAATAACTAAATTATTTTACTTTTAATTAATTTTTCCTTTTAATTATTAAAATATTTGACTAAGATCAACACACACATATAAGCTACTATGCATATTATTTAAGTTTTCTAATGAAATATTTATAAAAGAAATAGAAGTTTTTTAAAAAATTTAATTATTTTATTTCTATTAAATTATGTAAATTTATATTATTTAACATAAATATAGAAATATTTTATTTATAGCTCTAAAAGTGAAATATTTTCTCGCATCTTTTTGATATTGAATTGTAATATTAACAACTCATCAAGTGAATTGTAATAAGATTATTGATATTTTATGATGGTTTTAATTAAAACCAAGCAAATAGTATATCATTTATGTTTTTATTATAGTTGACAGTTTTTATTTAAAGTATTTTTTTTAAGTGACACCTCTCAACTCCAAGTTGAGCACAGATGAAATTACACATTCTCCATCTTAATCACAGATCTAACATGAGCAGAGAGATCAAATTTCTTCATGGGCAAACTTTTTTTATAGCTCATAATGCAATGTGTAATTTTTCATCATTTAAATTGTAATTTTGAATGTTATATAGAGTATATAGAGGCCCAAACACTAAAATATTAGACCATTTAAAGAGTGTTAACCATAAAACTTATTTTTTTCATGATATATACTTAATTTTTTAAAAACAATACATAATATATACATAATTAACATTAAAATATTTTACATAACATGACATTTTATCGGCCTTTTGTTATTAATAGATTTTTAAGTATATGTGAATATTAATTCGTATTAAAATATTTTATTGATAATCCACATTGAATATTTTATTATATACAACAATAAAATATGTTCTTTTAACAATTATTTTTTTAGATATAGATTTTTATGAAGTTGATATTGACAAAAAAAACTTATTTTTTTTTCATGATATATACCTAAATTTTTTTAAAACAATAGTTGACATTAAAATATTTTACATGACATGTACATCAAGACATTTTGTGAGCCCAAATTAAAATGGTTTTTTTTTGTGATTAACCATGGTTTCACTCTTCATCCGGTCATGATGATGAACACACTTGTTGGTTCGAAACTCGTAAGCCAAAAATTTCTCTTATGTGATTTCTACCGAAAGACTTTGCTTAAAATAATATATTTTTAAGTATACCTAAATATTAATTCATATTAAAATATTTTATTGATAACCCACATTGAATATTTTATTACATACAACATTAAAATATTAATTTATAAAATAATTAACATAGATCTTAAAATAATTTATTTAAATCTCGGGTTGAAATATTTTTGAAAAGTAAAAGGTTTTAAACATGTTACTCACATTTTTTACTTCTAATTACTTCAAATACTTTACATGCATAATATATTTTTTTTGTTTATTTATTTATTATAGCCCATATTATTTTTCTATTTAGAGTATATTTTATTTTTATTTTAAGAGGGACACGTGTCAACTCCATGTTGAGTATGGACATAATTACACATCCCTTCACGCTAGGAGGTAGAACCAGCATAAATCAATCTTAAACACAGATCTAACATGAACCAAGAGGGATCAAATTTCTTTTTAAAGTGCAAAAAACAATATGTAATATTTTATTATTTAAATTGTATTTTTGAATGTTATACAGATAACATAACATGTGTCTTGAGCTATTATATCGGCCTAATTTAAATTTGTTTTTTTGTTATTAATATATTTTTAAGTATATAAATTCATATTAAATTATTTTATTTTATTTAGAAAATATTTTATTTTTATTTTACGAAAGATAGACATACTTACACATCGCTTTCACAATGGACTGTAAAACAAACTTTTCCACTCAATAAAAAGATATAGCAATAATGTAGGATTCATTTATTCTTATGTGAACAATTTTGGTAGCTTCTTAGATTGTGTTTTGCAACATCTGTCTAAACTTTTTTAGCGTTCCATACCAACATGATAGTAAATATTTTAGCGTTTGAAATAGATTTGCATTAGTCCCACGAATATTCACTATTAAAAAAAATTAAATAATATAGGAAGAAGGAGGGGATTGCCAACCCAATAGTTTGAATATCCCTCTTACCCAACTAAGTGATTTCCTCTGGTAATGGCTCCGTAAATAACGCCATTGACTGTTGTCTTATCCAAGTGCATTATCCCAGGTCATACTAATGATAGCCTATTTAATTGGTTTGTTGAGCTGCCAACCAGTTGCAGAGGTTGAACGTTTGCCTCCATTCCAGTATGGAATTAATCTGGTGCTGCCATCAAGGTGTCCATGTACAAGTTTGCCTCCTGATATGAAATATCTTTGGGGATGTTGAGCTCTGCAACCTCTGCCAAGTGCCCAATAGCATTTCAGATATATTTGCAGCAATGCTAGTAATTCCAGATGAGCAATTGCAAAATCTGGGTTTCTCAAATCAACCATTCTCCTGAAAGTTTTTCATAGTCAACCCAAGAAATTGGGATCCAAGATCTAATTCTAAACCAACAGGAATATATATATATAAAATTAAACTACACCCATTAGCACCGGACTTTGTATCCGAAACTAAGTCCTCCGGATCAACCAAACCTAAAAAGAAAAGGCTCGGGGAATGACAATATGAACCATGACCCATGTTTACCAGCTGTCCATTGACAGATCCGTGTTACAGAGTAAATGAATGCTGCCAAAATATACTGCTGAATCATTGAGCTGTCATTTACACTTAATGACGTAGGAAATGTATACCTCACAGACTACAGTACTCTGCAGTTTGAAGTTAATGGTACTTCAAGATTCTGAACAGAGTAGATAAGTAATAAATGTTGTACACATTAAATATCGTTATTGAATTTAAGTAGTACATGGTTCAGAATCCAGATCCATGAGTGCAGGGGGTAAATTTGACAGGTGCCCTTACCGCCAATTTTTTTCCGAAATGACGGTTTTACTTTTAAATTGCCCATCACATAACTTTTAATATTTTTTTGTACAAGTTTCATTTAATTTTTGCAAATTGTATTTATAATTGTTACAAAATTTCCATGCTTTGTTGTACCAATCAACTTTAAGTGTCATTGCTACACTTTCATTTGAGACGTGTTGATGAAACTTTTCTGTGATTTTTCAAGGTTGTTGAAATATTCAACTTTCTTTTAAAATGGAAATAGTGAGAAAATAGATGGAAAATATGTATCTTCTGTAATTCTTCTATTTCTAAAAAATAACAAAAATATATATTATAAGTGAAAAAAATATATATTCATAATTACACTTGAAAATGGTGAATGCAAATATTGTTGCAACTAAAATTAGACAAAAAAAAAATAGTTATATGATATAAGTATTCACTAAAATAAGCAACCAATGACTATTGGCATTGGTTCTGTGCTTAATTATTGCCCAACCCAAATCTTTTATAGCACCTTCCTGTGTAATAGAATTCCTATATATATCTATATATATATATATATATATATATATATATAACGTAGTCTAATTATTCTCTATTTTGTATTATTTTTTTTAATTTTAAGTAACAGTGAATTTAAGATATATAATATATAAAAATATAGTGTTTTATAGATTTATTTTAAAAAATGTTTAAAACGATGAAAAAACACTATTTTTAAAAATAATATAAATTTAAAATCATTTTGGGTGATGGGTGTATACTAACAACGAAAACGGGTCTATATAAACATAAGGGAAAATGCCATATTTGACGATACAGGTGTTGATGCAATGCGTTAGCCATCATCATTTTTTTTCGCATTGAAATTGTCCTTCCTTGCTAATCCATAGGGAGGGAGGGTGAGGCCGTGGAACTTCCATAGGGAGGGAGGGTGAGGCCGTGGAACTAGAGCTCTTAGTGGTAGTGAAAAGTGATTATAAATTTGTGGTGTGGAGATCAAGCATCCTCGGTTGGTTTGGGGGATTAATCTCGGTTTTCACCTTGTCTTAGCTTTCCTTTTATGGGTTTGGGTGGGGATTTTACCGAACTTTGCCAGGTTTTCACCTTGCTTTAGCCTTCTCCTTATGGATTTGGCTGGGGATCTTAGTGGACTTTGCCACTATACCGCTAAGATGGGCATTTGAGTTATGTGGATTGGTAGTCAAATTAGGCTTTCTAGGAGTGGAAACTAGGATGATGAGACAAGGGAGAGAAAAGAGAGACTGATGAAACCAAGACCTCGGAGGTCCATAAAGAACATATAGGAGAGAGGGGAGATGAGTCTTACTCGAAGGTCCATAAAGAACCAAGAGGAGAGAGGAGAGTTGAGTCTTACTAAATCCATGTGAATAGCATAGAAAAACTCTGACAAGAACAAGTCCAAAAAGTTCAAAGAACAGTGAAAAGAAGAGTATTTTGCAAGATCTTATGACTAAACTACAAAAATGTGAAATACAAACTTTATTCATATATTAAAATCACTTTTGATCAAGACTGTAAATATATTCATTGGAACGGCTATTTCAATATTGCATTATATACTTGAAAATTTTGGGACAAAAACACAATTTTTTTTTGAAAAAAAAACACAAAAGAACCAAACGTAGAAACCACCTACCTATGGTGAAATCTACTGACAAGAAACTTAAGAACTATCAAACAGAGATTCTTGTTCTCAAACTGTGCGAGTGGTCTGCAATTTGTTCTTAAATTGCGATCTCTAAAATGCCTAGAATTTGGAACTTGAACTGGAGTCTAGAAGCTGTGAACTTAAATGATACGCTGGTAAATGGTAACTTAGGTGGGAGATCACCAATCACCAACAAAATAAATTCATACGGCATAGAAAATCAAGATAACAATTAATTCATAGTGCATAGAAAGTCAAGATGACATTCACACTTAACATTGAAATTTATTGCGTTGTCCTGCAACGTTAACTATATAATCTTCTCATAGTGACAACTTTAAAGCAACAAAACTTAATATTTTAATATAAATACAAAATAATAAATTTATTTCAAATTTTCTTTTTATTATAAAATTAATTATAAATATAAATTGAATTTTTAATTTTCATAATTGAAAAAACAAAATTATTTTCCATTTTCACTTATATATTTTTGGTACATCTCAATACTGGTAATAAACATTGTTTAATCTACCCACGGACGTACAAAGTGGTAACCAATCCACGATGTCAACTACTCGAATATAGAACTTTGATTCCTGAAAATGCCTTTTTATAAAATTTATCTGCTATAAGCAATTAATGATCTACAACGGTTTTATAGAGTGTAGTCTAACATTGGCTAATTACATTTCCATATGGCATAGACAGTGGCTGCGTGAGTAAGTTAAGGAAGGAGGAAAATTAGTGGAGGAAAGTCCGAAGTGATATTGAGTGGTACATAAAATTTCCCGAAGCAATACATTTATTGGAATTTTGTTGGTCGATGGGACCTTTTTTCAGTTGAGGTCGCTTACTTGCTCTGCGTTAGTGCTTTGTGTTCGTTCAGAAATTGGCTTCTCTCTATCTTTTTCATTTTGCGGAGGAGTTGCTTTGCTAGCCTATGCATGATGCCTCAGAGCGAGGGTAGTGTGGACTTCGGAGTGTCGTTACTGCAAAATAAATATATATATATATTAAAACTTGTTAATTTTCAATATACCTGTTAATATGACTTTTTTAAATATTATTGGCCAGTTAGAGATGAGATACAGATTGGGAACCAATAGTATTTCACGTGTAAAAACTCAAAAAACGGGCATACGGACATCAAATTTAATCCCTGCATGAGTGTATTCCCAAATTACTCATGAGTTACAACATTGATAAGTACTCAGTAACTAGCAAAAAAAAGTTGGGTTTTTTTGTGTTCAAATTTGCTTGTATGGATATAAATGGGCAATTTTTTTTTTTCAAATTTTTTTTAGTAAACATGTTTGAATAGAGTTTTTAATGGTGGAAATAGATTCTAACACCATCAAAAACCTAGGCACAAGTTGGGTTTTTTTCGAGTGTTCAAATTTGTTTGTATGGATACAAATGGCCAGAATCTTGCAATTTTTTTTCTTCAAAAAATCTCCTAATAGAAATGTTTGAATAGAGTTTTTAACGGTGGAAATAGATTCAGCACCACCAAAAACCCCGGGGCACCCAAAATCTTGAAGTTTGACATAACTTGAATTTACAAAAATTCCTGCAGGATTTTATCAAAATCTAGCTAGAATTTCAATAATTTTCAGAGCAACTTTGAAGGCTGGGTAGACTACTATAAAAAGTTTTCTTCAAATTATTTATTATTTTCGGCAAACAATATGCATTTTATAATAAAGTTTGATAGTAATTATAGGTTTTTATATATTTTGATAGTAAAAATTAAATGATTAGCAAATATTGATAGGCATTAATGCATGATAAATATTAAAAATTATTAGGATATATTTTATATTGTTAAAATAAAAATAAAAATTTAACTAAATTATAGTTTTTTTGGTAAGTTATTGGTTAGAAAAACATTTTCTGTATTAAGGCTTTTGTGATCCATAATGAATTAAGCAAAGTTTTTCCGTAATCACATAAGAGAAATTTTTGGCCGACCTATTTCGAACCAACAAGTGTGGCTCATCGTCAGGGCCAGATGAAGAGGCAGACCATGGCAAAGTCTTAAATAGAGAGGCAGACCATGGCAAAGTCTTAAATAGAGAGCAATATAAAGAAATGATTTCAAGTAACGGCTATATTTGAAAAATAATATTTAAATTATGATATCAATTTATTAATATATTAAAAACAAATATTGTTAAGTAGCTACTATATTAAACTGTTAGTTTTTGAAAAATAATATTTGAATAATGATATTAGTTTATTAAAAATATTAATAGGTAAGAACTATATTAAATGAGTAGTTGTTGAAAAAAATATTTAAATTAATTTATTAAAACAAAATATTACTAGTTTTTGAAAAATAATATTTAAATAATGATATTAATTTATTAAAACAAAATATTACTAGTTTTTGAAAAATAATATTTAAATAATGATATTAATTTATTAAAAAATATTTATAAGTAATGGCTATTTTAACGGCTAGTTTCTAAAAAATAATATTTAAATTAATTTATTAAAACCAAATATTACTAGTTTTTGAAAAATAATATTATGATATTAGTTTATTAATTTATTAAAAACAAATATTAATAAGCGACGGCTGTATTAAATAGCTAGTTTTTGAAAAATAATATTTAAATTTTATGTTGATCAAATCTGCAGGTGGTCTCAACATGTTGAATGAGAAATCAAATTTGTTGACCATTGTTCATTGAATATGTAGTCCAAAATTTATAATGTCAACAAAATTTTGGAAATCACAAAAGAAGAAACATCATTATCTTCCCAAGAGTCTAGAACCATACTACATATTACATCATCAAACATGGAAAAGAAAACTAAGAGTCAGAAGAATTCACTGATGCTGGTCCCTAGCACCTGAGACAGAAGATGCTGAAGATGCTATTCAGGGAATGTGTCTCTCTATTTTGGACATCCGAGCGACCATTTTTTCCAATAATAGATCGTGTTGTAACCAAACTTATTCTTTTCATGAATTGTTTTTTTTCAGGGAAAAAAATGCTTTAATATATTATATGAGAAATATAAGAGTCCAAAATTAACTGAATACATCCAATTGTTCTAATTCAGTTCTGTATGCCACATAGTCTAAAAAACTCCTATGTTCAAAAGAGTAACATAATATCTAAGTAGCCAAAAACTATCAACTATCAAGTCTCTGTGACCAGTACAGAGAAATCATGATTATAGTGAGAAACATCATCTGGTGAGGCAAAATTTCCAAAACAGAGCACTAAAAATCTGGTAAAACAAAATCTTGGATCTGAAATGTGGTTCCATCCGAAAATATCTCAAGATGCCAAAGTCCAGGAGAGGAGGTGAGACTCTTTTTAGAAAGTGTATCGGCTGTAGAATTTTTGTCCTTGGTCAGTGTTGAATAGTGCTATCAACCATGCGGCTCCAGTGATAGTTGATCCTGTCTATCCAACCGGTCAGGTGCTGCGCCAAAATGATATTTTCTCCTATTTACCAAATCAACCAATATCTTCGAATCTCCATAGATAGCAACCTGCTGTATGTCTAGAAAAATACAAAAATTTAATAGTCCTGAAAGAGCTAAGGCTTTTTTTTTTTTTTTCATGAATTGTTATGATATATGCCTATTTTGTCTTGTAACTTCCTCTGCGGGTTGAAGCCTATTATTGTACTATTGTATTGTGAATGTCATAAAAAACAAGCTTGGGCTCATTGCTAAGCAGTGGTCTTTTTTGTAAAACTACATATTTGCTTCAAACTTTGGGGATCGTCCCTTATGATCTTAGGAACTTGATCAGGCTCAATGTAAACGAGGATTGGTTGATTTTCTAAGGGAGATGTTGTTCCAGGTTTTACATTTTATTTTTTTATGCAACTTGATTAACTCTGTGATTTGATTTCTTTAAGGGTATACTTCAAATGCTTGTGAACCGAGGGTTTATACATTAGAGCAATGATGTTTTAGTTGTATTATGTTAAAACTTGTGATACACACTAAGTCTACAGGGATTTGAATTCAAGTATCATTTCATATAATTTATATTTAAAAGGGTTTGATCATTAAAATGTACTTTTGAAATATGTATGACCTATGTATTGCATATGCTTGTAGCTTTCATAGTAAATTTCCTTTTATTTCACAGAGACAAAGTATATATATGTTTGGTTTATGAAATATGAGGACCCACATCAATGGTATGATAAAATGGTTTATTCCTGCAGGGTGAACCTTTGTCAACACATTTCCATTGGTCTTTGTATGATAGGATATGCGTAGGGTTGGATTCAAACCGAGCATACATTTGTTGGTCTCTTGAGCATTAAATGTTCATATATATATACATAAAGTTATCGAAACTCAAATCTGGAATGAATTTGTGGGTAGGGAAACTATTTTGAAGTGAATTATAATCTTAATGTAGGTAAGAGTCAATGCATCAAAATGCCTGGATAATATACACATACTATGGAATTATAACGCGAGACCAAGTTCACTTTATTCTCTTTATAAAAATTAAATCTGAAGAAAGCCTTCGAAAGGGATTTTAATCTTAATGTTTGTCCCAATATTTAATGCTTTCTTTGATTGTAATTCATTGCTGTGAATTATGGCAGATTGTAGATTTTCCAGAACTTATATTCTTACTAGTTTTTGATTGACTTTGCTTATTGAATTTGGAAAACACCTAAACAGGTTTCTCAAGTCTTAGATTTGAAAATATCCATTAAATTTGGCACAAAGTATTGGGTTTGCATGAGTTAGCACATTGCATACATTTTAGAGTAGATATAGAAGCATTTTATGATAGAGTAATCATCAAAAGACTGAGTATAAAATTGGTTGCTTATCTTGGGTTGATTATGTTTAAAGTCTTTCTCATAGTCTGAAAGATGTCACAGAGCTAGAGTTCAGATTTCCAATAGCTATGGTTTTTTTTCAATTGTTGGTAGACCGTAGGATTAGTGTTTGAAGTAGTTAGGATTTCATTTCTAATGAATGACATCTGATTGCATGATTAACTAGTGTTTGCAGGAACTCAAAGGCGTGAGAAAATAGTTTCCAAGGAAAAAATAGGGTTTGGTTTTGCAGGTCCATGGAGTCTTTCTCTGGTATTTCCAATGTTGCGTCTCGAAGTCTACAGACGCCAGAGTGAAAATTGTTGTTGGGTAATTAGCAAAAAAAATAATACGACCAACATGTACATACATAACTAACACCAAAATAAACATATCCACTTCTAAGAAAACATATACATATCACCCCAAGGACTATTAACATTATCTTTAATGGAGTCTTATATAAGGTAGTGGAGATTTACACATAATTTCTTTTAAACTGAACGTGGATGAATCCCAGCACCACTCACAAGAGGAATTATGGAGCAACTGCAACAAAGGAGGAATATATGACATAATCATAGAAACAAAAATCAGTTGATAAATATTTCATAGATTGGATAATAGGTGATTAACCTATTGTTTAATGTCATAAGCTATGTCATTAACTATCAACAATTGACACAATTCCCATGAAATCACCCACCTTCTATACACAAAGAGAACCCTCCAAACAAATCATACGACCTATAAACAACTTTTAAGGAACACCCATGAACTTTAGCCATTGTTCTAAGAACTGTAACTGATTACTAGGTTGAGTACAACCTCCATGTTTACAAAGTTTTCAAAGTACTAACCATCTTTGTCTGTCAACTACTTCATAGTCTCAATCCTATTATTCTTGAAGAGTAAGTTTAGAAATACAATGGATTAACTGTAAAAAACATATTTTGACAACCCTTGATCTCAAATATCAAGGTAAAATGAACAATGGGTAATTCAATGTTGTTGGCATTCATTAATTTCTAATGGACAATGAAATCCTGAGTGAAATATCAAAACTATAATTGGGAATCCATCCTTAGAATCAATAATCCAACTATAAGTAGCTTATTAAACATGAATGGACAAACCAATAAGTCACATAGTATTTAACACAACACATAAAAAAAAATCATCACACAAACCATAATATTTCTATAGAAACCCAAATATGAATATTGTTGTCTTGGATGGTTGCTCGGTATCTATTTCAACAACTTCTAGTTATAATGCAATTCATGACTATATGGCCATCCACAATTCACATAGCTCCTCCTTTGCATTCTCCCCTCTTGTCCAAGAAAAGCCTTTGAGATTCAAGTTACAAGTAGATATAGGAGAGATGGGGATAACAGGGAGGCTAAGAATCCCGTCCCTTTCATTTTTTATTCCTTAGTTTTCTCCCCTACTTTTTTCTTTCTCTTATTTTATTTCCTCCCTTTTCCTTCCTTATTTTTACTTTATGGTTGTAATGCCTTTTCTTGTTTTCCAAATTCATTAATATTTAATTTTCACTGAAGTACTAAGTCTTACAACCATTTTTCTTATTTGGATCTATTTTAGATCACACCTCCCCATTATGAGGCCTTTTTGTCTCCAAAATCTTGAGGGAAACCAATCCCTGGATAATTTTTTCTTCTATTTGCTTCTCTAGAAAATCATTATGTAACAATGCCTGGTTGATTTTCCATGTAAATAAAATAATACCAAGGTCATGGGACACGTATTCCAAGTTGAATGCTAGACAAAACACTTTAGTGGGCACCGCTTGTGATTAATTAATGACTATGGAAATTAGCAAAGGAAAAGAGACAATAATTGCATTTTTTTTATGAAAATGAAGGAAAATAGGAGAAAAGGAAAGTGAAGAGACACAAATTTCCATGCTAAGGAAATTAGAGGGAAAATGAAGGAAAATGAAGAAAATGGAGGCCTCACTGATAAAAAATGGTTATGAGGACCAGTTCACAACTTTTGTCAATTGAGCTTTTGTTAGTTCAGTTTTGGCTCTGTCATTCAGTCTCTCATTCTCTCATATTCTTGCACACTTATAGAAATCTTGGACCATTCTTGGAGCACTTGGGAATTCACTTGGATTTGGAGAAAGAAGGCAAAGGAAAGAAGGGAAGCACAAGGAAACAACGGGATCAACAACTACAACTGGATTTCTTTGCAGGTAATAGGTTGCATGGGTGATTTCCTTGTTGATTTCTAGATGCATGGTATATTCATGTGAGTCTCTGGTTGTGTGTTGTCATTGGCATGGAGATTTGTCGGGATTGACAGTGGTTTTAGCCTTGCCTTGCCATTTCCTGGATAGTCATGTTGTTGTGGGTTTCTTCCACTTATTTTTTCTGATTGGTGCTCTAGTTTCTTATGGTTGTGGGTTGGCACAAACACTCTAGAAGCCCTGGAGAAAACACTCTGGAAGCTGTGGAACAACTTGGGTTGAGTTACTAGTTCCAGGAGTTGTTGGTTGGGACAAACGCTCTAGAGCCCCTGGTGGGTTGAGTTACTGGTTCCTGGAGCCACGGTTGGAATAAATGCTCTAGATCCCTGGAAAGTGATGTGTTGAATTACTAGTTCTTGGAGCCTTGGACAACTTGGGTAGAGGCTGATCTAGTTGATGTTAGTGAATTTCAGACCATAGAGGTGGAATCATTGTGGTTGAGGGTTGAGGTGGTTTGGCCTCTAGGATACCTGGTTTGATTTTGTTTTGGTTTGTTCCATGAGATCCCACATTCATGCTTGGAATATGGCGCAAGGGTGATTAGTTGAAAGAGAGACTTGGTTCAACCTAATCTATGTTCGGGTGTTACACGGAAGTCCATGACTTGATTGGCATTTTTACATGTTAATATGAGATATTTTCCTATTGTGATCTATGAGCATTTGTAGTGACTATGATGGTGATGTTATGGTTGATTTTCCATGGTTTCTATGATGGTTATTTATTGGTTATATGATGTATTCTATTTATGGATCTTGACATGTTTTGATAAGTTATTGAATGGTTGATGAATGCATGTACTAACAAGAGTTATTGGAACTAGCTAGAGAGTGTTTAGAGCCTTCTTGGTGATTCTCATATGAATACCATTAGTTGTGATAAGATATACATCTATGACTTGCAACTCATATGTTTTCCATATGTTTGATAAAACATCTAGTGTGTTCCAAGCAGTCTAGGTCAAGTTTCTGATTCAAGTTTGAATGTTTAGTATTGCCATCATGTTAAATATGATTCTAGAAAGTTACAAGAAGTTCTGGGCAATCGTATGGAGGCTATCCTGGAAAAGTGGCTCAAATATTGGGACCATAGGAACTAAACTAGGGAAATTAGGCCATAACCGCATGGAAGAAAGATTATGAATGCAGTTGGAGGTCTATAACTGCACCCTTTCCTTGTTGTGCATGTAGTTGGGGTGTTAGGCCAATGAAAAGGGGTTTCAGCTCAGCGATTGATCACCTGGGGTGGTTGTTCAACTCCTGAGTTATCTGTAGTCCTTGTAGAATATCAATATGTGTTCAATTTGTAGGCCCCACTTCCATTACCTAGAATTTGGAGGTCGAGTCATGTCATAGTGACATTCGTCTCATGTTTACCCTGACGATCTTGTGAATTTGGGTAAACATGGGAGGGGTGGTTGTAGATTGGTATTAGTGTGGGTTTTGTTCTATTTGGGTGATATATGATGCCACAGACTGGTATTAGAGCTTCCAGGTTAAAATATGGACTAGATGGATGTGATGTGATTGTTATACATGCATGTCAATCGTATGCATGCATTATATGGATATGTTTGTTATGTATATAATCGGTGTTCGAGTTTGTGGCATCATGCATGATGATTTAGATGATGTCGATAGGTTGATCTTTTTGTATCATTATGAGTGTATATACATGTATATCATGCTAATATGGATTGATTTGTGTAGACGAGATAGCCTCCCTTGAACTTCACTGAGGTATGTTTGATTATGTTTATATTTGGTTTATCTGACATTGTATGTTTGCATGAAGAAGAAGATCAAAGATGAAAAGTAGAATGGCTGATTACATTTCACTTGAATCTCCTTACAAATCAATAGAGCAACATGGGGAATATTAATCTCCTCACATAGAATATACCTTGAGAAGTCTAAAGGCAAGAATCAGAAGTTGCAAGGAAGATAATTTAGTCACAGGAAAGGCTTTCTAGAGCTCAGCAAAAGCAATTAGAGGTCAATACAATGATTCTTTAGAGCTTATTAGATTACGAAGACAAGGAAAAACAAGAATCAATTATGGAAAGGAGGAAAGGACTAATGGGGCATATGGTAGCAAGGCTCATGGAGGACACGGGTCAGATAGGGATAACACAGTCAAAGGTGGAAGATGGATGGATACACTTGACAAGAAAGGACCAATTATGTGTTCTTTTCTAGTTCTGGTTCAAAGAGACATCATGGTCATCATTTCCATCATCTTTACAGGAGGAGTGAGAGGGGGTACTTTCCAGATGATTTTAAGAAATCCAAGCCCCCTAACTTTGATGAAGAGTTGAAGAAACCAAAAGATGTAGAAGTGTGGCTTGTTGGGATGAATAACTTCTTTGAGCTAATGATTATACAAAGAATATGAAAGCCAAGATATTTATTTTCAGTCTCATGGGAAAATAAAATATTTGGTGGGAAGATGTGAAGCGTGTTAGAGGCATTAGGATAGAGGAGTTGATTTTTCATGAGTTCAAAATACTCTTCAGGAAGAAGTGCTTGTTAGAGAGATATTATGATGGAAAGGAAAAGGAGTTCCATGAGCTAAATATGGGATCTATGACAAATGAAGAGTATATGACTAAGTTTCTAGAGTTGTTGAGGTATGTTCGATATCTTAAGGATGAGAAGACAAAGGTTCAAAGATTCATCAATGGGTTGCATTCAGAATTCAAGGATCGGTTTGAGTATGATGAGCCTCGGTCATTGGAGGAAGTCATTAAGAAAATAAAATATTGTTATGAGAAGTATAACCGTAATTATGAGCCTAAGCATGATTGGAAGGGGAATGAAAAGACTAAAGGAAAATGGGATAAGAAGCAAGGAAGACCTCAGGATGCAGGGTACAAGGAGAATGTAGTGTTGTACAAGAATTCAATGCAATTGATAGAGGACATGGGTTTAAGTCTGAGGAGCATAACGAAGGTGATCACAAAAATTCTTTGCTGTGTTGGACTTGTGGTGGAGAGCATCGAAGGAGATATTTTCCACAACATCAGGTTGGCAAACCTCAGAGTTACAGTGCTCAAGAGGCACAGACAGTTGGGGATGTTGGTCAGAGCATTCCTTGTATTTATGTAGTAGTGAATAATAGGTAGGTTGATCATCAGGCATCTATTATCAAGATGGAAGGTAAGATTTTTGATCAATTTGTTTCCAATTTGATTGACCCTGGATCTAATTATAGTTATATTAGTCCTGACCTAGTGGATAAGTGTTGCTTGAATAAAGAAGTTCGTGCAAAATCTTTGTTGGTGCAGTTGGCTACATTGACTAAGAGAAGAGTTCATCATTGGGTGAGATCTTGTGCATTTGAGCTAAATGTTATGCCTACATCAACAGTTTTAAATGTGCTTCATTTGGGTTCATACAACATGATTTTGGGCATGGATTTGTTGAACATTCATAGGACTAAGGTATATTGCTATGATAAGACTATTGAGTGACTAGATGATGATGGATACAAGAGTATCTTACAGGGAAAGAAGTAGCCTACATCATTCAGAATGGTTAGAGCTATGTAGGCCAAGCGTAATTGCAGAAAGGGATGTCTATTGTTTGTAATTCATATTTCCAGTGACAAAGGGAAGGATGTTGAGGATGCTGAAGTTTTTAAGATTTATCTTGTTTCGCATTAGTTTCAGGATCGATTTCCAACAAAGATTCAGAGTTACCGCCTCATAGAGAAGTGGATTTATCTATTGAGGTGATGCCAGGAGTAGCACCAACATCAAAGGAACCTTACAGGTTGATCACTCCAGAGTTGGTGGAACTGAAGTTACATCTTAAGGAAATTCTTGATCAAGGATGCATTAGGCCAAGTGTGTCGCCTTGGGGTGCACCAATGTTGTTAGTATTCTTTGATGATATACTGATCTACAACAAGTCTTGGAAGGATCATGTTCAACATGTTGAAAAGGAGTTCAAACCATTGGAGGAGAAAAAATTTGTATGCAAAAACCTTGAAATGTTTCTTTTGGGTTCAAGAGGTGTAATATTTGGGTCATATTGTATCTCATGAGGTTGTTAAGTCAGACCCTAACAAAAGTAAATCCATAGGGGAAAATTCCCACAATGTTAAGGTGTCTTCGATGATTTCTCAGGTTGACAGGGTATTATCACAAGTTTGTTAAGAATTGTGGAAAAATAATCAAACCTATAATGACAATACTGAAGAAAGATGCATTTTCTTGGACTCTAGAAGCAACGAAGGCCTTTGAACATCTTAAAGAGGCAATGTGTCGAGCTCCAGTCTTATCTACACTAGAATTCACAAAGACCACCATGGAATGTGATGCCTCAGGAAATGGAATTGGTGTTGTTTTAATGCAAGAAGGTAGACACATTTCCTTGAAAGTCATCCTATCAAGGGAATTTTTTTACACAAACCCATTTATGAGAAGGAAATGTTGGCAATTATACATGCCCTAAAGCAATGGTGTTGTTACCGAATTGGAAGACACTTCAAGGTAAAAAAAGATCGTGATAGTCTCAAATACTTCTTGGAACAAAGATTATCTTCCAAAGAGCATCAAAAATGGGTCACAAAGATGTTGGGTCATGACTTTGAAATTATCTACAAGAAAGGGAAGCAAAATGTTTTTTTTCAGATGCAATCTCAAGAAAGGATGAGGACTTGGAGGAATTTATTTGTGTCATTTATATTATCCAATCTGATTAGATAAAGGAATCAAGGGATGAATGGAAGAATGGCGAAGAGTTGTGGACACTCATTCAAAAGTTGCAACAAGATCCTAGTGCATCTGATACTTCTATTTAGAAAAATATTTCACTATGGTACAAAGATATCTTATATCTATGTAAGAACTCCAAACTCAAACAAAAAAATATTTTGGAATTGCACACCTCCCCTATAGGAGGGCTCTTAGGATTTTTAAAAACGTACCATAGGGTTAAGAAGGATTTTTTTGGAAGGGCCTTAAATCTGATATTTAGAAGATTGTGGCCGAATTTTTGGTTTTCCAACAAAATAAAGTCAAGATAATTAAAACCCCTAGTCTTTTACAACCATTATCCATTCCAAGTCAGTGTTGGGAGGAGGTATCAATGGATTTTATCACAGGTCTACCCAAGTCCAAAGGAAAGAGTGTCATCATGGTGGAAGTTGATAGACTTACCAATTATGCACACTTTTGTGCACTATATCATCCTTTCAAATCCAGTATAGTTACGACTTCATTTGTGGAAATATTTAAAAAGTTACATAGAAACCCAAAGATTAATATAAGTGATAGAGATCCCATTTTCACTAGAATTTTTTGGGTAAAACATTTTCTTGTGTCAATACTCAATTGGCTCATAGCTCATCTTATCATGCTCGATATGATGGAAAAACGGAGATAGTGAACAAATGTTTGTAAGGATATATTCATTGCTTTGTATCTGATAAACAAACACAATGGGTCGATTGGTTACCTGTAGAAGAATGGTGGTATAACACTTCCTTCCATACCGAAACAAAAATGACCCTATTTATGGCACTTTATGGATATCATCCACCATCCATCACATCATATCTAAGGGACATTTCAAAGGTTAAAGAAGTGGAAGAACACATTGAGCATCAACAACAAGTTCTCCAACTTTTAAAGGATAAATTTACTCTAGTGTAGAATTGAATGAAGCAACATGCATATCATCATTGTAGTGAAAGAAGTTTTGATATGGGAGATTTGGTATTTTTAGGGCTACAACCATATAAATAAATGTCACTCAATCAAGCTAATAAGGATAATAAATTATCACCCAAGTACTGTGGCCCTTATAAGGTATTGCAAAAGATTAGTACTATAGCATACAAATTGGAGCTCCCTGCATATTCATGAATACACCTAGTTTTCCATGTTTCATGTTTGAAGAAGGTTACAGGTGACAAGCTTCTGATTCAAACTATATTTCCAGAACTTGATGAGGAAGGAAAAATCATATTGGAGCCTAAGGAAATCACAGTAACAAGAAGCCATCAACTACAGAATTGATCAATTTCATAGTATCTCATTAAGTGGAAGAACTTACCTGTTGAAGATTCCACATGTGAGGATAAGTATTTCATACATAAGCATTTAGAACTACTCAAGTGTTGAGGACAACACGTTTTGAAGGAGAGGGGCATCTTAGGTCCCTATAATACTAGTGCATCCCTCATATTGTATTGTTGTGCCCCATAGAAACCCATTATTGTTATTGTTGGGCCCTTACATTATTATTGTTATGTAGGCCCTAATCATATTGTGTAACCTTTAGACTCCTATATATACCAAGGAGTTCTTGTCATTTGAATCATCTAAGAATTGTTCATTTATGTGATGTAAAAGTAGATTCCCCCCTTGAAGAGGCTTATTTTCAAGTCTTTGATCTATCTTTCTTATATTTTTCTGATTTGGTTACATAAAAATTGCACTATATGAATATCAATGGTTTGCTTGGGATATGTGTTGGCATTATGATGCATGTGTTGTACTTGATGGCAACCCTCTCATAGAAGATCATCTCACTTGTATACATTCAGATGAATCTACAGAAGAAATATCAGATGTGACAGAGTGCATGGGTTACCGGACAGCACAAAGGGATCAGATGACAGTTCACAAGTAAGCTTTGCCATCAAGTCCAAAGGGGGAGATTGTTGGCATTATGGCTAAAGTGTTGTCCTTGATGGCAACCCATTCAGGTGATAGATCACAGTACTTCAAGTCAGCAGCAGAGATTGATGATCAGCTATCAAATATTGAAGAAAATAAGGGGTACGCAGGTACAGCTTACAGAAGGTGCGTACACGCAGGCCGGTGTTTCATAAAGTGCGTACATACCCGCATTTATCCCGTTCAAGAGGTGCATACCCCCAGTTCACTTACTTCAAGGCAGAGAAAAGCACACGTGGGGTTTCTTATGTTTAACCCTTGGTATTTAGCCGACGGTATTGTGTTATTATGGTTTTGGCTCGTGGTATTGATCCATGATTTGAGGAAGAGCTTGCCTATATAAAGCAAAGGAGATCCTTTGGCTTGTGTATGCTTGGGTTGAATATCTTATGGGAGTTTGATCTGAAATACTATGATCTCTTGGTGAGTAATGTCTAGATCTATAAGGCGAATCTTCTGATGGGTCGAGATCATCTTGGCGTAAGATCAGATCTGTAGATCTGATAAACTGGGGTATGCTTGAAGTCTGAAAAGCACCTATAACCTCAGGACCGCAAGCGCAACACAGTGCAGCTGCGGAGGTACGCGGCGCCACAGAAGGCGCAGGTGCGGAGGTCCGCGGCGCCACAGAAGGCGTAGCTGCGGAGGTACGCGGCGCCACAAAAGGCGCAGGTGCGGAGGTCCGCGGCGCCACAGAAGGCGCAGCTGCGGAGGTACACGGCGCCACAAAAGGCGCAGGTGCGGAGGTCCGCGGCGCCACAGAAGGCGCAGGTGCGGAGGTACGCGACGCCACAGAAGGCGCAGGTGCGGAGGTCCGCGGCGCCACAGAAGGCGCAGGTGCGGAGGTGCGCGGCGCCACAGAAGGCGCAGGTGCGGAGGTGCGCGGTGCCACAGAAGGCGCAGGTGCGGATCTGCACAAGGATGCGCAGAGAAGCAGAAGACACAGTGCGGAGGTGCGCAGACAGGTAGAAGGTACAGGTGCGGAGATCCGCAGGCTCGGAGCAAGTGGAAGTGCGGATATCCGCAGATCTATACCAGTGAAGTTGCGGTCCCTGCTTGAAATTTGTTTTAACTGCCTTTGACTATTCTGCAGGGTTTTGGGTGCATAACTGATGTTTGGTTACTGGTATTGAGTTCAGATAGCAGCATGATTAATGACTTATCTTTATGTACTAGATCTGGTTGATAACTCTCATAATATCATTGTATGTGTATGGATCTGGTGATTGGGTGATTCAGAAGATTGTTTGATTATGTGCTTCAATGTTGTTGTTGGGTCCAGTATGAAAATTGGATGAAACGTGGCCTTTCAGATTATGTGTTGTGCTTCAGTGTATCCAGTATGAAAATTGATGAAACGTGGTACCTGGAGGAGAAGAAGATTGTAGGCCGGCGCCTACGTACTAGTATCTAAGCTAGTACAAGAGCTAAAAGAAATCTTTGGAGCATTGTAGCAGGTAGTAGCCTGCGTACTAGTAAATGGATCGGCTAGTACAAGAGCAAAGGGGGTTGTAGCTCCCGTACTGATATAAGACTGCACCAGTACAAATATTGTAAAAGGATTTTCTTATTAAGAAGAAGATTGAGATGACTTGCAGCAGGTGGTTTTCTCCCGCATTGGGTTTCCACCTTATATCATGGTGTTCATGTGTGTGCCTTATGTGTGATGATCTACTTTATGTTACTGCATCTGTTAACTGATAATATGGTTGATAATGTTCTAATGCACTCATTGAAGATCAATTAACTTAATCATAAGAAGTTGTGGAATTAGCATATATGAATCAGAGTTTGGAAATGAAAAAGTTTTATTAATGTGATAATACTGATTCACCCCCCCCTCTCAGTATTATTTCCAACAATATGTGGTTTTTAGGGAGTTAGGCACAAATGCAGGGGTTTGTGAAGTAATTATTAGTTTCCAAATTTGAGTATCTAATTGGCTCACATCATTAGAAGAGATGGAACCAATTAAACCATCAAAATGTGGTTGTGGTTTAGGTAATTTTGGATCAGTTGAAGGATGAGGATATTTAGGGAAAGTGTCATATAAAGTCCCTGATTTAAAATAGATCAAATGAAGATGTTGGACATGTAAAATGTTCTAATCTTAGTTAGACGTCTTGGCCACAATGACATCCTTAAAAATAGGTGGTAACAAGGATCAAGTAAACCAATATTTAACCAGTTGGTTAAGGATCTTGGTCTTAATTAATCACTCCTATGCCTCCACTTGTTTACATGATTAGAGATATGGGTAGAGGTGTCCTACTTGAAGGTAGGAAAGAGAAAGGTTCCAACGTATTATCGCAAAGGTAACTTAAAGTGCTTAAGGAATGTTCATGCCAAGGAATCATGGTCACTATAACATTCTTTATCTAACTATATACCATTTCATGGCATCTCTAATCAAGGTTCTTCAGAAGAGACATAATTTTATAGAATAAACCACCAATGAATTACTAAAGATCATAATAAATGATAGGTGGTGATATGCAAGGTTGATTTCTCTTCTATCTTTCCTTCAAACTTGGGAATACCAAAAGGTAATTTTGCGGGAATTGGAGGTCACCTAGAATCATGGCATATGGGATGGTTGTTTAACTTGTCCAAATATGGAAATTCAATAGATGTTATAAATGGAAGATACTTTTAATAAATGGACCTGAAGGCAAATAAATACCCTAAATGGACATTATGGGCCCCCCATAGAAAATTTTCTAGAAGAAAAATATTAACTAAAGTGGTGACTAGATCTAGAGTGTTGAGGCCTTGGACCATCCTACATAGTGAATGGATTATTTCCCCTAGAGCGATTTCCCCAATAGACAAAAGGAACTCTCAAAAGCATGAATTTTGATGGGATTATACCCAACACTAGAAGGAAAAACTCCTGGTACGAATGCACCACCGTAAGTGTGAAAATCATGGGCATAGTGGAACTATCGGGGATATTTACCCTAAGTAAATTAGCCCTTTCTAAGTATTTAAAAACTCCAAAGAATGGAATTCCTTTGTACATAAAAGTACCCTAAGGATTAAAGGTTCCTCCAAAAAAATTATTTCCCTTAGACCGACTAGGAAGAAATGTATATCCCCTTGACAAGTTCCCTAAATATGACAAACCCATGCTAGATATTGTGACTAGGTATAGATGAACTAGGTGGAAATCACCCAAATCCCATAGGTTGACTCAGGTTTTACCCTTTTCCAAACACAAATATTAATGGAGGTAGGGACACAAACAAACTTGAAAAACTTGTCAAGGTTGCAATAACAACCAATGTGATGCCCAAAAGTGAGGATAAAGGAGTTTTCAAAATTATAGGAGTGGGATCTATCACACTAATCGGTGGTAAAGAAGACATCACATAAGAAACTCTCAACATGGACAACAATGAGGGAATCATTTCCCCTATTGTAGAGGCACCATATTCACCATACATTTGATGGGAGAACAAGGAAAAAGGTTGTGTGAAACAAGCACTAGGTTGTACAAATATGGGATTGAGAGGGATGGTTAAAGGTGGGTTGGCGTGTGGCAGTGTATTTTCTTCTACAACTTCAATAATGACTTGGTAATCCCTCCTAAAATGAAGTTTATTCCTCCCAACTAGGGTTTGACCTAAGCCCTTTGATAAAGGAGTTATCTTGTGTCTTCGTGATGGTGGACCCTCCTCTTCAAGAGAAAGGTTTAGTGATCTTCGAGAATGAAAGACAATTTGGTTAGCCAGTGTGAATATATTTTTATATGATTAATTAATTTTTGATACTTCTATGGTCAAATAAACTCAGAATAAAAAACATGCACTATAAAATCCCTAAGAGATCCAACAAGAATAACAACTAAAAGGGTACCTCTTGAAATCCAACATGATTGAGGTGATCAATCCCCCAAGTACCTTGGACTAATGAAGTATGGAGAAGAAATTACCCCAACCTCCCTATACAATCCTTGACCAGTGCAAGTGACCTCGATGGGGCTAAGCATCACCATCCAAGAGCCCTGATGTGGTGATTGACATCTACCTCATGTCTTGTGGGGAAATTCCACACATAGTCACCTAGATAAGTGCCCTAGAAGATAGGCCACTATGGTCACCAACTCACCACCTCAGAACCATATACGTAGGTAGCGTAAATAAGTCCAAAACATCCTATGATATTTCCAAAAGTGAGTTATATACCTCTCAAAGAGATCCCTAGTAATAGTGATCAATAAATTTCCATGGATATTCCACTGGACAATTTGTCATAATAGATCTAATAGAATATATTAGAGAATCTAAAATCTATAATATGAGGGGGTTACTCGTCATTTTGTCACATTAGACAAATGACCATCGGTTTGGATATTTATCTATCCATCAATGTGTTCCAAAAGCATCTCGTTGCAAGGGTAGAATCCAAACTATCTCAAAGAGAATGAAATTCCTGGATCCCAAGGCTCAAAACCCCATTTTTGGCTTCATGTACGGTTCCCTAGTCAATCTTTGTTCTTACGCAGAAGAGTCCATTAGAAAATGCACATAAGTGCACTCTGTATTGCACTATGACCTGCACACATGACTTAACGAATCTAAAAATAAAAATTAAAGTCTAGAAGTGTCATTAGTTAAATATTTCCCAACTAACAAGCTTCAAATGTGTGCCTATTCAACCTTGATCCCTCTCATCATGGAGCTACCTCCCTCTCTTTGTAGAACCCCTATCCCACCATTTGTTGATCTCATCCCTTGGGAAATGGATCCCAAACTTCTCCCTCTTCGCATGTAAAGCTAACATAGCCCTGAGGTTTGAGGAGGATTCTTGGAAGTAGCCTTATGTTGCAGAAATAAGGCTAGGAGGATATTCATCCAAGGAGAGGGTTGGATATTGTGAGAAGAGGCTTGTAACATCAAGGCTTTAGGGTTGTAAGTATGTTCTCCATTTTATTAATATAAAAGTAACTATTATTTCTCAGTTATGTCTTTGTTGATATCATTTGTGGGATTCCTTGGTCACCCACATAAGTTATGATTGCTTTTTTATTCAATTTACAATATATGTGGAGGTAATTGGTTCATTTATATTTGATGCTTTATACTGTATGCTTTGATCTTGTGTGTGTTTTTGTCTATGGAAATCTCCTTCAAGACATCATGGGGAAGTTGTGGGAAGTGCTGTAACGATCTCTAAATCATCGAGGAGAAGCGAACGGTCAAAGTAACTAAAAGGGACTTCATCGGGAATTTTGATCAAATGGTAAGTGACCTCTCTCATGTTGTTTGTTTCAGTCAATCGTAATCTAGGGAAAGGTAGTAGTTATTTCTTGTTTGTTACTAGATTTATCTGAGGTCTAGGGAGATCTGTCTTGTTTGCAAGAGGGATTAGTCCACCTAAAAAATTGGCGACTCCGTTACGGAACAATATGACTCCATTTTTTTCTCTTTGTTTTAACCTTTGATCCTTCTATAGTAGCTCTCTCTAAGTGTTTAGAACTATTAAAAATCTAGATTTTATGTTTTATTTGACTTGTTTTTATTTTTTCTAAAAATTTCCCGCTATGCGCACTTTAGCTTTAGGCACATAGCGCACATCTGCGCACTTTTCTTTTTGCAACAATGAATATGCACACTAGTTTGTTCTATGACCTACACACATACTTGGAATTTTTCAAAATTTTAGTTTTATTCACAGCAAGTCCCAAGATTTTGATTTGTCTTGTTTAGTTACACTTGTTTGTACCTTCTTTGAGAATCTGCGAGTCTGCATGAGTATTGTGAAAGGATTTGCTTATAATTTTCTTGTTTTACAAATTGGGGTAAAGTATCAACTGGAGAGTGGTAGATATATCAAAAGAGAGATCAATTGGTATTACTTTGTTGTCTGTCTGTGTTTCTTCTTTCCATCAGATCACTTGGTGTGTTTATTTTTCTCTTGCGTGAAAAATTGTTTTGTGAATGAAAAGGATTGATTTACAAGAATGAGTATTGTTTGTGAACAATGCTTCTTATGCTAGATGTGAAACGAAAAGTCATTTTTCTTCCATTGCTGAAGTATTTCTGAATTGTACTTTTGGTTGCAGCAAGTTCATAGCATTTAATAGGGAAAAAATAATTTTAGTGTTGATTGGTTTTTTCTTGCATTTTAGAAAATTTCAAGTGATTGTATGTCAAAAGAGAAACGTTTCTTGATTTTTTGAGTTATTGGGAGAAGTGAAATTTTGGAAGTTAATTTCAGTATTTGGGTAATTCGAAATTGGATATTTGCATTTAGGAAAAGGGATATTGTAGAAATTCTGCAAATTCTCTACAAATCTCGCTCTATAACCATGTAGAAAATCTGCCTGTAGGTTAACTCGATAATGAAATATAACCAAAGCAAAATACTATAACCTACTTCTACTATCAATTTGCAGAAGCTTAAAGATCGAGCTGAATCGAGCTGAACAATATAACTAGAAGAAGAAGAATCAATCACACAATACACATGAAAATACTTTGGGGAAAGCCTCAGCTAAAAACCCCACTATCTGTATTATCATACAAGGTGGAAATACATAGGAATTATACAAAGCCTTAGCTCTCATAGCTAGCCAGCTCTCAGTACAATCCTCACAGATGCTCACAAGCAATCTTGGCTTCTCTCAAGCCTTCCTCTCTGCCCTCCAAGCTCTTATTTCCTTGCGTTGTTCCTAGTGGATGATTATCACCTCACCAAGTGGAACACTGCTCTCACACACTATTAGAACTGCACAATCCTCAAGGAATTTATTCCTTCTGCATGCATGAGTTTTGTTTATAGGAAAACACATGCAACTGATAGTACATTGTCCTTGACTTTAATCTCAACTAGGTCTTTCTCAGAATAGACATGCATAAGTTTCTAATGAGGAAATCTCCAGTTAACTGGAGTACACTAGTTGAGTGCATGCATGCATCAATTGATTGTTAACTCTCTATTAGTTCCTCAAACAATTTGGAACTAATTTAACTAGACTTAACTCAGTAAATTGAGTTAACTAATTACAACTCAAATATAACTGAATCTTATCTCCTTAATTTAAGGGATAACTCTTGCATGACTCCATAAAGACTTCTAACTTGAATTTCTCCAACTATTTAAGTCAAAATGACTTAATTAATTATTTCCAAGTAGCTGTTAAGACTAAATTCGATTTTAATTCACAATTTAATTCAAGGACAAATTAAATTGGAAGATTCTGGATTCTATTTTTATCATTTCTTGTTGCTATTTTCAACACTCCCTCTCAACAAGAAAGGAATTCAACTAGATCCCGATAGTGAACCTTTGGAATGTTATGCATGGAACACTTCTCTCTAGTGTTGTTTCTCCAGCAACTCCAGAAACAAAAAAATATCCAACCTGAATCAGTATGATGCATCTGTCATCAAAGTCTCTAACTGCTATTGCCTCTGTCAACTGAAAAATTTACGCTTCTGCTCACTCTGCCTTTCTGCACTATTGTTAATCCTTCTCTGCACTCTTTAGTATCTGACTACTCTAGCCTTTGTCACTTTGATCTATGCCTGCATCAATCCCATTGATTCCTCCCGCTACTATATACTTTGGGCTCCCGTAGCAAGGTATGATCCATGAGATAAAACCTCTCAATGGACCCTACCCAATTTCAACCTTCATGGGACTATCAATTCACATCACCCCACCACACACCTGGAGGTATGTCTGCATGTGATCCATCTATCCACTTGGATCGAAATTCCCCCCTAATGGAGGTATCTGCATGAGTGGATCTCTTCACTCAGTCTCCTCTCTGCTTATCCAATTGTATCTCCTCCACAATTGTCTAAGACTTCTTCTGGGGCTACATGTTGAGAGGTAATTTACTCTCCCTCTCAACCACCAAGTCTCTAACATTTGCCTTGCTCCACAAGGCTTTGCATGCATCTTGAACCTTAAGAGAATATAGGTTATTAACTCGTGAACCGATCTGTTTCACTTGTCTCATGGTGATGTGTCTAAGGAAAACCTTTCCCTTACTAAAAAACACGTCATAGCCACGGTCTTCCAATACCGCAACCGATACCAAGTTATTCTTCAGTCCAAGCACATACATCACATCTGTCAAGGTGATAGGAGCTCCATTCTCCCTTTGAAAAGCAACCGTGCCCACTCCTAAAACACTATACCTTTTGTCGTCACCCATCTCTATGCGCATCTTGAGGTCTTTCTCCTCCAAGGCACTGGATAAACTTTTATCACCGGTCATGTGGAATGAGGCTCCACTGTCAAGATACCAAACATAACCCATCATTAATGACACCATGCATGCGATGAGGGTAAATTCCATTTCAAACTGAGAGGCTAATGCCTCACCTTCCGATCCATCCGAGGATCCCTTCTTGGACTTCTTCGATGAGCAATTAGTCGCATAATGTCCCATCTCGTGACAATTAAAGAATCTCACTTTAGACTTGTCACCCTTCTCCCCTCCATGAGAAGACTTCAATTTGGAATGGGACGCCTTCCCCTTCCCTTTCCTTGCCTTACTTGCTAAGGCCATATTTTCTTCATCATCATCCTTGGATGAAGAACCATCTCATGTGCTCCTCTTGATCTCCTCCTGCATCAGATCCGACCACAGTCATTCCTAATCTGACAGTTTCTCCCTTCCATTCACAGAGTCCTGGTAGCTATTCCAACTCTTTGGAAGGCCAAGGAGAGTGAGGCTCACCATATCATCATCGACAATAGTTATTCCCACACTGCTAAGCTCATCTCTGCAGGTGGTGAGCTTGTTCAGATATGTGGAAATAGTATCACCCTTCTCCATATTGATTCCTCGAAGCTTATCCTTGAGCGCCAATTTCCTCTGGTCACTATTGTTCTGGTAGAGGCCCTTCAATTTCTTCCACATTGAATATGGAGTATCCTTCCCATGGAGACTCGAGACAATATGGTCTCAAACTCCCTCAAGGATGATCCATCTTGCCTTCGCCACACACTTCTTCCACTCAGCCAACTCTTGTGCATCAGTTGAAGTCGGCTTTTGGAATTCTTGATCAATGACTTCCTTCAAGCCATTGTATTCTAATACAACCTCCATTTTATCTTTCCGTGCTATGTAATTTGAGCTACCTTCCAAGGCATACTCGAGCCTCAAGCCATAGAATGCCATTGGCCAACCTTGAAGTATGATAAGAATTCGATTTGCACTTGCAACCCCAAACTTCAAACTTTGAATTCTCTTCTCAGTATATTGTTCACTACTCCGATAAACTTTTCTCCGATATCATGTAGAAATTTTGCAAATTCTCTACAAATTTCGCTCTAAGACCATGTAGAAAATCTGCCTGTAGGTTAACTCGATAATGCAATATAACCAAAGAAAAATACTATAACCTACTTCTACTATCAATTTTCGGAAGCTTAAAGATCGAGATGTATCGAGTTGAACAATATAACCAGAAGAAGAAGAATCAATCACACAATGCACATGAAAATACTTTAGGGAAAGCCTCAGCTAAAAACCCCACTATCTGTATTATCATACAAGGTGGAAATACATAGGAATTATACAAAGCCTTAGCTCTCACAGATAGCCAGCTCTTAGTACAATTCTCACAAATGCTCACAGGCAATCTTGGCTTCTCTCAAGCCTTCCTCTCTGCCCTCCAAGCTCCTATTTCCTTGTGTTGTTCCTAGTGGATGATTCTCACCTCACCTAGTGGAACACTGCTCTCACACACTGTCAAAATTGTGCAATCCTCAAGGAATTTGTTCCTTCTGCATGCATGAGTTTTCTTTATAGGAAAACACATGCAACTTATAGTACATTGTCCTTGACTTTAATCTCAACTGGGTCTTTCTCAGAATAGACATGCATAAGTTTCTGATGAGGGACTCTTCAGTTAACCGGAGTACACTAGTTGAGTGCATGCATGCATCAACTCACTGTTAACTCTCTATTAGTTCCTCAAATAGTTTGGGACTAATTTAACTGGACTTAACTTAGTAAACTGAGTTAACTAATTACAACTCAAATATAACTCAATCTTATCTCCTTAATTGAAGGCTTATCTCCTTAATTTAAGGGATAACTCTTGCATGACTTCAGAAAACTTCTAACTGGAATTTCTCCAACTAATTAAGTCAAAATAACTTAAATAATTATTTCCAAGTAGTCTTTAAGACTAAATTTGATTTTAATTCACAATTTAATTCAAGGATAGATTAAATTGGAATATTTTTTATTCTATTTTTATCATTTCTTGTTGCTATTTTCAACAGATATAGTGAGATTTAAGAGTTTTTTTTTGTTTTTTGTTTTTTTGTTTTGTTTCATTTTTTGTTTTGTTTTGTTTTTTTTTTTCTTTTTTATGTAACATCCCCTCGTTAAAAGTTCATGCAATAAAAGTTAATAAAGGAAAAATAAGACCACGGTTAAGGGATGCTTATCCCAAACTGAATGTTGGCAAAAACATTCTAGTGTGGGTGTTCAATCGGTTTATTATGGATAAGGAAATTGGCAAAGGCAAAGAGGTATTTTAGCACATTTATTTATGAAAATAAAGGAAATTATGAGAAAAGGAAGGTGAAAGGTCACAAATTACATGTGAGAGGAAATTGAAGGAAACTAATGGAAAATGAAGAAAATAGAGACCTCATTAATAAAAAGGCTTATGAGGATCAATTGGCAAGCTTTTTCCTCATCTTTGGAGCAAGGAAGGGAAAAACAAGCAAAGGAAGGACAAGGAAATGAATGGAAAGCAAAGATCAAGAAAGGAGGAGCAGGATCAAGAAGCATCAGTAGGAATACTTGCATGTAACATATTGCATGTGTGATTTCCTAACTGATTTTGACATGCATGGATTTTCATGTTGGTATATGGTTATCTTGATGTCGGTGGCATGGTTTTGCCAGGTTATGATAGTGGTTTTTTAGCCTTGGCTTACCTTTTTCCGGATAGCAATGGTGTGAAGGGATTGTTTTCTCGGTTTTGAGATTTGGAACGGTCGAATGGTTTTGGAATCTGGGGAAGAAGTGGTCTCAGGAGAATTTCCAAAGGCCTAATCCCTTGACCAATTTTAGTGGGATACATGGTAAAGCTTGAGGGTGGTGTCTCAATTTAGGGCCTAACTTGGTCGGATCTTGCCTATGTTTAACAAAAGCTAAGTTCTATTACTTTCGTACTTTTTATTATGTGGCCTTAATAATTGTTATCTCATCGTTATTTACATGGTTTAATGTTGGTTATAAGCATGGATATGTGACTGGTTATAGTCATGGTTATTTCATGTATTTACTTGTAACTAAAAAGATAATGGATGCAAGATCTAATTGGTGTCAAAACAGTTAAAGGAAGAGTGTGGTGATCCTTCTTATCAAGTCTCATATGAGTTATTAGTCATTTATGCTCTATCTTGTATTCATGTCCTGTAGATTGCATTGATCTCAAGTGTTTGACAGAATGTCAGTCCCTGTTAGGGATGGTCAGGCCTAGACCTGGAGCCAACTTTATCTTGCAAACATTTTTTTCATGTAAATTATGGATTCTAAAAGCTACAGGGATTTTTGGGTAGTGACTTGGATTCTAGGCTTGAAAAGTGGCACAAATCGTGGAGTCCAAGGCATAGGTCTGAGGTAAAAAGTCCCCATATGCACGCATGCCTTATTGTACAAGCATCTAGGGCCTCCTAGACATACCCTTGTCCATATCAAGGGAACATCCATGGTTTTAATGGTCTAAAACTCAGTGGGAACCAGGGAATAGTCATGGGGATGACTAGGGAGGTTTCTAGGAGTCCTATAGCAGGTATAGAAAATCTTTGTTATGGGTTTCTGTTGATTCCACTTCCTTAACTGACACATAGGGAGTCGAATCATATCATAGTAAATTATTGTCACATGTTTACCCTGGTTGGCAGGTTACTTGGGTAGATGTGGGAGCTGGAGGGTGTTACAAAGTGGTAACATAGCATATTGTGCTATCTTTTGGGCATATTTGATACCACAAAATGGTATCAGAGTGGGATTCACTCTCTTTGGGTCATATATGATACCATAGAGTGGTATCAAAGCGGGTTTCTTGCTCTTTGGGTGGTGTTTGGTTTCTGGTCTCTTTGTGTGATATCTAATACCACTGAGTGGTATCAGAGCATGGTTCGCCCCTCGAACTAGATGGACAATGTGTTGGTCATGCATTAATGTCGGTTGCATATGTGTTCCTTATGCTTTTAGTCTATGTGCTTGTTGCATTTGCACGGTGTTGATCATGGTTTTAGTGATGTCACCATGTGAAGGTTGATGGTGTTGTTGTGGGATGTGTCGTCATGAGTGTATGGTTGTATATGCCTTTTTTATGCATGTAGATGTCTATATGTTGTTATGCATGCATTTTCATGGTGAATTTTGTTGTGGATAAGGTCATTGTATGCCATTAGGTCGTCATGATGATATTGGTATGTTATGATGTTAATGGGTTGGTTGAGATAGAGTAGGAGATGCAGATCATCAAAGTGAAGTTGCAACATTGGACCTTGAGGCAAGAGCATGCCGTCATACAAGTTTGTATGTTGGGAATGTAGGTATGTAAGGGTTGTTATATGCATTATGGTTATGTGTATGCTTTTAAATCTACTGATGTTATGGTTACTTACATGATAGGTGCTAGTTGATTAGTGTAGTCATATGCACATGTGTCGGATGGTCATGAATGATAGTAACCCGTGATTGTATGCATTTCTATTGTTGTTTTGTGTTAGATAACTTTATGATTATGTTATATGTTGTTGATGAGTAATTTATAGATTAACTTCTTGTTGTTATATGCTAGTAACTTGATGATTAGGGTTATTGCAACTAAGATCTTTATGTTATATGTATCATGCTAAATTAGATTGGCCTATGCATATGGTTAGGGTTATGACATTCAGGTATGAGTCGACATATTTGTGATATTGTGTTGTACTAATCTAGACTGAATTTGCATACTTGATTGTTATGCATGAATGCTAATTATTTATGAGTTTATAATGTGAACATGTTAGCTAGTTATTGTTATGGATATCCTGACCTTAGTTATGTTTGAGTTGATATGTCGTGAAGTTACATCATCCTAACATGGATTGATTGTGTAGAAAAGATAGCCTCCCTTGAGATACATTAAGATATGAGTTGGCTTATGTTGTCTATTTGGTGTTTGAGTGTTTGGTGTCTATTATGTCGTCTAGTTGATTTATCTAACATGGTACATTTATAGTTTGTATGAATGTTTGATTAATTGCATGATATGAGTATGTGTCTGTAAGATTGTATGAGTAAATGATATTGTTTTACGATGGTTGTACTAATACATAGGTGTTGAGACAGTTGATATGTACTTGATTGTAAGTAGGTGAAAGTTGTAGCATTATGTCTAATGACTACGAGTTGACTATGGATTATGACATTGATGTTAGTCTTGGTAAAGGTTGATTTCAAATTAGTAGATATGTTGACTTGATCTTTGGAACATATGGCTGACATGTGTGTTCAGTTACAAGGCAACGTGATTGGCACAAAAAGGTAAGATAATTAGTATATCACTACATTTATTTATGCACTGACAGTTATGTGTTATGGCAGTGTGATATAGAGAATTGCATGGCAAAGACATTGCCATGGAATCTTAAAGAAGGCTCAGGTTGAGCTTTCCCTTGGAAGCACTTGGAACCCATGGTGATTGAGTCATGGTGTCTGTTGAGAGTCTTGCGCATGATCATGCCAGTTTTTTTATGGTGTTGTAATGTTATTGGTTTTCATGATTTTATTCTTGTTTGTTTCTTGTGCTTTCCTTTTAAATTTTGAGTCTTGGGAATTGGTTTCGGAAAGAGGAAAGTTAATGGAGTACAGGGAGAGTTGTGCGGTACCTAGTAGGTGATGTAAGTCCTGGTTGAAGCTCAGTGTGTGTATAAGGGCAGCTGAAAGAAAGAGTATGACAACTAGTTGGATTGGTTGGGTCCATTGAGGTAAATGGACCGTGATAGGATAATCATGAGAAAGCTAACAGGAAAGATAAAGTGAATGGATGTGATGCATCCGATTCATTGGCTATGTTGGGAACGATTGTTCTCAATGTTGTACACGAAGTGCATGAATAAAGGAAGTTCTCTTAACCTTGACCTTGAGATCAAGTAATTATGTTGTGACCATGTTTTTTTTATGATAATGTTTATATGAATATATGTATGTATGTACATTGTTATCTGACAGGGTCATTAGGGATCATGATTATTTTATGTTGATGTTTATATGTATACATGTATTTATGTATGTCGTTGTATGACAAGGTCACCAGAGATGATTCTTGTGGAGGAATGATTGCTTATTCAGGTGAATGACATGAAGAGGTTCCTGGTTTATGAGGAATCAAGTGGGAAGAGTAGTCATGACAAATATATGAGGTTAGTATCATGTGGATATGAATTGATATGGTATGCTTGTATTATGGCTATGTTTATGTTATAATAGGCAACGCCGAAGGATACATCAGTAGAATGAAAACAATGTGTTTTGCGGCATGCTAAGATAAGCATAGATGATAGAGAGACACTGGAAGCAAGGTTGCTTGGTAGAGACAATGTGGTTTTGGATACACAGTGCTAATGTTGTGCATATGTTGTATATGTTGTACATGTTGCATCTGTCATGTTATGCACATGTAGTGTTGTGTATATATAGTGTGTGTACATTTTGTTTATGCAATGTTATGTACAAGGTGACACAGATAGTGTTGAGTGAATATTTCACATGCAGTACTAGGTATAGATGGTGCTATGTACATGTTGGATTTGCGATGTTGTATACATATTGTATTGTACGCACGATGGATATGTAGTGTTGTGTGCATGTGGTGTTGTGCGTATGTTGGATATGCGATGTTGTGTACATATGATGTTATGTACATGTTGTATATGAAATGTTATCTACATATGGTGTTGTGTGCAGGTTGTGCATGTGCTTCTATGTAGATATGGTGTTGTGTGCATGATTGTACATTTGGTGTTTTGTGCATGTTGTTGGCATTATGATTCTGGTATGGCTCTATGTTAAAGGTTTTGTACTTGATGACAACTCTCTTAAGTGGCAATGCTCTGTTTAGGCTCTCAAAATGTTGGAAAATAAGAGGTACGTAGGTACACCGTACAAAAGTTGCGGACCCGCAGGAATATCATAGATAAAGTGCGTACATACCCGCAGGTTTCTCGTTCATGAGGTGTGGACCCCCAGTTCACTCACTTCAAGGCAGAGAAGCGCGCTCACGTCGAGTTTCTTATGTTTGGCCCGTGGTATTTAGCCCGCCGTTCTTGATTCTATGGTTTTGGCCCGTGGTATAGGATCTAATTTAGCCCCGGTTTGGATCCCTTGTATTGGTTATTGATGGTTTTGTCCCATGGTGTGAATAAGGGCTTGACTATAAATAGGGAAGGAGATCACTTGGCTAAGGTATCTTTTGAAAATGGTATATCTTAAGATCTGAAATATTGGGTTATCGGTTTAAAAGCTTGATCTATATAAAAGTGATGTTGAAAGTGAATTTATAAAGTGTGATCTCTCGGGCGCATGATCAGATCTGGGCATATGACTATCTGTGGCACACTGGTGGACTGCCAATTTGGCCCTAATCAGAGGTTCGCAGGTGATTAACGGTGCAAGTGCGTGGGTACGCAGAGCAGAAGAAGGCACAGTGCGTAGGTACGCACAACAGAAGAAGGCGCAGTGCGTGGGTACGCACAGCAGAATAAGGCGCAGTGCGTGGGTACGCAGCGCGACAGAGGTTCAGGTGCGGAGGCACAGTGAAATTACGCGGCGCTACAGAAGTCGCAGGTGCGTAGATACGCGGCGCGATAGCATCTGAGGGTGCGTGGCCACAGTAGTAGTACGCGGTGTGATTGAAGAAATAGTGCGTGGGTACGCGGTTCAGTGGAAGGATCTCTGCGGGGATACGCAGAGACGCAGAAGGCGAAGTGCGGAGCCACGCAGTCCAGATAAAGAAAATTTGTGTATCTGTCCTAAAACATTTGTTGATCATCTTCTATTTATTGCTGCAGAATTCTGGGTTTATATTTCTGGTACTATCCTTCTGTTTACAGCATTTTGAGAAGTTGGGTAATTCTTGGAGTTTGGGTAATTTGCATGTATTTGATATTCTTGGATTCAGTTTGAAAATTTATGAAAAGTGGTCCTTGAAAGAAAAGAAGTAGGGGGTTGTAGCTCCCTTCCAGGAGAGACTGGAAAACGAGAGAGAGTTGTAGCTCTCTGCAGGTTGTAGCCTGCGTACTGGTAAAGGACTGCACCAGTACAAAATCATTGTAAAAGGAGTTTCTAATTGAAAGAAGATAGAGACATATTGCAGCAGGTGGTTTTCACCCACATTGGGTTTCCACCTTACATCTGGTGTTCTTTGGTGTGACTATCTTTTTTTTCATGCTCATTGTTTTATGGTACTGACATCCAAGAATAATTCAAAGAATAAATAAGGAAGATTTATTAAAAAGAACTTGATAATATTGATTCACCCCCCCTCTCAGTATTATTTCCAACAATTGGTATCAGAGCAGGTCCTTTAGAGAAGCTTGATCGCTTGAAGGAAGAACATTCATCATGAGCAACTAAGAGAGGGAAGCATCAATCAGGCCACCAATTTTTGATGGGACAAACTTCAATTATTGGAAGGTAAGAGTTACTGCCTATCTTCAATCTCTTGGTACAGAAGTTTGGGATATCATAGATACAAGCTACACTTTTCCTTCAGCTACTCCTATAGATCCGGCCGAGAAGAAGAAATATGAAACAAATGCTAAAGCAGTCAATACTCTGCTGAGATGCTTATCTCAAACAGAATTCGTGAAGGTTATGCAATATAAATCCGCAAAGGAAATATGGGACAAGATTGTCTTGAGCTACGAAGGAGATGAACAGGTAAAGCGTGCTAAACTTCAAACCCTCAGGATTCAGTATGAGAATCTCAGAATGTATAATGATGAAAGTGTGGCTAACTATTTCCTTCGGGTAGACGAGATTGTTAATTGCATGAAAAACTTGGGTGAAGAAATAAAAGAGGCTATTGTGGTTGAAAAAGTTTTAAGATCATTGTCCCCCAAGTTTGAATCTAAAGTGCCTGCAATAGAAAAAAAGGAAAATCTAAGAACTCTTACTATGTCTCAGCTTCACGGAATTCTAACTACTTATGAAATGAGAAAAGGAGGTCCATAAGACAGGAGAGAAGCTGCTTTCAAGGCTTCAGGCAAAGGAGACTACTATGAAGCAAGTCACGCGCCAGAAGAAGAAGAAGAATCAAATTTTGTCAGAAATCTTCAACGGGGTACTGGAAGGTTCAGAGGTAAGTTACCTTTTAAATGTTTTGCTTGTGGAAGAGTAGGTCATTATGCTGCGAAATGTCCTCATAAGGATAAGATTGACAAAGGAAAGGAACCTGCTAGATGGAACAAGAAAAAGAATGCAAAAAGCTACTACACTCATGAAGATAGTGATGGTCTATCAAACAGTGATGAAGATGAACGAGGTAATGACTATAAACTTTTAATGGCATTTGAAGATGATGATTACATGGATGCTATAGATGTGGACAACCTTTATGAAGAATTTTCTAGACTCAAGAGATGTATAGAAGAAAAGAATATGATCATTGATACTCTACAATTTCAAATTGATGAAAAGGAAAAATATCTTGAAAAACTAGAAGGTGAAATTGTTGGTCTTAGAAAAGAGATTGAGAAAACAAAGGCTATTAATCTTAAGTTTGTCAAAGGATCTGAAACTCTGGATGAGATCATCAATGTACAACGTTCTTCACTAAACAAGACAGGTCTGGGGTATAATGGAGAAACTTCTCAAGCATCCACCTCAAAGAGCTATCTTGATGCAGCAAGAAGGAATGAGCAAAAGCACAATGGAGATCACCAGGTAAAGCAGGGACGGATTACATCAAGAACAAACAAAGACTATCAGGTAAACCAGGGGCAATCCGTCTTAAGGATGAAAAAAAGCTACAACCAGCCACAGGTAAAATCCTCTCAATTTGCTTCAAGAATGGATGACAATAGAAATTACAATCATTTGGCCGGAAAATTTGATAACGCAGAAGTTTCTTCAATGGACAATGCTTCTCTTGCCATAACTTTGGTCACAAAGCAGCTCAATGTGTTGCATATAAAACAATCATGACTAGAGAAGCTCAAAAACAAAGAAGTATGACCGAGATTACAAAAAGGACCTATAACAACTTTTCGGCTCTTGAAAATGAAGTTGAATGTTCTATTTGCAATAACTTTGGTCATGAAGATTCTGAATGCAAGAGCAGGTTTCAGTAGACAAAGGAACAAGCCTCAAGCACCACAACATGGAGAATAAAGGAACCACAAACAGAACGATGTGGGATAGCATTTTATGCAGAGGCACAGGAAAATCTATGGTACATTGAAAGTGGATGTTCGAAGCATATGACAGGTGATAAAGAAAAACTTGAATCATATTCTTCTTTAGAAAAGGGAAAGAAAGTTTCTTTTGGAAATGATACTCCTACAACTATAAAAGGAAAATGCGCTGCTCAGTTAAAAGAAAAGGTCAAAGCTGGAAATGTTTTGTATGTTGATGGATTGAAGCATAACCTTCTGAGTGTCAGCCAGATGTGTGATCAAGGAACCGAGGTGATATTTAGATCAAATGGATGTCTTGTTCGTGATCTTGATACAGGTAAAACAGTGATCAAAGGTGAAAGAACTCCAAATAATCTATACATATTTGAAGAAGGACAACAACAATGCTATCTAAGCAAGGATGATGAACACTGGTTATGGCATCGGAGGTTGGGGTATCTAAGCTTTTCACAAATAAGGAAAGCATGCAAATATCAGGCAGTTCGCGGTCTTCCAGATATCAAAATTCCAGACAACACCATATGCAAATCATGTCAGTTTGGAAAGCAAACCAGAACTAACTTTCCGGAGAAGGAAGGATCAGCTAGCATGCCTCTTGAGCTAGTACATACAGATGTATGTGGACCATTCAGGAAAAGGACACCTCGAGGAGAAGAATACTTGATATTATTCATTGACGATTTCTCCAGGTTTGTCTGGTTAGGACTTATGAAGCACAAAGATGAAGCATTCGAAAAATTCAAATCCTTTAAAGCCTTGGTTGAAAATGAATCAGGATACAAAATTAAGTGCCTCAGATCCGACAGAGGTGGGGAGTTTACCTCAAATGAATTTTTCGACTTCTGTGAAGAACATGGGATAAGAAGAGAATTCTCTACAGCTAGAACTCCTCAACAAAATGGAGTGGTGGAAAGAATGAACAGAACAGTCCAACAAATGGCTCGTGCTATGCTTGATGAGTCTGGAACTCCC
Organism: Pinus tabuliformis; assembly: GCA_031772625.1. Lineage (NCBI taxonomy): Eukaryota > Viridiplantae > Streptophyta > Pinopsida > Pinales > Pinaceae > Pinus > Pinus tabuliformis. The sequence goes on from CM062819.1 coordinate 1,408,325,150, forward strand.
GCAACTTTGTGGGGTGAAGCTGCATATGCTGCGGTTGTTATTCTCAACAAAACAAATGTCCAGGTGAACAGCACTCAAACCCCTCATGAGCTCTGGTATGGTGAAACTCCTTCGGTAAAGCACTTCAAAATCTTTGGGAGCAAATGCTATATTAAGAATACTGATGAGCAACTTGGCAAACTTGAACCTAGAGCAGATGAAGGCATTCTTCTTGGTTATTCTCCACACAGCAAAGCATACAAGTGCTACAATAAAAGACTTGGAAGAATTGTTGACAGCATTGATGTAGTGGTTGATGAGAAGGGATACATTCCTAGGCAAGTAAATCATGAAGATATCGAAGAAGATGAAGACTACCCTCAAAGACAGAATGATGAAGAAGAAGAACCTCAAGAAGAACCAGAGGAGCAGATAAGGATAGAAGAGAAGACTCCATCCAGATATGTTCAGAAGAATCATCCAGAATCTTAGATTTTGGGGCAGAAAGAAGCAGGTGTACAAACAAGAAGAACAATTGTAGAAGCTTCAAGCTATTTGGCATTACTCTCTTCCACTGAACCACAAAATGTGAAAGGCATGCAAAGATGAATGTTGGGTCAAAGCAATGGATGAAGAACTTGAGCAGATCGAAAAGAACAACACTTGGGAGTTGGTTCCTAGACCAAAGGATAAGAATGTTATAGGGACAAAATTGGTCTTCAAAAATAAATTGAATGAAAATGGAGAAGTAATTAGAAACAAGGTCAGACTTGTTTGTAAAGGGTATGCGCAGCAAGAAGGAATAGATTTTGAAGAAACTTTTGCTCCTGTTGCAAGACTTGAGGCCATCCGAATGTTCCTTGCTCTCTCAAGCTTTCAAAACTTCAAAGTATTTCAAATGGACGTGAAATCAGCCTTTCTGAATGGAGACTTGGAAGAAGAAGTATACATTGAGCAGCCAAATGGTTTCATTCTTGGAAATGATCCAAATCTTGTATGCAGATTGAAAAAGGCTCTCTATGGTCTCAAACAAGCTCCAAGGGCTTGGTACTATCGTTTGGACAAGTATCTTCATCAAAAAGGTTTTTCAAAAGGATCAGCAGATAGCAATCTTTATATAAAAGTTGAAAACGACAAATTGCTAATACTTGTTGTGTATGTAGATGACATTATCTTTGGTAGCAATGAAGAAGCTATGAGTCAAAGCTTTGCCTTGATAATGCAGAAAGAATTCGAAATGTCCTTTCTGGGAGAACTGACATATTTTCTTGGTTTGCAAATCCAACAAAAAGAAGGAGGGATCTTTTTGTCTCAAACCAAGTATCTCAAACAGATTTTGAAGAAATATGGCATGGAAGATGCAAAACCAGTCTGTACACCCATGGTCACAGGATGTAGCCTCAGTGCAAATGATGAATCAGCAGCAGTGCATCAACCAACCTACAGATCTATGATTGGAAGTCTACTTTATTTGACAGGTACCCGACCAGACATAATGCATGCAGTAGGAATAGTTGGAAGATTTCAGGCAAATCCAAAGGAAACTCATCTTCAGGCAGTAAAGAGAATCTTCATATATCTTCAAGGAACTCAAAACTATGGCTTATGGTATCCTAGAGATACAAATCTCACACTTCATGCATATACATATGCAGATTGGGCCGGAAGCGTGGATGACAGGAAGAGCACAAGTGGTGGTGCATTCTTTATGGGTTCCAGATTAGTATCTTCGTTCAACAAGAAATAGAGTTCGATTGCCTTGTTTACAGCTGAAGCGGAATATGTTGCTGTTGCATCTTGCTGCACTCAACTCCTTTGGATGATGCAAACCTTGCAGGATTTTCAAATCACTTGTCTACCACCCATCTCCATCTTATGTGATAATACAAGTGCAATCAGCATTTCAAAGAACCCAGTCATGCATTCAAAGACCAAGCACATACCGATCAAGTATCATTTTCTCCGGGAAAAAGTACTTGAACAAAAGGTCAAGTTGGAGTATGTTCCTTCTAAGGAACAAGTTGCTGATATACTCACCAAACCATTGCCCAGGGAGACCTTTGAATACCTTAGGCAAAAGCTGGGGGTTGTTGATGCATCATCTTGTTGTTGAATCTCTTCTGATGGTTGGTTGTACGCAAGGCTCATCTGGGGTATATGCGTACATGTGCTGGGTTGCGGATTGGTCAAAGATCGAATGACACAGGTTCAGGGGGAGCATATAATGCATTGTTGGCATTATGGAGGACGAACAGAAGGAGATCATGGATGCTGGTCTAAATATTGCTGCAATATGTCTCTATCTCTTTCATGGTCACTTATGGTGTTTGGTGGATTATGGTTCTTCTTTGCAGATCTGGTTTATAGTCAGGGGGAGCATGTTCTTAGGGGGAGCATAACCCTTTGCCCTTGATGTCAAAGGGAGAGAATGACGTTGAAGATCTTGAGGTTGCCATCAAGTCCAAAGGGGGAGATTGTTGGCATTATGATTCTAGTATGGCTCTATGTTACAGGTGTTGTACTTGATGACAACTCTCTTAAGTGGCAATGCTCTGTTCAGGCTCTCAAAATGTTGGAAAATAAGAGGTACGCAGGTACACCATACAAAAGCTGCGGACCCGCAGGAATATCATAGATAAAGTGCGTACATACCCGCAGGTTTCCCATTCATGAGGTGCGGACCCCCAGTTCACTCACTTCAAGGCAGAGAAGCGCACTCACGTCGAGTTTCTTATGTTTGGCCCGTGGTATTTAGCCCGCTGTTCTTGATTCTATGGTTTTGGCCCGTGGTATAGGATCTAATTTAGCCCCGGTTTGGATCCCTTGTATTGGTTATTGATGGTTTTGTCCCATGGTGTGAATAAGGGCTTGACTATAAATAGGGAAGGAGATCACTTGGCTAAGGTATCTTTTGAAAATGGTATATCTTAAGATCTGAAATATTGGGTTATCGGTTTAAAAGCTTGATCTATATAAAAGTGAAGTTGAAAGTGAATCTATAAAGTGTGATCTCTCGGGCGCATGATCAGATCTGGGCATCTGACTATCTGTGGCACACTGGTGGACTGCCAATTCGGCCCTAATCAGAGCTTCGCAGGTGATTAACGGTGCAAGTGTGTGGGTACGCAGAGCAGAAGAAGGCGCAGTGCGTGGGTACGCACAGCAGAAGAAGGCGCAGTGCGTGGGTACGCACAGCAGAATAAGGCGCAGTGCGTGGGTATGCAACGCCACAGAGGTTCAGGTGTGGAGGCACAGTGAAATTACGCGGCGCTACAGAAGCCGCAGGTGCGTAGATACACGGCGCGATAGCATCTGAGGGTGCGTGGCCACAGTAGTAGTACGCGGCGTGATTGAAGAAACAGTGCGTGAATACGCGGTTCAGTGGAAGGCTCTCTACGGGGATATGCAGAGACGCAGAAGGCGAAGTGCGGAGCCACGTAGTCCAGATAAAGAAAAATTGCGTATCTGTCCTAAAACATTTGTTGATCATCTTCTATTTATTGTTGCAGAATTCTGGGTTTATATTTCTGGTACTATCCTTCTGTTTACAGCATTCTGAGAAGTTGGGTAATTCTTGGAGTTTGGGTAATTTGCATGTATTTGATATTCTTGGATTCAGTTTGAAAATTTATGAAAAGTGGTCCTTGAAAGAAAAGAAGTAGGGGGTTGTAGCTCCCTTCTAGGAGAGACTGGAAAACGAGAGAGAGTTGTAGCTCTCTGCAGGTTGCAGCCTGCGTACTGGTAAAGGACTGCACCAGTACAAAATCATTGTAAAAGGAGTTTCCAAGTGAAAGAAGATAGAGACATATTGCAGCAGGTGGTTTTCACCCACATTGGGTTTCCACCTTACATCTGGTTTTCTTTGGTGTGACTATCTTTTTTTTCATGCTCATTGTTTTATGGTACTGACATACAAGAATAATTCAAAGAATAAATAAGGAAGATTTATTAAAAAGAACTTGATATACTGATTCACCCCCCCTCTCAGTATTATTTCCAACACATGTGGTGCTATGTACATGTTGTACGTATGGTGTTGTGTGTAGGGGGTGTTATGTACATGTCGTGCATGTGATGATATGTACATGTGGTGTCGTGTACATGTCTTTCATGTGGTACTGTGTATAGGTGGTATTGTGTATACATTGTTTAGGTGGTGCAGTGTACATGTGGCACTGTGTACGCGTTGTGTTGGTGATTTTGTGTACAGGTGATGTTGTGCACATTTTGTGCATGTGGTGTTGTGTACAAGTGGTATTTTGTACATGATGACCATATGGTATTGGTGTGCATGTGGGATTGTGTGTATGTTGTACATGTTGTGTTGCGAGCATGCAGTACTCTATATGTGCATTATGTAGTCGTGGTATCACGACATGTGTATTCGTTGTGTTGTACTCTGTGTACGTATATGTATTGTGTTGTACATCGGGTGTAGGTGTATGTATTGTGGTATGGTGTACACCGGATGTAAGAGTATGTATTGTGTTGTGTTGTACACTGGGTGTAGGTGTTTTTTTGTATATCAGGTGTAGGTGCATCTATTGCATGGCATTGTATGCTGTGTGTGGTTATATGTTTGTGATTTACACTATGCGTATGTGTACATGGTTGAAGAGAAGGAATTGGGTGTTTGTCGGGTATGGAAACTAAAATTGGTGTGCGTACAGAATAAGGACAAAGATAGAAGCTAAGGATTGATTGAAGGATAAGCATCAATAGTTTTTTTTCAGTTTTATTATGTGTGTGATTTATGATTCTCGTATATGACGGTTACATGTGACCTATGATTCTGGTTTATGATGGTTACATGTGATTTATGATTTTGATCTATGATGGTTGTGTTTTGAGCTAACCTGATGTGATATATTTATACATGATGATTTGGTCAAAGATGTTAGTTTGACTTGTTGTGACAGGAAATGAACATAATTGCAAGTGTACCTTTTTGTTGGGCCACTAATGTGGTAAGATTTGAAGTTATTTCAATTGATTTTGAATCTAATGGAAATTATGTGCTTGGTACAAGAAAGCATGAAATGCCTAGTTGGGTGGTCGAAACTGACGGCAAGCATTAGTAGCAAAAACAAAGGGAATTGGAACAAAAATAAAGGGAATTGGAACATGAAGCAATATGCTGGTAAAGAATTCAGGAGCAAGACCATTGTGGGACACTGGTACCCAATAGTGTCAATTGATTTCCATGAGCATGCTATGACCGATATGACAATTTTGAGGTAGGTATATGCCTTGGGTGTTGACCTTCCGATGTGAGGAAGCCCTTCTAAGGGATGGATTGCTTGGGATAGGGGATGTCGGGGAACTTGGGAGGTGAGTGACTGCATGGAAGGGGGTGACTGGATTTCTCAAGGGATTGTGTAGCAGAGAAATAAGGCCGGGGATATATTTGTTTTGTTCATTAGCATTGTCAGATGGAATCATATGCACATTAGGAGTGCACCCTGGAACAATGAGTCGATAAGTGTTCACTGAGAGGAAAAGTGGTGTAGAATTGTAGTGCTGGACATTGGATACATATTTGACCTTGCTGTGGATTTTGGACTTCTTGGGAAGGAGGTGAATTTTGGTATTACTTCGCAGGTGGAGGTGTAAGCCTATGGATTCCCTTGTTGTGGATGCAAGCATCATATCCTTCTCTTTATTGGTTGAGAAAATGTGCATATGTGTATATGTGGTTATTATTGTAAATACCGTAATGAGTTGAGTTATAAAGCTCCAATAATTAGTATGGTTGTTATCTTGTCATGTTGTCTTGATGTTTTTCTTTTGAGTAGGTCATTCATTGTAAATACTGCAACGAGTTAATTTATAAAGCTCCATCGTCAGTGTGTTTGCTTCTCAAATATTTTTCTGAGGTCTTAGTGTGGTTTAAAACCGAGGACAGTGTTCCCCAAGGGGGAAGGGTATGTAACAACCCCTTGTTAAAATTTCATGTAATAAAAGTCAATAAAGGAAAAATAATACCACAGTTAAGCGACACTCATTCCAAGTTGAATGTTGGGCAAGACATCCTAATGTGGGTGTCCATTTAGTTTATTATGGCTAAGGAAATTGGCAAAGGTAATGACAAAGGCATTAAAAAGGGAAAAAATGCATTTTGGCACATTTATTTACGAAAATAAAGGAAAATAAGAGAAAAGGAAGGTGAATGGCCACATGTTGCATGTGAGGAGAAAATTGAAGGAAAATAACGGAAATTGAAGAAAATAGAGACCTCATTGATAAAAAGGCTTCTCAAGATCAGTTGGTAAGATTTTTTCTCAGCTCTATAGAAAGGAAGGGAAAAACAAGAAAAGGAAGGAAAAGGAAAGAAAAGGAAAGCAAAGATCAAGCAAGAAGGAGTAAGATCAATCAACGTCAACAGGAATACTTGTAGGTAACATATTGCATGTGTGATTTCCTAGGTGGTTTTTGACATGCATGGATTTTCATGTTGGTATATGGTTCTCTTGTTGTGGGTGGAATGGTTTTTTTGGGTTATGACAATGTTTTTTCAGCCTTTCCTTGCCTTTTTCTAGATAGCCATGGTGTGATGGCATTGTTTTCTTGGTTTTGAGCTTTGGAATTGCCGAATGGTTTCAGACTCAGGGGCAGACGTGGTCTATGGAAAATTCCCAAAGGCCTAGGAATCCCTTGACCGATTTTGGCAGGATACACAGTAAAACCCGAGGGTGGTGTCTTAATTTAGGGCCTAATGATCTGGTATGGATTGCAGTAAAGCCTGAGAGACAAGGAGACGAAAAATTCCTCAAGGATAGTGATGAAGTCTCGAGGCATTCCATGCCTAGTTTGGTTTTGTGATCTCGGTGTCGATTTTGGTGAGATCATGGTTTTGTGAGGGTGAAGGTGGTTTAACCTCTGGATTCCCTTAGCTGTTTTGGATTGGTTTATCCATGATATCCCACATTCATGCTTGGAATATGGCACGAGGGTGACTGGATGAAAGAAGGATTCGGTCGAGCTAGGTTTATGGTCGGGTGGTACGTGGAAGTCCCGAACTTGGTTGACTCTTACCTATGTTTAATGAAAGATAAGTTCTCTTACTTTTTTACCTGTTAATATGTGGCTTTAATAGTTGTTATCTCATTTTTATTTACATGGTTTAATGTTGGTTATAAGCATGGTTATGTGACTGGTTATAGTCATGGTTATTTCATGTATTTACTTGTAAATGAAAGGATAATGGATGCAAGACCTAGTTGATGTCAAAACAGTTAAAGGAAGAGGGTGGTGATCCTTCTTATCAAGTCTCATATGATTTATCAGTCATTTATGCTCTGTCTTGTATTCATGCCCTATAGATTGCATTGATTCCAAATGTTTGACTAAATGTCAGTCCCGATTGGGGATGGTCAGACCTAGTCTTGGAGCCAGTTTTGGCTTGCAAGTTTTTTTGTCATGTAAATTACTAATTTTGAAAGCTACAAGGATTTATGGGCAGTGACCTAGATTTTTGGCTTGAAAAGTGGCATAGGTCTGAGGAGAAAAGTCCCTAGATGCACACATGCCTTGTTGTGTGAGCGTCTCGAGCCTCCCAGACACACCCATGTCCATATTAAGGGATCACCCATGGGTTTAATAGGCTAAAAATTAGTGGTACCTAGTGAATGGTCATGGGGATGACAAGGGAGGTTTCTGAGAGTCCTGTAGTAGGTATAGAAGGTCTATGTAATGGGTTTCCATCAATTCCACTTCCTTAATTGACACATAGGGAGTCAAATCATATCATAATAATGTCTCATCACATGTTTACCCCGGTTGGCCTGTTACTTGGGTAGATGTGGGAGGAGGGTGTTATAGTTTCCATTGAAAAATTAAAAAGACACTTTCCTTACTTCAGTTAAAATTTCATTGAAAAGAAAATTTTACAATTTCATTTTCAGTGGCATTAGGATTTGTGTCAAGTCATAATTTCATTAGTTTCACTTCCATTACATTTGAGTAAATAACAACTCTTAAAATCAACAGTAATAAAATAAATCTAGAAATTTTTATTATTTTAGGGCTCTTTTCCACCTACATTAGATCAGGTTATAGGGCTTTGGAATAGGGAAGTGATTTAACTTTCCAAAGTTTCAAACAAACATTAGCATCTTACGATAGGGAGAAAAATATATTTACTGCAATTTTTCTCTGGGAAGCTCCCCTTACAAAGGACTCAAGCATGATATCATATCAAACCCAATGGAGTGATCGACCCCACTTCATTGGTTATGGCAGAGTGATTTAAACATATTAAAAATAGCGATGAAAGGTACTTGGGAGTCACTTGGAAGTAAACCTCAGGTTAATCATGTTGAGAAACTTTCAAGGGGATTGAGATTTACTACTGTTCCCTTTCATGTACGTCCGGTCTGCAACTATCCCCCCAGGTTAAATTATTTTACGTGGTAACCTTAGAGACCATAATCATAGGGCTTTTACCTAAGGTGAAGATGGAGGGGAAGTCTCTATTGTACCTGGGACAAGTGTTGCCTAGACTCACTCAGACCTTTTTGGAGGGTATTCTTCATTCAAGATGGCATAAATGAGGTTTACTTGCACCAAATCATGTACATTAAATAGGTTGTTAGCGTAACTGGTTCCACCCACTCTATCTATATCCATTCTTCATTTTTATCTCTGCGACATTGGATTTCATCACCAACTAGTGATTTCGTCGTGAAAATCGTGTTTGCATGGTTTGAATCCTTATATTTTTTTTTTAGTGTGTGTTAATTGTTTGTTTTTAATTTTTAGAGACCTTAAGGTTGGATTGTGAATATTGTTTGGTTTATTGACAAAATTTCATCCTGGCTTATTTACCAAGGCATTCGCGTAGAATGAAGGGTAAACCCCCTGTGTTTACACCTAGTAAATTGGAAAAGATTAAAAATGAAAGGTCAAAATCAACAATATCTGGAACCTTAGAACAACTCGGCTCATCTACAATTTTACAATCTGAGATAGTAGAAACCGAAGTGAATCCAACGCAAGAAGTAGAATCAGGCTTAGTTCATTATGGCCCGAAAATTACTGAAGCTGTACAAACTGAATCTAATACTGGTGAAGTTTCAGACATTGAACTAACCGAAACAGAAGTAGAAGAACCTAAGTCTGATATTTCTCAACTTGAGTCACCTTTGATTTTTATAGCTCCTACTCCTGCCCCACCTTCACCTTGAAGGAAACTTGTAATTACAACTGAATTACCTCTTGGTTTAATTAGCATTGAAGATATTATTGGGAACAAGGAGGAAGAATCACCTCATACGCCAGTTACCATTGGTGAACCTTTTGATCAAAGAGTTCCTTTCGATCCTTTTCAACCTGATCCTTGGTATTCTACCTCTTTGAACTTTTTAGGCCCAAATTTTCCACCTCATCGCATTCCTTTTTATTCACTGAGAAGAACCATGTCATAAATTCCTCTTGGGAGCCAACCTACTTATTCATCTATGTTTACCAGCTACCCAGAATCACTATTGTATGGTGGTCTATATGTTCCTCCTGGATAATAGTAACTTATTATGACTTTTTTAGAAGCTACTCCTTCTCCTTAAGCTACTACTTGGTCATCTGGTTTATCTTCATCTACTATTTAGAGCATGACATCCATGCCTAAATCATATACGACATTAGACCAATATGTTCACATGATATATGGTAACTTAGGTAATCCTCAAGGTACCTCAACTGGTGTTTATTACTGTCCTCAGGGGAAACTACCTTATCCTCCACCTGTGGGACAACCTGTTTTCAAATCTTATCCTACACCTAGAGGACAACCTTTTACTGAACAGTTTGGTAATATACCTTAGCCCAGTCTAGGTCAACCTTTCATGACTCAACCCTTGGTTGGTACTTTTGACCCTGTGATGAATATTATTTGGAACCCTACTTTTGCTCAACAATTTTCTACAGGTGCTCAACAAGTGCCAATTTATCAACCTGCTCATCCTACTAGACAATATATTCCTTAAATACTATTCCAAGTATTGTTGTACCTCTCTAGCAGCCTGTTCAGGGAATTCCGCAAACACCTTTCTTGTAGTTTGTACAAGGAATTCCTCAAACACCCATTCAATAACCAACTCAACAACCTGTTCAAAGTGCACCTCAAACACTTGTTCATACACCTATTTCACAGTCAGTTCCAAGTTCACCTTGGACACCTATCCTAGGAGTGGCACAAACCACCTTTCAAGTTACCCCTCAAATACCAGTTACACAAACTACACATGCAATGCCTCAAGCTTCTGCTTATCAAACTGGTCCTACCATCCATTAGGGGAATTTTGAGGTCTAAAATTGTCCTCCTAAGAAAAATGTACAACCAACATAAACTTTATAAGAGCCAATAGGATTCAAGATGATGATGTCAACCATGGGGGATGATTCACCATTTTTGGAGTAAAAAAGTAAAAAGATTAAAAAAGCAAAAAAGTAATAAAACTACTTTTTCAACTTATCTCCCTAATTTTTTACTCAAATTTTGACGAGGACTTCTCGTTGGATGCAAAATTTAATTCTTCATTCCAGGATTACCCATGTTGCATACTTTCGATGGACCCTGTTACACGAAAAATGAGAAATACACGAAAAAGTGATTGCAATCACACTTTTCATGTATTTCTCATTTTTGTGTAGCAGGATCCATCGAAATTATACAACATGGGTACTCCATGGATGAGAAATAAAATTCTGCATCCAATGAGTGTTTCTACTTGAAATTTGAGTAAACCCATAGGGAGATAAGTTGAAAATACGAGTTGGAAAACTAGTTTTTTATTTTTTCCCTCTAAAATTTGATGATGTAATATAATATTATTTTATTATTTCCACTATTAATTTATAATTTCCTTAGGAGGCCCATTTTAGACCTCAAAGTTCCCCTAATGCAGTCTACACCACAGATTCCTATTGGACAACCTCGTACATGAAGAATGCAAACACCTTTTCAAGGCCAATATTTCCAAAGCCCACCTTTTCAAGGTCCTTCCTTTCCAAGGTCAAACTTTCTATAACCAAACTTTTCAAGGTCAATTTATCCAAAGTCAACCTGTTCAAAGTCAATTTGTTCAAGGTCAACCTTTGTAAGCTCAACTTGTACAAGGGAAATATTACTTGGGTCAAATGGGTCAAGGTCAACCTTTCTAGAGTCAATCATACCCTAGTCATACTTATCAAGTCCCTGTTCAACCTCATCTTGGTATGATTCACCCTGGTTACCCTCATGGAATCCAAATTCCAACTACACTAGCTATTCTAGGATATCCTCCTCTAGGAGCTAGACTTAACCCGCAACGTTATCAAACTCTACAGCAAGACCCTAACTGGAAGTTACCGTTCCCTACATTTATCAGATTTGTCCTGACCATTGAATGATCCTATTTATTATTATCCTTTTTGGCCAGCGATTCCCACCAAGGTATTGAGTGACATAGCCAAATTTGAAGGAAAATTAGGAGAATACCCATACAATCACGTGATGACATATGATCTTTGGTGTGCATCAAACTCCTTAATTGATGATTCTATCAAACTTCACCTTTTCCAACAAACTTTAACTGGTTCGACATCCAAATGGTACATTGAGTTACCTCACGATTCTTTCCATAAATTTAACTCTCTAGTAACAACATTTTTGACCCATTACCTGCTACCCATTCGATACGATACTGGTACTGAACTATTGACTTCCTTAAAACAATCGAAATCCACCCACATTTTCAATCATATACATGAAAGGAGACATAGGCGTCCGTTAGTCACAGATTTTATTCCAGATCAGATTTTAAATGAATTGTTTACGAAGTCATTGCGTCTCGTTATTACTGAGGATGTTGCTAAGGTATGTGTTGTGATGGAAGAGCAGGTAATTTTTCGCGCCCAATACTTAGACTTAGTCTATACCTAATTTGGCACTTTGTATGAGAAAATCCTGAATTTAGCCCACCCAACAATTTCGAATGATCTAACAGATTCAAATCCTATAGGATCTAATGTTGTTGATGGTATAGGTTCTGTCAGCCAATAGTCTAAGAGTAAAAAGAAAAATTCTAAAAGTACTCACACTTTGGCAGATTCACCTGCTGAAAGGCTTTCTTCAGAAGCTATTTCTGAAATTAAGGTCATAGAATCATCTACTGGCAATAGTCAATCATCCAGAGGTAAAAAGAGGGGGAAAGGTAAAACAAAACAAAATTCTTCTCTAAAAGATAAACTCACTAAAAATGAACCTATTAACGAGAAAAGGAAGCCTTGTTAGAAGATCATTATATAAAGGAATTCCCACGTCAGGCAAAGGTTACCAAATTCATTAAAGGTTCTCCAACTCCCACTATTTTGAAGGATCCTTTTCCTTCTCAAGACAACAAAGTGGTTTCTCATAACACATCTTCTTATTCCACATAACAAGATATCATGATGATGTCTTTGTAGCAAGTTATGGTAGCATAAAGATCAAAATATTACGGATCTAAGGGCCCTGCAGTCAGTGAGAATGAGGCTAGTTCATGTGGTCAACCTTCTAGTTCAATTCCTCCTCCTTATGAACCATTACAGATCGGGAAATTGAATCCTGACATGATGATTCGACCACCTCCCAAAGGTGTTCTTCGAAAATCAGCTTTCAATCCACATGCTAGAGCTGCACAAAACTATAACATTGTTGAAGACCTGGCTATGTATCCTTCAACAATGTCAGCTCTAGAAGTGTTGCAAACATGCCCAATGAAAAGAAAGTTATTATTGTCAACTATTGGAGTGATTGATCTGTATGATTCAAATATAATCATTTTTTATATTGAAATTCATATACCTACTCTCCCACATCAACTAGCATTCCAGATTCAAGTTTTTGTCAAAACTAGACAAGTGTTTTGCACAGTTGTTGACAAAGGAGCTTCTACGTGTATTATGTCGATTTCTTATTGGAAAGCTTTAGGTTCTCCAACTATTAATCAGTCACCTAGCACTATGAAAGCCTTTGATGGAAGAGGTTTTCACCCTTATGGAATCCTAAATGATCTTTCCATAGAGTTAGAGGGTAAAATGGTTGCGATCGAAGTTGAATTTGTAGATGCTTTACTCGATTATAGCCTTTTTATTGGTTGAAGTTGGACCTACGCTATGTCAGCATTGGTCCCATTGCTTTTCCGTATGATGCAGTTTCCTCACAAAGAGAAAACTTTCAAAGTAGACCATTTGTCTTACCACATGTTGTAGTTACTGCAACGCCCTCCAAAATTTTGGCTTACACTCAAATTTCAGAGACTTCCTTGGTATTTTACATTGTTGTTGCAAACATTAGAGCTCATTTCATGATCTTTCTCATAGTTATTTGGTCCCTTTTGCATGTTGGGTTAGCTGTTGACTTTTGTAATGTTTGACTGTCTACAATGTTTGTGAGCCTTTTCTAATGGTTTCGAAGGTCAATCTTTGTGTATATGATTTTTCCCAACCATGTAAACATCATTTGTAGCCATATACAAAATCTTGAGCACTGTCACACAAGTGTCGTCATGGTCGTCCTAAAGGCTATCTTAAGTGTTGCACTTGTTGTATTTTGTCATGAGGTAGTCGTACGAAGGGAAATGGTTTGTTTACATGTTTTGATGATATATGTTTTCGTGTCATCAAAGTATGATAAGTGTGTGATCATAGTCAGGTTCATCAGAGTTTATCACCCATCCCACACTTAGCTATTTTCAAAAAATATTTTTGACCAAGCAACTTAGCTTTTCCGGGCCCTAATAGAACTGTGCAATGCGCAATATCAAACCTCTAAGTTGTGACCTTACTTCTTGGAACTATGTAATGTGCAGGCCCTGTCCTCCATATCTATTTATCTATGCAATTCCTGAGCCCGTCTCCTGATCTTGACCTCCAGAATTGCGGAGTTGTGTCTCCTAGTCTGCCTTGAACTGCACACTTCGCATCTTCAACCCTCAAGATTTCCCCTTATCTGTTGGAACTGCACAATGCACAAAATCCCATCCTCCCTTGGCACCCAAAACTATGTCCCTCAACCGAACCTCACTGCCTCTAGAAACTGTGCCATTATGTCCTTCAAGCTTCCCTAGCATGGGCATTGCATAGTCGCAGTTGCTCAGTCCCCCTTGCCTCTTGAAATTATGTAGTTTTTCCTCCCAGGGCCCCATCCCGCGGCCTCCACTACCTACATGAACTGCAAATTTTTTTCCCTCAGTGGGCACTGCATAAAATTTTTCCTTAGTGGGATCTACGCAATTTTTTTCCCTCAGTGGGCACTACACAATTTTTTCCCTCATTGGGCACTACATAAATTTTTCCATCAATGAGGACTGCATAGAAATTTCCCTCAGTCTGGCCTGAGTTGTGCACTACACAATCTAAGTGATCAAGCTTGACCTTTGGCTACTTGAACTGCATAATTGCACAATCACTGGGCCTCCTCTCCTGACCTATCACCTTGTCCCGACCCAGCTCATGAATCCAAATTCTCTATCTTAGGCTAGGGGTTTTTAGACTAATGTCATCTCATCATGAGTGAGTTGTAGATGCAGGTACTCTCTTACACCATGCTAGGATGACGAAGAAGGAGATGCAAAAAGACATCTTTGCAGCTAAAACATGCAAGCTCATCTATGAAAGAAAAGAAAAGGGACACACGTTTGCAACTACCATCCAAGAATAAAGATAATTGAAGAATCTGCATCATTAATCCATATAGAGGAGAAAAGAAAGGATATCCAAGAAGACATCCAACACTCAGCAGCAACAGTGACTTGACATTTCCACATCACCAAGCAGTCCATGTTAGCAGTGTCATGTCATGTCATGTCATGAGTGGTCATATGCCACATCACTATTATGGACCATGTATATATTCCAATGTATTGTAAATTGGAAGTTAAAAGGAGACAAATGAACATGGAGAGTCATGTAAGTTGAAAAGTCATAGGAAATTGAATAGTCATGAGGGTAGTCAAAGAGTCTCAAAGGGGAAGCATCACCCCTTGGTTATATATACACCCTAATTGTATGAGTAAAGGAATATTTTTCTCGTTGGTTCCTCCCGCAAGGAATTAGAGAGATCAACTAGTTATTTGAGGAGAAAGGAATGGCTCCAATGTCCCACTATTGGGGCTAGTGATGTGCATTGTAAACATGTGTCTTGGAAATTTTGCTTAACAAGAGAAGCCTGTTAAGGCCAACACGTTCTTCATGCATGGACTATGAATATTGTTTGTAAGACTATTCTGTGGACGTTTGTATTTCATGTTTGCTTTCACATGTACTAAGATAGTTGAACTATTTCGGTTATTTTAGTGCTTATCTTATTGAGAATGTGTTGTAATGGTTGTTATTGTGTCCCATCCTTATGGACTATTCTGCAAGATACTAGGCAAATATTTCCCTGTTTGTTGGTTGTAATGTTTGTCGCATTCACTGTGGACAATTTCGCTGGATGTTAGACGAATCCTTATGGTTCATCTGCATCTCTTCCTAGGTGGTACTGTTACCTCGCACTTAGAGGCTCACTTTTCTCCCCATTTGTAGTAGAAGAACCTTGACATAGTTGCAACTGCACACTCATTAGTCACACCTCCATTACTTTTCGAAGACACCATTACATCCCTCTCCCATGCTGATAGTTAGAGCCAAGGCATATCTGTGAGGTATATGGAAACCGGGCCGATATTCCGAATGGGGCTCATACACCAAATGGTGTGTCAAATTGGGACTTCACATTAGGGAGAACCCCTTGGTTGACAAATTTCCAGCACCGTCAAAAAAATGGTGCTAGAAGGAGGGCCCAATGACAAGTTGAGCCCATTGCATTTGGTTTGAATCTCTTATCTAAAATGGCTCATACACAAATCATACTCCCGAGGTGTTTTTCCAATTTTCCCCTTTGTCAATTTTCAGTCCTAGATGAGTCTCTTGATCACTTGTCCCAGTTAAGGTTTGATGGTGAGGATGGAACATCCATAATCGAGCACATTTCTGATTTTCTTAAATTCTACGAATCTTATGAAATCAATGATGAAGAGTTGGCTTGTGTGCTTTTCTTCCTCACCCTTGAAGGTCGTGCTAATCAGTGGTGCCATACCTTTCCACCCACTTCCATTCATTCCCTTCGTCACTTCCTCGGGGAGCTTCATCAAGCCTTCAGTGGGTATAATTACTGAAATGTTTGTAAAAGAATCAATCTCTTAAGAATGGAGCCTAATGAATCAGTTGAGAATTTTTTTGATCGATTCCTTCACCTTTGCTATGAAATTCCGAAAGAAGATCTAAATTGGAAATTCTTGAAACAAGAGTTTGAGCACTTGGTTGTTACCGCTTCATGCGGTGAACCTGAACCACAGAAATCTGCAATCCATTATCTGAACCCCCTGATTTTTCTACTTCCCCAACTCTTGTGTATCATGAGACACCTCTAATTTCAAAGGAGGAATTTACAGTTCATTTTGTTCTTTGTCCTCCTTTTCCAGTTCCGATAGGTGTGCCTCTTTGCGATGGAAACAAAGTTAAAAAGAATGCAAATCAAACTCCCAATCCATCTTCTCATTCTTGTCCTACTTTTCACGACTCAGATTCATTGGAGAAAATTCCAGAATGGCTTATGAGTCACTGTTCCTAAGTCTAGTCTCGAATCTAATCTCAATTTCTTCTATCCTCTATCATATATAGGCCATGACTCTTTGTACCATGATCCACTTGAGCAATCTGTTCCACCAGCTAGTCTTCCACAATCTCTTGATTTTTGCTTTGCTGATTCAAATTGCGATCAGGTAAAAGGCGGTCACTCTACACAGGTAGAGGAGCAGGAAGGTGAAGGTGATTTCAATATTTCTTATGTTTTTCAAGATCCTTCATGTCAAGATGATGCGCTTCCATTCTTAGATTATTTTCAATATACCAATCTCAGTAGCGAATCAAATGTATTCAATTCTTTCGATCAATCTGTAGCGTTGGGAAACAATAATTTTGATGAAGATAATTTTCTGGTGTATGTGGTAATGAATGCCCAAGTGCATCATCTGATCTTGTTGTTTCTCATGAAGATCTTACCTTTGATCCAAAATCTAGTTCGATAAAAAAAAAGATGTGTTTATCGAAATTTCCTCTTCACCTCGTTGTTCCTTGTGTTCTATCAATTGCAATGAATATACCTGTGATAGGGATACTCCATGCTCTTCAGTTTTTTCATCTGATGATTTATCACGAGGTAGTGAGTTTTTCCATTATGAGACTGAAAACAGTTAAAACATAAAGTATGTTTCCCATCTTTTCTTGCATGAATAAAACTCTTCAAATCAGCTTGCTAACGAAATTTCCCCGATTTATTTATCTTTGAATTTGCTATCAGAATAGGCTTTCTACTTGAGTAATCTAATTGTTGAAGTTGAAAAATCCAGTGAAACGTATGGCAGATATGGATGCCATCCGGTGAGCAATATTAAAACCAATAATAACATCTTTCCTCAAACCATGCATGTTCTAGTTCAAGCTTCAAAATACGATTCTACAATCGTGGGAAGTTTAGGGCCCTGCCAGAGTGTCGGGCACTTCAACTTCTGTTGATGGTTATGTCAGGATCTTGTGACTCTGTTAAGCTAACCGAACTAAGTCAGATCTGGTTTTTCTCACATAATCCTTCTTTTTTCATGTTTTCATTCAATGTAAATCTCTTTCTCAAATATGTTTGGTATTTCATATGTAGTCTTACAAACTCTCGAGATTTTACTTTTGACTGGACTTAAGAATATTTTTCGGTTCATTCATCTTCACGCAAGTCTTTTGTAGAAAGCTCAGGTTTGGAATGTGTACCTCTCATGGAATTTGATCATTCCAAATACCATCTCTGGCTGAGGGAATAATATCTATCATATGTATTTCATGATGAGCAGCTCCTAGCTTTCCTTGTGAATATCATTTCTCGAATCTTGTCCTTCATTGCACCTTAAACCTTCTTGAGTGTGAATGTATGCATGAGTTATTTCTTGAATCAATCTCCTTTCTGTTCATTCCACCCTTACTGGTGTCATGTGTCTGTTGTACTAGCCTCCCCTCCCATTTCTCTCGATGATTATTATGCTAGTACAACGTGTCACCAGTTATGAAGAAATGGCCTATCAAATTCATCACACGAAGAAGATGATTCTATTATTCAAAACATTCACGAAATTGTTCAAATTGATTTATCTTTGTTGATTGCAAACTAGGAATCTGATGCTTCAATCAACTCATCTGATCATTCTTTTGTCCTTGATGACTGTCATTCAACTTATCATTTTCCCATCAACACATCCAAGGACAATGGTTTTACATCTCTTGACCTTCATCATTCAATATCTCACTGTTCAGATTTGTGCCAAGTAGTTGAAACACTTCAGCCTTCGTTGATAGTTATGTCGGGTCCTCACTGTCTCGATGTGACTGTTGAAAATGATCAGATCTATTTTCCCCTACAAGATTCTCATCATAATCCCATGCTTCTAATTGAAAACTCATATTTTCAAAGATTTCAAGAGGGTTGTCACGAATTGTACAATCCAATCGTTGAATGGTTGGAACAATCTTACCTGGAAAGCTCTGTCGTGAACAATAAGTTTCAATCTTCCCTCGTGCTTGCTAAAGGGTTCAGTGTAGATGGAGACACATCAACGAGAAGCTTCCAAGGTTTGTTGAAATATGGTATTCATCGGAAAGGTAAGAATGAAAATTGGATGAAAGTAGTGGTTGTGACACATCTTTTTGCCCATAGGAAAGACCTTCCTTTTCTTGTGCAAGTTATTCAAGTTCTTATCTTTTCTGTTGCACATTTCTTTATATTTGTTTTAATTGTTCATATCTGTGTGAATGCAGGTCGGGAACAACTACGGTGGCTTCACTGGAAATTTCATTATACGTGACCCTGACCTTCTAGTTGTTAGGTCAAGAGTAGGATTAGTTGCATCTTAGTTTTCCCTCTATTGCATTCATTTTGCACTTGTTCCCTATAGTCTGTCGTCATTCCTTATTATGGTTCTAAATTATGTCTACCTTAACCATGTTGTTCTCTTATATTATGGTTTTCTTTTCTTTTTATTTGTTTTCTTTCTTTTCGTATTGTTTTATTTCTTGTTTAGTTTCTCATTTCGTTTTCATCATACGGATAAGTGTTTTGCCTGAACCTGTTATGGCTTCTTAGTATGTGTGTGGTCGAACTATAAAGATTCTTGTGACACTTCAACATTTGGCTAGCCTTCTGTCCTTCCTTCTTGTGTTGGTTACATCTTTTGGCCGATGAAGTTCCAATGGAAAACACAATCTGTTTGTAAGGAGATTTTTGGTCCAACCATGAACCCATGTCTAGTCCAGAAACCTCATCCCTATACTCAGTTTTTTCTCAAGCGTATCCAACTAGTATAAATGAAGAAGAGGAAAAATATAAATTAGAAAACCTAAATCAGAGGTATTTATATTCTTATCTGAAGGATTAACCTCTTCTTCTCTCAATAAGTCAAGATCCCTCTTCCACCCCAAAATAAATAAGTGCCAATGCACAATTCTCTTCAAATAAATAAATAAAGGCAAAAGAAGAGAAAGGCTTCCTACGTAGAGTGGTGAAGAAAGAAAATATGAGAGGGTACTGTCTAGGCTCGCTAGTAGGGGAGCAATGTTTGTGTTCCTGCATGACTCTGACGGGGTACTATCCAGGCTTGCTGGCAGTGGATGGTATCAGAGTGGTCTTTGCGTTGATGTGAATTGCAGCATGAACAATGGAACATGTAGCAATAGAGGATGAAAAAGCAATGTACGAGACCATGCTCAACATTTCCAAAAGGGTAGAGATAATGTATGAAACTCTACAAAAAGAGACAGAGGAAAAGGAGCGATTGCAGCTTCAGTTGCAAGCCACGGAAGAGGCCCTAGAAGAACTGAAGCACAACAAGCAGAATCTTCAAACAGAGAACGCTGAATTGAAGATGTGTCTACATGAAGAGAAAGAGGAGAAACATGGTTTGCTACGACAGCTGCAAGCAAAGGACGAGGCCTTGGAAAAGTTGCAGCATGACCCATGTGAGGTAAAAAGTAGTTCTCCATCTTCATGTATGTTTCTTGATGATGATTTCGCTATTTTTGAAAATCATACCACAAGAATTGGCTCCAAACTGTTGAAGAGAATGGGGTATGAAGGAAAAGGCTTGGGCATTAATGGCCAAGGCATTGTCAACCCCATCAAAGTAGAGGAATTATTGTGTCGAATAGGACTTGGATATGTTAGAAAGGAAGTTGGGGAATGTGCCATGATAGTTAGCGAACCACCAACAACAGATGATGAGAAGCCCTCATCAGTTCTTTCCAAATCGACAGAGGAGGTAAAAGATGTTGATTTACTTTTAGTTTCATCATCACATAGTATGATTTCTGTTGGAGATTTGGGGATCCCAATTACAGAGATAAACATGAGGCTCCTTGCAAGGACGAGGCATGACGAGGAAGGAAAACTTGGTGTTAATAACCAAGGCATAACTCAACCATTGGAGGTTGTGCAAAGACCTCAATTTGCAGGCTCGAGATACACTGAAGGAGAATGCTCGAAGGTGTCAGATTCTTCCGAGACATCGTCAAAATCGTCGAAGGAAGAGAATGATGGGAACACATCCCCATCATCCCATGGTAGTGCCCATTCCAGGGAGAGAGTTGAGGCAAGCTCTCATCGCCATACGTACACCAGAGACAGCAAGGAAAGGTATAACCACACTCGACATTCGAATTTTCATTTTGATTATGATCATGTCGCTAATGATGAACGAAGGACATGGCATCGAAAAATATGCACCTTTTGTGGATTACATAACCATACATTTTCTAAGCGTTGGAAAAGAATGGTAGCACACAAAAATATGAGGTGTGAAAGACCCTCTCAACAACAGGTAAAGAAACATGTTAAGCAGATCTAGAGGAAGAAAACCTATTACAGTCATTGCGATAGAAGTGGCCATCAAAGAGCCACTTGTTGAAGGCTCCATCTAGAGCAGCGCCTTAAATACAAAGTGTTAGTGCATGAACCAGATGAAACATTTGTTCGACAAACAAATGCGCCGCGAGGAGGTGACCTGTTCACGTTGATAAGTGAAAAATGGTTTCTAGATATGTTAGCATTTCATGGTCGTTCTTTTGTAAATTATTTGTTGCATTTGAAAATTAAAAGTGATGATGTGTTTTCCATCACTTGTTAAGAAACAATGATGTCTGGTCTTATTTTGAGTTGCATGATCAACTGTGAAAGTGATGTCGTGTCTCCATCGCTTGTAAAAACAAAATAGTGTTTGGCCTGATTGTTGTAAATCATGTGTTGTAGTGATGATGTGTTTTCCATCACTTGTTGAAGCAACAATGATATGTTGGCCTTGTTTTCACAGTTGGAGTGTTGCATCCATCCTTATGTAAACTTGACCACCAAATATGTGTTATAAACTTGTGGCAAGTGTGGGATGCTTGGGTCACTATTTGGTCATGAGAGTCAAGCATGTAATTTGCAAAAACAATGTACTATAGGTTGCAGAGGTTATAGGTGTTGGCTCATCACTTAAGGCTCTGAAGAACAAAGGTGAAGGAGATGGAAGCGGGACCTTTTCAGGACGCTTGTGATGCAAACAAGGTACAAAGAAGTTGTAGATTATTTTTCATGCTTTTGGAGGACCAAAAGCTCCTCAGTGGAGAGGATTGATCCAGGTGGCTCTAGAGACACACACAAGACAAAGAGGACTCAGGAAAGCTCAAAAATCAAAGTGTTTGGATTATGCTCGAACCAGGACCATAGTGTAAATCTCATCGTCCTAATCGTGGCAGTGTGAACAGTTCGTCAATCCGAGTCCGGATAAAGGAGATAGAGGCAGTCAAAGTTGGGTTGACTTTTTACTGACTAGGAAGGCTTAAGGAGGCCGCAATTTCGGCTTTTCCAACGGACAGAATCTAGCCAAATCTAGCCAGATTCTAGGCAAAATTTTCGCCTCTTTAAATTCACTCCTTCGGTCAAAGTCCAAATTTTTAAAAAGGTGCAATTGGTTTTATATATAAACAATATATATATATCTATATATATATATATATATATATAAGGGGTGGCGGGCCACCAACCCCGCCATCCCAACTCACAGCTTATTTAATATAACTACGAGGGGGCAGGCCATGACCCCCGGTCCCTCCCCCACCCACGGAATGGTCACAAACTCAAACAAATGGGGGTGGGCGGCCATGACCCCACCACCCCACAACCACACATAAAAAAAAAACAAACATACGTATTGGGTGGGCCGGTCCTTGGGGCATGGACCCAGCCCCAACACGCATACCTAAGCTTAATACATGGAGCAGGGAGGTACGGTGGGCGGGCCGCTCAAGGTGGCTCTGACCCAACCAACAACCATTTTTATATAAAAAAAGAATTTGTTAAATGTAAAAGGAGGAGACGGGGTTTGACCACCCGACCTCGTCCATATTAACCGGACCTTCCACCAACTGCACTATAACAAATTCCTTGAAAAATTCGCCGGCGTTTTTTTACTTAAACACAAATTGTTAGTGTGCCCAGGAGAGGAAGGAAGTGCACGCAGTTTGAGGCATAATTTTGCAGGAGGGGTGAAATTTCACTTTCTCAGAATTTGACAAATTTTATATGGTTTCAGCACTTCTTGACGCCACGGATGCAATCGAATTGTCCATTTCTCCATAAGAGTTTTGCATTTTCGGTCATTTTCAGTATGCAGGTGAACCATGATTGCGGCAAAAACAGGGAGCAAAACCATGATCCTTGAAATTTTCCCGAGGAGGTAATTTTTCTCCATGTCAGAATATAGTCAAGTTTACATTCGTTTTTCATGGTTTTCCGTAGGGATCATAATGGCGAGGTCAGAACCGCCTTTTGAGTTTCATATTTCTAGTCCACCCTGTTAGTGTCAGTGTTTGCAGCCTTCCTCCAGTGATCAAATATGCTCTTACAAAGTGATTTTAAGGTGTCAAGGTCAAATTTTGTCATTTCAATGAGTCTTCAAGCAAAATTTGGTCGCTAGGTATTAGGTCTAGGGTTTGCTTTCACTCCTTTCAAAGTTGTCCAAATGTCGGTCTATGTCACTATTCAGCTGAGTCTACCATCATTCAGAGGGTTGTCATCATCATGTCAGGTTCCACTAGGTCATTTTACACCTTGTCCATGCTTCAGTTGCGCCTAGGTAAGGTTCATTTCCCTCTCCTAGGGTTTTGAAGGCAATTTCCCTTGGATGGTCTAATCATCAGCAAAACTTGTATCCCGATGTTCATACACCTTACCCTATCCTTAATGTACCTTATTAAACACTTCCCATCACTGAGATCTCCCAAATTCCTCATTTTCGTACAAACCCTAGTTTCTTGCTACAAACCCTATTTTCTAGGCTAGGCCTGTGTTTTTCCCTTTTGGACCCCTTCCCCTCACTCAATTTCAGAGATTACACTTTCCCCTACTTCCTAACATCCATCCCTACTTCTCAAAATTTCCTCAAGAATTTAGAAGCTCCCTATCCCCTTCATTTCGCTTCATTTCGACAAATCCTCTGTTCCACACATCGGGATAGGTTTCACTCAAATGATTTTTCTGAGCAATAAAAGATGAATTTTTGAAAAGTGAGAGAGGTTTTTGTCCATAACAGGCCAAGGAATAGAAACCTCCTTCACGTTTTACACAGGTGTCATGTTTTTAGAGAAATGTCAAAAATACTATTGCCTCGGGAGAATTGATGCACCTATGAAGTGACCTTGGGAAAATCAAGTCTTCTCCTAGCTTGGTTGGTCAAATGACTTTCTTGATGAGTCAAATGATAAATACACACAAATATATTTCCAATGAGATATCATGAGCTCAATTTGGATTTGAGGAAGGCATTCAAATGTTGACTGTAACAGCACTCTGCCTTTAGGCAGCCTCATTTGGCACATTTTGAACAGTCTTGGTATATTTGATTTTTGATAGGGAAAATGAACTCAAAATTAAAAAATTCCGGTTGGGTTGGAAATTAGACTCAAATACCTTTCCAACGAGCTATCCTACGCCCAATTTTGACACCGGGAAGGCCTCCAAAAAGCTCCTGCAAAAAGGCGCGGTGCACTGGGAGAAATTTTCCAGTGTAAATTTACACTGGCGCGACGCACTAGGGAGGCGCGGCGCACTGGGCTAAAAGGCCTGAAATTCATTGAAATCTTCCTCCAAATTGAAAATTCTTCTTTCCACAAGTAGGTAGAGCCTCCATTTGTGTGTTTCATCCAAGTTTGTGCTAGGGTAGGGTGGTTGATGGATGGTAATGGTTAAAACAAAACATCAAACCCTATCTTTTAAAATAACTCAAGGAAACTTGTTGTTAGGATTTCAAATCACTGTTTTGTCACCAAGTTCACTCCCTCATCTCATTTTTCTTTTGATTTCATCATTCCCTAAGTTCCCCTATCTCCCTAAGTTCATTAATTCCTTCTCCTATATTCCCTTTCCCAAATTCTCAAACCCCACACCTCATACCCTACACAACAATTCCTAACCCTATTCATCAAATCCCTCAAAACCCTCCTAAATTTCCCTAATTCCTATAGTCCCAATAGTCCTTAATCCCTCACTACTTTTCCCTCTCCTTCCTTATTTCACTATTTTTCCTTGGTGGCAAAGGTCAAGGCACACCATAAAATCACATATTTTGCATCAAGACAATTCAAGGCAGCTCCAAGACATTTCATCCACTAGCAGAGATGGCATCTGATCCATCATATGATCATGAGGAGGAGACCCACAGTGATTCACCAAAAAAGTTACATGCACCCAGGAGGCCTCATAGAAGTGGCAAAACATAAAGAAAAACCGCCAAGCTGCCCAAAGAAGGAGGGTGGAGTTCACTTCGCTTGAGCAAGAGATTAATGATGATCGGGAGGCTTGGCTCGAGAGAGTCAACATTCACTTGGAGGGACTGTTGGACAAGGCCGATAAGGACCATGCATTTCTGAGACACATGGATTTCCACTACATGGCACGAAACAAGGTATGCAAGGCACGAATAAGGAATTTAAAGGCAAAATTGAGGAAGGCAATAAGGAAGCAAAAGAGGCAAAGGGAGCTTGATCATCTTCAGATATTGGCCAAAGCCTCTTTAGCCAAGCATGACACTTAATGAAGAAGCTACAACCCAAATTTCAAGAAATTTGGAGAAATTTTTGACATTTTGAAATTTTTTGCACTAAAAAACAAGGTTTTTCTCCCTGTGCGTCGCGCCACCTGGCGCGCGCTTTTGCTAGGGAGCTCCAAATTGAAAAAAGTTTGCATTTTTGGATTTGGCATGAAAAATCATGACTACTGGTGCATGGCCAAGAAGTTTGGGCAAGTTTTGAGTCCCCATGAGGTCAAAAACACTCAAAAAATGACCTCTCTGCCCCTATTTTGACACACAGGAAGCAATCTTGGGAGATTGAAGTTTTGAAGGGGCAAATGGGCACCAAATTCAGAAATTCCACTTGGGTTGGAAAGTATTCAGGCAGGGATTTCCAACAAGAACACTTGGGCTCAATTTGGACTTCAGGAAGTGCCTCAAACTCAGCCTCAAAGTGGCGCGATGCACAGAGAAATTGGCGCGGCGCACAGAGGTTTTTTGCCCAATTTTTAACCTTCCAGCTCAAAAATTCGGCCAGTTTGACTAGTTTTGCTTTGTGATGTAATTTTTGATCTATCTTGATGTAATTGGATAATCATGATGTAATTTTGGCACATTTTTATTTTTTCTAGAAGATTCATTCACCAAAAGGTGAAATGTGAGTGAATGAATCAGTTTCGTAGCATATAGGGGTAAGCTGTTTGACTACCTAGTTTTCAGTTCCTTGTTTAGAATTGGTTCAAATAGCTCCTAGAATGATGAGCTCGACCCCTAGAGGCAAGGGAATGGGTTGGGCTAGTCTATATCATGTAATTCCTAAGTCATTTTCAGGGTTGGACACTAAGGATTGCTTTGGCACATCATTGTACATTCTATCTCTGCATTTTTGGCTAAGGAAAGACCAGGGTTTTGCAGCACTGTTTGGGATCCATGTGGCTTTATGTTTTGATGGTGTTCTTCTCTAAGTAATTGTAAGTTCATTAGTGTTATGTGTATCAGTTTCCTGTCTCTTCTTCTGAATTTGAACAAATGAGTGATTAAGGTAGAATCCATTAATTGCTATGCTCTGCCTTTGAATTTGTTTAAATTTCCATGTTTTCATATGTTTAAGGAGAATTCTTGAGACTCTCTTGCTCTCCTTAGCTCCTCACCAGTCCGATCTATCCATCTCACTCACTTTAAAGCATCAAAACGATTGCCTTCCTTGCCCCAATCAGAACTCTGCAGAAACTGTGCCTCATCCCCAAGCCCAATTTGCCTTTCCCTGTTTCCAACACAAAACCCCCAAAAACTCAAATCAAACCCTTGTACTTAATACCTAGCCTAAGATTAGCTTTTATTATAGTCATCTCGAGCCCCATCGATTATCTTTCGCTGAGATTGACCCGGAGAGAGTCCTCTCCTGTCCTCGTAGGGCTAGCTACGAGGCTGAGCGTGGTTTGATGTGGACCTAGAACCTTGTCTTTTCAACCTGAGGCAAATCCAGGCTCTAACACACCCATGGAGAAGAATCTTTAAGGAATCTAGGGGGAATCTAAAAGATTCCTTGAGCCCCAGATTCTCAACTTCTCAGAATTCAGAAATTTGACAGTCGATTTTGCACTATTCGATGCCAAAAATTTGATGGTGCATTCAGATTTCTCATTTTTCTATTCTTTTCTTTAGCCACTTTTTTAAGTGGAATGAAGGTGTCAGCATTCATGTGTGAGCAACCATTTCCATGTGATTGATGTCGTGAGATCGATGGTCCGAGCAACTTTAGAAGTTTGACATCCGCTTCTTCAGATGGCCCTTGGTTGTGAGGTATATGCAGTGTGTTCATGTACTTCTTTTGTTATGCAATGTACTACAAGATCCCTATTTGATGTTTGATGTGGGATCTTCTTTATTACTTGTTTTCATGGTTCCTACTTGATGTGACGCAAAATTGTCTATTTGATGTACTTGTTTTCATGATTCGCCATATTATGTTTTGAGATCCCTTTGTTGTATGTTGATGGGATATCATGTTGTCATCATGCATGTTTGCATTGAGATCCCTTTTATGCCATGTTGGCGGGATGCTCATCATGCATGAGTTTGTGTCATACTGATATTAAAAAAAATTAGTATTATAAAATATACACAATTAAAAAATTATAAAAGTAAGTGCATATTCCATAGATATTTGCTCTTCAAAAGAGTTTCCAAAATTTCTAATTTTCCAATTTATATAAATAAGAAAAAAATATATAAAATATGATTTAAATATCAATTTGTTAACTTCAAAATTAATAAAAATATATAATTTTTCAAAAACAAAAAACAAAATTACCACATTTCATATATATATATAAATATTACCACATTCCATACATATAATTAGATGTTGGAAAATAAAAGATACTCTTCAACTTTCCTTTAAATTTACTACAAATTATTTTTTACAGCGGATCAAAATTCATAAAACATATATAAATTTTAAAAACTTTAATTAATAATAATTGTAAAATATTAATTTTCATTGCCACATTTTTGAAAAATTGATAGAAATCGTATTTATGAATTCACCAAAATACAACATTCTATTATGAATATTTATTGCTAAACAAATATATAATAATTTCACTAACCTAATCTTCGGGCAATGGGAAAGAAAATATAAAAAATGCACCCTTTGTTTGTTAGTTCGAACTTCTCCCAAATGCGTGCAAAGGGTTGAATGCAACATGCACCATATAACCTACTCATTGCTACAAAGATCTTTAGAAAACACAACTGGAATAATACTGAAACCTCCACTATAATCTGCCAACTCCCCGCATTTAATGTGAGAAGACGTTAGTTGATATTAATCATCTTTATAATCATACCCTTGACTCATTGCGAATTAAACATGACAAATGACACTCGACACACATTTTAATTCATATGCATGTCCCATTAAAAATATTTTGAACAACATTAACATCAAGCAATTCATGTTTTTGTGTTTGCTCTAACCTTCATTGCTAAAAATATAAAAATATATAATTATATATTTATAAACATATTATTATATATTTAACAGGATTATTAAAAAAATATATATTTTCTAAACAAATATTTTAAAATAATATAATTATTAGAAATTTTTTTCCCAACATTTATAAATATAATTTTGCACATATTTATTTATAATTTTAAACATATTTATGTAATTATTATAATTATGTGTTTCATAATATTATATGGTATATAATTATTATTATATGGACTTACCTTCATGATTTCATTCATTAAATGTGTTGATGATGTTTCTTTTCTTTTTTATTAAATTCAAAAGGAGTATCCATATAATTAATATGTTTCATAATATTATGTAATATATAATGTTTGGTCTATACACGTCGTAAAAAACCTCAACTTTTTGGGATGGTTGAACATAATAGAATCAATAAGGAATTACAAAAAGGACTATTCTATCAACCATATTGATAGAGGAAAAAACAAAGTTGCTGATTCGCTATCAAAAAAAGGCCTTGCTTCTCAATTCGAAGTCTGGATGATGAATATAACTGTGGGGGACAAAATTCACCATATTCAGGAATTCACTATGCCGGGTACATAACTCTCTCACTCCTCTTCTCCTATCTGGTATGTATCATGCCCCCTGTTCTATGATTTCTCTATTCTGCTTGGTTCTCCAAATTTTCTGGCCCGGTTTGTCTGCTGATGACTCATATATTGCCTTCTTTTGATTCTGAACATTTTGATGGGGATTTGTAGTCTTGGGCTATGATTTTGCCTACCTCTATTAAGTTTTGGTTAGTTAAAGTTATTTTTTCCTAATTATTGTAGTCCCTTTTGAGAGTGTTATTTTACTTCATATTATCTTCATATGCTGGGTACGACGCTCCTTCGGTGTCGATTGTTTCTCATCCAAGCCTCGCTGTGAGAGAAACACACAAACCCCTGAGACCAGGGAGCCTCCTTATCTTCAAGGCATTCCACGTCAATGTTTTTTATATTGTTTTTACATAGCATAGCCTTGCGGCTGATATTTGAATTTGTGGTGGTTCTTCCCTTTTCAGCGCTACAAGGTCTCGATTTCCCAGGGATTTCGTTCAATTGTCTGGTCCTGGTGTGTGGGGTATGGTACCTTGGTAATTTTTCAATTTGGTTTTAATAGTTTCACTGTTACTAGTTCTTTACTGTCTCAAAAAGGCATATTGTACCTTTTTGGCTACAATGTGGGATGGGCTTTTTTATTTTATTTTTCTTATAGCCATAACTTTTTCCTCTAGCCATCTCCTCTAGATTACAAAATCCTTGTTGTGTGTCAAATTATCATATATCGTTCTCCTTTACTGTCCCGAGTAATTGTCTTTAGTGTCAAGGTTTTTTGCGGTTTCTCTCGACTATCTAATATCAAAAGTTTTGGGGTTCCATCTCTACGGTATGAAGCTCTGACTCTACAGGGGTTTCAATCCTAATTTCATTTTCCCGTCTATCCAGAAGTGTGTTTACAAAGTGGGCTTGTCTCGAGTTCTCTATATTAAGAGTCTTGGTGATGATATCATTCTCTTTTCAAACCCACTTATTTGTATTCTCTGAATTTTCTCCCGAGTCTTGGTAATTGTTTGGATGATACTGTGCTCTGTATTGTGAGCCTTGGTGACAATATCGTTCTCTTTTCAAACCCTCCATAATTGTATTCTTTGAATTTTCTCTTGTGTCTTGGTATTTGTATGCTTTTGTTTCAAGGATTCCTTCATGCAATAATTCCACCTCGCCAAAGAATGGTTAGTTGCAGAGGAGGAAGTTCTAGGACTACTTCTCAACCTAGGTGCCTGTGTGGGTAGAATTCTGTGGCATCTCTTTTTGATTCAATACCTCCGAAAGTTCGTTAGGAGATTTGAAAGTTGGAATCTTGAGAAATTGGGGAAAGACCTTATTTTTAGATTATGAAATTGGGAATCAGGAACTCAAGTGGAATCTTGACCCGAGTAGACTCAAGAAGCGCAAATTGCACTTCTTACACTCAGTTGCAGGGTATCAATAGCTCGACTCATTACTACGCTTGGTCATCCGTGATAAACAAGTTGATCATTATCGACGTTTTGCAGGACAAGAAGACTTGAAAGATTTTCTCAAAAGCATTCGGTATTGCTTAGATGATATTCTGGTATGCCTTCAGAGGGTCAAGAGGTATGTTGTCTCATAGTCAGATTCTAACTCAGGGAATATCTTAGATGTTCTTGTTGTCATTGGCACTCCTTTGATCCACAATGCTCCTCCTCTTGACTCGGTCCCTCCAGCGAATGGAGACCCAATGTCTTTGGTGGTTATTTCAGATTAGCGATCCTTGCACATTGCCTTGTGTTTTTTATCATCAGCTCCAACATTGATAGCTTACAAAAACCATTGTTATACAACTCCAACAATAGTTGTGCATTTTTGGCCTTGCCAACACTATGGTTACCTCTAATAGTTTCTATAGTTTTTTGTTTTTTGGTTTTTGCAATTTTGTTGCACTTTTCATTCACAATAGATATCTACGATGTATTTTTTTTTATAAAAGGCTTCAAATAGAGCTTATGTAATGTAATTGTAATGATAAAACTAGTTGCTAGAACATAATTTCTTTATGATTAACTAATAATTGCTATGGACACGAATGCTAAGCACTTGCAAAGAATTTGATTTATATTAATGTATATTTTAATAACATCCTTTGACTAATGAAAAATTGGTATAGATTAAAAAAAAAAGAGAAGATAGACATTCTTGAAATTGATTTCTGCTTTGTTAAGGATTTAATGCCATATTTGGGGTTACATGTATAATATCAGTTTAAATATATTTTTAAAATCTATTTTAAATATAAATATAGTTACAAAGTTAATAATTTATGAATATGGAAGGAAAGTAATTGAATAATTACATTAAACAAAGTCAAGTGCATTGTATTTTCATGGTGATGGCTATTAATTTCTGAGTTTACATAATTTCTTTATGATTAACTAATAATTGCTATGGACACGAATGCTAAGCACTTGCAAAGAATTTGATTTATATTAATGTATATTTTAATAACATCCTTTGATTAATGAAAAATTTGTATAGATTTAAAAAAAAGAGAGGAGAGACATTCTTGAAATTGATTTCTGCTTTGTTAAGGATTTAATGCCATATTTGGGGTTACATGTATAATATCAGTTTAAATATATTTTTAAAATCTATTTTAAATATAAATATAGTTACAAAGTTAATAATTTATGAATATGGAAAGAAAGTAATGGAATAATTACATTAAACAAAGTCAAGTGCATTGTATTTTCATGGTGATGGCTATTAATTTCTTAGTTTAATAAGATATAAAAAGTAAATGTTAATATAATTAATTTTAATTTATAACCATTTTGATTTTAATTTTAAATAAAAAGAAATAAAATCAACATATTATTTATTTTTAAAAAATATACAAAATATCATAATGTATTTTGTAAAAGTGAATAATTATCATATTATATTAAATATATTTTTATTCACTTATAAATTATAATAAAATTTTATTAGTCATATTTTTTTTTAACAATAAGGTTTATTGGAAATACTCGTCATGATTTTCAATATGTTCAAATTTTTGCCACTCAAGCTAACATGTCTCCAAAAAATACAACCTAAGTGGATGAGGAATTAAACCAACTAATTAACACTCGAGCTATTATACTTTGACTAATCATAATTCACAAAAACAACTTGACATAAATCAATATGTTAAATTAAATTGATTAATACAATAATCTAACTACTTAACATTGAATTAGAATTGAAATTATTCAATACATATGCTTTTGGTAATGATGATTAGTCCATTGGAAATTGTAATTAATGAATTGTTGATAATAAAAACCCACAAATCAACAATGATAAAAAGAAAAGCACAAAACATGATAGTGAACTATATCAAAATGAATCATTATTAAAGATGTAATAATTCACTTATAATTACATCTTATCAATCATAATCCAAACAAACAACCTATTTCATCATAGGTATAAATTATTATATAAATTTAAAGTGACTAAAATTATAATTTAGTTAGTTAATCTTGGAACAAGAATTATAATTCCTTAAAAAAAATTGCATTAATCATTGTAATTTTTTTTTTGGTGAACTGAGGCTATTTATATTAATAAGAAAAATAGAGAATTAAGTAGAGAATATCACCATCTTCACCTGAACAACCCAAATATTTTAAGGAAACTAAAATCTCTACTATCCCTCATACCAAACCCAGAGCAAAGGATACTCTTCAGTACACGATTAATGAGATTTACAACCCACATAGAAAGTATAACATACACCACAAATTGTCTTCAAGCCCATTACACTAATGAAAACCAACCATAGAGAAAAAATAAAAAAGATCACTAACTTCCACAATAGCCTATGCAAAAGGTACACAACAAGATTAGGCTCTATAAAGCCACCATGTTGTAAACAAAGGACTCTAAGAACCATAAAGAACCCAAACGATATACAAAGGAAGCAACATATATCAATATGATTGGTCACTAAAGTTTTGTAGAAAACCTCTCACACATATAACATTGATCCATATATCTTGTGATTCAAATAATACTCGCCAATATTAGAATAAGGCATCCATGAACCATAAGTCATATTGGATTTCAGAGATCTGTGGTTTGAGCTTTTTGAATTTTTGACCGGAGAACCCACAGTAATGGAATTTATACACCAACGTTTCGAAAGCAGAGATAAGATACAACCATATTACAAAGCATACCATGCTACAAAGTGCGTCAACTCAAAAAAAGAAATACAATAAAACACATAGTTGACCATAGAAGCCAAGAGCAAGCATAATGCTCCACCAAGAAGCATGTAAGTCATATCAAACAACCCAACATAGAAGACCAACCACGGTTGAATAAGGAACATAGTTCCAAAAATAGAGTCCCTCAATTGTGCACATAAAGAAAAAGGTACCAACTTCATCTGTGAGGACTCCAAAACATAACATGAAGTCATCTAATAGGAAATGACCATAATAATAGAACATTTCACTTCAGTCCCAAGACACTAAACAAACCACCATAGAAAATCCATAGTTATAGGAATTGTAATTATGAAATACAAAGACATTTTGAAATTAAATTACTCCATTGGGAATTGTAATTACTAAATCTTGAGATCACTGGAAATTTCAATGAGAATTCTACTATTTTGGCAAGTGAATCATACGATTAAAATGGATAATGCCCATAGGCATCAAGACATTTACCTCTAATACATTTCACATTGCCAATTTTTTTTTTAAAAAAAGTATAACTTTATATTAAATTGTTTTTGTTTTTGTTGTTGTTGTTATAAAAAAAAATTAATATTTTTTTTTTCGAGAAATAGAAAACAAACGAGTTTTCTATTTAATATAACTTTTTTTACATAAGTTTGATGAAAATGATATTCAAACATGGATTATATCCTTAAAAGTTCCATATATGACCATCATCCAAATAGAGAAAGTATCTCATTCTAATTAATAGAAACATCACAAAAAAACTTGGTCCTTTTAGAGATGTACCACTTCATTTTACCAAAGAACAAAAAAACTAAAAATTATGTCTCAAATATACAACCTTCTTGACAGTTATGAACACCAAGCATTTACTAATGCAAATCAATAGATTGGGATCATGCTCGAGCTTTATAGAGAAATCTGAAAATAAACTTTGAAGTGAATTTCGTACATCTGAAAATTGTGTCCTTGTCTTGAAAGAGCATCTGCTACATAATTTTGATCCTTGCATATATGAGAAAAATATATCTCTTTAAAACAATATTTTAGATCCTTGATCTCACTCATCCATTTGTATAATAAAGGAGGGGCGGAAACTGAGCAATCATTGATCCAATCTATTTTGAATTTCTAGTCACCAAAAACAAAAAGAGAGGTTCGATGGAATCATATAGCACAAAATAAAAGACCCCACAGAACTATAACCTTTGCCCAAGTATTTGTCCCAGAACTACAATTCCAACAGAGATGAAAATGAAAATCCTTAGAAAAAACAATTTGTGCATTAAACCCACATCCATGTAAATTTACAGATCCATCTAAGAAACCTGCAGGGAATATTTCAAAGAAGTTAAAGAATTTAGGATTCCTACAATGTAGTTTTTGCATCATAGGACCAAACTCATTGAAAAATGCACAAATGTTAAAGCTAATCCTATTTAAATCATATGGAAGATTATCAAATATAAGGGCATTCTTGATCCGAATGGAAATTGGCATCTACCCATAGTATTCATCCACCCATGGTATTTACCCACTCATTGAATATACCTATGGTATTGTAAGTGGCATCCACCCAAGGTATTCATCCACCCAAGGTATTTATCCACCCATGGAATTTACCCATGGTATTGTAAGTGGCATCCACCCATGGTATTTTAAGTGAGATCCACCCATGGTATCTACCCACCCATGGAATTTATCTATGGTATTATAACTAAAAAAACACTATAAGTAACAAGTCACATTTTGTAAAATGACATATTGTCCACCACAATGTAGCTTTTACAATTATTCTCTATTTTAATAAAATAATTTTTGGTGGCTTTGTTTAATGTGTTTTCTCCTATTTTCTTATGGCATTTCAATTTTTCATATCTTGGGGGCCTACCCTCCCAAGATCCATTTCAATTTTTTAGATCTTGGGGGCCTTCCCCCAAGATCCGGACTAGTATCAAAGTCAAGTTACAACTCCTTGGGAATTAGGGTTTGATACCTATTTTAGTTTCAAAGTTTTGCAATAATATTCCACAAAATTCATGCACGTGCTACGACCTCCACAAAGCACTTTTTTGGGTAAAGCGAGAAGATTTATTTATTTATTTAATTTTTTTTTTTTTTTTCATTTTTTGCAGGAATTTTTTGGGTGGCGCATTTGCAAATCAGATATGAAACTTTTAGTGAAAAATTTATAAAAGAAAATAACATATTTGTACTCATTGTGAAAAAATACCCAAATCCAAAATAAAAATCGGCCGAATCAGAGTCCGGATGAGGGAGATATCGTTGATTTAAAATCAGCTGTGTTGCAGAAATTTTTCTAACGACAATTCGTGGACGACGACTCTCTTATCATTTTTTGCAGTTTTTGTGCAAAATTTCAAAAAAATGATTGCATGTTTTGAGCTCCTCTTGAAAAATCACCCAATTTCAAAAAGAAAAATTGGTCAAATTAGAGTTCGGATGAGGGAGATATCGTTGATTTAAAATCAACTATTTTTTCAGAACTTTTGTGACAACATGATAGTTGTAGCACAAATTTGTGTTTCCAAAGTGTTTAGATAGGGATTTCAATCTCATGGGCAGATGAAAAATGGTCATTATATTTCCAAAAACATGTTATAATAAAGATTCTAAGTTATATTGATTGAGTTATGCCCATTTTAAAATAGTTTTTATATCTGGAGCAACATTTAGAGCAGGTTCCCTTTAGAGACGTGCCCTCCCACCCCGCTTTAGTAGGCACCTGCTTCACATTCATCAGTTTCAACAACAACATTCGGCTTGGGTTCTTTGGAGACGTTCCCTCCCACCCCAGGCTATGTAGGCATCTTCTACTTCATTAACATTCAACATCATGGTTATGGGTCAACCACACAAAATCCTTGTCATCGAAGTCCATTTGTTAGGACGCACACCAAAATATCACAGTTGGTCACAAGCATTACAGGGTATTTCTATCCTCATATCTTCGTTTGTCATGGTTATGGGTCATCAACAAACCCACACTTCATCGAAGTCCATTTGCTAGGCCACACACTATCAGTATCACAGTTAGTCACCAACATTACAAGGTATCTCTATCCTCAGATCTTCGTTAATCACAGTTATGGGTTAACCACACAAAAATATTCTATTTAGTGACTCTTCATATTCAACAAAGGATTTTTAAGAGGGAACTTCACGCAATGACGACCATTGCTTCTTAAGGAGGGAAGAATGATCCGAATGGAAATTGGCATCCACCCATGGTATTTATCGACCCATGGTATTTATCCACTCATGGAATATACCCATGGTATTGTAAGTGGCATCCACCTATGGTATTCATCCACCCAAGGTATTTATCCACCCATGGAATTTACCCAAGGTATTGTAAGTGCCATCCACCCATGGTATTCATTCATACATGGTATTTACCCATGGTATTGTAAGTGAGATCCACCCATGGTATTCAATCATCCATGGTATCTACCCACCCATGGAATTTACATGTTGTATTATAACTAAAAAATACTATAAGCAACAAGTCACATTTTGTAAAATGACATATTGTCCACCACAATTTAGGTTTTACAGTTATTCACTATTTTAATAAAAAGTTTTTTGGTGGTTTTGTTTAATGCATGTTCTCCTATTTTCTTCTGGAATTTCAACTTTTCATATCTTGGGGGCCTCCCCCCCAAGATCCATTCCAATGTCTTAGATCTTGGGGGTATCCCCTAAGATCCGGATCAATTCTGACAATGCATATACCCCAAAAAATTAAGAAGGGGATTGTCCTTAATTTCTTGCGTCGTGTTTGCCATCCCCAAATGCAATATTCTATAGATAAGAAATTACAAGAAAAGGCTATGGATAATCAATGTATAACTTTACACCATATGGCTTTGGCAACTGGGCATGTAAGAAGTAAGTGATTAACATCTTCATTCAATTCCATGCACAAAGAATATCTTCCAGGTCCTTGAAAACACCTTTTGCAAAGATTTTCCCAAGTGAGGATGTTGTCCTTCCACACAAGCTAACTATATATCTTTAATTTTAATGGCATTGACCATGGCCACATTGGCTTGAACCAACTATTCAATACAAAGGATAAAGGATTATATGGAATGAAGTCATAAATCTCCTTGACTGAAATTTTGTCTTGCATAGATCGACCACCACATCGAAGAGAATCAGAACAACTTAGGATTGAAATGTCATCCTTACGCATTTTTTTCATGTAATCTTCCCAAAATAGATACATATTATTCATTAATGCCCAATTTCGTTGCGTGATTTTAGGAAGGACTTTATAGATCTGAAAACTGCTCGGAATGAATCTGGGAGATAATATATCAATAGGTAGAGTATGATCACCATGGATACCACAGATGGGATCCAGGCCTATCTCGATGAATGAGTCAGTCCCAATCTCCCATTGTAAATGTCTAATGAACCATTTTTTGATTTTCATTAATCCACACCAAATGATAGAAACATTTTTTAAAGATCTCGCACCATTTTTTTTATCAAGAGAGGTAGTCGAAGGTTTTTAATATTTTTCCTAAATAATAACCTACCAAATTCCTAAGCTAAAAATTTCACGGCAGAAGCTCTTAGGCATTAAGGCCCAACTAAAATTTCCTAAATATTTTAGATCCTAACCTCTTTCTTCCTTTTTTTGTGACATCTCCTCCAGGCGTGCAAGATGAATTTGTGGCCACCCTTCGCTTTGGACCGCTTAAAATTTGAAACAATCGAGTTAATTCTCTTAATAATGTGTCATGGCATCATACATAGATGTAGCCATTATACATAGATATTTTTTAATATTGATTGTGCAAGGATCAACATGCCTATGCTCAATAACCATATGTGGGTCCACAAAGACAACCTATCTTCAAATTTGTTAATGCTCGACTGCCAATACTTGATAAGATATCTATTTGGTTTCAAATAGAAACCAAGGTATTTGAAACCCAGATCCAAAGGAGAGATATCAATTGAGAAGATATTTGCAATTTCCTTAATTTGATTTAGATCACAATATGCATATATAATCATCGATTTAAATTTAGTCATGTATAAAATTGATGCATCTCCAAACTTCCATAAAACATGGGAAATGTGTCTCCATTAATCCTTTGACACCTGACCAAATATAAGAACAACAACAACAAATAATAGATGAGAGATAGATACCTTTTAGGCGATATGAAGACCAACAAATAATCCATCCACCCTTGCCACTTAAATTTATCTGCTTAATCCATCTATGACCAAAAGAAATAATAAGGGCGATAGAGAACAACCCTGAGGTAGACCTCAAAAAGCCTGAAAAAAATCTGATGGAATTCTAGTGTTTAAAACAACATAACAAACTATGGATACACATGACATGATCCACTCGATGCTTGCAACCAAAAGCTCGATCTTATGAATGATCATATGGAGGAAAGTCTTGTCCATGCAATCATAGGCCTTATGCATATCCAATTTTAATATGATAGCCTCCTTATGCTTAAATTTTATAGATTGTAAGATTTCCTGCGCAATGACAACAACATGATCCTAAATTTGTGAGTTTTTGAAGAAACCAAACTATTCAAGGCAGATGTATTCAGAGAGCTTAACCTTTAGCCAGTTGACTATAATATTAGAAATTAATTTATATGATATGTTGCATAAGGAAATTGGTCTATAATCGAAGAAAGTGGACGATCTCAAAGTCTTTTGAATGAGATCATTGAATGTCGCATTTATAGCCCCAAATATTTTATGATACTGTCTTGATTCCTCTACCATACGCAACAATTTATTAACCATGATACCAAAGAAATGAGTAAAGATCTCCATGGTCGAACCATCTGGACAAGGACACTTGTCTTTGGTGAAATAATTAAGGGCTGTAGAAATTTCTTAGATTGAGATCAACCCTCCGACTAAAGAATCATCCTCTATTGAGAAAATTTGACGGAAAAATTGGATGCATTCCAATTGATTTGTGAAGTTCACCTTAAGATGTGCCTGATAGAAATCTCCAAAGAATCGGATAGCTCTCTGTGAATTTCATCCAATTTATAAATCTTCCTTCCCAAGCCATTTGTGATATCCCAAACGATGTTCTGACTTCTTCACTGAGTAACAAAATGATGGAAGAATTTCATGTTTTTATCTCCTGCTGCTATCTAGATAGTGTGGCTCTTAAGTGGCCATTCTTCCTCCTGCATATATAATACGTTTCTCTTATGGGCCTCCAAATCCATAAGTTTCCAATGCTTTTCCAAGGAAAGGATATCTAGAA
Organism: Pinus tabuliformis; assembly: GCA_031772625.1. NCBI lineage: Eukaryota > Viridiplantae > Streptophyta > Pinopsida > Pinales > Pinaceae > Pinus > Pinus tabuliformis. Next base: position 1,408,364,353 of record CM062819.1, read on the forward strand.
CATAGGGATCATTGAGATGAAACATAACCTCATCGATTTCCACCATTCTCATATAAGATTTTGTTTTTGGTTCCATTCCCAATGCCTCAAAACTTTTTTTAAAATTCAGAGCTTTAAGACAACCACCTCCATCATGGAAATCCCCTATAAATGAGGCACCTTTTTCCAAGTATTGATAACCAACTGCTAAAAATCAGTATCATGGATCCAAGAGTGATTGAATTTGAAAGGGAGTCCCCACCATATATAGTCGACCAACCATTGGAGAATGATTGGGGCATGATAAGGCATGATTGCATAAGATATCCATGTTCTCATAAACCCAAACCATTCCACAAGATTTTCATGAATGAGGAAACGATCTAATTGTTTGGAAATTTTCTTCAGACCCAAGCGACCATTATTTTGTGTCGGAGAGTGTGGATCTAGAAGAATGTCCATGAAGTTGTTTGCAATGAAGAGTTCTTGAAGGTAGGACCCCATAGGATCTAGTTTGCTTCTAGGAACCCAAGATTATGCCCCTGAAACTGTGAGATTCATATCTCTTGCCATAATCATAAAACATATCTTCATAATTCCACAAGCATCCATCTTTTTCCAGAATTCCCTTCTGCCATTATATGGCGCATAAATATTGAGAATGTGAAATCGGTGGGATGACCCTTGTACAAAACATGTTAATAGAATACCTGCAAAAAATTGAATGCAAAGAAATAAACCAACCCAAGGTTCCAAAGTGAAACCATACCCCTTGAAAGACCCAAAGCATCTACCACAACAACCTTCCAACCCGAGCACAATTTAAAAATAAAATAAAATTAGAGCTTTAACTCCTGGGACCATGGACCCTTGAATAAGAATAACTGCCGTGAAAATATATTTGATCAAATGTTTAAAAAAACATGTAGCAAGATTCATCCTTACGCATTTCTTTCTTTATGTAATCTTCCCAAAATAGATACATATTATTCATTAATGCCCAATTATGTTGTGTGCTTTTAGGAAGGACTTTATAGATATGAAAACTCCTCGGAATGAATTTGGGAGATAAATTTAATGCCCATACCATGGAGGTGAGATAATGTATCAATAGGTAGAGTATGATTACCATGGATACCACAGATGGGATCCAGGCCTATCTTGACGAATGAGACAGTCCCAATCTCCCATTGTAAATTTCCAATGAACCATTTTTTTATTTTTATGAATCCATGCCAAATGTTAGAAACATTTTTTTAAGATCTCGCACCATTTTTATCAAGAGAGGCAGTCCAAGATTTTTAATATTTTTCTTGAATAATATCCTACCAAATTCTTGAGCTAAAAATTTCACGCCGGAAGCTCTTAGTCATTAAGGTGCAACCAAAATTTTCCAAAATTTTTAGACCCCAACCGCCCGATTCCTTTTTTTGTGAAATCTCCTTCAAGTGCACAAGATGAATTTGTGGCCACCCTTCGCTTTGGACCGCAAAAAATTTGAAAAAATGGAGTTAATTATCTTAATAATGTGTTATGACATCATATATGGATGTAGCCATTATACATAGATATTTTCTAATATTGATTATGCAAGGATCAACTTGCCTTCGCTCAATAACTATATGTGGGTCCACAAAGACAACCTATCTTCAAATTTGTTAATGATCCACTGCCAATACCCGATAAGATATCTGTTTGGTTTCAAATAGAAACCAAGGTATTTGAAACCTAGATCCAAAGGAGAGATATCAATTGAGGAGATATTTGCAACATCCTTAATTTGATTTAGATCACAAGATGCATATATAATCATCGATTTAAACTTAGTCATGTATAAAATTGATGCATCTCAAAACTTCCATAAAACAAGGGAAATGTGTCTCCATTAATACTTCGAGACCTGACCAAATATAAGAACAAATAAAAAAAAACAATAGATGAGAGATAGATACCTTTTAGGTGATATGAAGACCAACAAATAATCCATCCACCCTTGCCACTGAAATTTATCTTCTTAATCCATCTATGACCAAAAGAAATAATAAGGGCGATAGAGAACAACCCTGAGGTATACCTAAAAAAGTCTGAAAAAAATTTGATGGAACTCTAGTGATTAGAACAACATAACAAACTATGCACATGACATGATCCACTTGATGACTGCAACCGAAAGCTTGATCTTGTGAATGATCATATGGAGGAAAGTCTTTCCCACATAATCATAGGCCTTATGCAGATCTGATTTTAATACGATAACCTCCTCATGCTTAACTTTATAGAGTGTAAGGTTTCCTGCGCAATGGCAACAACATCTTGAATTTGTGAGTTTTTGAAGAAACCAAATTATTCAAGACAAATGTATTAAGGGAGCTTAACCTTTAGCCAGTTGGCTATAATATTAGAAATTAATTTATATGTGATCTTGCATAAGGAAATTGGTCTATAATCGAAGAAAGTGGACGATCTCAAAGTCTTCTGAATGAGATCGTTGAATGTTGCATTTATAGCCCCAAATATTTTATGATATTGTCTCGATTCCTCTACCATATGCAACAATTCATTACCCATGATATCAAAGAAATGAGTAAATATCTCCATGGTCAAACCATACGGAGAAGGACACTTGTCTTTGGTGAAATACTTAAGGACTATAGAAATTTCTTGGATTGAGATCAACCCTCCGACTAAAGAGCATTCCTCTACTGAGACCATTTGAATGAAAAATTGGATGCATTCCAATTGATTTGCGAAGTCCACCTCAAGATGTGCCTGATAGAAATCCCCAAAGAATTGGATAGCCTCCCCATGAATTTCATCCAATTTATAAATCTTCCTTCCCAAGCCATTTGTGATATCCCAAATGATATTCTGACTTATTCGCTGAGTAACAAAATGATGGAAGAATTTCATGTTTTTATCTCCTGATACTATCTAGATAGTGTGACTCTTCAGTTGCCATTCTTCCTCCAGCATAGATAAGAATTTTCTCTTATGGGCTTCCAAATCCATAAGTTTCCAATGCTTTTCCAAGGAAAGGATATCTAGAAAATAGGGATCATTTAGACGCAACATAGCCTCATTGATTTCCACCATTCTCATATAAGTTTTTGTTTTTGGTTCCATTCCCAATGCCTCAATTTTATTTATTTATTTATTTATTTTTATTTTATTTTATTTATTTATTTTATTTTATTTTATTTTATTTTTATTTATTTTTTAAATTCAGAGCTTTAAGACAACCACCTCCATCCTGGAAATCCCTTATAAATGAGGAACCTTTTTCCAAGTATTGATAACCAACTGCTGAAAATTGGGATCATGGATCCAAAGGTGATTGAATTTGAAATGGATTCCCCACCATATACAGTTGAACAACCATTGTAGAATGATTGGGGCATGATAAGGCATGATTGCAGAACATATCCATGTTCTCGTAAACCCAAACCGTTCCACAAGAGTTTCACGAATGAGGAAACGATCTAATCATTTGGAAATTTTCTTCAAACCCAAGTGACCATTATTTTGTGTCAGAGAGAGTGGATCTAGAAGAATGTCCATGAAGTTTTTTGCAACGAAGAGTTCATGAAGGTAGGATCCCATATGATCTAGTTTGTTTCTAGGACCCCAAGATTCTGCCCCTGAAACTGTGAGATTCATATCTCCTTCCATAATCATAAAACATATCTTCATAATTCCACAGGAATCCATCTTTTCCCAGAATTCCCTTCTGCCATTATATGGTGCATAAATACTGAAAATGTGAAATCGATGGGATGACCCTCATACAAAACATGTTAATAGAATACCTGCAAAAAATTGAATGCAAATAAATCAACCAACCCGAGATTCCAAAGTGAAACCATACCCCCTGAAAGACCCAAAGCATCTACTGCAGCAACCTTCCAACTCGGGCATAATTTCAAAATAAAATAAAATTTAGAGCTTTAACTCTTGGGACCATAGACCCTTGAATAAGAATAACTGTCGGGAAAATACATTTGATCAAATGTTTAAAAAAACATATATACATTTAAAAAAACATGTAACAAGATTATTTACCATGGGGATTTTTAATTTGTAAATAGACTTTGTTACAATACCATGGCTTATTGATACCACATTATCAAAAAACCATAACTCATTTTACTATATATATATATAATTTAGTTTTATTTTATACAATTTTTTTTGTTAGATTGCAAAATAAAAAAGACATAACTACCTTTGAGGTAAATCTCGACCCTCTATTCTCACTACTATTAAAAAATATCCCATAAAAGTTAAATCCCTACCATCCACTCACTAATTATTGATAATTAAATTAAAATTATGGAAATCCTATTCCAAAATAAACACATCTATTGGGGTACAAATTTAAAAGCTATTATTTCTTATTTGGAAAAGATACAATTATGTAGCATTTGCAAAAGAAAATAACAAAATTACTTGAATTAAGTGAAATAACTTCCATTTGCAAGAAGTTATAGTTTAGCAAAAACCAACCAAGTTATAAAAGTGAACCTCTTACAAAGAAAGAGGAATTTGTTTAGGTGTATTGGTTTTATTGACAATATTGTCTATTGATATTAACACTAGTACAATATATGCTATGTGTGAAATATTCCTAAAAGTAATTAGTAGTTACATCTTTTTTTGTAGCCAGATGAATTGACGAATGGGTTAGTCTCATACTCGCATGACATGAGGTTGATTCTAGCTCCTACCACTATACCTTTGGGACCTACGACTTGTCCTCCTCTTCGTAGACCAGGCTACTCTAGGGGATTTGAACCTTGGTAATTTTTATTACACAATACTTCATATCACGATGATTGCCAATTGAGCTACACACAAGGACAATAGTTGCATATATTTTAGCGATAATATAAAGTAAAATAATGTGGTGCATTAGTTTCGTTCATTATACAATGCTAAATGATTCAGTTCAATAATTTTAGAAAAAGTATAGAGAAAATCCATCCCATGCATTAATTTCAACAACCAAATAGTGTAAATTATCCAACAAAAGGATTTTTATAATGATACAATACAAAACGATTTCAAAGTTCAAAACAAAACTCTTAGTCAGAAGTGTATGTCCACCACTTTTACTACAAGAATGTGATTTCTTTATTAGTATTTGGAGATTAAAAATATTTAGCACAAAACTTTTCAATATTTCTCCTTACAAAAGGTTTTCACCTCAAAGAATATGGTTCCTATTACAGTTCGATAGATTTATAATTAAGATAGATCTAGGTTGGTTCCAATTGAATCTAGGTTGGATAGTTCTAGTCATGGATATATTATCATCATTATGTATATATCTATGTTTAGATGAATTTAATTATTTGAAAGGCCACTTTAAAAATCACATGAGAAATAAGATGAAAAGTAATAAAATAACAATATTATATGATGAAGGCGCTGAATAGTAAAACATAATAAGATAGATAAAATAGTTTTAATCTACAAATATTGTCCTGGACCAGGGTGTTAGACATAAATATAGTGGATGGGGGAGGGGGATAGGCCCACCACCATGCCAAATTTCTTCACATTTAAGAAGGGGGTGGCATGGCCATCCTGCCTCATGCAACCATTTATGCCAATTGACTCACGACATACAAGAATTACGATGATAGAATCTACTTTTTTTGGGCATTCATTCTTCCCCTAATATTTATCCACGTCCTTTTGTGCTACAAGTAGAGAATCCTCACTGCAGGTGGGACAATTTTGTTGCAATTCCATCTTTTTAGGTGTATTGGTCGTCGAAGGTGCTGGCCCCTCGGGAATGAGTGTTGTCTGCAATAGTAACACTACAGGAGATGGTTATTGATGCAAGATGAGGAAGAGGAAGGATTGTGAAGGGGAATTTAATAGATCGAGGAGAACATAGGGACTCATATGAAGAAGAGCCAAGCTAGGTGGGCTACAATAGATCAAGTAATAATTCCTCTATTCACTCTTTTACAAACTCTGAGTTTATCTGTCTTTGCATGGTGGTATTTGGTGTTTGGAATATATGGCATCCTAGTGGTGAAAAATTCTCTGGGACGGTTGTGATTCTCTGGGTCTTTCATCCAACCTTGGCCTACCCTTAACTTTGCCTTCTTCGCTCTCGTCACCTCACCTTTTCCAAACTTTTTTTGGGTCTAGTATCTGAATGAATTTATGGATCTCTCTTGGTTGTATCTTATCAATAATATTGTTCTTCGTCTCCTTTGTGCATTGTTGTCTTTTGTAGTTGGCCTTTTCTCCAACGCTATGTCATTCCAAATGATGAGATGCTAGGTTGATATTCATTAATTAGAAGCACTAAACACCAATGATCGCCAAGTGTGCTCAGACTCAGAAATCTAAACTAAAGTGGTTAGATGGGTACTTGATCCTAGCTACACTAGGGGAAGGAATAGCCAATATCTAAATTCTATTTCCCTCCATTATCAAATCAAAACGCTCCTAGGTCATGTGTTAAAAGGAAAATATGAAGACCATAATGAGATCATTGCACGCCTTAATGAAATTCAAAGTGTCCAATGCTACTAGCGCTCTTGATTTTTCAAACTTGATGCTCGCCTAACACATATTGAAGAACATCTCCAGTATGGTCTCAAAACCCTAGTAGGTTCTAGGGCACAGGACTTAGCTCTAGTGACGTATTTAGACAAATGATGACAATTCATAATTGTTGATTTGAATTTTGGCTACAAAAATTTATTTTAATAGATAGATGTATAGCCATGATAACTGGTAGCTACTATGTTGTTATTATGTCTTAAGTGTCAGATAATGTTTACTAAGCAACTAGTTAACTTCGTATTTTGATTTAGAAAGTTTTGATGTTGAGTATTATGACAATAACACTCACTGCAATTGGTTTGGTTTCCTTTGTAGCAAACCATGACGGTAAGATGGCAAAATGTTGATTTTTTTTTGGTAAAGCAATGTTTATGATTTAATGGAAGTTCTTAACCACCCAAAAAAATCTACAAATATTAACAAAGAAATCACATCCAAGAAAGGAAAGTTATAGATATTTTCTTATAACTCTAATATTATAATATGAAATTAAAATGGTTTTGCATTTTATTATTGTTAAAATCATTTCAAATAGAAAACTGATCCCATGCATTGATCAAAATAAACATAGTATAAATTTTTTATAACATTTTTGACTGAAATTTTGAAATAGAATTTTTGGTAAGATCACAATTTTCTATTACTTAAAATATATTTTTAAATACATAAATAAATTTAACACTCTAATAAAACTTTAAGCACTTTCATTACATAAACAACTCAAATATTTAATTCCAACAAATTCTCATTAAATTATAAGCAAAATTCATCAAAAAATTACCTAAACAACATAAAACTTTTAAACTATATTGTATAAACTACCGATATAATCTAGCGACTTAACTTGCATTGATAATTGTTATTCTTGAACTTTTTGCATTGAGAATTGTAATTATAAGATACATACACCTTTGGTGATGATGACGATTACACCTTTGAAATGATGACGATTACACCTTTGAAAATATATAATTAGCAAATTGAAGATGATAAAAGTTGATGAAACAACAAATTTTTAATAATAAAAATAAAAAACACAAAACAAGATATTGAACTATATAAGATAAATAAAAATATTAAGGACATTTTAATTCATTTATAACTACATTTTATTATAGTCATAAGGAAATATATGTTTGTAATCCGTAAACACTATCCAATTACAAGTATCTATTTATTTTAATTATAGATCTACTCAAAGTTGTGAGGATTAAATTTCATTAAATTTGAAAAAAAAATTACATGTCAAGAGATTTAATCACTTTTAGTACTTGATAAATCAGTGATTTAAATGAACTTATAGTGATTTTTTGTGTCTCATGTGCAATTTTTCATTGTTTAAATTGTAGCTTTGAATAATTTGTTATTATTAATATTTTATATTAAAAATAGAATGAATTATACATTTATCTCTTATTAAAAAATAACTAAATTATTTTACCTTTAATTACTTTTTCTTTTTAATTATTAAAATATTTTACTAAGATCAACACACATGTAAAAGCTATTATGCATATTATTTAAGTTTTATAATGAAATATTTATAAAAGAAATAGAAGTTTTTTGAAATTTTTAATTATTTTATTTCTATAAAATTATGTAAATTTATATTATTTAACATAAACATAGAAATATTTTATTTATAGCTCTAAAAGTGAAAATGAAAGTGAAATATTTTCACCGCATCTTTTTTGACACTGAATTGTAATATTAACAACTAACCAAGTGAATTGTAATGAGATTATTGATATTTTATAATCGTTTTAATTAAAACCAAGCAAATAGTATATCATTTATGTTTTTATTATAGTTGACTTTTTTTCTTTAAAGTATTTTTTTTAAGTGACACCTCTCAACTTCAAGTTGAGCATAGATGAAATTACACGTTCTCCATCTTAATCACAGATCTAATATGAGTGGAGAGAGATCAAATTTCTTCACGTACAAACTTTTTTTTATAGCTCATAATACAATGTGTAATTTTTCATTGTTTAAATTGTAATTTTGAATGTTATATAGAGGACCAAACTCTAAAATATTAGACCATTTAAAGAGTGTTAACCATAAAAACTTATTTTTTTTTCATGATATATACATAATTTTTTAAAAACAATACATAATATATACATAATTAACATTAAAATACTTTACATAACATGAAATTTTATCGGCTTTTTGTTATTAATATATTTTTAAGTATATGTCAATATTAATTCGTATTAAAATATTTTATTAATAATCCACATTGAATATTTTATTATAAACAACAATAAAATATGTTCTTTTAACAATTCCTTTTTTAGATATAGATCTATATGAAGTTGATATTGGCAACAAATTTTATTTTTTTCATGCTATATACCTAAATTTTTTTAAAGCAATAGTTGACATTAAAATATTTTACATAACATGTACATCAAGACATTTTATGAGCCCAAATTAAAATGGTTTTTTTTTGTGATTACCCATGGTTTGCCTCTTCATCTAGTCGTGATGAACACACTTGTTGGTTCGAAACTCGTAAGCCAAAAATTTCTCTTATGTGATTTCTATCGAAAGACTTTGCTAAAAATAATATATTTTTAAGTATACCTAAATATTAATTCATATTAAAATATTTTATTGATAACCGACATTGAATATTTTATTACATACAACATTAAAATATTAATTCATAAATTAATTATCTTAATATAATTTATTTAAATCTGGGGTTGAAATATTTTTGAAAAGTAAAAGGTTTTAAACATGTTACTCACATTTTTTTATTTCTAATTACTTTGGATACTTTACATGCATAATATATTCTTTTTATTTATTTATTTATTAGAACCCATATTATTTTTCTATTTACGGTATATTTTATTTCTATTTTAAGAGGGACACGTGTCAACTCCATGTTGAATAGGGACATAATTACACATCCCCTCACGCTAGGAGGTAGAACTAGCATAAATCAATCTTAAGCACAAATCTAACATGAGCCAAGAGGGATCAAATTTCTTTTTAAAGTGCAAAAACAATATGTAATATTTTATTATTTAAATTGTATTTTTGAATGTTATACAGATAACATAACATGTGTATTGAGCTATTATATCGGCCTAATTTAAATTTGTTTTTTTTGTTATTAATATATTTTTAAGTATATAAATTCATATTAAATTATTTTATTATGAATTATCTTTGGGGATGTTGAGCTCTGCGACCTCTGCCAAGTGCCCAATAGCATTTCAGATATATTTGTAGCAATGCTAGGAATTCCAGATGAGCAATTGCAAAATCTGGGTTTCTCAAATCAACCATTCTCCTGAAAGTTTTTCATAGTCAACCCAAGAAATTGGGATCCAAGATCTAATTCTAATATATATAAAATTAAACTACACCCATTAGCACCGGACTTTGTATCCGAAACTAAGTCCTCCGGATCAACCAAACCTAAAGAGAAAAGGCTCGGGGAATGACAATATGAACCATGAGCCATGTTTACCAGCTGTCCATTGACAGATCCGTGTTACAGAGTAAATGAATGCTGCCAAAATATACTGCTGAATCATTGAGCTGTCATTTACACTTAATGACGTAGGAAATGTATACCTCACAGACTACAGTACTCTGCAGTTTGAAGTTAATGGTACTTCAAGATTCTGAACCGAGTAGCTAAGTAATAAATGTTGTACACATTAAATATCGTTATTGAATCTAAGTAGTACATGGTTCAGAATCCAGATCCATGAGTGCAGGGGTTAAATAGTACATGGTTCAGAATCCAGATCCATGAGTGCAGGGGTTAAATTTGACAGGTGCCCCTACCGGTCAATCTTTTTAAATGACGGTTTTATTTTTGAATTGCCTATTACAGGATTTTTAATATTTATTTTTACAAGTCTCATTTAATTTTTGCAAATTGTATTTATAATTGTTACAAAATTTCAATGCTTTGTTGTACCAATCAACTTGAGTGTCATTGCTACACTTTCATTTGAGATGTGTTGATGAAACTTTTCTGTGATTTTTCAGGGTTGTTGAAATATTCAATTTTTTTTTTTTTTTAAATGGAAATAGTGAGAAAATAGATGGAAAATATGTATCTTCTGTAATTCTTTTATTTCTAAAAAATAACAAAAATATATATTATAAAGTGAAAAAAATATATATTCATAATTACCCTTGAAAATGGTGAATGCAAATATTGTTGCAACTAAAATTAGACAAAAAAAATTTAGTTATATGATATAAGTATTCACTAAGATAAGCAACCAATGACTATTGGCATTGGTTCTGTGCTTAATTATTGCCCAACCCAAATCTTTTATAGCACTTTCCTGTGTAATATAATTCCTAGATATATATATATTGATAACGTAGTCTAATTATTATCTGTTTTGTATTAATTTTTTTTTTTAAATTTTAATTAACAGTGAATTTAAGATATATAATATATAAAAATATAGTGTTTTATAGATTTATTTTAAAAAATGTTTAAAACGATGAAAAAACACCATTTTTAAAAATAATATAAATTTAAAATCATTTTGGGCGATGGGTGTATACTAACAACGAAAACGGGTCTATATAAACGTAAGGGAAAATGCCATATTTGACGATACAGGTGTTGATGCAATGCGTTAGCCATCATCATTTTTTTTCGCATTGAAATTGTCCTTCCTTGCTAATCCAAAGGGAGGGAGGGTGAGGCCGTGGAACTAGAGCTGGTCGTGGTAGTGAAAAGTGATTATAAATTTGTGGTGTGGGGATCAAGCATCCTCGGTTGGTTTGGGGGATTAATCTCCGTTTTCACCTTGTCTTAGCTTTCCCTTTATGGGTTTGGGTAGGGATTTTACCGAACTTTGCCAGATTTTCACCTTGCTTTAGCCTTCTTCTTATGGATTTCGCTGGGGATCTTAGTGGACTTTGCCAATATACCGGTAAGATGGGCATTTGAGTTATGTGGATTGGCAGTGAAATTAGGCTTTCCGGAGTGGAAACTAGGATGATGAGACAAGGGAGAGAAAAGAGACACTGATGGAACCAAGACCTCGGAGGTCCATAAAGAACAGAGAGGAGAGAGGGGAGTTGAGTTTTACTTGGAGGTCCATAAAGAACCGAGAGGAGAGAGGAGAGTTGAGTCTTACTAAATCCATTTGAATAGCATAGAAAAACTCTGACAAGAACAAGCCCCAAAAGTTCAAAGAATGGTGAAAAGAAGAGTATTTTGCAAGATCTTATGACTAAACTACAAAAATGTGAAATACAAACTCTATTCATATATTAAAATCACTTTTGATCAAGACTGTAAATATATTCATTGGAACCACTATTTCAATATTGCATTATATACTTGAAAATTTTGGGACAAAAACACAAATTTAAAAAAAAAAAAAAACACAAAAGAACCAAACGTAGAAACCACCTACCTATGGTGAAATCTACTGGCAAGAAACTTAAGAACTATCAAATAGAGATTCTTGTTCTCAAACTGTGCGAGTGGTCTGCTTCTTAAATTGCGATCTCTAAAATGGCTAGCATTTGGAACTTGAACTGGAGTCTAGACGCTGTGAACATAAATGATAGGCTGGTAAATGATAACTTAGGTGGGAGATCACGAATCACCAACCCAATAAATTCATACGGCATAGAAAATCAAGATAACAATTAATTCATAGTGCATAGAAAGTCTAGATGACATAGACTTAAAGTTGAAATTTATTGCGTTGTCCTGCAACATTAACTATATAATTTTCTCATAGTAACAACTTTAAAGGAGCGAAACTTAGTATTTTAATATAAATACAAAATAATAAATTTATTTCAAATTTTCTCTTTATCATAAAATTAATTATAAATATAAATTGAATTTTTAATTTCCATAATTGAAAAAACAAAATTATTTTCCATTTTCACTTATATATATTTTTGGTACATCTCAATACTCATGCTAAACATTGTTTAATCTACCAACGGACGTACAAAGTGGTAACCAATCCACGATGTCAACTACTCGAATATAGAACTTTGATTCCTTTTGATGCCCTTTTAAAAAATTTATCTACTGTAAGCAATTAATGATCTACAACGGTTTTATAGAGTGTAGTCTAACATTGGCTAATTACATTTCCATATGGCATAGACAGCGGCTGCGTGAGTAAGTTAAGGAAAGAGCAAAAGTATTGGAGGAAAGTTCGAAGTGATATTGAGTGGTACAAAAATTTCCCGAAGCAATACATTTATTTGAAATTTTGTTGGTCGATGGGACTTTTTTTCAGTTGAGGTCTATCACGTGCTTACTTGCTCTGCTCTAGTACTTTGTGTTCATTCAGAAATTGGCTTCTCTTTTTCTTTTCATTTTGTGGAGTAGTTGCTTTGTTAGCCTATGCATGATGTCTCAGGGCGAGGGTAGTGCGGACTTCGGAGTGTCGTCACTGCAGTATGCGGTATATATATATATATATAAATTAAAACTTGTTAATTTTCAATATACTTGTCAATATGACTTTTTCAAATATTATTGGTCAGTGAGCAATGAGATACAGATTTGGAAACCAATAGTATTTAACGTGTAAAAACTCAAAAAACAGGTATATGGGCGTCAAATTTAACCCCTGCATGAGTGTATTCCCAAATTACTCATGAGTTACAACATTGATAAGTACTCAGTAACTAACAAAAAAAAGTTGGGTTTTTTTTGTGTTCAAATTTGCTTGTATGGATATAAATGGGCAATTCTTTTATTCAATTTTTTTTAGTAAACATGAACCCCTAGGCACAAGTTGGGGTTTTTTTCGAGTGTTCAAATTTGTTTGTATGGACACAAATGGCCAGAATCTTGCAATTTTTTTTCTTCAAACAATCTCCTAGTAGAAATGTTTGAATAGAGTTTTTAATGGTGGAAATAGATTCAACACCATCAAAAACCCCGGGGCACCCAAAATCTTGAAGTTTGACATAACTTGAATTTACAAAAATTCCTGCAGAATTTTATCAAAATCTAGCCAGAATTTCGATAATTTTCAGAGCAACTTTGAAGGCTGGGTAGACTACTACAAAAAGTTTTCTTTAAAGTATTTATTGTTTTCCGCAAACAATATGCATTTTATAATAAAGTTTGATAGTAATTATAGGTTTTTATATATTTTGATAGTAAAAATTAAATGATTAGCAAATATTGATAGGCATTAATGCATGATAAATATTAAAAATTATTAGGATATATTTTATATTGTTAAAACAAAAAATAAAAATTTAACTAAATTATAGTTTTTTTTGGTTAGTTATTGGTTAGAAAAACATTTTCTGTATTAAGGCTTTTGTGATCCATAATGAATTAAGCAATTTTGATAGAAATCACATAAGAGAAATTTTTGGCCGACCTATTTCGAACCAACAAGTGTGGCTCATCGTCAGGGCCAGATGAAGAGGCAGACCATGGCAAAGTCTTAAATAGAGAGCAATGTAAAGAAATAATTTCAAGTAACGGCTATATTTGAAAAATAATATTTAAATTATGATATCAATTTATTAATATATTAAAAACAAATATTGTTAAGTAACTACTATATTAAACTATTAGTTTTTGAAAAATAATATTTGAATAATGATATTAGTTTATTAATTTATTAAAAATATTAATAAGTAAGAACTATATTAAACTATTAGTTTTTGAAAAATAATATTTGAATAATGATATTAGTTTATTAATTTATTAAAAATATTAATAAGTAAGAACTATATTAAACGAGTAGTTTTTGAAAAATAATATTTAAATTAATTTATTAAAACAAAATATTACTAGTTTTTGAAAAATAATATTTAAATAATGATATTAATTTATTAAAAATATTAATAAGTAATGGCTATATTAACGGCTCGTTTCTGAAAAATAACATTTAAATTAATTTATTAAAACCAAATATTACTAGTTTTTGAAAAATAATATTATGATATTAGTTTATTAATTTATTAAAAACAAATATTAATAAGCGAGCGTTGTATTAAATAGCTAGTTTTTGAAAAATAATATTTAAATTTTATGTTGATCATATCTGCAAGTGGTCTCAACACGTTGAATGAGAAATCAAATTTGTTGACCATTGTTCATTGAATATCTAGTCCAAAATTTATAATGTCAACAAAATTTTCGAAATCACAAAAGAAGAAACATCATTATCTTTCTAACAATTTAGAGCCATACTACATATTACATCATCAAACATATTACATCATCAAACATGAAAATGAAAACTAAGGGTGAAGAATTCACTGGTGCTGGGTCCCTAGCACTTGAGACAGAAGGTGCTGAAGATGCTATTCAGAGAATGTTGTTCCAGGTTTTACATTTCATTTTTTAATGCAACTTGATTAACTCTGTGATTTGATTTCCTTAAGGGTATATTTCAAATGCTTGTGAACCGAGGTTTTATACATTAGATCATTGATGTTTTAATTGTATTATGTTAAAACTTGTGATACACACTAAGTCTACAGGGATTTGAATTCAAGTATCATTTCATATAGTTTATATTTAAAAGGGTTTGATCATTAAAATGTGCTTTTGAATTTTATATGACCTATGTATTGCATATGCTTGTAGCTTTCCTAGTAAATTTCCTTTTATTTCACAGAGACAAAGTATATATATGTTTGGTTTATGAAATATGAGGACCCACATCAATGGTATTATAAAATGGTTTATTCCTGCAGGGTGAACCTTTGTCAACACATTTCCATTGGTCTTTGTATGATAGGATATGGTTGGATTCAAACCGAGCATACATTTGTTGGTCTCTTGAGCATTAAATGTTCATATATATAAAGTTATCGAAACTCAAATCTGGAATGAATTTGTGGGTAGGGAAACTATTTTGAAGTGAATTATAATCTTAATGTAGGTAAGAGTCAATGCATCAAAATGCCTGGATAATATATACATACTATGGAATTATAACGCGAGACCAAGTTCACTTTATTCTCTTTATAAAAATTAAATCTGAAGAAAGCCTTCGAAGGGATTTTAATCTTAATGTTTGTCACAATATTTAATGCTTTCTTTGATTGTAATTCATTGCTGTGAATTATGGCAGATTGTAGATTTTCCAGAACTTATATTCTTACTAGTTTTTGATTGACTTTGTTTATTGAATTTGGAAAACACCTAAACAGGTTTCTCAAGTCTTAGATCTGAAAATATCCATTAAATTTGGCACAAAGTATTGGGTTTGCATGAGTTAGCACATTGCGTACATTTTAGAGTAGATATAGAAGCATTTTATGATAGAGTAATCATCATAGGACTCAGTATAAAATTAGTTGTTTATCTTGGGTTGATTATGTTTAAAGTCTTTCTAATAGTTTGAAAGATGTCAGAGAGCTAGAGTTTAGATTTCCAGTAGCTATGGTTTTCTTTCAATTGTTGGTAGACTGTAGGATTAGTGTCTGTAGTAGTTAGGATTTCATTTATAATGAATGACATCTGATTGCATGATTAGGATAGGGGATTAACTAGTGTTTGCAGGAACTCAAAGGCGTGAGAAAATAGTTTCCAAGGAAAAAATAGGGTTTGGTTTTGCAGGTCCTTGGAGTCTTTCTCTGATATTTCCAATGTTGTGTCTCGAAGTCTACGGACGCCAGAGTGAAAATTGATGTTGGGTCATTAGCAAAAAAAATAATACGACCAACATGTACATACATAACTAACACCAAAATAAACATATCCACTTCTAAGAAAACATATACATATCACCCCAAGGACTATTAACATTATCTTTAGTCGAGTCTTAAATAAGGTAGTGGAGATTTACACATATAATTGCTTTTAAACTGAACGTAGATGAATCCCAGCACCACTCCCAAGAGGAATTATGGAGCAACTGCAACAAAGGAGGAATATATGACATAATCATAGAAACAAAAATCAGTTGATAAATATTTCATAGATTGGATAATAGGTGATTAACCTATTGTTTAATGTCATAAGCTATGTCATTAACTATCAGCAATTGACACAATTCCCACGAAATCAACCACCTTCTATACACAAAGAGAACCCTCCAAACAAATCATACGACCTATAAACAACTTTTAAGGAACACCCATGAACTTTAGCCATTGTTCTAAGAACTGTAACTGATTACTAGGTTGAGTACAACCTCCATGTTTACAAAGTTTTCAAAGTACTAGCCATCTTTGTCTGTCAACTACTTCATAGTCTCAATCCTATTATTCTTGAAGAGTAAGTTTAGAAATACAATGGATTAACTGTAAAAAACATATTTTGACAACCTTTGATCTCAAATATCAAGGTAAAATGAACAATGGGTAATTCAATGTTGTTGGCATTCATTAATTTCTAATGGACAATGAAATCCTGAGTGAAATATCAAAACTATAATTGGGAATCCATCCTTAGAATCGATAATCCAACTATAAGTAGCTTATTAAACATGAATGGACAAACCAATAAGTCACATAGTATTTAACACAACACACAAAAAAAAAATCATCACACAAACCATAATATTTCTATAGAAACCCAAATATGAATATTGTTGTCTTGGATGGTTGCTCGGTATCTATTTCAACAACTTCTAGTTATAATGCAATTCATGACTATATGGCCATCCACAATTCACATAGCTCCTCCTCCTTTGCATTCTCCCCTCTTGTCCAAGAAAAGCCTTTGAGATTCAAGTTACAAGTAGATATAGGAGAGATGGGGATAACAGGGAGGCTAAGAATCCCGTCCCTTTCATTTTTTATTCCTTAGTTTTCTCCCCTACTTTTTTCTTTCTCTTATTTTATTTCCTCCCTTTTCCTTCCTTATTTTTGCTTTATGGTTGTAATGCCTTTTCTTGTTTTCCAAATTCATTAATATTTAATTCACTTAAGTACTAAGTCTTACAACCATTTTTTCTTATTTGGAACTATTTTAGATCACACCTCCCCATTATGAGGCCTTTTTGTCTCCAAAATCTTCAAGGAAACCAATCCCTGGATAATTTTTTCTTCTATTTGCTTCTCTAGAAAATCATTATGTAACAATGCCTAGTTGATTTTCCATGTAAATAAAATAATACCAAGGTCATGGGACACGTATTCCAAGTTGAATGCTAGACAAAACACTTTAGTGGGCATCGCTTGTGATTAATTAATGACTATGGAAATTAGCAAAGGAAAAGAGACAGTAATTGCATTTTTTTATGAAAATGAAGGAAAATAGGAGAAAAGGAAAGTGAAGAGACACAAATTTCCATGCTAATGAAATTAGAGGGAAAATGAAGGAAAATGAAGAAAATGGAGGCCTCACTGATAAAAAATGGTTATGAGGACTAGTTCACAACTTTTGTCAATTGATCTTTTGTTAGTTCAGTTTTGGCTCTCTCATTAATTCTCTCATATTCTTGCACACTTATAGAAATCTTGGAGCATTCTTGGAGCACTTGGGAATTCACTTGGATTTGGAGAAAGAAGGCAAAGGAAAGAAGGGAAGCACAAGGAAACAATGGGATCAACAACTACAACTGGATTTCTTTGCAGGTAATAGGTTGCATGGGTGATTTCCTTGTTGATTTCTAGATGCATGGTATATTCATGTGAGTCTCTGGTTATGTGTTGTCATTGGCATGGAGATTTGTCAGGATTGACAGTGGTTTTAGCCTTGCCTTGCCATTTCCTGGATAGTCATGTTGTTGTGGGTTTCTTCCACTTGTTTTTTCTGATTGGTGCTCTAGTTTCTTATGGTTGTGGGTTGGCACAAACACTGTAGAAGCCCTGGAAAAAACACTCTGGAAGTTGTGGAACAAGTTGGGTTGAGTTACTAGTTCCTGGAGTTGTTGGTTGGGACAAACGCTCTAGAGCCCCTGGTGGGTTGAGTTACTGGTTCCTGGAGCCACGGTTGGAACAAATGCTCTAGATCCCTGGAAAGTTATGTGTTGAATTACTAGTTCTTGGAGCCTTGGACAACTTGGGTAGAGGCTGATCTAGTTGATGTTAGTGAATTTCAGACCATAGAGGTGGAATCATTGTGGTTGAGGGTTGAGGTGGTTTGGCCTCTAGGATACCTGGTTTGATTTTATTTTGGTTTGTTCCATGAGATCCCACATTCATGCTTGGAATATGGCGCAAGGGTGATTAGTTGAAAGAGAGACTTGGTTCAACCCAATCTATGTTCGAGTGTTACACGGAAGTCCATGACTTGATTAGCATTTTTACATGTTAATATGAGATATTTTCCTATTGTGATCTATGAGAATTTGTAGTGATTATGATGGTGATGTTATGGTTGATTTTCCATGGTTTCTATGATGGTTATTTACTGGTTATATGATTTATTCTATTTATGGATCTTGACATGTTTTGATAAGTTATTGAATGGTTGATGAATGCATGTACTAACAAGAGTTATTGGAACTATCTAGAGAGTGTTTAGAGCCTTCTTGGTGATTCTCATATGAATACCATCAATTGTGATAAGATATACATCCATGACTTGCAACTCATATGTTTTCCATATGTTTGATAAAACATCTAGCGTGTTCCAAGCAATCTAGGTCAAGTTTCTGATTCAAGTTTGAATGTTTAGTATTGCCATCATGTTAAATATGATTCTGGAAAGTTACAGGAAGTTCTGGGCAATGGTATGGAGGCTAGCCTGGAAAAGTGGCTCAAATATTGGGACCATAGGAACTAAACTAGGGAAATTAGGCCATAACCCGCATGGAAGAAGGATTATGAATGCAGTTGGAGGTCTATAACTGCACCCTTTCCTTGTTGTGCATATAGTTGGGGTGTTAGGCCAATGAAAAGGGGTTTCAGCTCAGCAATTGATCACCTGGGGTGGTTGTTCAACTCCTGAGTTATATGTAGTCCTTGTAGAATATCAATATGTGTTCAGTTTGCAGGCCCCACTTCCATTGCCTGGAATTTGGAGGTCGAGTCATGTCATAGTGACACTCGTCTCATGTTTACCCTGGCGATCTTGTGAATTTGGGTAAACATGGGAGGGGTGGTTGTAGATTGGTATTAGTGTGGGTTTTGTTCTATTTGGGTGATATATGATACCACAGATTGGTATTAGAGCTTCTAGGTTAAAATATGGACTAGATGGATGTGATGTGATTGTTATCCATGCATGTCAGTCGTATGCATGCATTATATGGATATGTTTGTTATGTATATAATCGGTGTTGGAGTTTGTGGCATCATGCATGATGATTTAGATGATGTCGACAGGTTGATATTTTTGTATCATTATGCATGTATATACATGTATATCATGCTAATATGGATTGATTTGTGTAGACGAGATAGCCTCCCCTAAACTTCACTGAGGTATGTTTGATTATGTTTATATTTGGTTTATCTGACATTGTATGTTTGCATGAAGAAGAAGATCAAAGATGACAAGCAGAATGGCGGATTACATTTCACTTGAATCTCCTTACAAATCAACAGAGCAGCATGGGGAATATTAATCTCCTCACATAGAATATACCTTGAGAAGTCTAAAGGCAAAAATCAGAAGTTGCAAGGAAGATAATTTAGTCACAGGAAAGGCTTTCTAGAGCTCAGCAAAAGCAATTAGAGGTCAATACAATGATTCTTCAGAGCTTATTAGATTTACAAAGACAAGGAAAACCAAGAATCAATTATGGAAAGGAGGAAAGGACTAATGGGGCATATGGTAGCAAGGCTCATGGAGGACACGGGTCAGATAGGGATAACACAGTCAAAGGTGGAAGATGGATGGATACACCTGACAAGAGAGGAACCAATTATGTTTTCTTTTCTAGTTCTGGTTCAAAGAGACATCATGGTCATCATTTCCATCATCTTTACAGGAGGAGTGAGAGGCGGTACTTTCCAGATGAGTTTAAGAAATCTAAGCCCCCTAAATTTGACGAAGAGCTGAAGAAACTGAAAGATGCAGAAGTGTGGCTTGTTGGGATGAATAACTTCTTTGAGTTGATGATTATACAGAGAACATGAAAGCCAAGATATTTATTTTCAGTCTCAAGGGAAAATAAAATATTTGGTGGGAAGATGTGAAGCGTGTTAGAGGCATTAGGATAGAGGAGTTGATTTTTCATGAGTTCAAAAGACTCTTCAGGAAGAAGTGCTTGTTAGAGAGATATTATGATGGAAAGCAAAAGGAGTTCCATGAGCTAAATATGGGATCTATGACAAATGAAGAGTATATGACCAAGTTTCTGGAGTTGTTGAGGTATGTTCGATATCTTAAGGATGAGAAGATGAAGGTTCAAAGATTCATCAATGGGTTGCATTTAGAATTCAAGGATCTGTTTGAGTATGATGAGCCTCGGTCATTGGAGGAAGTCATTGGGAAAATAAAATATTGTTATGAGAAATATAACCGTAATTATGAGCCTAAGCATGATTGGAAGGGGAATGAAAAGACTAAAGGAAAGTGGGATAAGAAGCGAGGCAGACCTCAAGATGTAGGTAACAAGGAGAATGCAGTGTTGCACAAGAAGTCAATGCAATTGACAAAGGACATGGGTTTAAGTCTGAGGAGCATAACAAAGGTGATCACAAAAAGTCTTTGCTGTGTTGGACTTGTGGTGGAGAGCATCGAAGGAGATATTTTCCACAACATCAGGTTGG
Organism: Pinus tabuliformis; assembly: GCA_031772625.1. Taxonomy (NCBI): domain Eukaryota; kingdom Viridiplantae; phylum Streptophyta; class Pinopsida; order Pinales; family Pinaceae; genus Pinus; species Pinus tabuliformis. The sequence goes on from CM062819.1 coordinate 1,408,385,536, forward strand.
CAGACCTCAGATTTGCAGTGCTCAAGAGACACAGACAGTTGGGGATGTTGGTCAGAGCATTCCTTGTATTTATGTAGTAGTGAATAATAGGTAGGTTGATCATCAGGCATCTAGTATCAAGATGGAAGGTAAGATTTTTGATCAATTTGTTTCCAATTTGATTGACCTTGGATCTAATTATAGTTATATTAGACTTGACCTAGTGGATAAGTGTTGCTTGAATAAAGAAGTTCGTGCAGAATCTTTGTTGGTGTAGTTGGCTACATTGACTAAGAGAAGAGTTCATCATTGGGTGAGATCTTGTGAATTTGAGCTAAATGTTATGCCTACATCAACAGTTTTAAGTGTGCTTCATTTGGGTTCATACAACATGATTTTGGGCATGGATTTGTTGCACATTCATAGACTAAGTTATATTGCTATGATAAGACTATTGAGTGACTAGATGACGATGGAGACAAGAGTATATTACAGGGAAAGAAGTAGCCTACATCATTTAGAATGGTTAGAGCTATGCAGGCCAAGCGTAATTGCAGAAAGGGATGTGTATTGTTTGTAATTCATATTTCCAGTGACAAAGGGAAGGATGTTGAGGATGTTGAAGTTTTTAAGATTTATCTTATTTTGCATTAGTTTTAGGATCGATTTCCAACAGAGATTCAGAGTTACCGCCTCATAGAGAAGTGGATTTATCTATTGAGGTGATGCCAGGAGTAGCACCACCATCAAAGGAACCTTACAGGTTGATCACTCCAGAGTTGGTGGAACTGAAGTTACATCTTAAGGAAATTCTTGATCAAGGATGCATTAGGCCAAGTGTGTCACCTTGGGGTGCACCAATATTGTTAGTATTCTTTGATGATATACTGATCTACAACAAGTCTTGGAAGGATCATGTTCAACATGTTGAAAGGGAGTTCAAACTATTGGAGGAGAAAAAATTGTATGCAAAAACCTCGAAATGTTTCTTTTGGGTTCAAGAGGTGCAATATTTGGGTCATATTGTATCTCATGAGGTTGTTAAGGCAGACCCTAACAAAATTAAATCCATCAAGGAAAATTCCCACAATGTTAAGGTGTCTTCGAGGATTTCTCAGGTTGACAGGGTATTATCACAAGTTTGTTAAGAATTATGGAAAAATAATCAAACCTATAATGACAATACTGAAGAAAGATGCATTTTCTTGGACTCTAGAAGCAACGAAGGCCTTTGAACATCTTAAAGAGGTAATGTGTCGAGCTCCAATCTTATCTACACCAGACTTCACAAAGACCACCGTGGAATGTGATGCCTTGGGAAATGGAATTGGTGTAGTTTTAATGTAAGAAGGTAGACACATTTCCTTGAAAGTCATCCTATCAAGGGAATTTTTTTACACAAACCCATTTATGAGAAGGAAATGTTGGCAATTATACATGCCCTAAAGCAATGGTGTTGTTACCTAATTGGAAGACACTTCAAGGTAAAAATAGATCATGATAGTCTCAAATACTTCTTGGAACAAAGATTATCTTCTAAAGAGCATAAAAAATGGGTCACAAAGATGTTGGGTCATGACTTTGAAATTATCTACAAGAAAGGGAAGCAAAATGTTTTTTTTTCAGATGCACTCTCAAGAAAGGATGAGGACTTGGAGGAATTTATTTGTGTCATTTATATTATTCAATCTGATTGGATAAAGGAATCAAGGGATGAATGGAAGAATGGTGAAGAGTTGTGGAAACTCATTCAAAAGTTGCAACAAGATCCCAGTGCATCTGATACTTTTATTTAGCAAAATATTTCACTATGGTACAAAGATATCTTATATATATGTAAGAACTCCAAACTCAAACAAAAATTTATTTTGGAATTGCACACCTCCCCTATAGGAGGGCTCTTAGGATTTTTAAAAACGTACCATAGGGTTAAGAAGGATTTTTTTGGAATGGCCTTAAATCTGATATTTAGAAGACTGTGGTTGAATTTTTGGTTTTCCAACAAAATAAAGTCAAGATAATTAAAACCCCTAGTCTTTTACAACCATTATCCATTCCAAGTCAGTGTTGGGAGGAGGTATCAATGGATTTTATCACAGGTCTACCCAAGTCCAAAGGAAAGAGTGTCATCATGGTGGAAGTTGATAGACTTACCAATTATGCACACTTTTGTGCACTATATCATCCTTTCAAATCCAGTATAGTTACGACTTCATTTGTGGAAATATTTAAAAAGTTACATAGAAACCCAAAGATTATTGTAAGTGATAGAGATCCCATTTTCACTAGAATTTTTTTGGTAAAACATTTTCTTGTCTCAATACTCAATTGGCTCATATCTCATCTTATCATGCTCGATATGATGGAAAAACTGAGATAGTGAACAAATGTTTGTAAGGATATATTCATTGCTTTGTATCTGATAAACAAACAAAATGGGTCGATTGGTTACCTCTAGAAGAATGGTGGTATAACACTTCCTTCCATACCGCAACAAAAATGACCTTATTTATGGCACTTTATGGATATCATCCACCATCCATCACATCATATCTAAGGAACATTTCAAAGGTTAAAGAAGTGGAAGAACACATTGAGCATCAACAACAAGTTCTCCAACTTTTAAAGGATAAATTGACTCTAGTGTAGAATTGAATGAAGCAACAGACATATCATCATTGTAGTGAAAGAAGTTTTGACATGGGAGATTGGGTATTTTTATGGCTACAACCATATAAATAAATGTCACTCAAGCAAGCTAATAAGGATAATAAATTATCACCCAAGTACTATGGCCCTTATAAGGTATTGCAAAAGATTAGTACTATGGCATACAAATTGGAGCTACCTGCATCTTCATGAATACACCCAGTTTTCCATGTTTCATGTTTGAAGAAGGTTATAGGTGACAAGCTTCTAATTCAAACTATATTTCCAGAACTTGATGAGGAAGGAAAAATCATATTGGAGCCTAAACAAATCACAGTAACAAGAAGCCATCAACTACAGAATCGATCAATTTCAGAGCATCTCATTAAGTGGAAGAACTTACCTGCTGAAGATTCCACATGTGGGGATAAGTATTTCATACATAAGCATTTAGAACTACTCAAGTGTTGAGGACAACACGTTTTTTAAGGAGAGGGGCATCTTAGGTCCCTATAATACTAGTGCATCCCTCATATTGTATTGTTGTGCCCCATAGAAACCCATTATTGTTATTGTTGGGCCCTTACATTATTATTGTTATGTAGGCCCTAATTATATTGTGTAACCTTTAGACTCCTATATATACCAAGGAGTTCTTTTCATTTGAATCATCTAAGAATTGTTCATTTATGTGATGTAAAAGTAGATTCCCCCCTTGAAGAGGCTTATTTTCAAGTCTTTGATCTATCTTTCTTATATTTTTGTGATTTGGTTACATAAAAATTGCACTATATGAATATCAATGGTTTGCTTGGGATATGTGGTTTTTAGGGAGTTAGGCACAAATGCAGGGGTTTGTGAAGTAATTATTAGTTTCCAAATTTGAGTATCTAATTGGCTCACATCATTAGAAGAGATGGAACCAATTAAACCATCAAAATGTGGTCGTGGTTTCGGTAATTTTGGATCAGTTGAAGGATGAGGAGATTTAGGGATAGTGTCATATAAAGTCCCTGATTTAAAATAGATCAAACGAAGATGTTGGACATGTAAAATGGTCTAATCTTACTTAGACGTCTTGGCCACAATGACATCCTTAAAAATAGGTGGTAACAAGGATCAAGTGAACCAATCTTTAACCAGTTGGTTAAGGATCTTGGTCTTAATTAATCACTCCTATTCCTCCACTTGTTTACATGATTAGAGATATGGGTAGAGGTGTCCTACTTGAAGGTAGGAAAGAGAAAGGTTCCAACATATTATCGCAAAGGTAACTTAAAGTGCTTAAGGAATGTTCATGCCAAGGAATCATGGTCACTATAACATTCTTTATCTAACTATATACCATTTCATGGCATCTCTAATCAAGGTTCTTTAGAAGAGACATAATTTTATAGAATAAACCACCAATGAATTACTAAAGATCATAATAAATGATAGGTGGTGATATGCATGGTTGATTTCTCTTCTATCTTTCCTTCAAACTTGGGAATACCAAAAGGTAATTTTGCGCTCATTGGAGGTCACCTAGAATCATGGCATATGGGATGGTTGTTTAACTTGTCCAAATATGGAAATTCAATAGATGTTATAAATGGAAGATACTTTTGATAAATGGATCTGAAGGTAAATAAATACCCTAGATGGACATTGTGGCCCCCCCCCATAGAAAATTTTCTAGAAGAAGAATATTAACTAAAGGGGTGACTAGATCCAGAGTTTGAGGCCTTGGACCATCCTACATAGTGAATGGATTATTTCCCCAAGAGCGATTTCCCCAATAGACAAAAGGAACTCTCAAAAGCATGAATTTTGATGGGATTATACCTAACACTAGATGGAAAACCTCCTGGTATGAATGCACCACCATAAGTGTGAAAAATCATGGGCATAGTGGAACTAGCGGGGATATTTACCCCAACTAAATTAGCCCTTTCTAAGTATTTAAAAACTCCAAGGAATGGAATTCCTCTGTACATAAAAGTACCCTAAGGATTAAATGTTCCTCCAAAAAAATTATTTCCCTTAGACCAACTAGAAAGAAATGTATATCCCCTTGACAAGTTCCCTAAATATGACAAACCCATGCTAGATATTGTGACTAGGGATAGATGAACTAGGTGGAAACCACCCAAATCCCATAGGTTGACTCAGGTTTTACCCTTTTCCAAACACAAATATTAATGGAGGTAGGGACACAAACAAACTTGAAAAACTTGTCAAGGTTGCAATAACAACCAATGTGATGCCCAAAAGTGAGGATAAAGGAGTTTTCAAAATTATAGGAGTGGGATCTATCACACTAATTGGTGGTAAAGAAGACATCACATAAGAAACTCTCAACATGGATAACAATGAGGGACTCATTTCCCTCGTTGTAGAGGCACCATATTCACCATACATTTGATGGGATAACAAGGAAAAAGGTTGTGTGAAACAAGCACTAGGTTGTACAAATATGGGATTGAGAGGGATGGTTAAAGGTGGGTTGGCGTGTGGTGGTGTATTTTCTTCTACAACTTCAATAATGACTTGGTAATCCCTCCTACAATGAAGTCTATTCCTCCCAACTAGGGTTTGACCTAAGCCCTTTGATAAAGGAGTTATCTCGTGTCTTCGTGATGGTGGACCCTCCTCTTCAAGAGAAAGGTTTAGTGATCTTCGAGAATGAAAGACAATTTGGTTAGCCAGTGTGAATATATGTTTATATGGTTAATTAATTTTTGATACTTCTATGGTCAAATAAACTCAAAATAAAAAACATGCACTATAAAATCCCTAAGAGATCCAACAAGAATACCAACTAAAAGGGTACCTCTTGAAATCCAACATGCTTGAGGTGATCAATCCCCCAAGTACCTTGGACTAATGAAGTATGGAGAAGAAATTACCCCAACCTCCCTATACAATCCTTGACTAGTGCAAGTGACCTTGATGGGGCTAAGCATCACCATCCAAGAGCCCTGATGTGGTGATTGACATCTACCTCATGTCTTGTGGGGAATTTCCACACATAGTCACCTAGATAAGTGCCCTAGAAGATAGGCCACTATGGTCACCAGCTCACCACCTCAAAACCATATACGTAGGTAGCGTAAATAAGTCCAAAACATCTTATGATATTTCCAAAAGTGAGTTATATACCTCTCAAAGAGATCCCTAGTAATAGTGATCAATAAATTTCCATGGATATTCCACTGGACAATTTGTCACAATAGATCTAATAGAATATATTAGATAATATAAAATCTATAATATGAGGGGGTTACACGTCATTTTGTCACATTAGACAAATGACCATCGGTTTGGATATTTATCTATCCATCAATGTGTTCCAAAAGCATCCCCTTGCAAGGGTAGAATCCAAACTATCTCAAAGAGAATGAAATTCCTGGATCCCAAGGCTCAAAAACCCATTTTTGGCTTCATGTACGGTTCCCTAGTCAATCTTTGTTCTTACGCAGAAGGGTCCATTAGAAAATGCACATAAGTGCACTCTGTATTGCACTGTGATCTGCACACATGACTTAACGAATCTAAAAATAAAAATTAAAGTCTAGAAGTGTTGTTAGTTAAATATTTCCCAACTAACAAGCTTCAAATCTGTGCCTATTCAACCTTGATCCCTCTCATCATGGAGCTACCTCCCTCTCTTTGTAGAACCCCTATCCCACCATTTGTTGATCTCATCCCTTGGGAAATGGATCCCAAACTTCTCCCTCTTTGCATGTAAAGCTAACATAGGCCTGAGGTTTGAGGAGGATTCTTGGAAGTAGCCTTATGTTGCAGAAATAAGGCTAGGAGGATATTCATCCAAGGAGAGGGTTGGATATTGTGAGAAGAGGCTTGTAACATCAAGGCTTTAGGGTTGTAAGTATGTTCTCCATTTTATTAATATAAAAGTAACTATTATTTCTCAATTTTGTCTTTGTTGATATCATTTGTGGGATTCCTTGATCACCCACATAAGTTGTGATTGCTTTTTTATTCAATTTACAATAGATGTGGAGGTAATTGGTTCATTTATATTTTATGCTTTATACTGTATGCGTTGATCTTGTGTGTGTTTTTGTCTATGGAAATATCCTTCAAGACATCATGGGGAAGTTGTGGGAAGTGCTGGAACGATCTCTAAATCATCGAGGAGAAGTGAACGATCAAAGTAATTGAAAGGGACTTCATCGGGAATTTTGATCAAATGGTAAGTGACCACTCTCATATTGTTTGTTTCAGTCAATCGTAATCTAGGGAAAGGTAGTAGTTATTTCTTGTTTGTTACTAGATTTCTCCGAGGTCTAGGGAGATCTGTCTTGTTTGCAAGAGGGATTAGTCCACCCAAAAAATTGGCGACTCCGTTATGGAACAATATGACTCCTTTTTTCCTCTTTGTTTTAACCTTTGATCCTTCTATAGTAGCCCTCTCTAAGTGTTTAGAACTATTAAAAATCTAGATTTTATGTTTTATTTGACTTGTTTTTATTTTTTCTAAAAATTTCCCGCTATGCGCACTTTAGCTTTAGGCACATAGCGCACATCTACGCACTTTTCTCTTTGCAACAATGAATATGCACACTAGTTTGTTCTATGACCTACACACATACTAGGAATTTTTCAAAATTTTAGTTTTATTCACATCAAGTCCCAAGATTTTGATTTGTCCTATTTAGTTACACTTGTTTGTACCTTCTTTGAGAATCTGCGAGTTTGCATGAGTATTGTGAAAGGATTTGCTTATAATTGTCTTGTTTTCACAAATTGGGGTAAAGTATCAACTGGAGAGTGGTAGATCTATCAAAAGAGAGATCAATTGGTATTACTTTGTTGTCTGTCTGTGTTTCTTCTTTCCATTAGATCAGTTGGTGTGTTTATTTTTCTCTTGCGTGAAAAATTGTTTTGTGAATGAAAAGCATTGATTTACAAGAATGAGTATTGTTTGTGAACAATGCTTCTTATGTTAGATGTGAAACGAAAAGTCATTTTTCTTCCATTGCTGAAGTATTTCTGAATTGTACTTTTGGTTACAGCAAGTTCATAGCATTTAATAGGGAAAAAATAATTTTAGTGTTGATTGGTTTTTTCTTGCATTTTAGAAAATTTCAAGTGATTGTATGTCAAAAGAGAAAAGTTTCTTGATTTTTTGAGTTATTGGGAAAAGTGAAATTTTGGAAGTTAATTTCAGTATTTGGGTAATTCAAAATTGGATATCTGCATTTAGGAAAAGGGATATTGTAGAAATTCTGCAAATTCTCTACAAATCTCGCTCTATAACCATGTAGAAAATTTGCCCGTGGGTTAACTCGATAATGCAATATAACCAAAGCAAAATACTATAACCTACTTCTACTATCAATTTGCAGAAGCTTAAAGATCGAGCTGAATCGAGATGAGCAATATAACTAGAAGAAGAAGAATCAATCACACAATACACATGAAAATACTTTGGGGAAAGCCTCAGCTAAAAACCCCACTATCTGTATTATCATACAAGGTGGAAATACATAGGAATTATCCAAATCCTTAGCTCTCACAACTAGCCAGCTCTCAGTACAATCCTCACAAATGCTCACAAGCAATCCTGGATTCTCTCAAGCCTTCCTCTCTGCCCTCCAAGCTCTTATTTCCTTGCGTTGTTCCTAGTGGATGATTATCACCTCACCAAGTGGAACACTGCTCTCACACACTATTAGAACTGCACAATCCTCAAGGAATTTATTCCTTCTGCATGCATGAGTTTTCTTTATAGGAAAACACATGCAACTGATAGTACATTGTCCTTGACTTTAATCTCAACTGGGTCTTTCTCAGAATAGACATGCATAAGTTTCTAATGAGGGAATCTTCAGTTAACTGGAGTACACTAGTTGAGTGCATGCATGCATCAACTGACCGTTAACTCTCTATTAGTTTCTCAAACAGTTTGGAACTAATTTAACTAGACTTAACTCAGTAAATTGAGTTAACTAATTACAACTCAAATATAACTGAATCTTATCTCCTTAATTTAAGGGATAACTCTTGCATGACTCCAGAAAGACTTCTAACTTGAATTTCTCCAACTAATTAAGTCAAAATGACTTAATTAATTATTTCCAAGTAGCTGCTAAGACTAAATTCGATTTTAATTCACAATTTAATTCAAGGACAAATTAAATTGGAAGATTCTGGATTCTATTTTTATCATTTCTTGTTGCTATTTTCAACACTCCCTCTCAACAAGAAAGGAATTCAACTAGATCCCAATAGTGAACCTTTGGAATGTTATGCATGGAACACTTCTCTCTAGTGTTGTTTCTCCAGCAACTCCAGAAACAAAAAAAATATCCAACCTGAATCAGTATGATGCATCTGTCATCAAAGTCTCTGACTGCTATTGCCTCTGTCAACTGAAAACTTTGCGCTTCTGCTCACTTTGCCTTTCTGCACTATTGTTAATCCTTCTCTGCTCTCTTTAGTATTTGACTACTCTAGCCTTTGTCACTTTGATCTCTGCCTGCATCAATCCCATTGATTCCTCCCGCTACTATATACTTTGGGCTCTTGTAGCAAGGTACGATCCATGAGATAAAACCTCTCAATGGACCCTGCCCAATTTCAACCTTCATGGGGCTATCACTTCACATCGCCTGACCACACACTTGGAGGTATGGCTGCATGTGATCCCTCTATCCACTTGGATCGAAATTCCCCCCTAATGGAGGTATCTGCATGAGTGGATCTCTTCACTCAGTCTCCTCTCTACTTATCCAATTGTATCTCCTCCACAATTGTCTAAGACTTCTTCTGGGGCTGCATGTTGAGAGGTAATTTACTCTCCCTCTCAACCACCAAGTCTCTAACATTTGCCTTGCTCCACAAGGCGTTGCATGCATCTTGAACCTTAAGAGAATATAGGTTCTTAACTCATGAACCGATCTGTTTTACTTGTCTCGTCGTGAGGTGTCTAAGGAAAACCTTTCCCTTACTAAAAAACACATCATAGCCACGGTCTTCCAATACCGCAACTGATACCAAGTTATTCTTCAGTCCAGGCACATACATCACATCTGTCAAGGTGATAGGATCTCCATGCTCCCTTTGAAAAGCAACCGTGCCCACTCCTGAAACACTATACCTTTCGTCGTGATCCATCTCTATGCGCATCTTGAGGTCTTTCTCCTCTAAGGCGCTGGATAAACTTTTATCACCGGTCATGTGGAACGAGGCTCCACTGTCAAGATACCAAACACAACCCATCATTGATGACACCATGCATGCGATGAGGGTAAAGTCCATTTCGAACTGAGAGGCTAATGCCTCACCTTCCGATCCATCCGAGGATCCCTTCTTGGACTTCTTCGATGGGCAATTAGTCGCATAATGTCCCCTCTCGTGACAATTAAAGCATCTCACCTTAAACTTGTCACCCTTCTCCCCTCCATGAGAATAATTCAATTTGGAATGGGATGCCTTCCCCTTCCCTTTCCTTGCCTTACTTGCTAAGGCCATATTTTCTTCATCATCATCCTTGCATGAAGAACCATCTCATGTGCTCCTCTTGATCTCCTCCTGCATCAGATCCAACCACAATCATTCCCAATCTGACAGTTTCTCCCTTCCATTCACAGAGTCCTGGTAGCTATTCCAACTCTTTCGAAGGCCAAGGAGAGTGAGGCTCACCATATCATCATCAGCAATAGTTATTCCCACACTGCTAAGCTCATCTCTGCAGGTGGTGAGCTTGTTCAGATATGTGGAAATAGTATCGCCCTTCTCCATCTTGATTCTTCGAAGCTTATCCTTGAGCGCCAATTTCCTTTGGTCACTATTGTTCTGGTAGAGGCCCTTCAATTTCTTCCACATTGAATATGGAGTATCCTTCCCATGGAGACTCGAGACAATATGGTCTCAAACTCCCTCAAGGATGATCCGTCTTTCCTTCGCCACACACTTCTTCCACTCAACCAACTCTTGTGCATCAGTTGAAGCCGACTTTTGGATTTCTTGATCAATGACTTCCTTCAAGCCATTGTCTTCTAATACAACCTCCATTTTATCTTTCCGTGCTATGTAATTTGAGCTACCTTCCAAGGCATACTCGAGCCTCAAGCCATAGAACGCCATTGGCCAACCTCGAAGTATGATAAGAATTCGATTTGCACCTGCAACCCCAAACTTCAAACTTTGAATTCTCTTCTCAGTATACTGTTCACTGCTCCGATAAACTTTTCTTTGATACCATGTAGAAATTCTACAAATTCTCTACAAATTTCGCTCTAAGACCATGTAGAAAATCTGCCTGTAGGTTAACTCGATAATGCAATATAACCAAAGAAAAATACTATAACCTACTTCTACTATCAATTTGCGGAAGCTTAAAGATCGTGCTGTATCGAGTTGAACAATATAACCAGAAGAAGAAGAATCAAACACACAATACACATGAAAATACTTTGGGGAAAGCGTCAGCTAAAAACCCCACTATCTGTATTATCATACAAGGTGGAAATACATAGGAATTATACAAAGCCTTAGCTCTCACAGCTAGCCAGCTCTTAGTACAATCCTCACAAATTCTCACAGGCAATCTTGGCTTCTCTCAAGCCTTCCTCTCTGCCCTCCAAGATCCTATTTCCTTGCATTGTTCCTAGTGGATGATTCTCACCTCACCTAGTGGAACACTGCTCTCACACACTGTCAAAACTGCGCAATCCTCAAGGAATTTATTCCTTCTGCATGCATGAGTTTTCTTTATAGGAAAACAGATGCAACTTATAGTACATTGTCCTTAACTTTAATCTCAACTGGGTCTTTCTTAGAATAGACATGCATAACTTTCTGATGAGGGAATCTTCAGTTAACCGGAGTACACTAGTTGAGTGCATGCATGCATCAACTGACTGTTAACTCTCTATTAGTTCCTCAAACAGTTTGGAACTAATTTAACTGGACTTAACTTAGTAAACTGAGTTAACTAATTACAACTCAAATATAAATCAATCTTATCTCCTTAATTGAAGGCTTATCTCCTTAATTTAAGAGATAACTCTTGCATGACTTCAGAAAACTTCTAACTTGAATTTCTCCAACTAATTAAGTCAAAATAACTTAATTAATTATTTCCAAGTAGTTGTTAAGACTAAATTCGATTTTAATTCACAATTTAATTCAAGGATAAATTAAATTGGAATATTCTTGATTCTATTTTTATCATTTCTTGTTGCTATTTTCAACAGATATAGTGGGATTTAAGAGTTTTTGTTTTGTTTTGTTTTTTTGTTTTGTTTTGTTTTTTGTTTTTTGTTTTTTATGTAACATCCCCTCGTTAAAAGTTCATGCAATAAAAGTTAATAAAGGAAAAATAAGACCACGGTTAAGGGACACTTATCCCAAACTGAATGTTGGTAAAAACATTCTACTCTGGGTGTTCAATCGGTTTATTATGGCTAAGGAAATTGGCAAAGGCAAAGAGGTATTTTAGCACATTTATTTATGAAAATAAAGGAAACTATGAGAAAAGGAAGGTGAAAGGTCACAAATTACATGTGAGGAGGAAATTGAAGGAAAATAATGGAAAATGAAGAAAACAGAGACCTCATTGATAAAAAGGCTTATGAGGATCAATTGGCAAGCTTTTTCCTCATCATTGGAGCAAGGAAGGGAAAAACAAGCAAAGGAAGGGCAAGAAAATGAATGGAAAGCAAAGATGAAGAAAGGAGGAGCAGGATCAAGAAGCATCAGTAGGAATACTTGCACATAACATATTGCATGTGTGATTTCCTAACTGGTTTTGACATGCATGGATTTTCATGTTGGTATATGGTTATCTTGATGTCGGTGGCATGGTTTTGCTGGGTTATGATAGTGGTTTTTTAGCCTTGGCTTACCTTTTTCCGGATAGCAATGGTGTGAAGGGATTGTTTTCTCGGTTTTGAGATTTGGAACGGCCGAATGGTTTTGGAATCTGGGGCAGAAGTGGTCTGAGGAGAATTCCCAAAGGCCTAATCCCTTGACCAATTTTAGTGGGATACACGGTAAAGCCTGAGGGTAGTGTCTCAATTTAGGGCCTAATGATCCAGTTTGGATTGCGGTAAAGATAGAGACATAAGGAGACGAAAAATTCCACAAGGATAGTTATGGAGCCTGGAGGCATTCCAAGCTCAGTTTGGTTTTGTGATCTTGGTGCCGGTTTTGGTGAGATCATGATTTGGTGAGGGTAGAGGTGGTTTAACCTCTAGATTCCCTTGGTTGTTTTGGATTGGTTTATCCATGAGATCCCACATTCATGCTTGGAATATGGCACGCGGGTGATTGGCTAAAAGAAATATTTGGTTTAGCCATGTCTATGGTCAGGTGGTACGTGGAAGTCCCAAACTTGGTCGGATCTTGCCTATGTTTAACAAAAGCTAAGTTCTATTACTTTCGTACTTTTTATTATGTGGCCTTAATAGTTGTTATCTCATCGTTATTTACATGGTTTAATGTTGGTTATAAGCATGAATATGTGATTGGTTATAGTCATGGTTATTTCATGTATTTACTTGTAACTAAAAAGATAATGGATGCAAGACCTAATTGGTGTCAAAACAGTTAAAGGAAGAGTGTGGTGATCCTTCTTATCAAGTCTCATATGAGTTATTAGTAATTTATGCTCTATCTTGTATTCATGTCCTGTAGATTACATTGATCTCAAGTGTTTGACAGAATGTCAGTCCCTGTTGGTGATGGTGAGGCCTAGACCTGGAGCCAACTTTATATTGCAAGCATTTTTTTCATGTAAATTATGGATTCTAAAAGCTACAGGGATTTTTGGGTAGTGACTTGGATTCTAGGCTTGAAAAGTGGCACAAATCGCGGAGTCATAGGCACAGGTCTAAGGTAAAAATTCCCCATATGCACGCATGCCTTATTGTACAAGCATCTGGAGCCTCCCAGACATACCCTTGTCCATATCAAGGGAACATCCATGGGTTTAATGGTCTAAAACTCAGTGGGAACCAGGGAATAGTCATGGGGATGAATAGGGAGGTTTCTAGGAGTCCTATAGCAGGTATAGAAGATCTGTGTTATGCGTTTCTGTTGATTCCACTTCCTTAACTGACACATAGGGAGTCGAATCATATCATAGTAAATTATTGTCACATGTTTACCCTGGTTGGCAAGTTACTTGGGTAGATGTGGGAGGAGGGTGTTACAAAGTGGTATCATAGCGTATTGTGCTATCTTTCGGGCATATTTGATACCACAAAATGGTATCAGAGTGGGATTCACTCTCTTTGGGTCATATATGATACCACAGAGTGGTATCAAAGCGGGTTTCTCTCTCTTTGGGTGGTGTCTGGTTTCTGGTCTCTTTGTGTGATATTTGATACCACTGAGTGGTATCAGAGCATGGTTCACCCCTCGAACTAGATGGAGGTGTGTTGGTCATGCATTAATGTCGGTTGCATATGTGTTCCTTATGCTTTTAGTCCATGTGCTTGTTGCATTTGCATGGTGTTGATCATGGTTGTAGTGATGTCACCATGTGAAGGTTGATGGTGTTGTTGTGGGATGTGTCGTCATGAGTGTATGGTTGTATATGCATTTTTTATGCATGTCGATGTCTATATGTTGTTATGCATGCATTTTCATGGTGAATGTTGTTGTGCATAAGGTCATTGTATGCAATTAGGTCATCATGATGATATTGGTATGTTATGATGTTAATGGGTTGGCTGAGATAGAGTAGGAGATGCAGATAATCAAAGTGAAGTTGCAACATTGGACCTCGAGGCAAGAGCATGCAGTCATACAAGTTTGTATGTTGGGAATGTAGGTATGTAAGGGTTGTTATACGCATTATGGTTATGTGTATGCTTTTAAATCTATTGATGTTATGGTTACATACATGATAGGTGCTAGTTGATTAGTGTAGTCATATGCACATGTGTCGGATGGTCATGAATGATAGTAACCCGTGATTGTATGCATTTCTATTGTTGTTTTGTGTTAGATAACTTTATGATTATGTTATATGTTGTTGATGAGTAATTTATAGGTTAACTTGTTGTTGTTATATGCCAGTAACTTGATGATTAGGGTTATTGCAACTAAGATATTTATGTTATATGTATCATGCTAAATTAGATTGGTCTATGCATATGGTTAGGGTTATGACATTCAGGTATGAGTCGACATATTTGTGATATTGTGCTGTACTAATCTAGACTGACTTTTCATACTTGATTGTTATGCATGAATGCTAATTATTTATGAGTTTATAATGTGAACATGTTAGCTAGTTATTGTTATGGATAACCTGACCTTAGTTATGTTTGAGTTGATATGTCGTGAAGTTACGTCATTCTAATATGGATTGATTGTGTAGAAAAGATAGCCTCCCTTGAGATACATTAAGATATGAGTTGACTTATGTTGTCTATTTGGTGTTTGAGTGTTTGGTGTCTATTATGTCGTCTAGTTGATTTATCTAACATGGTACATTCATAGTTTGTATGAATGTTTGATTAATTGCATGATATGAGTTTGTGTTTGTAAGATTGTATGAGTAAATGATATTGTTTTACGATGGTTTTACTAATACATAGGTGTTGAGACAGTTGATATGTACTTGAGTGTAAGTAGGTGAAAGTTGTAGCATTATGTCTAATGACTACGAGTTGACTATGGATTATGACATTGATGTTAGTCTCGGTAAAGGTTGATTTCAAATTAGTAGATATGTTGACTTTATCTTTGGAACATGTGGTTGACATGTGTGTTTAGTTACAAGGCAACGTGATTGGCACAACAAGGTAATATAATTAGTATATCATTACATTTATTTATGCACTGACAGTTATGTGTTATGGCAGTATGATACAGAGAATTGCATGGCAAAGAAATTGCCATGGAATCTTAAAGAAGGCTCAGGTTGAGCTTTCCCTTGGAAGCACTAGGAACCCATGGTGATTGAGTCAAGGTGTCTATTGAGAGTCTTGTGCATGATCATGCCAGTTTTTTTATGGTGTTGTAATTTTATTGGTTTTCATGATTTTATTCTTGTCTGTTTCTTGTGCTTTCTTTTTACATTTTGAGTCTTGGGAATTGGTTTGGGAAAGAGGAAAGTTAATGGAGTACGGGGAGAGTTGTGCAGTACCTAATAGGTGATGTAAGTCCTGGTTGAAGCTTAGTGTGTGTATAAGGGCAGTTGAAAGAAAGAGTATGACAACTAGTTGGATTGGTTGGGTCCATTGAGGTAAATGGACTGTGATAGGACAATCATGAGAAAGCTAACAGGAAAGGTAAAGTGAATGGATGTGATGCATCCGATTCATTGGCTATGTTGGGAACGATTGTTCTCAATGTTGTACACGATGTGCATGAATAAAGGAAGTTCTCTTAACCATGACCTTGAGATCAAGTAATTGTGTTGTGACCATGTTTTTTTTTATGATAATGTTTATATGAATATATGTATGTATGTACATTGTTATCTGACAGGGTCATTAGGGATCATGATTATTTTATGTTGATGTTTATATGTATACATGTATTTATGTATGTCGTTGTATGATAGGGTCACCAGAGATGATTATTGTGGAGGAATGATTGCTTATGCAGGTTAATGGCATGAAGAGGTTCCTGGTTTATGAGGAATCAAGTGGGAAGAGTAGTCATGAAAAATATATGAGGTTAGTATCATGTGGATATGAATTGATATGGTATGCTTGTATTATGCCTATGTTTATGTTATAATAGGCAACGCCGAAGGATACATCAGTAGAATGAAAACAATGTGTTTTGCGGCATGCTAAGATAAGCATAGATGATAGAGAGACACTGGAAGCAAGGTTGCTTGGTAGAGACAATGTGGTTTTGGATACACAGTGCTAATGTTGTGCATATGTTGTACATGTTGCATCTGTCATGTTATGCACATGCAGTGTTGTGTATATATAGTGTGTGTACATGTTGTTTATGCAATGTTATGTACAAGGTGACATAGATAGTGTTGAGTGAATATTTCACATGCAGTATTAGGTATAGATGGTGCTATGTACATGTTGGATTTGCGGTGTTGTATACATATTGTATTGTACGCATGATGGATATGTAGTGTTGTGTGCATATGGTGTTGTGCGCATGTTGGATATGCGATGTTGTGTACATATGATGTTATGTACATGTTGTATATGAAATGTTATCTACATATGGTGTTGTGTTCAGGTTGTGCATGTGCTTCTATGTAGATATGGTGTTGTGTGCATGATTGTACATGTGGTGTTTTGTGCATGTGGTGCTATGTACATGTTGTACGTATGGTGTTGTGTGTAGGGGGTGTTATGTACATGTCGTGCATGTGATGATATGTACATGTGGTGTCGTGCACATGTCTTTCATGTGGTACTGTGTATAGGTGGTATTGTGTACACATTGTTCAGGTGGTGCAGCGTACATGTGGTGCTGTGTACACGTTGTGTTGATGATTTCGTGTACATGTGATGTTGTGCACATTTTGTGTAGGTGGTGTTGTGTACAGGTGGTATTGTGTACATGATGAACATATGGTATTGGTGTGCATGTGGGATTGTGTGTATGTTGTACATGTTGTGTTGCGAGCACACAGTACTCTGTATGTGCATTATGTAGTCGTGGTATCACGACATGTGTATTCGTTGTGTTGTACTCTGTGTACGTATATGTATTGTGTTGTACATCAGGTGTAGGTGTATGTATTGTGGTATGGTGTACACCGAATGTAAGAGTATGTATTGTGTTGTGTTGTACACTGGGTGTAGGTGTATGTGTTGTATATTAGGTGTAGGTGCATCTATTGCATGGCATTGTATGTCGTGTGTGGTTATATGTGTGTGATTTACACTATGCGTATGTGTACATGGTTGAAGAGAAGGAATTGGGTGTTTGTCGGGTATGGAAACTAATTTGGTGTTCGTACAGAATAAGGACAAAGATAGAAGCTAAGGATTGATTGAAGGATAAGCATCAATAGTTTTTTTTCAGTTTTATTATGTGTGTGATTTATGATTCTCGTATATGATGGTTACATGTGACCTATGATTTTGGTTTATGATGGTTACATGTGATTTATGATTTTGATCTATGATGGTTGTGTTTTGAGTAACCTGATGTGATATATTTATACATGATGATTTGGTCAAAGATGTTAGTTTGACTTGTTGTGACAGGAAACGAACATAATTGCAAGTGTACCTTTTTGTTGGGCCACTAATGTGGTATGATTTGAAGTTATTTCAATTGATTTTCAATCTAATGGAAATTATGTGCTTGGTACAAGAAAGCATGAAATGCCTAGTTGGGTGGTCGAAACTGACGGCAAGCATTAGTAGCAAAAACAAAGGGAATTGGAACATGAAGCAATATGCTGGTAAAGAATTCAGGAGTAGGACATTGTGGGACACTGGTACCCAATAGTGTCAATTGATTTCCATGAGCATGCTATGACCGATATGACAATTTTGAGGTAGGTATATGCCTTGGGTGTTGACCTTCCGATGTGAGGAAGCCCTTGTAAGGGATGGATTGCTTGGGATAGGGGATGTCGGGGAACTTGGGAGGTGAGTGATTGCATGGAAGGGGGTGACTGAATTTCCCAAGGGATTGTGTAGCAGAGAAAGAAGGCCGGGGATATATTTGTTTTGTTCATTAGCATTGTCAGATGGAATCATATGCAAATTAGAAGTGCACCCTGGAACAATGAGCCGATAAGTGTTCACTGAGAGGACAAGTCGTGCAGAATTGTAGTGCTGGACATTGGATGCATATTTGACCTTGCTGTGGATTTTGTACTTCTTGGGAAGGAGGTGAGCCCTGGTATTACTTCGTAGGTGGAGGTGTGAGCCTATGGATTCCCTTGTTGTGGATGCAAGCATCATATCCTTTTCTTTATTGGTTGAGAAAATGTGCATATGTGTATATGTGGTTATTATTGTAAATATCGTAATGAGTTGAGATATAAAGCTCCAATAATCGGTATGGTTGTTATCTTGTCACGTTGTCTTGATGTTTTTCTTTTGAGTAGGTCATTCATTGTAAATACTGCAACGAGCTAAGTTATAAAGCTCCATCGTCAGTGTGTTTGCTTCTCAAAGATTTTGGTGAGGTCTTAGTGTGGTTTAAAACTGAGGACAGTGTTCCCCAAGGGGGAAGGGTATGTAACAACCCCTTGTTAAAAGTTCATGTAATAAAAGTCAATAAAGGAAAAATAAGACCACAGTTAAGGGACACTCATTCAAAGTTGAATGTTGGGCAAGACATGCTAGTGTGGGTGTCCATTTAGTTTATTATGGCTAAGGAAATTGGCAAAGGCAATGACAAAGGCATTTGTTGGGTGAAAATATTATCGTTTAATTCTGTTGTAGTACTTGCCCAACTATTTAATTTTTCAATCCGAGGTTCGTAGGCTTACGAGGCACATGCACTATATATGCAGGACCGAAGTGGAACTAATTTAATCTAAATTACTGAAATCGAATTAATCTAGGAATGCATTGAAATACTAACTAGGAAAGCAGGAAATTGCATAAGGGAAAAGCAATACAACATGTGAAGAATTTGAATGACAAACAACATATGTGAGCTCACAACAATAAAACTATCTCAAATTATATTACAAGAATCAAATTACAAATCATGAAAGCATAACAATAAAAGATGAAAAACTAAGAATTCCTTTCCATTATTCATTATTATCCAAATGAAGAGAGAGCACTCTCTTATATACATGAGGAAGATAACCATCTCATAATTACATATCCAATATTCTCTCAAGCACTCTCAACTAATTTCCCATTATTACAAGATATGATCCCTTTGAATCCTCCACAAATCTCTCAAGCATTTTCAACTACTTTCCCATTATTACAAAATATGATCCCTTTGAATCCTCCACAAATCTCTCACATATCTTGGATAAGATATGCTAACCAAATCCTCCATGATTTTCTCCTTAGGAATAGGCTTGCATAATTATCTCCTTAATATGGTGGAGGAGATATGGATAAGATATGCCAACCAAATCCTCCATGATTTTCTCCTTAGGAATAGGCTTGCATAATTATCTCCTTGATATGGTGGAGGAGATATGGATAAGATATGCCAACCAAATCCTCCATGATTTTCTCCTTAGGAATAGGCTTGCATAATTATCTCCTTAATATGGTGGAGGAGATATTTGAGAAGTCTCTTGGAATTAATTCTTCACATATTTCCTACACATCACAAAACTCACATATTCTTGAGATATATATAAAAATATGTATATTTTCTAATATTTAATCATAAATTCACTTGTAATACAAAAAGGAATAAAATGGAAAATAAGAAGGTGAAACCCAAATGTATTTATGAAAATGATATGATAAAAGGTTAATGGGATGATGAAATGTAAGGAATAGTGAAGAAAAAGGTGGATGAAAATATGAGATTTCTGAGTCCCAACATCCTCCCCAACTGAACTTGTTGCATGTCCTCATGCAACCATGCATGGGTCTCTTTAAGAACATTTGGCATCTTGAACTTTGGCTTTACATGATGATGTCTTTTAATAATGAATGTTTCCACGATATGTGAAAGACATGAGTAACAACTTACATTTTCTTATGGTTGGTTCTTGTGTGACAACCATGAATACAAAGAATGTTGGTTCTTGTGTTAACAACATTCATTTCGTTTTTTGTTCTCTTTTCTTCAATAATAATGTAAACACTCACTGGAAATCATAATGTGCATAAGAAAGCCCTTTTGTAATTTTAATGAAGCATGCCAATATTGCGTATGAAGCAAAGTGCAACAAAGTATCATTGGAAAATAAATGTTGGTGAATGGTAAATGAGAAAAATGGAGTGATAGTGGTGAAGAAATAGAATCATGGTAGTGAATATGTAGTGAATATAGTTCTTCCCCCCCCGCAACTGAATTGGTTGCATGTCCTCATGCAACTTGACAAGGCTCATGAAAGGAAATGTAGCATGGTGAGGGAATTTTCCAAAATATTCAAGTTAGCATGTAAGGAATTGCATGATTAAAGATTAGAAAACAACATACCTCTACTTACCCAAGAATGATGAACTATGCAATAGGAATGTAGCTACTGCTGCTGCTGGATCAGGAAAATGTGACTAATGTTGTTGTAACTGGATCCTGGGAAATGAAGGAATCTAAACTGCTGACGCTGAATCATGGAAAAGATAAACGCTGAAAGTGGAACTATGGTACTCTCATAGATTAGAATTCATGCTGCTGTAACTACTGAGGGAGTCGTGAAAAAGTGTATAGTCTTTGTCTGCTACTAAACTTCTTGGTACAATTCTAATCATGCGAAAGAATGTGTTGATGTCAAGCATGAAAAGAAATCATTGGATTACCGACCATTGATGCATGCCGTTAACCAATGTGAGGCAACTCACCATTGATGTCAATGAGTGCCAAGGTACCCGGGTACATCTTGCGAAATGCGAATAAAGGGGTTGACGTCGAGCCATTTGCAAGATCTGACGATCAAGGGACATTGATGTATTCCCATGATTGTTAGCAAGAGAACTTGCCATTGAGGCATGCAAGTCTCAAGGTACCCACAATGAACTCTAGTTTATTTCCCAGATAAGGTGCTAATGTCGATGCGCCAAGACTTGTTGAAAGGTGGGCCTTAAGGAATCCCACATCAGTCAACGCGAGTTTGTACAAAAATATTTGGTAGGACTATAAATGGAAAGAACTCACGGACAAGCAGTGTGGATCAACATGGCGAGGAAAACAAGGCAATGTAATCATGGAAAGGGAATGAGTTTTATTCAAAAGGAAAACTAGAAGGTAAAAATAAACTGAAAAGGATAAAGGAATGTATGCGATTCAGAAAAATAGGCGTGCATGAAGTCGTGAAAGATAAGGTAATGGAAGATTGCTGCAACATAAGGATGGTCTAGGTGTGAGTAGTCATGACGCAAAAGGATTTTTGTGTAGTGGAAAATGTCATGATATGTGCAGTGAAGAATTAGTTCCTTCAAGCGTCCAATGATGCATGTTTCATTGTGATTTCGAAAAAAATCACTTTTGCATTAGATTGTCTTCACTCTGAAAAACTTAGCACCATTCCTGCATAAAAATTGTCACCTTTGTGTGCCATCTCCATTGATCATTCCTGTATGAATTGACTCAAAAACAAATTAGCTCATTTTCAAGAATTTATGAAATGTCCATTTTTAATTATTTTTCGAAGTTAACCAACAAATAAATCAAAAACTTTTATTATTTTTATTTTTTATTTAAACTAATGTAAAACTAAAATTGTAATTAATCTAACCTTTACCATTCAAAAATTCGAACTAAACTAACCTTCACCCATGACAAGAGACTAACATTTTAGGCATATCTTTTACCATCCATGGCCGCAGCTTTTGAATGCATCGAACTGTTTTTCCCCTCCTTCAAAATAGGTCGATTATCCTTCTCTCCAGGTTTCCACGTGAACCACATTTCTGTAACTTGCATCAGAATAAATTCTGTGATCATGCCAGGGTCTAATACTACATCAAAAGTTTTATGGAACATCGAATGCGATGACAATATAAATCTGCAATGAGATCAGAAATATTAAGGTGCAGAAATAGATATAAGTGGTAAATTGTGTTCCTTTGAAAATTCTCGCAACCTTAGCAAGCGAGCCATTGAAATAGCATTATCGACTATCTCAAAAAGCACAGTAGTGGAATTTAACCCTGCCACTGTTGCCAAATCCGCAGATGCTTTTATATGACTCTCGTTAAGAATCCTCTTTCTCTTCTGACGTTGAAGCCAGGTGCTGCAGCTTTCAAAACAAATTTATACATGCATCATAGCCATCCATATCATCGTCGTCATCGTCTTTACCTTCAAAATTTTCTCTTGAAATCCTTCTCTCTCCATCTCGCTCGGAGACTCGCCTCTGTATGAGGAGGCTGCTGCAGCTACTACATTTCTCTTTTTGTAAAAGAGAAGATTTATTAAAAGACGCAGCAATTGTCCCTCGTCCTCCAAAGAATACAGTTGCACCCATGCACGATTTTCATTGTGATAACTGTGTCTTAGTCACGAGCGATTCCTCGCGTTTTGGAAAATAAGCAACTTCGTCTCCACAATCGAAAAAATAAAAAAACAGTGCCATGATCAAGACACACGAACAATGATAAAGGAAATCCATCAACATGTTCAGCTAATAATTTGTTTTGAGTAGTTCCATGTCCAAGTTCGAATTTTGCAAGGGACTGGAAACCTAGCCATAGTGTATCTTGACTTACATCTGTGATGACAACATTCCCTCAGGATTCAACCATTGTGATCTAATTTGCAGAATTTGTTAAGAGCTATAGACATAATGGCGTGGAAAGAAATGCTGCTTTGATATTTAGCGTTTTTGATTACTCCCACCAGGCATGACAGATTCATCTTTGTCTTTCACTCCATTATTGCCTGGTTCATGACTGTGGTGGCAGAACTGTTGGTCGAAAAACAGAAATATGTTACAAGCTCAAGATTATCGGGAGTCAGAGCCACATGGGCGTCGATTCAGCTTCCAATCTGAGGCAAGGGAATCAAATCCTTGCATGTAGGAAGATCTGGAGTAACTGCCTCCTCGATATTTGATTTAGTGATAGAAAAATCCGATTTAACTTATCGTGTAGTGATTTGTTCCTGCAAAATTGGAATTTGTATTATCGTTTCCTAATTTTCTGGACAAAGAGCCGGATTTTTAATTTATGTTTTGGAGGATTTTGTGGGCGTTGTTGAGCAAGTTGCGATAGTGGAGGGCATCTTTTCAACGATACGCTGGCCAGGGATAGAGGATGCGGCCAAAATCTCGAAAAAATATTGCAAAATTGGATCCTGGTGGGATGTGTTATGTGCATATATCAGTCAGATGACGTTCTGGCCTTTTTTCCAGCAAATATTACAACTTCAACGCCTTCATTTATGATTGCACTCCTCAGATGTTTATTAGATTTGCAGGTTCGATTTGGATAGAAGATTGAAGCAGTAGAGCAAGAAACACCGGATCTCCACTTTATTAACTTTTTTTGTTGTCAAACCCTCGTTTTTCTACCACACCTGTCAAACAATTAAGGAAGAGTTATTGCGCATTCACAGTTTATTTGCAGTTTGAATCGCATTAAACTTGGAGGCGGAGTAAAAAGCCATATTTCGAATCAGGTTTCAGCTCTGCTTGGTTCATGCTCGGGTTTTAACAATACGTTGGTGTTTTTCAATGCCCCGTTGTTTTTTTTTTTTTCGTTTTAATATGTATTTTTTTATTATATTGGGTGAGTTTTGTTTTTTTTTTTTTTTGTTTTATGTGTTTGTTGGGTTTTTTTTTAAATGAAATTGAGTCCTATCTAAAAAATGTTAGTTGTTTTGTTTTTTGTTTTTGTTTTTTTTAACTAAAATCTAAAAAGAAACTAAATTTTATTAAATTCCTAATCTCCGAAGATTTTTTTGAAAATGGACATAAAGTGAGAAGATGTCTTTGATAAATCGCAATTTATTCATTCTTGAAAATGTTTATTGACAACTTATTTTCTGATCCTCGCGATCGCACTAAGCGCGGAGGAGAGCATACTTATTCTAGGTAAAAGCAAAACTAAAAATGAAAGTAAAAACTAAAAATGAAAGCCTACCTACTCTATACTAATTAGAAAAATAAAAATAGTTACGTGTAATTAAACTTCCAATGAAGCCATTCACGTAGCAGTAACAACAATATATCCAGAAGCAATTTTTTAAATGATGGATGAAAATATTCGAGAGTGAATGAGTCTAGTTGCTGTAACTGCAAATCAACTAAAAAATAAAAAGATGAATCTAATCTAGTACTTACCTGGAACCATTGTTCGATAAAGCTTTGATAGGCACAGTTTCTCTCACCTAGATCATGTTGTAAATCCTCTTCTTCTTCTCCGATCTACTGTTCTTCTTCCTCGAATTCCTGTTCGAATGATTGTTCGCCATCAGATACGCAGGATTCTTCAGATATTGAATCTTCGTTTATTTCTTGGGAAGTAGTTGAACTTTCAATTCTTGTCAAGATCTCCTTTTCCAGGGAAGAGGAGATTCCGACTTCTGCAAGGATCTGAGTGAGTAGTTCCAATCTGACACTCATTATAAAACACCTTTTGAAAGAGATTCTAAAAACAAAGTGGTAATAATTGTTTGAGTTTTTAATCCTTTTACAAGGTTTTAGTTCACAAAAACTCTTCCAAATCAGCACACTAAAAATTGAATTAAAAACAAAAGGACCACAGAAATAATATTGAATTCAATAATCAATTAAACCCTCTTACAAGGATTTCTCATTAATTGAGTAATCGAATTCTTCAACTACAACCATGAACCATGAATTCATCAAACACTCTTCACAGTTGCGAAAATCAAACACACTTGCAGAAATTGAAATTCACACTTGCATAAATGTAAACACACCCTACATGCCCTGATCCATAAGAGGTCGAGCCCGTTACAGTATCTCGAATGCAATGCGTAGGCTGTTCCCCACGTCTTACTGCCTTAACACCTCGGAGTTAGGAACATGTCTAAACACACTTGCATGAAAAATCAAACTAAACTTCAATCCATCGTGCCTCCTCGACAACGACACCAAAATGTTGGGTGAAAATATTATCGTTTAATTTTGTTGTAGTACTTGCCCAACTATTTAATCTTTCAATCCGAGGTTCGTAAGCTTACGAGGCACATGCACTATATATGCAGGACCGAAGTGGAACTAATTTAATCTAAATTATTGAAATCGAACTAATCTAGGAATGCATTGAAATACTAACTAGGAAAGCAGGAAATTGCATAAGGGAAAAGCAATATAACATGTGAAGAATTTGAATGACAAACAACATATGTGAGCTCACAACAATAAAACTGTCTCAAATTATATTACAAGAATCAAATTACAAATCATGAAAGCATAACAATAAAAGATGAAAAACTAAGAATTCCTTTCCATTATTCATTATTATCCAAATGAAGAGAGAGCACTCTTTTATATACATGAGGAAGATAACCATCTCACAATTACATATCCAATATTCTCTCAAGCACTCTCAACTAATTTCCCATTATTACAAGATATGGTCCCTTTGAATCCTCCACAAATATCTCAAGCATTTTCAACTACTTTCCCATTATTACAAAATATGATCCCTTTGAATCCTCCACAAATCTCTCACATATCTTGGATAAGATATGCTAACCAAATCCTCCATGACTTTCTCCTTAGGAATAGGCTTGCATAATTATCTCCTTAATATGGTGGAGGAGATATGGATAAGATATGCCAACCAAATCCTCCATGATTTTCTCCTTAGGAATAGGCTTGCATAATTATCTCCTTGATATGGTGGAGGAGATATTTGAGAAGTCTCTTGGAATTAATTCTTCACATATTTCCTACACATCACAAAACTCACATATTCTTGAGATATATATAAAAATATGTATATTTTCTAATATTTAATCATAAATTCACTTGTAATACAAAAATGAATAAAATGGAAAATAAGAAGGTGAAACCCAAATGTATTTATGAAAATGATATGATAAAAGGTTAATGGGATGATGAAATGTAAGGAATAGTGAAGAAAAAGGTGGATGAAAATATGACATTTCGAGTCCCAACATCCTCCCCAACTAAACTTGTTGCATGTCCTCATGCAACCATGCATGGGTCTCTTTAAGAACATTTGGCATCTTGAACTTTGGCTTTACATGATGATGTCTTTTAATAATGAATGTTTCCAGGATATGTGAAAGACATGAGTATCAACTTACATTTTCTTATGGTTGGTTCTTGTGTGACAACCATGAATACAAAGAATGTTGGTTCTTGTGTTAACAACATTCATTTCGTTTTTTGTTCTCTTTCCTTCAATAATAATGTAAACACTCACTGGAAATCATAATGTGCATAAGAAAGCCCTTTTATAATATTAATGAAGCATGCCAATATTGCATATGAAGCAAAGTGCAACAAAGTATCATTGGAAAATAAATGTTGGTGAATGGTAAATGAGAAAAATGGAGTGATAGTGGTGAAGAAATGGAATCATGGTAGTGAATATGTAGTGAATATAGTTCTTCCCCCCCCGCAACTGAATTGGTTGCATGTCCTCATTCAACTTGACATGGCTCATGAAAGGAAATGTAGCATGGTGAGGGAATTTTCCAAAATATTCAAGTTAGCATATAAGGAATTGCATGATTAAAGATTAGAAAACAACATACCTCTACTTACCCAAGAATGATGAACTATGCAATAGGAATGTAGCTACTGCTGCTGCTGGATCAGGAAAATGTGACTGATGTTGTTGTAATTGGATCCTGGGAAATGAAGGAATCTAAATTGCTGACGCTGAATCATGGAAAAGATAAACGCTGAAAGTGGAACTATGGTACTCTCATAGATTAGAATTCATGCTGCTGTAACTGCTGAGGGAGTCGTGAAAAAGTGTATAGTCTTCGTCTGCTACTAAACTTCTTGGTACAATTCTAATCATGCGAAAGAATGTGTTGATGTCGAGCATGAAAAGAAATCATTGGATTACCAGCCATTGATGCATGCCGTTAACCAATGCGAGGCAACTCACCATTGATGTCAATGAGTGCCAAGGTACCCGGGTACATCTTGCGAAATGCGAATAAAGGGGTTGACGTCGAGCCATTTGCAAGATCTGACGATCAAGGGACATTGATGTATTCCCATGCTTGTCAGCGAGAGAACTTGCCATTGAGGCATGCAAGTCTCAAGGTACCCACAATGAACTCTAGTCTATTTCCCAGATAAGGTGCTGATGTCGACGGAGCAAGACTTGTTGAAAGGTGGGCCTTAAGGAATCCCACATCAGTCAATGCGAGTTTGTAAAAAAAGATTTGGTAGGAATATAAATGGAAAGAACTCACGGACAAGCAGTGTGGATCAGCATGGCGAGGAAAACAAGGCAATGTAATCATGGAAAGGGAATGAGTTTTATTCAAAAGGAAAACTAGAAGGTAAAAATAAACTGAAAAGGATAAAGGAATGTATGCGATTCAGAAAAATAGGCGTGCATGAAGTCGTGAAAGATAAGGTAATGGAAGATTGCTGCAACATAAGGATGGTCTAGGTGTGAGTAGTCATGACGCAAAAGGATTTTTGTGTAGTGGAAAATGTCATGATATGTGCAGTGAAGAATTAGTTCCTTCAAGCGTCCAATGATGCATGTTTCATTGTGATTTCGAAAAAAATCACTTTTGTATTAGATTGTCTTCACTCTGAAAAACTTAGCACCATTCCTGCATAAAAATTGTCACCTTTGTGTGCCATCTCCATCGATCATTCCTGTATGAAGTGACTCAAAAACAAATTAGCTCATTTTCAAGAATTTATGAAATTTCCATTTTTTAATTATTTTTCGAAGTTAACCAACAAATAAATCAAAAACAATTTTATTATTTTTATTTTTTATTTAAACTAATGTAAAACTAAAATTGTAATTAATCTAACCATTACCATTCAAAAATTCGAACTAAACTAACCTTCACACATGACAAGAGACTAACATTTTAGGCATATCTTTTAGTGTCCATGGTCACAACTTTTGAATGCATCGAACTGTTTTTCCCCTCCTTCAAAATAGGTCGATTATCCTTCTCTCCAGGTTTCCACGTGAACCACATTTCTGTAACTTGCATCAGAATAAATTCTATGACCATGCCAGGGTCTAATACTACATAAAAAGTTTTATGGAACATCGAATGCGATGACAATATAAATCTGCAATGAGATCAGAAATATTAAGGTGCAGAAATAGATATAAGTAGTAAATTGTGTTCCTTTGAAAATTCTCGCAACCTTAGCAAGCGAGCCATTGAAATAGCATTATCGACTATCTCACAAAGCATAGTAGCGGAATTTAACCCTGCCACTGTTGCCAAATCCGCAGATGCTTTTATATGACTCTCGTTAAGAATCCTCTTTCTCTTCTGACGTTGAAGAGAGGTGCTGCAGCTTTCAAAACAAATTTATACATGCATCATAGCCATCCATATCATCGTTGTCATCGTCTTTACCTTCAAAATTTTCTCTTGAAATCCTTCTCTCTCCATCTCACTCGGAGACTCGCCTCTGTATGAGGAGGCTGCTGCAGCTGCTACATTTCTCTTTTTGTAAAAGAGAAGATTTATTAAAAGACGCAGCAATTGTCCCTCGTCCTCCAAAGAATACAGTTTCACCCATGCACGATTTTCGTTGTGATAACTGTGTCTTAGTCATGAGCGATTCCTCGCGTTTTGGCAAATAAGCAACTTCGCCTCCACAATCGAAAAATAAAAAAACAGCGCCATGATCAAGACACACGAACAATGATAAAGGAAATCCATCAACATGTTCAGCTAATAATTTGTTTTGAGTAGTTCCATGTCCAAGTTCGAATTTTGCAAGGGACTGGAAACCTAGCCATAGTGTATCTTGACTTACATCTGTGATGACAACATTCCCTCAAGATTCGGCCATTGTGATCTAATTTTCAGAATTTGTTAAGAGCTATAGACATAATGGCATGGAAAGAAATGCTGCTTTGATATTTAGTGTTTTCGATTGCTCCCACTAGGCATGACAGATTCATCTTTGCCTTTCACTCCATTATTGCCTGGTTCATGATTGTGGTGGTAGAACTGTTGGCTGAAAAACAGAAATATGTTACAAGCTCAAGATTATCGGGAGTCAAAGCCACATCGGCATCAATTCAGCTTCCAATCTGAGGCAAGGGAATCAAATCCTTGCATGTAGGAAGATTTGGAGTAACTGCCTCCTCGATATTTGATTTAGTGATAGAAAAATCTGATTTAACTTATCGTGCAGTGATTTGTTCCTACAAAATTGGAATTTGTATTATCGTTTCCTAATTTTCTGGACAAAGAGCTGGATTTTTAATTTATGTTTGGGAGGATTTTGTGGGTGTTGCTAAGTGAGTTGCGATAGTGGAGGGCATCTTTTCAACGATACGTTGGCCAGGGATAGAGGATGCAGCCAAAATCTCTAAAAAATATTGCAAAATTGGATCCTGGTGGGATGTGTTATGTGCATATATTAGTCAGATGATGTTCTGGCCTTTTTTCCAGCAAATATTACAACTTCAACGCCTTCATTTATGATTGCACTCCTCAGATGTTTATTAGATTTGCAGGTTCGATTTGGATAGAAGATGAAGCAGTAGAGCAAGAAACACCGGATCTCCACTTTATTAACTTTTTTTTTTGTCAAACCCTCGTTTTTCTACCACACCTGTCAAACAATTAAGGAAGAGTTGTTGCGCATTCACAGTTTATTTGCAGGTTGAATCGCATTAAACTTGGAGGCAGAGTAAAAAGCCATATTTCGAATCAGGTTTCAGCTCTGCTTGGTTCATGCTCGGGTTTTAACAATATGTTGGTGTTTTTCAATGCCCCTTTGTTTTTTTTTTTTTTTTTTTTCGTTTTAATATGTATTTTTTTATTATATTGTGTGAGTTTTGTTTTTTTTTTTTTTGTTTTATGTGTTTGTTGGTTTTTTTTTTAAATGAAATTGAGTCCTATCTAAAAAATGTTAGTTGTTTTGTTTTTTGTTTTTGTTTTTGTTTTTTTTAACTAAAATCTAAAAAGAAACTAAATTTTATTAAATTCCTAATCTCAGAAGTTTTTTTTGAAAATGGACATAAAGTGAGAAGATGTCTTTGATAAATCGCAATTTATTCATTCTTGAAAATGTTTATTGACAACTTATTTTCTGATCCTCGCGATCGCACTAAGCGCGGAGGAGAGCATACTTATTCTAGGTAAAAGCAAAACTAAAAATGAAAGTAAAAACTAAAAATGAAAGCCTACCTACTCTATACTAATTAGAAAAATAAAAATAGTTACGTGTAATTAAACTTCCAATGAAGCCATTCACGCAGCAGTAACAACAATATATCCAGAAGCAATTTTTTAAATGATGGATGAAAATATTCGAGAGTGAATGAGTCTAGTTGCTGTAACTGCAAATCAACTAAAAAATAAAAAGATGAATCTAATCTAGTACTTACCTGGAACCATTGTTCGATAAAGCTTTGATAGGCACAGTTTCTCTCACCTAGATCATGTTGTAAATCCTCTTCTTCTTCTCTGATCTACTGTTCTTCTTCCTCGAATTCCTGTTCGAATGATTGTTCGCCATCAGATACGCAGGATTCTTCAAATATTGAATCTTCGTTTATTTCTTGGGGAGTAGTTGAACTTTCAATTCTTGTCAAGATCTCCTTTTCCAGGGAAGAGGAGATTCCGACTTCTGCAAGGATCTGAGTGAGTAGTTCCAAGCTGACACTCATTATAAAACCATGTTGAAAGAGATTCTAAAAACAAAGTGCTAATAATTGTCTGAGTTTTTAATCCTTTTACAAGGTTTTAGTTCACAAAACCTCTTCCAAATCAGCACACTAAAAAGTGAATTAAAAACAAAAGGACCACAGAAATAATCTTGAATTCAAAACTCAATTAAACCCTCTTACAAGGACTGCTCATTAATTGAGTAATCGAATTCAACAACTACAACCATGAACCATGAATTCATCAAACACTCTTCACAGTTGCGAAAATCAAACAGACTTGCAGAAATTGAAATTCACACTTGCATAAATGTAAACACACCCTACATGACCTGATCCATAAGAGGTCGAGCCCGTTACGGTATCTCGAATGCGATGCGTAGGCTGTTCCCCACGTCTTACCGCCTTAACACCTCGGAGTTAGGAACATGTCTAAACACACTTGCATGAAAAATCAAACTAAACTTCAATCCATCGTGCCTCCCCGGCAACGGCGCCAAAATGTTGGGTGAAAATATTATCGTTTAATTCTATTGTAGTACTTGCCCAACTATTTAATTTGTCAATCCGAGGTTCATAGGCTTACGAGGCACATGCACTATATATGCAGGACCGAAGTGGAACTAATTTAATCTAAATTACTGAAATCGAATTAATCTAGGAATGCATTGAAATACTAACTAGGAAAGCAGGAAGTTGCATAAGGGAAAAGCAATACAACATGTGAATAATTTGAATGACAAACAACATATGTGAGCTCACAACAATAAAACAATCTCAAATTATATTACAAGAATTAAATTATAAATCATGAAAGCATAACAATAAAAGATGAAAAACTAAGAATTCCTTTCCATTATTCATTATTATCCAAATGAAGAGAGAGCACTCTCTTATATACATGAGGAAGATAACCATCTCATAATTACATATCCAATATTCTCTCAAGCACTCTCAACTAATTTCCCATTATTACAAGATATGATCCCTTTGAATCCTCCACAAATCTCTCAAGCATTTTCAACTACTTTCCCATTATTACAAAATATGATCCCTTTGAATCCTCCACAAATCTCTCACATATCTTGGATAAGATATGCTAACCAAATCCTCCATGATTTTCTCCTTAGGAATAGGCTTGCATAATTATCACCTTAATATGGTGGAGGAGATATGAATAAGATATGCCAACCAAATCCTCCATGATTTTCTCCTTAGGAATAGGCTTGCATAATTATCTCCTTAATATGGTGGAGGAGATATTTGAGAAGTCTCTTGGAATTAATTCTTCACATATTTCCTACACATCACAAAAGTCACATATTCTTGAGATATATATAAAAATATGTATATTTTCTAATATTTAATCATAAATTCACTTGTAATACAAAAATGAATAAAATGAAAAATAAGAAGGTGAAACCCAAATGTATTTATGAAAATGATATGATAAAAGGTTAATGGGATGATGAAATGTAAGGAATAGTGAAGAAAAAGGTGGATGAAAATATGACATTTCTGAGTCCCAACAACATTAAAAAGGGAAAAAAGGTATTTTGGCACATTTATTTACGAAAATAAAGGAAAATAGGAGAAAAGGAAGGTGAATGGCCACATGTTGCATGTGAGGAGAAAATTGAAGGAAATAATGGAAATTGAAGAAAATAGAGGCCTCATTGATAAAAAGGCTTCTCAGGATCAGTTGGCAAGATTTTTTCTCAGCTCTATAGAAAGGAAGGGAAAAGCAAGAAAAGGAAGGAAAAGGAAAGAAAAGGAAAGAAAAGGAAAGCAAAGATCAAGCAAGAAGGAGCAAGATCAATCAACGTCAATAGGAATACTTGTAGGTAACATATTGCATGTGTGATTTCCTAGGTGGTTTTTGACATGCATGGATTTGCATGTTGGTATATGGTTCTCTTGTTGTGGGTGGAATGGTTTTTTTGGGTTATGACAATGTTTTTTCAACCTTTCCTTGCCTTTTTCTAGATAGCCATGGTGTGATGGGATTGTTTTCTCGGTTTTGAGCTTTGGAATTGCTGAATGGTTTCAGACTCAGAAGTAGACATGATCTAAGGAAAATTCCCAAAGGCCTGGGAATCCCTTGACTGATTTTGGCAGGATACACGGTAAAACCCAAGGGTGGTGTCTTAATTTAGGGCCTAATGATCTGGTATGGATTGCAGTAAAGCCTGAGAGACAAGGAGACAAAAAATTCCTCAAGGATAGTGATGAAGTCTCAAGGCATTCCGTGCTTAGTTTGGTTTTGTGATCTCGGTGTCAGTTTTGGTGAGATCATGGTTTTGTGAGGGTGAAGGTGGTTTAACCTCTGGATTCCCTTAGTTTTTTTGGATTGGTTTATCCATGAGATCCCACATTCATGCTTGGAATATGGCATGAGGGTGACTGGATGAAAGAAGGATTTGGTCTTGCCAGGTTTATGGTCGGGTGGTATGTGGAAGTCCCGAACTTGGTCGACTCTTACCTATGTTTAATGAAAGATAAGTTCTCTTCCTTTTTTACTTGTTAATATGTGGCCTTAATAGTTGTTATCTCATTTTTATTTACATGGTTTAATGTTGGTTATAAGCATGGTTATGTGACTGGTTATAGTCATGGTTATTTCATGTATTTACTTGTAAATGAAAGGATAATGGATGCAAGACCTAATTGATGTCAAAAAAGTTAAAGGAAGAGGGTGGTGACCCTTCTTATCAAGTCTCATATGATTTATCAGTCATTTATGCTCTGTATTGTGTTAGGATATTCCTACACATAGGAAATAGTTAAGTACAACTTGGTCTAGTGTAGAGTTAGGTATAGAGTTAGGTAAAGTGTGTTTCTTTACCGTTGTACATTTTGTAACTTACAATCCGACAGTCACGATATGTAGTGGTCCGACGGTTCATTCTCTCCTCGGTATTACCGACACTTGATCCGTGGCTTGACACCCGATTGGTCCATGAATTCTATTTAAAGCGCATGGAGGGTCATTTGTAGGGTAATCCGTGCATGAGAGAAACATATGTAAATTTTCATTCTTTTATTAATAAATTGCCTGAAGTGGCCGCGTTGGCTCAGGCCGTGGACTGTTTCCCTCTTTGAGGGTTTTAACCACGTCAAAATACTGGTGTATTGATCTGCGATCTGGTTGTGAGCGGTGTCCTTTTGGTGTTCTGTCTGAGGAACTTACCCTGTAAATTCCTACATGGTATCAGAGCTATTTGAGGGCCGCGTCCGTTGGTGATCCAAATCTGAAGCCGGTAGAACTGCATCCGACTGCCGTTTCCTAGATCTGCTGTTTCTGACTGCTTTCGGGTTGAGAGGATTGCTCTGTTGTGTTCGGAGCATCTGTTCCAGTTAGGAACCCCTTTCGTTTCACATGAAAAGGTTTCCGGTAGCCCTAGCTGCGTCATTTTTAAGATCTGGAGGTATACAATGTTTATTTGCAGTTTACTGTTATTTTCTCTCTGTTTATTTCGGTTTCGGTTTATTTAGGCTTTTTATTACCAGATCTATACCTTTCATTTCTGCATATGCTCTTTGCCCTGCGACTCTGTGTGATCTGGGAAAATCAGAAACATAAAGGAAGGATTTTTCTCATGCATATGCTCTTTTCCCTGCGCCTTAGGGTGATCTCGGAAAATCAGAAACATTGAGAAAAATATTTAGTTTCCGGCCAAAGTTAACTTTGAGCCGCAAGGTTCATTTTTGAAAATATTTAGTTTTTCGGCTAAAACTAACTTCGAGCCATAAGGTTCGTTTTCTTTGCATGTCCATGTTGGGTTTTGTGTTTTGTGTTTTGTAGGGAAAAAGAGCTTTCTCAAGGCAAGCACGCAACCCAAAGCACGCCCCCCCCTCTCTCTCTCTCTCAAATTTTTTGTATAGATCAATTGGTTCAAAGCTATTTTAAGAGAGTAGAGGTCTTGGGTTCAAGTCTCCATTTTGTAGGGGCGGATTTTTTTCATTTCCGCACATTCCCGCACTTCGTCGGCAACTTCAACAATTTTTTTTCAAAAAGCCATAACTTCTTCATCCGGAAGCCGTTTTCAGAGCCGTTTTTTTTAAACTAGCCTAATTTTTCGAGATCTATCCATTGGAACACTTATTTTCAGCATATTTAGCTTCAGTTTCCATTGAAATGGAAAGTCAATACCAAGTTACCCTTGACAGCACCAACTACTTCCAATGGTTGGCTTACATTGAGGATTTACTTAGAAGTAAAGGTCTCTTCAGAATAGCCTCAGGCCAAGAAAAGAAACCGAAGGATGAAGATAAGGCTGCTAAATGGGAAAATAGGCAAGATCAAGCACGTGGACTGATAGGGATGTCTATTTCTCCAGATCTTAGATTCCATATTGCAGAAATTGATTCTCCCGATGAAGCAATGAAACAAATCAATAAAGTTTTTGGCATTAAAAATGAAATTAGAGCCCATCAACTTGAAAATGAGTTGCTTACATTGGACCCTAATAATTTTTCTTGCATTGAAGATTTCTTGTCCAAGTTCAAGACCCTTAGATATCTTTTGGAAGGTGTTAAAGTTAAGAAAGAAGATAGTAATCTTATCTATTCCATTCTTACAAAGTTGGGACCAGCCTACTCTGTGTTTGTTTCCACCTTCCATTCTACAAGAGAAGCCTTCATTTCTCAAGGAAAAGACTA
The DNA here is from genome assembly GCA_031772625.1 of Pinus tabuliformis. NCBI lineage: Eukaryota > Viridiplantae > Streptophyta > Pinopsida > Pinales > Pinaceae > Pinus > Pinus tabuliformis. The sequence goes on from CM062819.1 coordinate 1,408,421,181, forward strand.
CAAGTCCCCTTCCTTTGACTCTTTTTGTGATTCTTTAATAAGAGAACAAGAAAAACTCTTACACCTTGGTCTTCTTAATCTTGGAAACTCTTCCAAGAAAGCGTTAGCCGCCCAGCAGCAACCAAATTCAAAGAATCCCAAGAAGTCATATCCTAAAAAGAATGGTCCTAAACCAAACAAGGGTCCTAAGCAATTTCAGCCCCAAAATGAAAAATCATTTCAACAAAATGATAAGACAAATAAAAACAAAGGGAAGAAGACTGATAGACATTGCAATTTTTGTAATCGAGATGGCCACTTAGAATCAAAATGCTTTAAGAAGATGGAAGCCTTGGAAGCAGCAATGAAGAAGCATAACATCCATTTGGGGCAATCTTCAACTTCAACTTCATCTTCAGGAATGGCACTTTCTGCATGTGGTTGTCAAGCATCTCGGTCTGGCTATGCATTAAATGTATCTTCTTCTTCTCATTCTCATGAGTGGCTCATTGATTCTGGAGCTTCTTATCACATGGCCAAAAACAAAGCCATGTTTTCTTCTTTAAATGATTGTAACACCAAAAATATATATGTTGGTGATGATAGATCTCTTAATGTTGTAGGGACTGGAACTGTTCATCTAGACAATGGTCAGTTTAATGATGTATTATGTGTTCCAACCTTATCCTGCAACCTTCTATCTGTATATTAGATAACTCATTCAGGTGAAGGTAAAATCGTTGAATTTTCACCTCATGATGTTGTAATCAAGGACTTAAGAGATCCTAAACAGATTTTGGCTACTGGCATTGCTGATGATTCCACAAGGTTGTATAAGTTTCACAACTTTGGGTCATCAAATCTTCCCTCAGTATTTGTTGCTCATAACGATGAAGTGAGCAAACTTTGGCATGAACGATTTGGTCACTTAAACTATCGCTCCCTTCAGCATCTATGTAAAGAAAATATGGTGACAGGTCTTCCTATGGTATCTTGCAGAGATGGTGTTTGTTCCGGATGTGTACTCGGAAAACATCATCAGGACTCTTTTGAAAAACGTGCCTCTTGGCACGCCTCAACCCCTTTACAGCATAGTGATTTATGTGGTCCACTTCCAGTTGTGTCATTATCTGGCTGCAAGTATTTCTTAACTTTCATTGATGATTTCTCCAGACGCACTTGGGTATACTTCTTAAAACTCAAGAGTGAAGTATTTAACACTTTTTTGGCCTTCAAGTGCTTTGTTGAAAAACAATCTGGACATCAAATTCTTAAGTTAAGATCTGATAATGGCGGAGAATATGTTAAAAGCACATTCATCAACTATTGCACTGAGAATGGAATTCAAATGCAACATACTGTTCCATTTACTCCATAACAAAATGGTGTAGCTGGAAGGAAGAATCGCACCTTAAAGGAAATGGCTAATTGTATGCTACAATCTAAAGGACTTGGTCTTAGTTTTTGGGCAGAAGCAATTAACTGTGCAAATTACATAATAAATCGCACTCCTACTAAGGCTTTAAAGAATATCACTCCAGAAGAAGCATGGAGCTCAATCAAACCAGATGTAAGTCACTTTCGTGTTTTTGGAAGTGAAGCGTGGGCCCATATTCCAGATGAAAAGCATAAAGCTTTAGAACCTAAGAGTGAAAAATGTACTTTTGTTGGATATTCTGAAGATGTCAAAGGCTATAGACTTATTCCATTTAAGTCCAAAAATGTTATCATTAGAAGAGATGTAAAATTTGATGAAAATATATCGGCCTGCGAGCCTAGTCCGGCGGTTGTGCCACCTCTCCCTATCTCTTCTACTTTTGAAAACATTTCTTCTTCAGATGATGAAAGTGAGGATGACAATCCTCCCCCACCATCTCAGGATCCTCCTTCAGCTCCTGAGCTTCCAAAATGGGTTCGTGCTACTCGAGATGCAGTAGGTGATCTTGCCGGTGATCCTACAGATCAGTGACGTACACGTTCTCAGTTCGAGAGAGCCTCTTCTTTACTGGCTCAAGCTCCAGTAAATTATGATCCTGACACCTTTGCAGAGGCTTCAGGCCATCCAGATTGGGAAGCAGCTATGAATGAAGAATATCATTCATTATTAGCAAATGATACATGGGATCTTGTTCCTCTACCAAAGGGACGAAAACTTGTCAGATGCAAATGGGTTTACAGAACCAAGTATGGACCAGATGGGAAAGTTGATAAACATAAAGCTCGTCTTGTTGCTAAATGTTTTTCACAGGTTGAAGGCATTGACTACACCGAAACCTTCTCCCCTCTTGCCAAAATGAACTCTATCCGCCTTGTTCTTTCCCTTGCTGCCTCTTTCAAATGGAAAGTCCATCAGATGGATGTTAAATCTGCCTTCTTGCATGGGGATTTGCATGAAGAAATCTATATGGAACAACCCATTGGCTTCATACAAACAGACTCCAGCCTTGTATGTCGACTTAAGAAATCCCTTTATGGTCTCAAGCAAGCTCCTCGGGCTTGGTATGCCAAAATGGATAGCTTTCTTTTAGAATCTGGCTTTTCTAGGTGTCATTCTGACAATACTGTCTACACCAAGAAAGTGGGCAACTCTCTTATCATCCTTGTTCTTTATGTTGATGATCTTATCCTTACTGGTAGTGATCCCAACCTTATAAACCATGTGAAGTCTAGCCTGAAAAGGAAATTTGAAATGACAGACTTAGGACACTTACACTATTTTCTCGGTCTTCAAGTCTTGCAATCCAAGGAGGGTATTTCCCTTTCCCAGTCTAAGTATGCTTGTGATATTCTACGTCATTTTCTCATGGAAGACTGTAAGCCAGCCCCTTCTCCCTTTCAGTCTAGAGTCAAACTTTCAGTCACTTATACTTCTCCTGAAGTTGATGCTACATTATACCGTCAACTTGTAGGAAAACTCTTGTATCTAACTCATACTCGTCCTGACCTTTCCTTTGCTGTTGGCCTTGTTGCTCGGTTCATGCAAAACCCCCGTGAAAGTCATTGGAAAGCAGCTAAAAGAATACTTCGTTATGTTCGAGGTACAGTTCAGTTTGGGATTCATTACAGTGCCGAAGCATTTCCTCTATTGGTTGGTTTCACTGATTCCGATTGGGCTGGTGACCCTGATGATCGAAAGTCTACTGCCGGTTATGTGTTCACTCTTGGTTCAGGACCTATTACATGGGCTTGTAAGAAACAAGCTTCCATTTCTCTTTCATCAGCAGAAGCAGAGTATCGTGGTGCTGTAGAAGCTAGTAAGGAAGCCTTGTGGCTTCGTCAGATCCTGTCAGAGTTTGGCTTTCAACAACAGCATCCGACTACACTTTGGTGTGATAATCAAAGTGCCATTCAGCTATGCAAAGATCCAGTCCAACATCAGCGCAACAAACACATTGAACTGCACATGCACTTCATCAGAAAGCTCATTCACGACCATGTTCTTGAAGTGCAATATTGTTCAACAGATGATCAAGTTGCAGACATCTTCACAAAGGCTCTCACAGAGGCGAAGTTCACTAAACTTCGATTTACGGTTGGAGTTCAGGAAGTTGTCACTAAGGGGGGATAGGCTCTAGTGCCTCCTTCCTTCTCCTATGGTGTCATATTTGTAAATCCTTCAATCCTATCCCAAGTTGTTCTTAAGGGGGGATGTTAGGATATTCCGACACATAGGAAATAGTTAAGTACAACTTGGTCTAGTGTAGAGTTAGGTATAGAGTTAGGTAAAGTGTGTTTCTTTACCATTGTACATTTTGTAACTTACAATCCGACGGTCACGATATGTAGTGATCCGACGGTTCATTCTCTCCTCGGTATTACCGACACTTGATCCGTGGCTTGACACCCGATTGGTCCATGAATCTATTTAAAGCGCATGGAGGGTCATTTGTAGGGTAATCCGTGCATGAGAGAAACATATGTAAATTTTCATTCTTTTATTAATAAATTGCCTGAAGTGGCCGCGTTGGCTCAGGCCGTGGACTGTTTCCCTCTTTGAGGGTTTTAACCACGTCAAAATACTGGTGTATTGATCTGCGATCTGGTTGTGAGCGGTGTCCTTTTGGTGTTCTGTCTGAGGAACTTACCCTGTAAATTCCTACATATTGTATTCATGCCCTGTAGATTGCATTGATGCCAAATGTTTGACTAAATGTCAGTCCCGGTTAGGGATGGTCAGGCCTAGTCTTGGAGCCAGTTTTGGCTTGCAAGTTTTTTTGTCATGTAAATTACGGATTTTGAAAGCTACAAGGATTTATGGGCAGTGACCTAGATTTTTGGCTTGAAAATTGGCACAGGTCTGAGGAGAAAAGTCCCCAGATGCACACATGCCTTGTTGTGTGAGCGTCTCGAGCCTCCCAAACACACCCTTGTCCATATCAAGGGATCGCCCATGAGTTTAATAAGCTAAAAATTAGTGGTACCTAGGGAATGGTCATGGGGATGACAGGGGACGTTTCTGAGAGTCCTGTAGTAGGTATAGAAGGTTTATGTAATGGGTTTCCATCGATTCCACTTCCTTAATTGACACATAGGGAGTCAAATCATATCATAGTAATGTCTCGTCACATGTTTACCTCGATTGGCCAGTTACTTGGGTAGATGTGGGAGGAGGGTGTTATAGTTTCCATTGAAAAATTAAAAAGACACTTTCCTTACTTTAGTTAAAAATTCATTGAAAAGAAAATTTTACAATTTTATTTTCAGTGGCATTAGGATTTGTGTCAAGTCATAATTTCATTAGTTTCACTTCCATTACATTTGAGTAAATAACAACTCTTAAAATCAACAGTAATAAAATAAATCTAGAAATTTTTATTATTTTAGGGCTCTTTTCCACCTACATTAGATCAGGTTGTAGGGCTTTGGAATAGGGAAGTGATTTAACTTTCCAAGGTTGCAAACAAACATTAGCATCTTACGATAGGGAGAAAAATCTGTTTACTGCAATTTTTCTCTGGGAAGCTCCCCTTACAAAGAACTCAAGCATGATATCTTATCGAACCCAATGGAGTGATCGACCCCACTTCATTGGTTATGGCAGAGTGATTTAAACATATTAAAAATAGAGCTGAAAGGTACTTGAGAGTCACTTGGAAGTAAACCTCAGGTTAATCATGTTGAGAAACTTTCAAGGGGATTGAGCTTTACTACTGTTCCCTTTCATGTACGTCTGATCTGCAACTATCCCCCCAGGTTAAATTGTTTTACGTGGTAACCTTAGAGACCATAATCATAGGGCTTTTACCTAAGGTGAAGATGGAGGGGAAGTCTCTATTGTACCTGGCACAAGTGTTGCCTAGACTCACTCAGACCTTTTTGGAGGGTATTCTTCATTTAAGATGGCATAAATGAGGTTTACTTGCACCAAATCGTGTACATTAAATAGGTTGTCAGCGTAATTGGTTCCACTCGCTCTATCTATATCCATTCTTCATTTTTATCTCCGCGACATTGGATTTCATCACCAACTAGTGATTTCGTTGTGAAAATCGTGTTTGCATGGTTTGAATCCTTATATTTTTTTTTAGTGTGTGTTAATTGTTTGTTTTTAATTTTTAGAGACCTTAAGATTGGATTGTGAATATTGTTTGGTTTATTGATAAAATTTCATCCTGGCTTATTTACCAAGGCATTTGCGTAGAATGAAGGGTAAACCCCCTGTGTTTACACCTAGTAAATTGGAAAAGATTAAAAATGAAAGGTCAAAATCAACAGGATCTGGAACCTTAGAACAACCCGGCTCATCTACAATTTTACAATATGAAATAGTAGAAACCAAAGTGAATCCAACACAAGAAGTAGAATCAGTCTTAGTTCATTATGGCCCGAAAATTACCGAAGTTGTACAAACTGAATCTAATACTGTTGAAGTTTCAGACATTGAACTAACCGAAACAGAAGTAGAAGAACCTGAGTCTGATATTTCTCAACTTGAGTCACCTTTGATTTTTATAGCTCCTACTCCTGCCCCACCTTCACCTCGAAGGAAACTTGTAATTACAACTGAATTACCTCTTGGTTTAATTAGCATTGAAGATATTATTGGGAACAAGGAGGAAGAATCACCTCATACGCCAGTTACCATTGGTGAACCTTTTGATCAAAGAGTTCCTTTTGATCCTTTTCAACATGATCCTTGGTATTCTACCTCTTTGAACTTTTTAGGCCCGAATTTTCCACCTCATTGCATTCCTTTTTATTCACCGAGAAAAACCATGTCATAAATTCCTCTTGGGAGCCAACCTACTTATTCATCTATGTTTACCAGCTACCCAAAATCACTATTGTATGGTGGTCTGTATCTTCCTCCTGGATAATAGTCACTTATTGTGACTTTTTTAGAAGCTACTCCTTCTCCTTAAGCTTCTACTTGGTCATCTGGTTTATCTTCATATACTATTCAGAGCATGACATCCATGCCTAAATCATATACGACATTAGACCAATATGTTCACATGATATATGGTAACTTAGGTAATCCTCAAGGTACCTCAACTGGTGTTTATTACCGTCCTCAGGGGAAACTACCTTATCCTCCACCTGTGGGACAACTTGTTTTCAAATCTTATCCTACACCTAGAGGACAACCTTTTATTGAACAGTTTGGTAATATACCTTAGTCCAGTCTGGGTCAACCTTTCATGACTCAACCCTTGGTTGGTACTCCTGACCTTGTGATGAATACTATTTGGAACCCTGCTTTTGCTCAACAATTTTCAATAGGTGCTCAACAAGTGCCAATTTATCAACCTGCTCATCCTACTAGACAATCTATTCCTTAAATACCTATTCCAAGTATTGTTGTACCTCTCTAGCAGCCTGTTCAGGGAATTCCGCAAACACCTTTCTTGTAGTTTGTCCAAGGAATTCCTCAAACACCCATTCAATAACCAACTCAACAACTTATTCAAAGTGCACCTCAAACACCTGTTCATACACCTATTTTACAGTCAGGTCCAAGTTCACCTTGGACACCTATCCTAGGAGAGTCACAAACCACCTTTCAAGTTACCCCTCAAATACCAGTTACACAAACTACACATGCAATGCCTCAAGCTTTTGCTTATCAAACTGGTCCTACCATCCATTAGGGGAATTTTGAGGTCTAAAATTGTCCTCCTAAGAAAAATGTACAACCAACATAAACTTTATAAGAGCCAATAGGGTTCAAGATGATGATGTCAACCATGGGGGATGATTCACCATTTTTGGAGTAAAAAAGTAAAAAGATTAAAAAAGTAAAAAAATAATAAAACTACTTTTTCAACTTATCTCCCTAATTTTTTACTCAAATTTCGACCAGGACTTCTCGTTGGATGCAAAATTTAATTCTTCGTTTGAGGATTACCCATGTTGCATACTTTCGATGGACCCTGTTACACGAAAAAGTGATCGCAATCACACTTTTCATGTATTTCTCATTTTTGTGTAGCAGGATCCATCAAAATTATACAACATGGGTACTCCATGGATGAGAAATAAAATTCTGCATCCAATGAGTGTTTCCGCTTGAAATTTGAGTAAACCCATAGGGAGATAAGTTGAAAATACGAGTTGGAAAACTAGTTTTTATTTTTTCCCTCTAAAATTTGTTGATGCAATCTAATATTATTTTATTATTTCCACTATTATTTTATAATTTCCTTAGGAGGCCCATTTTAGACCTCAAAGTTCCCCTAATGCAGTCTACACCACAGATTCCTATTGGACAACCTGGTACATGAAGAATGCAAACACCTTTTCAAGGCCAATATTTCCAAAGCCCACCTTTTCAAGGTCAAGCTTATCAAGACCCACCTTTTCAAGGTCCACCTTTCCAAGGTCAAACTTTCTAAAACCAAAATTTTCAAGGTCAATTTATCCAAAGTCAACCTGTTCAAAGTCAATTTGTTCAAGGTCAACCTTTGTAAGCTCAACTTGTACAGGGGAAATATTACTTGGGTCAAATGGGTCAAGGTCAACCTTTCTAGAGTCAATCATACCCTGGTCATACTTATCAAGTCCCTGTTCATCCTCATCTTGGTATGATTCACCCTGGTTACCCTCATGGAATCCAAATTCCAACTACACTAGCTATTCTAGGATATCCTCCTCTAGGAGCTAGACTTAACCCGCAAGGTTATCAAACTCTGCAGCAAGACCCTAACTGGAAGTTACCATTCCCTATATGTATCAGATTTGTCTTGACTATTGAACGATCCTATTTATTATTATCCTTTTTGGCCAGTGATTCCCACCAAGGTATTGAGTGACATAGCCAAATTTGAAGGAAAATTAGGAGAATGCCCATACAATCACGTGATGACATATGACATTTGGTGTGCATCGAACTCTTTAATCGATGATTCTATCAAAATTCACCTTTTCCAACAAACTTTAACTGGTTCGACATCCAAATGGTACATTGAGTTACCTCACGCTTCTTTCCATAACTTTAACTCTCTAGTAACAACATTTTTGACCCATTACCTGCTACCGATTCGATACGATACTGGTACTGAACTATTGACTTCCTTAAAACAATCGAAATCCACCCACATTTTCGATCATATACATGAATGGAGACATAGGCGTCCGTTAGTCACAGATTTTATTCCAGATCAGATTTTAAATGAATTGTTTACGAAGTCATTGCACCCTGTTATTACTGAGGATGTTGCTAAGGTATGTGTTGTGATGGAAGAGCAGGTAATTTTTCGCGCCCAATACTTAGACTTAGTCTATACCCAATTTGGCACCTTGTATGAGAAAATCCTGAATTTAGCCCACCTAACAATTTCGAATGATCCAACAGATTCAAATCCTATAGGATCTAATGTTGTTGATGGTATAGGTTCTGTCAGCCAATAATCTAAGAGTAAAAAGAAAAATTCTAAAAGTACTCACACTTTGGCAGATTCACTTGCTGAAAGGCTTTCTTCAGAAGCTATTTCCAAAATTAAGGTCATAGAATCATCTATTGGCAATAGTCAGTCATCCGGAGGTAAAAAGAGGGGGAGAGGTAAAACAAAACAAAATTCTTCTCTAAAAGATAAACCCACTAAAAATAAACCTATTGACGAGAAAAGGAAGCCTTGTTAGAAGATCATTATACGAAGGAATTCCCACATCAGGCAGAGGTTACCAAATTCATTAAAGGTTCTCCAACTCCCACTATTTTGAAGGATCCTTTTCCTTCTCAAGACAAAAAAGTGGTTTCTCATAACATATCTTCTTATTCCACATAACAAGATATCATGATGATGTCTTTGTAGCAAGTTATGGTAGCAAAAAGATCAAAATATTACGGATCTAAGGGCCCTGTAGTCAATGAGAATGAGACTAGTTCATGTGGTCAACCTTCTAGTTCAATTCCTCCTCCTTCTTATGAACCATTACAGATCGGGAAATTGAATCCTGACATGATGATTCGACCACCTCCCAAAGGTGTTCTTCGAAAATCAGCTTTCAATCCACATGCTAGAGCTGCACAAAACTATAACATTGTTGAAGACTTGGTTATGTATCCTTCAACAATGTCAACTGTAGAAGTGTTGCAAACATGCCCAATGCAAAGAAAGTTATTATTGTCAGCTATTGGAGTGATTGATCTGTATGATTCTAATATAATCATTTTTTATCTTGAAATTCATATACCTACTCTCCCACATCAACTAGCATTCCAGATTCCAGTTTTTGTCAAAACCAGACAAGTGTTTTGCATAGTTGTTGACAAAGGAGCTTCTACATGTATTATGTCGATTTCTTATTAGAAAGCTTTAGGTTCTCCAACTATCAATCAGTCACCTAGCACTATGAAATCCTTTGATGGAAGAGGTTTTCACCCTTATGGAATCCTAAATGATCTTTCCATAGATTTAGAGGGTAAAACGGTTGCGATCGAAGTTGAATTTGTAGATGCTTTACTCAATTATAGCCTTTTTATTGGTTGAAGTTGGACCTACGCTATGTAGACCATTTGTCTTACCACATGTTGTAGCTACTGCAACGCCCTCCAAAATTTTGGCTTACACTCAAATTTCAGAGACTTCCGTGGTATTTTACATTGTTGTTGCAAACACTAGAGCTCATTTCATGATCTTTCTCATAGTTATTTGGTCCCTTTTGCATGTTGGGTTAACTGTCGACTTTTGGCATGTTTGACTGTCGTACAATGTTTGTGAGCCTTTTCTAATGGTTTCGAAGGTCGATCTTTGTGTATATGATTTTTCCCAACCATGTAAACATCGTTTGTAACCATATACACAATCTTGAGCACTGTCACACAAGTGTCGTCATGGTCATCCTAAAGGCTATCTTAAGTGTTGCACTTGTTGTATTTTTTCATGAGGTAGTCGTACAGAGGGAAGTGATTTTTTTACATGTTTCGATGATATATGTTTTCGTGTCGTCAAAGTATGATAAGTGTGTGATAACAGTCAAGGTTCATTAGAGTTTATCACCCATCCCACACTTAGCCATTTTCAGAAAATATTTTTGACCAAGCAACTTAGCTTTTCTGGGCCCTAACAGAACTGCACAATGCGCAATATCAGACCTCTAAGCTGTGAACTTACTTCTTGGAAGTACATAATGTGCAGGCCCTGTCCTCCATATCTATTTATCTATGCAATTCCTGAGCTCGTCTCCTGATCTTGACCTCCAGAATTGCGGAGTTGTGTCTCCCAGTCTGCCTTGAACTGCACACTTCGCATCTTCAACCCTCAAGATTTCCCCTTATCTGTTGGAACTGCACAATGCACAAAATCCCATCCTCCCTTGGCACCCAAAACTACGTCCCTCAACCGAACCTCACTGCCTCTAGAAACTGTGCCATTATGTCCTTCAAGCTTCCCTGACATGGGCATTGCGTAGTCACAGTTGCTCAGTCCCCCTTGCCTCCTGAAATTGTGTAGTTTTTCCTCCCAGGGCCCCATCCCGCAGCCTCCACTACCTACATGAATTGCGAAATTTTTTCCCTCAGTGGGCACTGCGTAAAATTTTTCCTTAGTGGGATCTATGCAATTTTTTTCCCTCAGTGGGCACTATGCAATTTTTTCCCTCATTGGGCACTACGTAAATTTTTCCATCAGTGAGGACTGCGCAAAAATTTCCCTCAGTCTGGCCTGAGTTGTGCACTACACAGTCTAAGTGATCAAGCTTGACCTTTGGCTACTTGAACTGCACAATTGCACAATCACTGGGCCTCCTCTCCTGACCTATCACCTTGTCCCGACCCAGTTCAGGAATCCAAATTCTCTATCTTAGGCTAGGGGTTTTTAGACTAATTTCATCTCATCATGAGTGAGTTGTAGATGTAGGTACTCTCTTACACCATGATAGGATGACGAAGAAGGAGATGCAGAAAGACATCTTTGCAGCTAAAACATGCAAGCTCATCTATCAAAGAAAAGAAAAGGGATACATGTTTGCAACTACCATCCAAGAATAAAGATAATTGAAGAATTTGCATCATTAATCCATATAGAGGAGAAGAGAAAGGATATCCAAGAAGACATCCAACACTCAGCAGCAACAGTGACTTGACATTTCAACATCACCAAGCAGTCCATGTTAGCAGTGTCATGTCATGTCGTCATGAGTGGTCATATGCCACATCACTATTATGGACCATGTATATATTCCAATGTATTTTAAACTGGAAGTTAAAAGGAGACAAATGAACATGGAGAGTCATGTAAGTTGAAAAGTCATAGGAAGTTGAATAGTCATGAGGGTAGTCAAAGAGTCTCAAAGGGGAAGCATCACCCCTTGCTTATATATACACCCTCATTGTATGAGTAAAGGAATATTTTTCACGTTGGTTCCTCCTGCAAGGAATTAGAGAGATCAACTAGTTATTTGAGGAGAAAGGAACGGCTCCAATGTTCCACTATTGGGGCTAGTGATGTACATTGTAAACATGTGTCTTGGAAATTTTGCTTAATAAGAGAAGCCTGTTAAGGCCAACATGTTCTTCATGCATGGACTATGAATATTGTTTGTAAGACTATTCTGTGGATGTTTGTATTTCATGTTTGCTTTCACATGTACTAAGATAGTTGAACTATTTCGGTTATTTTAGTGCTTATCTTATTGAGAATGTGTTGTAATGGTTGTTATTGTGTCCCATCCTTATGGACTATTCCGCAAGATACTAGACAAATATTTCCTTGTTTGTTGGTTGTAATGTTCGTCGCATTCACTGTGGAAAATTTCGTTGGATGTTAGATGGATCCTTATGGTTCATCTGCATATCTTCCTAGGTGGTACTATTACCTCGCACTTAGAGGCTCACTTTTCTCCCCATTTGTAGTAGAAGAACCTTGACATAGTTGCAACTGCACACTCATTAGTCACACCTCCATTACTTTTCGAAGACACCATTACATCCCTCACCCATGCTGATAGTTAGAGCCAAGGCATATCTTTGATGTATATGGAAACCGGGCTGATATTCCGAATGGGGCTCATACACCAAATGGTGTGTCAAATTGGGACTTCACATTGGGGAGAACCCTTGGTTGACAAATTCCAGCACCGTCAACAAAATGGTGCTAGAAGGAGGGCCCAATGACAAGTTGAGCCCATTGCATATGGTTTGAATCTCTTATCTAAAATGGCTCATACACAAATCATACTCCCGAGGTGTTTTTCCAATTTTCCCCTTTGTCAATTTTCAGTCCTAGATGAGTCTCTTGATCACTTGTCCTAGTTAAGGTTTGATGGTGAGGATGGAACATCCATAACCAAGCACATTTTTTATTTTCTTAAATTCTACGAATCTTATGAAATCAATGATGAAGAGTTGGCTTGTGTGCTTGTCTTCCTCACCCTTGAAGGTCATGCTAATTAGCAGTGCCATACCTTTCCACCCACTTCCATTCATTCCCTTTGTCACTTCCTCTGGGAGCTTCATCAAGCCTTTAGTGGGTATAATAACCAAAATGTTTGTAAAATAATCAATCTCTTAAGAATGGAGCCTAATGAACCAGTTAAGAATTTTTTTGATCGATTCCTTCACCTTTGCTATGAAATTCTAGAAGAAGATCTAAATTGGGAATTCTTGAAACAAGAGTTTGAGCACTTGGTTGTTACCGCTTCATGCGGTGAACCTGAACCCCCTGATTTTTCTACTTCCCCAACTCTTGTGTATCATGAGACACCTCTAATTTCAAAGGAGGAATTTACTGTTCATTTTGTTCTTTGTACTCCTTTTCCAGTTCCAATAGGGGTGCCTCTTTGCGATGGCAACAAAGTTAAAAAGTATGCAAATCAAACTCCCAATCCATCTTCTCATTCTTGTCCTACTTTTCACGACTCAGATTCATTGGAGAAAATTCCAGAATGGATTATGAGTCACTGTTCCTAAGTCTAGTCTCGAATCTAATCTCGATTTTTGCTATCCTCTATCATCTATAGGCCATGACTTTTTGTACCATGATCCACTTGAGCAATCTGTTCCACCAGCTAGTCTTCCACAATCTCTTGATTTTTGCTTTGCTGATTCAAATTGCGATCAGGTAAAAGGTGGTCACTCTACACAGGTAGAGGAGCAGGAAGGTGAAGGTGATTTCAGTATTTCTTATGTTTTTCAATATCCTTCATGTCAAGATGATGCGCTTCCATTCTTAGATTATTTTCAGTATGCCAATCTCAGTAGCGAATCAAATGTATTCAATTCTTTCGATCAATCTGTAATGTTGGGAAACAATAATTTTGATGAAGATAATTTTCTGGTGTATGTGGTAATGAATGCCCAAGTGCATCATCTGATCTTTTTGTTTCTCATGAAGATCTTACCTTTGATCCAAAATCTGGTTCGATAAAAAAAAGATGTGTTTATCGAAATTTCCTCTTCACCTCGCTGTTCCTTGTGTTCTATCAATTGCAATGAATATACCTGTGATAGGGATACTCCATGCTCTTCAGTTTTTTCATCTGATGATTTATCACGAGGTAGTGAGTTTTTCCATTGTGAGATTGAAAACAGTCAAAACATAAAGTATGTTTCCCATCCCTCATCATCTCTTTTCTTGCATGAATACAACTCTTCAAATCAGCTTTCTAACTAAATTTCCTCGATTTATTTATCTTTGAATTTGCTATCAGAAGAGGCTTTCTACTTGAGTAATCTAATTGTTGAAGTTGAAAAATCTAGTGAAACCTATGGCAGATATGGATGCCATTCGGTGAGCAATATTAAAACCAACAATAACATCTTTCCTCAAACCATGCATGTTCTAGTTTAGGGACCTGCCAGAGTGTCGGGAACTTCAAATTCTGTTGATGGTTATGTCAGGATCTTGTGACTCTGTTAAGCCAACCGAACTAAGTCAGATCTGGTTTTTCTCACATAATCCTTATTTTTTCATGTTTTCATTCAATGTAAATCTCTTTCTCAAAGATGTTTGGTATTTCATATGTAATCTTACAAACTCTCGAGATTTTACTTCTGACTGGACTTAAGAATATTTTTCGGTTCATTCATCTTCATGCAAGTCTTTTGTAGAAAACTCGGGTTTGGAATGTGTACCTCTCATGGAAGTTGATCATTCCAAATACCATCTTTGGCTGAAGGAATCATATCTATCATATGTATTTCATGATGAGCAGCTCCTAGCTTTCCTTGTGAATATCATATCTCGAATCTTGTCCTTCATTGCACCTGAAACCCTCTTGAGTGTGAATGTATGCACGAGTTATTGCTTGAATCAATCTCCTTTTTGTTCATTCCACCCTGACTGGTGTCATGTGTCTGTTGTACTAGCCTCCCTTCCCATTTCTCTCGATGATTATTATGCTAGTACAATGTGTCACCAGTTACGAAGAAATGGCCTATCACATTCATCACACGAAGAAGATGATTCTATTATTCAAAACGTTCACGAAACTGCTCAAATTGATTTATATTTGTTGATTGAAAACTGGGAATCCGATGCTTCAATCAAATCATCTGATCATTCTTCTGTCCTTGATGACCGTCATTCAACTTATCATTTTCCCATCAACACATCCAATTACAATGATTTTACATCTCTTGACCTTCATCATTCAATATCTCACTGTTCAGATTTGTGCCAAGTAGTGGAACACTTTAGCCTTCGTTGATAGTTATGTCGGGTCCTCACTGTCTTGAAGTGACTGTGAAAAATGATCAGATTTATTTTCCCCTATTAGATTCTCATCATAATCCCATGATTCTAATTGAAAACTCATATTTTCAAAGTTTTCAAGAGGGTTTTCACGAATTGTACAATCCAATCGTTGAATGGTTGGAACAATCTTACCTGGAAAGCTCTGTCTTGAACAATAAGTTTCAATCTTCCCTCATGCTTGCTAAAGGGTTCAGTGTAGATGGATACACATCAAAGAGAAACTCCCAAGGTTTGTTGAAAGACGGTATTCATCAGAAAGATAATAATGCAAATTGGATGAAATTAGTGGTTGTGACACATCTATCTGCCCATAGGAAAGACCTTCCTTTTCTTGTGCAAGTTATTCAAGTTCTTATCTTTTCTGTTGTACACTTCTTTATATTTGTTTTAATTGTTCATATTTGTGTGAATTTTTGTTGGGAACAACTACGTTGGCTTCACTGGAAATTTCATTATACATGACCCTGACCTTCTAGTTGTTAGGTCAAGAGTAGGATTAGTTGCATCCTAGTTTTCCCTCTCTTGCACTCATTCTGCACTTGTTCCCTATAGTCTGTCCTCATTCCTTATTATGGTTCTACATTATGTCTACTTTAACCATGTTGTTCTCTTATATTATGGTTTTCTTTTCTTTTTATTTGTTTTCTTTCTTTTCGTCTTGTTTTATTTCTTGTTTAGTTTCTCATTTCGTTTTCATCATACGAATAAGTGTTTTGCCTGAACCTGTTATGGCTTCTTAGTATGTGTGTGGTCGAACTATAAAGATTCTTGTGACACTTCAACATTTGGCTAGCCTTCTGTCCTTCTTCCTTGTGTTGGTTACATCTTTTGGCCGATGAATTTCCAATGGAAAATACGATCTGTTTGTAAGGAGAGTTTTGGTCCAACCATGAACCCACGTCTAGTCTAGAAACCTCATCCCTATACTCAGTTTTTTCTCAAGCATATCCAACTAGTACAAACGAAGAAGAGGAAAAATATAAATGAGAAAACCTAAATCATAGGTCTTTATATTCTTATCTGAAGGAATAACCTCTTCTTCTCTCAATAAGTCAAGATCCCTCTTCCACCCCAAAATAAATAAGTGCCAATGCACAAATCTCTTCAAATAAATAAATAAAGGCAAAAGAAGAGAAAGGCTTCCTACGTAGAGTGGTGAAGAAAGAAAATATGAGAGGGTATTGTCCAGGCTCGCTAGTAGGGGAGCAATGTTTATGTTCTTGCATGACTCTGATGGGGTACTATCTAGGCTTGCTGGCAATGGATGGTATCAGAGCGGTCTTTGCGTTGATGTGAATTGCAGCATGAACAATGGAACATGTAGCAATAGAGGATAAAAAAGCGATGTACGAGACCATGCTCAACATTTCCAAAAGGGTAGAGATAATGTATGAAACTCTACAGAAAGAGACAGAGGAAAAGGAGCGATTGTAGCTTCAGTTGCAAGCCACGGAAGAGGTCCTGGAAGAACTGAAGCACAACAAGCAGAATCTTCAAACAGAGAATGCTGAATTGAAGATGTGTCTATGTGAAGAGAAAGAGGAGAAACATAGTTTGCTACGACAGCTGCAAGCAAAGGACGAGGCCTTGGAAAAGTTGCAGCATGACCCATGTGAGGTAAAAAGTAGTTCTCCATCTTCATGTATGTTTCCTGATGATGATTTCGCTATTTTTGAAAATCATACCACAGGAATTGGCTCCAAAATGTTGAAGAGAATGGGGTATGAAGGAAAAGGCTTGGGCATTAATGGCTAAGGCATTGTCAACCCCATCAAAGTAGAGGAATTACTGTGTCGAACAGGACTTGGGTATGTTAGAAAGGAAGTTGGGGAATGCGCCACGACAGTTAGCGAACCACCAACAACAGATGATGAGCATCCCTCATTAGTTCTTTCCAAATCGACAGAGGAGGTAAAAGATGTTGATTTACTTTCAGTTTCATCATCACATAGTATGATTTCTGTTGGATATTTGGGGATCCCAATTACAGGGACAAACATGAGGCTTCTTACAAGGACGAGGCATGAGGAGGAAGGAAAACTTGGTGTTAATAACCAAGGCATAACTCAACCATTGGAGGTTGTGCAGAGACCTCAATTTGCAGGCTCGAGATACACTGAAGGAGAATGCTCGAAGGTGTCAGATTCTTTCGAGACATCATCAAAATCGTCGAGGAAAGAGAATGATGGGAACACATCCCCATCATCCCATGGTAGTGCCCATTGCAGGGAGAGAGTTGAGGCAAGCTCTCATCGCCATATGTACACCAGAGACAACAAGGAAAGGTATAACCACTCTCGACATTCGAATTTTCATTTCGATTATGATCATGTCGTTAATGATGAACGAAGGACATGGCATCGAAAAACATGCACCTTTTGTGGATTACATAACCATACATTTTCTAAGTGTTGGAAAAGAATGGTAGCACACAAAAATATGAGGTGTGAAAGACCCTCTCAACAGCAGGTAAAGAAACATGTTAAGCAGATCTAGAGGAAGAAAACCTATTGCAGTCATTGCGATAGAAGTGGCCATCAAAGAGCCACTTGTTGGAGGCTCCATCTAGAGTAGCACCTTAAAGACAAAGTGTTAGTGCATGAACCAGATGAAACATTTGTTCGACAAGCGAATGCGCCGCGAGGAGGTGACCCGTTCACATTGATAAGTGAAAAATGGTTTCTAGATATGTTAGCATTTCATGGTCGTTCTTTTGTAAATCATTTGTCGCACTTGAAAATTAAAAGTGATGATGTGTTTTCCATCACTTGTTAAGCAACAATGATGTCTGGTCTTATTTTGAGTTGCATGATAAACTGTGAAACTGATGTCGTGTCTCCATCGCTTGTCAAAACAAAATAGTGTTTGGCTTGATTGTTGTAAATCATGTGTTGCAGTGATGATGTGTTTTCCATCACTTGTTGAAGCAACAATGATATGTTGGCCTTGTTTTCGTAGCTGGAGTGTCGCGTCCATCCTTATGTAAACTTGACCACCGAATATGTGTTATAAACTTGTGGCAAGTGTGGGATGCTTGGGTCACTATTTGGTCATGAGAGTCAAGCATGTAATTTGCAAAAACAATGTACTATAGGTTGCAGAGGTTATAGGTGTTGGCTCATCACTTAAGGCTCTGAAGAACAAAGGTGAAGGAGATGGAAGCGAGACCTTTTCAGGACGCTTGTGATGCAAACAAGGTACAAAGAAGTTGTAGATTATTTTTCATGCTTTTGGAGGACCAAAAGCTCTTCAATGGAGAGGATTGATCCAGGTGGCTCTAGAGACACACACAAGACAAAGAGGACTCAGGAAAGCTCAAAAATCAAAGTGTTTGGATTATGCTCGAACCAGGACCACATCATAAATCTCATCGTCCTAATCGTGGCAGTGTGAACAATTCGTCAATTCGAGTCCGGATAAAGGAGATAGAGGCAGTCAAAGTTGGGTTGACTTTTTGCTGACTGGGAAGGATTAAGGAGGCCGCAATTTCGACTTTTCCAACGGACATAATCTAGCCAAATCTGGCCAGATTCTAGGCAAAATTGTCGCCTCTTTAAATTCACTCCTTCGGTCAAAGTACAGCTTTTTAAAAAGGTGCAATTGGTTATATATATATATATATATATATATAAGGGGTGGCGGGCCACCAACCCCGCCACCCCAAATCACAGCTTATTTAATATAATTACGCGGGGGCGGGCCATGACCCCCAGTCCCTTCCCCACCCACGGAATGGTCACAAACTCAAACAAACGGGGGTGGGCGGCCATGACCCCACCACCCCACAACCACACATAAAAAAAAACAAACATACGTATTGGGTGGGCCGGTCCTTGGGGCATGGACCCAGCCCCAACACGCATCCCTAAACTTAATACATGGAGTAGGGAAGTACGGTGGGCGGGCCGCTCAAGGTGGGCCCGACCCAACCAACAACCATTTTTTTATTTAAAAAAAGAATTTGTTAAATGTAAAAGGAGGAGGCGGGGTTTGACCACTCGACCTCGTCCATATTAACCAGACCTTCCACCAACTGCACTATAACAAATTCCTTGAAAAATTCGCCGGTGTTTTTTTTACTTAAACACGAATTGCCAGTGTGCCCAGGAGAGGAAGGCAGTGCACGCAGTTTGAGGCATAATTTTGCAGGAGGGGTGAAATTTCACTTTGTCAGAATTTGACAAATTTTATATGGTTTCAACACTTCTTGACGCCACGAACGCAATGGCGTTGTTCATTTCTCCATAAGAGTTTTGTATTTTCGGTCACTTTTCATTATGCAGGTGGAACCATGATTGCGACAAAAACAGGGAGCAGAACCATGATCCTTGAAATTTTCCCGAGGAGGTAATTTTTCTCCATGTCAGAATATAGTCAAGTTTACATTCGTTTTTCATGGTTTTCCGCAGGGATCATAATGGTGAGGTCAGAACTGCCTTTTGAGTTGCATATTTCTAGTCCACCCATGGAGAAGAATCTTTGAGGAATCTAAAAGATTCCTTGAGCCCCAGATTCTCAACTTCTCAGAATTCAGAAATTTGACAGCCGATTTTGCACTATTCGATGCCAAAAATTTGATGGTGTGTTCAGATTTCTCATTTTCCTATTCTTTTCTTCAGCCACTTTTCTAAGTGGAATGCAGGTGTCATCATTCATGTGCGAGCAACCATTTCCATGCGATTGATGTCGTGAGATCGATGGTACGAGCAGCTTTAGCAGTTTGACATCCGCTTCTTCAGATGGCCCTTGGTTGTGAGGTATATGCAGTGTGTTCATGTAATTCTTTTGCTATGCAATGTACTGCAAGATCCCTATTTGATGTTTGATGTGGGATCTTCTTTATTACTTCTTTTCATGGTTCCTTCTTGATGTGACGCAGAATTGTCTATTTGATGTACTTGTTGTCATGATTCGCCATGTTATGTTTTGAGATCCCTTTGTTGTATGTTGATGGGATACTCATGTTGTCGTCACGCATGTTTGCATTGAGATCCCTTTTATGCCATGTTGGCAGGATGCTCATCATGCATGAGTTTGTGTCATACTAATAGGAGTCCTTTTGACTAAGAGTTCCTGTAGTGGAACATCTCTTGGAGCCACTCCTGCGTGAGGGCATTTTCCTTGTATGATAGCGACATCACCTCTTATGTACATCATCACTATTGACATCACTTAATGCAGCGGCCTACACCATCTTGACACCGAGGCCCAGAGATGTAGTCCCTCCTAGACGAACTCCATTATCAATGGCTTATGTTTTTATGTTGTTGATGATTGTCATGTTCCTCTTCTTTACATCATGCACACGTATTCATTTATTTTTCTTTTAAAAATGCAATTTAACACATCACAAAAGTAAAAGGTCTTGGAAGGGTCCTTTGTCACACCCGGACCTGGATCAATGGGGAGACACCAGAGATGAAAAATTATACTCTGAAAATCTCAATTTCGTGAGATACACTACCCTTCCCAGCTCGAAACATTGTGATTATACTGAATCTCATGTTGTGTTCGACTAAGAAGGCATAGAGGGGACCATGTATGTTCATGGGGTAAGTGGGAAGGCATGATGAATCAATACTCCCTGAGGAACCAAGGCCATGCATATAAGAAGTTAACCAAGACAGAGAAGCTGGAGTTCAACCAGTATGTCGCCAAGTGTTGTAGTTGCTGCAATACCCTCCAAAATTTTGGCTTACACTCAAATTTCAAAGCCTTCCTTGGCCTTTTACATTTTTTTTGCAAACACTAGAGATAATTTTATGAGCTTTCTCGCAATCATTTGGTCCCTTTTGCATGTTGGGTTAACTGTCGTCCTTTGGCATATTTGAATGTCATACAACATTTGCGAGCATTTTCTGATGGTTTTGAAGGTCAGTCTTTTTCTATATGAGTTCTCCTAACCATGTAAACGTTTGTCACATCCATACACAAAGTCTTGAGCATTGTCACACAAGTGTCATCATGGTCATCCTAAAGCGTATCTTAAGTGTCGTGTTTGTTGTATTTTTTCATGAGGTAGTCACACGGAGGGAAATTATTTGTTTACATGTTTCGATAATCTATGTTGTCATGCCGTAAAAGTATGAAAGTGTGTGATCTCAGTGAAGGTTCATCATAGTTCATCACCCATCCCACACTTAGCCATTTTTAGAAAATATTCTCGATCGAGCAACTTAGCTTCATCGAGCCCAGAATGAACTACACACTACGCAGTCTTAGACCTCTAAGATGTGACCTTGCTACTTGGAACTATGAAATTTGCAGTCCTTATCCGCCAAGGACATTTCTTTGCGTAATTCCTAAGCCCATCTCTCGATATTGATCTCTAGAATTTCTTAGTTGTGTCTCCCAGTTTGTCTTGAACTGTGAACTTCCCATCTTCAACCCTCAATATTTCCCCTTTTTTGCTAAAATTATGCAATGCACAGAAGCCCAACCTCCCTTGGCATCCAAAACTGTGCATATGCTTCTCCTAATGTTCTTTCCCTTAGTCGAACCTCACTGCCTCCAGAAACTGCACAGTTCTGTCCTTTAACCCTCCCTAAGCTACACATTACACAGTCTCGGTTGCCTAGTCCCCCTTGCATCATGAAACTATGCAGTTTTTCCTCCTAGAGCCCCATCCCACAACCTCCACTGCTTGCTTGAAATACACAAATTTTTACCTCAGTGGACACTGCACAAATGTTTCCCTCAATGGGCACTGCGAAAATTTTTCCCTTAGTGGGCACTGCGCAATTTTTTCACTCATTGGGCACTGTGCAAATTTTTCCCTCGGTGATGACTACGCAAAAATTTCCCTCGATCTAGCCTGAGTTGCACACTACGCAATCTCTATGATCAAGCTCAACCTTTGGCTGGTTGAACTGTGCAATTGCATGGTCACTAGGCCTCCTCTTCTGACTTGTCACCCAGTGCTAGCCCAGTTCATGAATCCAAATGCTCTATCTTAGGCTAGGGGTTTTCAGAATGATGTCATCTCGTCATGAGTGAGTTGCAGATGCAATTACTCTCTTACACCATGATAGGATGATGAAGAAGGAGATGTGGAAGGGGAGAATGCAGAAAGACATATTTGCAGCTAAAACATGCAAGCTCATCTATCAAAGCAAAGAAACAAGACACACGTTTGCAACTAGCATCCAAGACTAAATATCATTGAATAATCTACATCACCAAGCCATCGGAAGGAGAAGAGAAATCATATCCAAGAAGACATCCAACAATCAGCAGCAACAGTGACTTGACATTGCCACATCACCAAGCATCCCATGTCAACAGTTTCATGTCATGTCATGTCATGAGTGGTCATATGCCACATCACTATTGTGGACCATGTATGTTATATTCAAATGTATTGTAAAGTGGAAGTCCAAAGGACACACATGAATATGGAGAGTCATGTAAGTTGAAAAGTGATAGGAAGTTGAAAAATCATGAAGGTAGTCAAATAGTTGCAAAGGGGAAGCATCACCCCTTGGTTATATATACCCCCTCATTGTATGAGAAACATAATTGTTTTCAACTTGGTTCCTCCCGCAAGGCATTAGAGAGTTCAACTATTTCTTTGAGGAGCAAGGAGTGGCACCAATATCCCACTATTTGGGCTAGTGATGTAAATTGTAAACATGTGTCTTGGAACTTTTTCTTAATATTAGAAGCTTGTTAAGGCCATCAAGTTTTTCATGCATGGACTATAAATGATTGTAAGACTATTATGTGGACATTTATATTTCATGTTTGCTTTCACATGTACTAAGATAGTTGAACTATTTCAGTTATTTTAAGCTTATATTATTGAGACTGAGTTGTATTTCTTGTTATTGTTTTCCCATCCTTCTAGACTATTCTGCGGGATACTAGACATAGTTTTCCTTGTTTGTTTGTTGTAACAACCGTCACATCCGCTATGGACTATTCCACTGGATGTTAGACGAATTCTTCTGGTTCATGTGTGTCTCTTCTTGGGTGGTACTATTACCTCTCACTTAGAGGTTCACTTTTCTCCCCCCTTTGTATTATAAGATCCCTGACATGGTCGCAACTGCACAGTCACCAGACACACCTCCCTTGATTTTCGAAGACACCACTCCATCCCTCTCCCATGTTGATAGTTAGAGCCAAGGTGTATCTTTCAGATATATGGCAACTCAGCTGATATTCCGTATGGGGCTCCTACACCAAATGGTGTGAGGTCTAATTGGGACTTCACATCGATGAGACCCCCATAGTTGAGGGATTTCCAGCACCGTCAACACTACACTTCTGACCCTAACTCTACGCGTAGCATACCTTTTGTCTGAAAAACGAATACTCTCTATGAGGATATTGGTTTTGGTTTTCTCAAAGACTCATCACTGATGGGAACATTTTCACTCCCTCCATTGAACTTTCCTTCTAATTTTTCTGAGGTTAACATGATTACATCAAGCACTATGGAATCTTTTGATCCGTGGATAGTGCCTTCAGAGTATGAATTGACCTCTTATGGCAATGAGATTCCTTTGAGCCCACTTGAATTGGCTTATCAGGAAGTTCAATTGTTTTCCAACCCACCATCTTTTGAGATTGATCAAGTGAATATGATCAATGATGATTATTCTCCTTTACCTTGGTTAGAACGAATTTCACTTCCTGATCCTTTTGAAAATACATTTATGACTGATGAAAGTATTATGGAGGTCATGACTTTGGATGAAATTCCATGGAACAATTATCATCATCGTTCATCTTTTCTCCCTGACCTTGATAAAATCGAGAATGATTTTTGAACGATGTTTTCGCCTAAGATTGTAGATAATCCAGAATTGCCCATGTCAGTTTTTCAAGACGAATCTGAAAGGAAATTGGGAAAAATATCTACAATAATTTTCATTGATATCTCAGTCAAAACATGAATTATTGAAAATATTCACATAGGTGCTTCATGCTCATTTGAAGAGATTCGAATGTATAAAGCCCTATTTCAAGAATTCTGTGACATTTTTGCCTGGTCCTATGAGGAAATGCCAAGGATCGACCCATGAATTGTTGTGCATGAGATTAAGACTTATCCGGATGAAAAACCTATTAGACAACGATTATGTCCAATGCATCTATGAAAGGTTGTTGCGATTAAAGCTGAGGTTGAGAAACTGCTCAAAGCAGGTTTCATCTACCCAGTTCCCTTGACTGATTGGGTGTCCAATATTGTACTTGTTAACAAGAAGCAGGGAACCATTAGAGTATGTGTTGATTATAGGGATATCAATAAGGCTTGTCTGAAGGAAAACTATCCTACCCCCTATATCGATCAAATCATTGATGATTGTGCTAGAAATGAAATATTTTCATTTATGGACGGATTTTTTGGCTACAACCAAATCAACATACTCCTAGCTGATTAGCATAAAAATGCATTCATCTATCCATGGGGGACTTTTTATTATCAGAAAATCCCATTCGTTTTTAAGAATGTCAGTTCAACTTTTCAACGGGCTATGTCTTATGCATTTCACGATACTAAGCATATTGTGCAACCTTATTTTGATGACTTTCTAGCCCATTCTATGAGACGAGAAGACCATCCAACGCATTTGAGAGCTATATTTCTCAGATGTCATCACTACAATATACAATTTAATCCTCACAAGTGTGTATTTTTGTGCAATATGGTTGATTTCTAGGATTTTTCATTTCAAAGGAAGTCATTTGTGTCGATCTGCTCAAGGTTGAGGCTATTATGAATTTTCTTCCTCCTTCCAATCTTCGTAAACTTCAAAGTTTGCAAGGGAAATCAAACTTTCTACGTTGATTCTTCCAGAATTACACCAAGTTAACTAAAGGTTTCACTCGACTGTTGAAAAAGGGAAACTCATTTACTTGGGATGAAGTGGCTCAAAAGGCCTTTGATGCACTTAATCATGAATTTACCCATACATTGTTGTTGCATCCTCTCGATTATCATCGAGACTACTTTTTATAATTAGCTTCATCTAATGTCACTATTGGCATGGTTTTAGTTCAGGATGATTTATTCGAAAAAAGAGCATGCGATATATTACTTAAGCATAAATCTTACCAAAACTAAGGCAAAATATACACATGTGGAGAAATTGGCCCCTGCAGCCATTCACGTTGTCCAACGATTTCGTCACTACATTCTATTATGAAAAAATACCGTGATTTTTTATTGCAACCCCATGGTTTACATTCTTATGTGACAGTTGCGAGGGGGCAAGTATTCCAAATGGATAGTTATCCTGCAAGAATTCGATTTGGAATTCATAAAAAATAAATATAAGAAATAGCTATTATTTGTTGAATTATTGTGTTACTTTCCCCATACTGAGATGGAAATCGTGGTAGAGGATTCTCTTTCAGACGATTATCTCTTTATTATTAGTACTTTATACCCTTGGTATGGAGATATCAAC
The DNA here is from genome assembly GCA_031772625.1 of Pinus tabuliformis. NCBI lineage: Eukaryota > Viridiplantae > Streptophyta > Pinopsida > Pinales > Pinaceae > Pinus > Pinus tabuliformis. The sequence continues at coordinate 1,408,446,715 of CM062819.1, forward strand.
ATTTATCTTCAAACCCAGACATTTTGGCCAGAATTGAGTCGAAGTGATCGTCATCGTATTCAGTACCAATCCCAACAATACACTATTGTTGGCGATATTCTTTATTGTCATGGTGTTGATTCCAACTTCAGACGATGTTTAACTCATGAGGAAGTTGAAAATGCATTAAATGATTGCCATTCTGGATCTTGTGGCGGTCATATGTCAAGTTTTCCACTGCCCAAAAGATCCTGCACGTGGGGTAGTTCTATCCTTCTATGTTCAAATACTGTATAACTGCGGTCCGGTATGCCACAATTGTCAGATCTACGATAAAAAAATGTGTGCACACCCAACTCCTTTTCACCCAATCATTGTTTTCGGTCCTTTTGCCAAATGGGTCATTTTTTTCCTATGAAGTAACCTTCAGTGGACCGGGGGGCATGGGTACATTATCCGAGAAGTTGATTATTTTACGAAATGGGTGAAGGTGATGCCTGCATATAAGGATGATGGAAAAATATCAACCATTTTCATATTCAATCATGTGATTGCTAGGTTCGGAGTTCCACAAGTCATCGTCATGGACCATGGTAGCCATTTTCAAAACTTTATGATGACCGATCTTACTGTGAAGCTAGGCCTGTGTCATGACAGTTCTACTCCATATTACTGGCAGGAAAATGGCCAAGTAGAAGTCGTTAACAACGTTTTGATCGCCATGATTAAATGGATTATCGGGATTCATAAGAGAGATTGGAATCTAATGTTTTTTCCATCCTTGTGGGTGTATTGTACCACAACAAAAAATTTGACTGGTTTTATTCCCTTCCAACTCGTTTATGATGTGGAATCAATTTTAGCTATTGAATGTGAAATATCATCTTTGAAACTACAAATTGAATTATTAACAACCACTTCTGTAGAGGAGGAACGTTTCCTATACTTAACATGAATCAATGAGACTCGTTGTGATGTTGCATTAGCTAGCGAAGCCCAAAAGAAACAAGTTAAGGCATAATATGATCAAAATGTAAAACTTTGTTCATATTCATAAGGGGATTTAGTCTTGGTCTATGATCAAGAGAACGATAAGTTGGGCGTTGGTAAATTCAAGCCCATGTGGCATGTATTTTATGTTGTAAAACATGCATTAGCAAAAGGGGCATATGAGCTAGATGACTATTATGAAATTCCTTTAGGAAAGCCCAAAAATGGTCTTAACCTGAAGAAATATTATGCTCAAATTTCTCGGTGAAGAATCTATATATTTTTGTATCATGTTTTATGTGTGGCAATTTTTAGCAGTTTTTTATGTTTTTTTGCTACTTCTCTTGCTCATCTTGGGCTACACTTGATTTGTAGATGTCATCGCTCCCTCAAACTTACATTGGCTTTGCTAATGGCACTAGTCATAGTAATCAGAATTTATATTCTATATCCTAGGTCGTTTATTTTCCCACAGATGAGTTAGTTTATATTCATGTGATATGCCTTGGTGGAACAATGAATAACATTGCCGAGTATAGCACAGTGATTGAGCTAATATCTTACAACACTTCATTTGGAATTCATAGATTGATTGTTTGGTTAGATTCTCAACTCACAGCATTACATTTGAACAATGTCTATTGAGTTCGAAGTGCTTTAATGTTAAGAATGTCTTTGCAGGTTCGTCCCTTGGAAAGAGAGATTTATTATATCGAGTATCAACACATTCTGAGAAATTTAAAGACATTAACTGATGCATTGGATAATTATGTGTTAAATTGGAATTTGTAAAATATTTGTAAGAAATCAAAAGCAACATTCATCCATATATTGTGAAAGATAGAATGAAATAGAAGTAGTAACTTTCATTAGGTAAATGTCTGTGAAAAGTGTGGTTTTTACAAAAATATCATCCAAAGACATGAGGCCTCTTGGCCTTTATTATCTTGACATGTCGAATCATCAAATTTGTTTTTAGCCCTAACACAAATAACTATACATGATGATCATGGTAGCAGACAATCGCATGAGCTACTCATCATAGCAAGCAGCTAATAGGTCCAGGAATCCCCACAGTGTGCCTCTAATAGTGAAGAGACAAGTCATTAATCCTGACATCCGAGATGTCTAGAGTCAACCTCACTAGGTTGTGATCCAACTCAGTCAATGTCTCTGTTGCATCCAGGTTCTCCATAATGGGAACTATTGGTTGCTCACCGTGCCTGTCATATCTACGTAGCCCTGCTGGCCTCATCGGGCCCACATCTACATGATCTTTTCAAATAATTAGTTTTAGATGCCCAAAACAACAAAAAAATAAAAGAATAACCAAAGTGTGAAATTTTTACCTAGATCGCCCCATTGCATTCTAGCTGGGAGTGGCATATATGGATCTCCTATGTAATCCATTCCTGTATATGGAAAATATTCAATCACGATGATTTGAGTTTCCAGCCACCCAAATAAATCAAGAGCATATTGGATCATTTTCCCTTCGCCACCACTGTGGCATGCCATCACTGTGACCCACTTCAGTGTGCGAGGGTTCCAAGGTCATCCTCTCTCTTTGGTTACCTATGGAGCAAGAAGAGGTATCCATTCTAGGGAAAATGAAATGACAAAGGCACCATACCCAAAATTCTTGAGTTTTCCAGTTTTGACTCTAGTTAGTTTCCCTTTTAGATTAAAAACTACCGCTTTGCACCAGTTGAATATTGTAGGTTAGAAACACTCTACGGTGGTTTGCATCAGAGCCTTTCTAAGCACGTGAAGGGTTTCACTTCCACATATTCATGCAAAAGTGAACCCAATATCTCTAAAAGGAATCCTTTATATAGTTTTGATATCAGTTCTCCCATCCTTGAGAGCAGCTCCTCGGAAGCAATGTTGCACTAGATAGGTGCCATTTGTTTCACCATCCTCCCTATGTCCATACAGAGAAATTTCCACCCCATGGCGTGGGAGCCTAAATAAGAAGTACATGTCATCGACATTGATAGTGAGCCTATGGTCTTTGATTATGTAGCATCCTTCTTGTACATTCCACTTGCTCACCATCCACTCTAGAAAGTCTAGTTGGGCCTTCATGCCCAAAATAGTGAAAAACTTACACAAGACACAACTTGTCAATGCATGTATTGTCTATGGATGGTTCAGAGCATCTATGTCTTGTTCTTCATTTTTACGCTCTCTCCAATCCATTTTTACAGCTCAAACCCCTACAAAAAAACATGGATGATCATTAGAAAGGATTGTGGTAAAATTTTGCAAGAAATTTGGGCGCTTTCAATCAATTTTTTAATTCGGTGTTACGTGCATCTACATGAGAAAAAAAGTGCGGATGTGCACAGTTCTAGGTTTAGAAACTATGCAAATCCTGTTTTTCAGTGTAAATAACTCAATCGATGTGCGTAGGCCCGATAAGGGTGAACTTCGCACATTGAGGGTGATTTTCCATTTGAAGACACTCCCCAAAAAACTAAAATACACGGTCAAATGCAAAATAAAAACCATGAAAATGAAGATATTAGATAGATGATTTACCTGGAGAAGATGACACACGATTTGGTTTAATGGTTTTCCTAGAATCTTCCTCTGAAGTTGTTGGTGAAAAATGCAAGCTATCACTCTCAAATGGTAATGGTAAAAAGTTTTTACTTTTTTGGGTTTTTATAAGTTTTTACGCTTATTAAAATGTTATTTTTTTCCTATTAGCCTCTAAAATCCAAATTTATAATGCTTTTGACTATATTTTTGAGCAGTGGTGATAAGTTTTTAGTTTAAGTGTGCATACCATAGGTTATTTATGAAAATGAATCATTTTGGCATTGAGTATATTTTTATCACTTTTTCAAACTCGTTAAAACTTACGAAAAGGTGAAACAAGGAGTTATATTTACTCCCTTTTCAGACTCCCTAAACATGAAAAGATCGCCGAGTACTTGACTGTTCAAACTTGTAAAAGTAAATGAACAATCATCTATTTAGTATAAGTTTACCTCTTTTACGGACTGAACTAGAATATTTACGAAAAAGGTATACGTTGACTAATTATGGTCAATAGAGTTCTCTCCTGCATTATTTTACCCTTTTTTCAGGCTTGAGGGACTCAATTTACAAAAAAAGACACTGTGGAGTTTACTTATGTTTTTATCCTAACTCCCTAAAACTGAAAAACACCGAGCTTCACTTTATATCGGCTCATTAAAATTTATTTTGAAAGAACTGAACAAATTTTTTTTCGTCTCTTTTCAAACTCTTCAAACATGAAAAAAACATCGAGTTACTCCTTCACTGGACTAATAAAACTTAAACAATGCAAGACTCATTAAGCATGACGAGACCGAACCACTCGTTCCTAGGGTTTGTTAAAAATACTTCGAAGGACTCATCCAAAGGATGAGCTTACAGGACAAGCATATGTTATCCTCCTCAAGATTGTAAAAAATAAAGAGGCACTTTCCAATAATGGTGGGGAAAAAGTGGGAAAGAAATTTTGTATTTATATCGTAAAAGGTCGTATGTCGCTCTTGAACATGACACTCCATCAATTTTTGTGTCAGGGTTGGGAAATCCATTCGCCTCTCAGTTGACCATACCTCATTGAAAGTCTTCAGTTGGTTTTGGGTATTATTTTTTGAGTCAAATGCTGCCAATTCAGAATGTCGTGTTGCTGATATGTTCAAGAGAACTTACACCTCAGTCAAAATAACTTTTCCATGCATAGCCTTTGATCACGTCAATCATCCATGTGTTAGTCTTTGATTACTCCAAATTGTTGTTGTTCAAAACTTGACACGAGTTTCATGTCGTAGGCCCTCCTGTGGCGGGTCACTTCCTATTGACTTCGTCTCACTATCAAGGAATTTCATCTATAAACCTTTAGTACCTTGGAGCCTTCATGCCTTAATGGTAGGTTTCTCTCCTTCAACGACAAGTTTTCATCAATGACCTTCGATCAAATGATTCTATGAGTTTTTGAAATCAGCACATCTATTCACATTTTCTTAGTTTGTACTAGAAGTACGTTGAGAGCCATTGTCATTATTGGTGGGTTCTCTCATGCTTGTTAACGATTTACATCATTAACCGGTAATCAAGTGGTTTCTACCTTGTTCGACTACGAGACATTCACTCACATGGCTAGATTCGTACTAAGGACCGAGAGATGGAGATCAAGACCTTGGATCTAGTTTCATCCATCCAGGCTAGATGGAGTTATTAAATATTCATGATTGTAAGCATAGATCCATTGATGGTTTCATCCATACTATGTCATCTATTGACATGGATCTTCAAGTATATTTCCGTACTGGTTCTTTGTGACATTTATACTTTGAGTATGTGAATTCCTACCTCAACGATTATTATATATTGCATTGTAACATTTGATTGATTGTTTCATGTCTCCCATTGTAGTCTCTAACCCAAACCTTGGCATGATAAAGTGCTTCAGTCATCAAACATCCCTTCCAACTTTTCACTCTGGTGGCAATCTGTTACACGTCATTTTGTCGCATTAGACAAATCACCACTGGTTTTAATATTTCGCTATCCATCAATGTGTTCCAAAAGGATCCCCTTGCAAGGATATAATCCAAACTATCCCAAAGAGAATGAAATTCCTGGATCCCAAGGCTCAAAAACCCGTTTTTTCTTCCTGCATAGTTCCCTAGTCAATCTTCGCACATACGTAGAAAAGTCCATTAGAAACTATGCATAAGTGTGCTTTGTCTTGCATTGCAACCTACACACTTGACTTAATGAATGTAAAAATAAAAAGTAAATTATACAAGCATTGTTAGTCGAATCTTTCCCAACTAACAAGCTTCGAATGGATGCTTATTCAACCCTGATCCATCCCATCATGGAGCTACCTCCCTCTCTTTGTGGAACCCCTATCCCACCATTTGTGGATCTCATCCTTTGGGAAATGGATCCCAAACTCCCCCATATGGACTTACAAAGCTAAAATAGGCTTGAGGTTTGAGGAGGACCATTGGAAGTAGGCTTATGCTGCAAAAATAAGGATAGGAGGCTATTCATCCAAGGAGAGGGTTAGAGATCATGAGAAGAGGCTTGTAACATCAAGTCTTTAAGGTTGTAAGTATGTTCTCGATTTTATTAATATAAAAGTAATTGTTCTTTCTCAATTATGTCTTTGGTGATATCATTTGTGGGATTCATTGATCACCCACATAGGTTATGATTTCTTTTTTATTCAATTTACGATATATGTGGAGTTAATTAGTTCATTTCTCTTTTATGAAATATACTGGATGCTTTGATCTTGTGTGAGTTTCTATCTATGTAGATCTCCTTCAAGACATCACGGGGAAGTTGTGGGAACCGCTGGAATGATCTCTAAAGCATTGAGGAGAATTGAATGGTTGAAGGCACTGAAAGGGACTTCATCAGGAATTTCGATTAAACGGTAAGTGACATCTCTCATATTGTTTGTTTCAGTCAATCGTAATCTAGGGAAATGTAGCAGTTTTTTCTTGTTTGTTACTAGATTTCTCTAGGGTATAGGGATATTCGTCTTGTCAGCAAGAGGGATTAGTCCACCTAATAAAGGGTTTATTTCTTCTTAGATTTCTATATCTGTTAGTTATTGTTTATTATGAATGCATGCAAATTATAATTATGTAGAAAATAGAGAGAATCAAAATAAAAACTCACAAACCATAATTGACATAAGATATAACCTAGGAAACCCTTTCAAGAGAAAACGCTAATGGAAGGCAAGGTTACTCTGATCTCTCTCTCTCTCTGAATAGAAAATTGATGCAGGTGAAAATAAATAAGGCTTGTTGCTTGTGGGAATCTATAGTATACGCACCCTCTTTGTGTGCTCTATCCCTATCCCTCTTGGCTACTTTTCACATCTATGGAAAAATATGCAATCGAATATAAAGGAACCCTTGTTGAAATAACAACAAGAAATGTTAAAAATAGCATCTAGAAATTCCAATTTAATTTTCCCTTGAATTAAATTGTAATTCTATTCTCATAGCAACATATAATAGTTAACTAACTTAAGTTGACTTAGTTGGCTCAATAAATTTGAGTTGGAAGTCTATCTAGAGTAATGTAGAGTGATCCCTAAATTTTAGGGGCCCAGGTTGAGTTTTTTTAGTTGTAATTAGATAACTCAGTCTATCTGAGTTATAGTCAGTCAAACTAGTTCTAACTGTTGGAGGTACTAGTAGAGGTCTAGTAGTAGAGTAGTGCACCAGTGCATCACTAGTACCACACTAGTTAACTAAAGATTCACCCATAAATAACTCATACATGTCAGTTCAAAGGAAGACTGAGTTGAGATTAGAGTTCAGGGACAATGTACTATTAGTTGCATAATTTTCTGAGTTGTACAGATGGTGCATGAAATCAATTAATGACCTATGTTTGGATTACATAGTTATGGAGAGGGAATTTATACATTAAATAGAGGCTAATCCTCTTAGGAATGATGAAAGGAATTAGAAGCTTGGAGGCTTGGAAATTTGGCTAAGTATTGGCCAAAGGAAGTCGGTCACGCAAAGGATAGGAAATACTTGTGCAGGTTGAGCAGAGCATATTGTATTCATCCAAATTATTTGACAAAGATCGCAAGGAAGAAGGGGCTTGGAAGGCTAGTAAATTGGGTAAGTGTTGGCTAGAGTCAGCCTAGGAAGTAGAGAGATAGATTGTACTTGTGCAATAATTGTTCAAGAGGAAATAGCATTGTATTTTCTTCTCAGATCTTCAGGTTAATGCAATATATATAGTCAAGGTTTTTAGCAGTTTCTTTCCCTAGAGAAATATTATGTTATGTGCGATTGATATTCTTCCTCTTTCTGCTTATTGTTTTCATTTATCATTTTTGGTTTCCGCTGAGAAGAGTAGAGTAGATTCTTATCTTGTGTTATAGAAAATCAAATAAGTTGTTGAATCTACAATTTTTTTTTACATGATATTAGAGTTGAAGATAGTATAGAAGAGGAGATTTCGAGTTTGGTTGTGCAGGTGAAATTCGAATTTGCAATTCATACTTCAGAGTCAGAAAATGGGTTTCTACAGTTTGAGACTTGAGTATTCCTTGGATGGAAACTCAAATTACATAGCTTTGGAAGGACAGGATGGAAGCATTGATAGAAGCCAATAGCCTCAAGGAATTCATTGATCAAGACATTCCTATGCCTCTAGCATTGAATGCTAAAGATCTGGCTGAATGGAGCAAGTGTGTGGCAAGGGTGAGGCAGATTATCCTTGAGGGAGTTTGAGATCCCATTGTCTCGAGTCTCCATGGAAAGGATACTCCATACTCAATGTGAAAGGCATTGATAGGCCTATTTCAGAATAACAGTGACCATAGGAAGTTGGCACTGAAGGAAAAACTTAGAAAGATCAAGATCGAGAAGGGTGACACAATTCCGAATTACTTGACCAAGTTCACCCATTGTCAGGATGAGCATGGAAGTTTTGGGATTACTATTTCTAAGGATGATATGGTGATCCTAGCTCTTCTAGGAATTCCCAAGAGTTGGCACAGTTATCAGGACTTTGTCAATGGGAGGGAGAATCTACTAGATTGGGAATGACTGTGGTCGGATTTGGTACAGGGAGAGTTTCGACGGAACACCAGAGATGGGACCTCTTCTAAAGAAGTGGAAGAGGAATTTACCTTTGCGAGTAAGGAAAATAAAGGCAAGGGAAATAAGTCCCAAGGTAAGGTAGGCGGAAAATAGCACGAGCATGAGCACTATGCCACAAATTTCCCTCAAAATAAAGAAAATAAGAAGGACACTACATTAGCTACAGTAGATGAAGCTCTAGCTTCACAATTCAAACTTGATTTCACTCTCATTGCATGCATGGTCAATAATGTAATGGGAGGTGTGTGATATCTTGAAAATGGTGCCTCGTTCCATATGATGGGGAATAGAGATCTCTTTAGTGATTTTGAGTAGAAATACCTCAAGAAGAACATAGAGTTTGGATATGATGAGAGGTATAGCATTACCAGGATCAGTACACTTACCTTTAAGAGGGAGTCTGGCTCCCCTCTCAGGATCACATATGTGATGTATGTTCCAGGACTAAAGAATAATCTCGTTTCCATTGCGTTATTGGAATACTGTGGCTATGATGTGATTTTTAGTAAGGGAAAGGTTTTCCGTAGACACATCGCCACGGGACATATGAAACAGATTGGTGTGTGAGTCAAGAACATGTATGCACTTGAGGTACAATATGCCTGCAAATCCTTGAGGATCAAGGGAAATCTTAGAGACATGGTGGTTGAGAGGGAGAGTGAATTATCTCTCAACATGCAGCCCCAGAAGAAGCCTTAGAAGTAGTCTCAGACAATTGTGAAGCAACCACAATTGGAGAAGCAAAGAGGAGACCAAGTGGAGGCATCCACTCATGCAGAGACCTCCATTAGGGGAAATTTCGAGCTAGGTGGACAAAGGGAGCACATGCAGACATACCTCTAGGTGAAAGGTGGGGCGATGTGAAGTGATAGTCCCAAGAGGGAAAGAATTGGGCAGTGTCCATTGAGAGGTTTTATCTCTTGGACCATACCTTGCTATAGGAGCCCAAAGTACATAGTAGCAATATGGATCAGTGGTGGTTGATGATGTCAGAGATTAGAGCAACCAAGGCTAGAGTAGTCATATACTGGAGAGTGCAAAGTAGAGTTGACGACAGTGCAGAAAGGCAAAGCCAACAAAAGCACATAGTTTTCAGTCAACAGAGGCAGAGCTAGTAGCAGTTAGAGACTTTGATGATAGATGCATCATACTGATTCAGGTTGGATGTTTTTTTTAGAAGTTGCAGTAGAAACAACACTAGAGAGAAATGTTGCATGCATAACATTCCAAAGCTACTGGAATGGGATAGAGTTGAATTCCTTTCTTATTGAGAGGGAGTGTTGAAATAGCAACAAGAAATGTTAAAAATAACATCTAGAAATTCCAATTTAATTTTTCCTTGAATTAAATTGATAATTAAATTGTAATTCTATTCTCATAACAACTTGTAATAGTTAACTAAGTTAAGTTGACTTAGTTGGCTTTGTAAATTTGAGTTGGAAGTCTATCTAGAGTCATGTAGAGTGATCTTTAAATTTTAGGGGCCCAGGTTGAGTTATTTTGAGTTGTAATTAGATAACTCAGTCTATATGAGTTATAGTCAGTTAAAATAGTTCTAACTATTGGAGGAACTAGTAGAGGTATAATAGTGGAGTAGTGCACCATTGCATCACTAGTACCACACCAGTTAACTGAATATTCACTCATAAAGAACTCATGCATGTCAGTTTATAGGAAGACCCAGTTGAGATTAGAGTTCAGGGACAAAGTACTATCCGTTGTATAATTTTCTAAGTTGTACAGAAGGTGCATGTAATCAGTTGAAGACCTATGTTTGGATTGTGCAGTTATGGAGAGGGAATTCTACATTAAATAGAGGCTAATTCTCTTAAGAATGATGCAAGGAATTAGAGCTTGGAGGCTTGGAAATATGTCTATGTATTGGGCAAACGAAGCCAGTCAAAAAGAGGATAGGAAATACTTGTGCAGGTTAAGCTCAAGGTTGTTCAGAGCATATTGTATTCATCCAAATTCTGTGACAAAGAGGGCAAGGAAGTAGTGGCTTGGAAGGCTAGTAAATTGGCTAAGTGTTAGCCAGAGTCAGCCTAGGAAGCAAAGAGACAAATTGTACTTGTGCAAGAATTTTTTTAGGAGGAACAAGCATTGTATTTTTTCCTCAGATATTCTGGTTAGTGCAATATAGATAGTTGGGGGTTTTAACAATTGCTTTCCCCAGAGAAATATTGTGTTATGTGTAATTGATAATCTTCCTCTTTTTGTTTATTGTTTTCATCGATCATTTTTGGTTTTTTCTGAGAAGAGTATAATAGATTCTTGTCTTGTGTTTTAGAAAATCACATAATCTGTTGAATATACAAAAAAATATACAATCCCTCTTCCTTCTAGTGGCCTTAGTAATAACACAACCTGATAGCCTACTAGTGGTTATGTTTGACTCCTTCAATGTTTAATTAGAGTTAAAATATTGAATATTCTAGAGTTTTATTCATCATGATCACATGGCTATCCCATCTTTCATGAATAACATGGGTTGACATGGCATCCTCTCAAATTATGGTGGTCAAAACAAGAAAGTTAACTTATTAGTGGCATAAATGTTGCATACAGACTCTGATTGAGGTGTTCCTTGCATTATTAGAAAGGTATCTATTTGAAGAATAGGAAAAAAAGGCGTTTCACTAAAGAATCAAATGTTTCACCACAAAAACAATTCATTTGATGACTCAAAATGCTCTCAAAAGGCTTTAGACCCCAATTTTCCAAACTAGGTCCTACTAGTAAAAGTGGTCATGTGAGATTATTCCTCCACTTTTTAGACTTTGAAAGCATAAAGATGGAAGAAAATCAATATAATGGTCCAATCTAGATTAAATATGGATCAGATCTCCCCATTTTGGGATGATTTGGTCCCCAAAATCTTCTACTAAATGAACAGTGGAAAATTTTCCTCCACCTTTTTGTGAGTGCAAGATTTAGCCTCACCTAGAAACTATACTTTTAACCCAATTTACCAAAGCTCATGTTGCCCCTGTCTTGTAGTTCTAGACCTCTTCTGTAAAATTGTATCCTCTATCAAATGTGCTTGAGCATTTGGTGTGAAATCATCTATAAAAGGCAGGACATGTTCCTCTTCCTAATCTAGTGTGGAAGGCTCATAAAATTTCACATTATTTACATTTGAAACTAAGTAAATGTGCATGTATGGGGGATTAATGTACTAAGAAATATTTTGTCCTTGTTTGAAATGATGCTCCTTAAAATAAAAAAATGCACCCAAGCCTATCCAATGAACAAGTTCATTGTTTCTTTCCCATTGATGGTCTTTTTACAAGGCATTAAAACACACATCTTGTAGAACCTATAAACTACCATGAATAGGTAGTCATGTCCCTTCCTATTTATTGGTAAAACTCTAACAAATTCCATGGAAGTGCTCTTCCAAGGATGAATGGGTATATTTAAGGGATGATATAGACCTTATTTTGTATTACTATGCTTGTTGGTACAACAAATTTGTTGGGTTGTGCTATCATCCCCCTGTCTAGGGGGTTTGAGGGGGGTGGGTAGCCCTCCTCTACAGGGTCTGGGGCAGCACCCCGGGAAAATTATTTTTGGACCCTATATTAGGTTGGGCGGACCTACCTATGGTTTTGTGCATGATTTTCGCACATGGTTTTGGAGGCAATGATTTTTGGTCCATGGTTTTGGACGCAATGGTTTTCGGTCCATGATATTGGATGCTTCGACATGTATAAATATGTATTGTAACATTGAAAGGAATATAATGAAAAATCAATCTGGTAGTCTTGGTTTTGGGATCCAGGGGAAATCTCTGTGTATGTGTGTTTTATATGTTATGCTCTTGCATTATTTATTTCCTGTGTTTTAGAATCCGTATGCAGGTAATTTCTGTACGGGGTTAAAACCTACATTTGGCATCAGAGCTGTTTTGGCTTCAAGGGGATGCCTTTGTTGTTGAGGGGTTTCACTCAGGCCTGTGGTAGACCCTGTTCAGTGGGAGATCTGCGGGATCAATTCTGGTGGTGAAAGAAGATGGTGAGCAGTGGAAAGATAGAGATCGATAAATTTAATGGTCAAAGTTTTGAGTTGTGGAAACTCAAGATGGAGGATTTGTTGGTGGATAAAGATCAGTGGATTGCGGTAGATCTGGGTACTAAACCAATGGGAGTGTTCGATGAAGAATGGAATAAGTTGGATCGGAAGGCAAAAAGCACAATACGATTGTGTCTCTCAGATTCATTATTGCTGAATGTATCAGGGGAAGCTACGACTAAGGCTTTGTGGGACAAGTTAGGGACTTTGTACCAATCTAAGTCTCTAGTGAATAAACTGTTCTTACAGAAAAAGTTGTATAACTTGAGGATGAAAGATGGAGACTCGGTGACAGAGCATCTGAACGCATTTAATACTGTGGTAAGTCAGTTATTATCTGTTGATATTAAAATTTCAGATGAAGATAAGTGCATCAATTTGTTGTGTTCTCTACCAGATTCGTGGGATAGTCTGGTTATTGCAATAGGTAGCAATGCAACTGCCTTGCAGTTTGATGGAATAGTCTCATCCTTGCTGATGGAGGAGATGAGATGGAAAAATATGGAGGTCCAGAATGGTGATTCCTTGTTTGTACGAGGACAGTCCCAGAACATAAACAAAAATAAGTCATCGAGTGGGAGATTTAAATCTAGAGGGAGATCTAAATCTCCAGGAAAACCTGTAAAGGTGGTGTGCTGGAAATGCGGAAAGGAAGGGCACTACAAAAGGGACTGTAAATCTAAAGCTCCTGACAAATGAAAGGGATTTGATGATGCTCCTTTTGCGGACATGAAAACCACCTCAGATGAAGGTGGGGATGTGTACTTGGCTTCTTGAAGTACACATGTAGATCATGAGGCATGGTTGATTGACTCAGGTGCATCTTTTCACTTCGCTCCCCATAGAGAGTGGTTCTGCGAGTATGAGAAATATGATGGTGGTGATGTCTTCTTGGGGGATGACAGGAAGGCTAAAATCGTTGTTCATGGAAAATTAAAGTTTAAGTTGCAAGGTGGAAGGGTTAGAACACTTCCAGGTGTTCTGCATATTCCTGCACTGGCCAGAAATATGATTTCCGTAAGCAAGTTGGATGATGCAGGTGTAAAAACAGTGTTCGAGAAGGATACCTGCAAGATGGTTCAGGGAGCACTGGTATTGATGCGGGGAGTTTAGATTGGAACTCTGTACAGGCTGCAAGGTAGAACTATTGTTGATGGGTGTAATAGTTCTGTGGTTCCCAAAAGTAGAGTAGAAAATCTAGTGGTCTCTAGAGAGAAGACCATGTTGTGGCATCAAAGGCTTGGACATATTTGAGAGAAGGGCCTTCGAATACTTCATGGTAAGGGTATGGTATAAGGTATGAGTAATATCTCTCTGGCTTTTGATTTCTGTGAAAATTGTGTATATGAGAAGCAGAATCAGGTGAGTTTCCCGTCTGGTGGTAAGAGGACAAAACATATATTAGAGCTTGTGCACAGTGATGTGTTTGGACCTATGAAGGTTCCATCACTGGGTAAGTTTGTGTACTATGTATAATTTATAGATGACTTCTCAAGGAATACATGGATATATTTACTTAAGAATAAATCTGAGGTCTTTGACAGGTTTAAAGAATTTAAGGCTCTAGTGGAAAACTAGACAGAGAAGAAGATAAAGGTGCTAAGGTCACATAACGGTGGAGAGTTTTGCAGCAAGGAATTTGAATAATTCTATAAGAAGTGTGGTATAGCACGGAAGAAGACTACTCGATACACACCTGATAAAAATGGAGTTGTAGAAAGAATGAACAAGACGTTGATGGAAAGGGCAAGAAGCATGCTCAGTGGTGTCGGGTTAGGATAGGAATTCTAGGCAGAGGCGGTGGAGACAACATGTTACCTGGTCAACAAATCACCTTCATCAGTGTTGGAGGATAAGACTCCACAAGAGGTATGGACTGGTAAGAAACCCTCTCTTTCACATCTGAGGGTATTTGGATGTGATGCATATTTACATGTTCCAAAGGAGAAAAGAACCAAGTTGGATAGTAAATCTGAAAAGTGCATCTTTATTGGGTATAAGGATGGTTTAAAGGGTTATAAGCTTTGGAACCCAGTAACAAGGAAGGTTGTGTACAACTGAGATGTGGTGTTCAGAAAGGTGAAAGATGCTATTAAACATGAAGTCCAACCAAAGGAACCTGAGAAGATAGAGTTTGAGCTTAAGGAGGAAGCATCAGAATCTACAACAGAAGAGGAATTAGAAGATGAAGAGCCACAAACTCCGAGTGTGAGAAGATTAGTTTGAGAAAGAAGGCAGCCAAAAAGGTATAGTACATCTGCTTTCTGTTCAAATTTTGCTTTATCTATTACTGATGATGATCTCAAAACTATGAAGGAAGCAGTAGATTCAGAGGATGGAAAACTATGGAAAGAGGCCATGGTTGATAAAATGGCATCTTCGCACAAAAATGAGGCTTGGGATCTAGTGGAGTTGCTGGCTGGAAGGAAACCCACTGGAAGAAAATTGGTGTTCAAGAAGAAGACAAATGTAGAAGGAAATGTGGATAAATACAAAGCTCAGTTGGTAGCAAAAGGTTATTCCCAAATGCCGGGAATTGATTTTGGTGATATTTTTTCTCTTGTTGCCAAGGTAGCTTCTATTAGATTACCGTTATCTATTGTTGTTGCTTTTGATTTTGAGGTAGAACAGATGGATTTGAAGACAACATTTCTTCACAGGGATCTGGAAGAGGAGATCTACATGAAGCAACCTGAAGGATTTGTGGTGAAGGGTAAGAAAGAATTGGTATGCAAGTTAAAGAAATATTTGTATGGGTTAAAATAATCACCTGGGATGTGGTATCAGAAATTTGATACATCTATACAGGGACTTGGCTTCACCAGAAGCAAAGCAGATCACTGTGTGTATTTTAAATTAATGAGTGATCGTGTTATCTATCTGGTCTTGTATGTGGATGGTATTTTTCTAGTTGGAAATGACAAAGAAATTATCCAGGATTTGAAGACCCAATTGTCCTCCAAATTCGACATGAAAGATCTTGGTGCTGCAAACTATATTTTGGGCATGGAAATTAAAAGAGATCGAGAAAAGAGGAAGCCCTGGTTAAACCAGAGGAATTATGTCGAGACGATACTGTAGAGGTTTAATATGCAGGATAGTAAACTGGTGAAGGTTCTTATTCCTGTAGGTGCAAAGTTATCTGCTGAACAGTGTCCCAAGACACAAGAAGAGGAAGAGGACATGTCCCATGTTCCATATGCAAGTGCAGTCGGTAGCCTGATGTATGCGATGGTTTGTACTAGACCAAACATTGCACATGCAGTGGGAGTATTGAGCAGGTTTATGTCAATATCAGGGAAGGAGAATTGGATAATAGCGAAGTGGGTCTTCAGGTATTTGCGTGACACTAGTGATTACGGTTTGTGCTACCAAGGAAGGCCAAGATTAGACAGAGTTTTGGATATTCGTGGCTTTGTTGATGCAGACTGGGCTGGAGATCTGGATTAGAGAAGATCTGTAAGTGGGTATGTGTTTAACCTATTTGGAGGTGTAGTTAGTTGGATGAGTAAGAAACAATTTGTAGTGGCACTATCAACTACAGAGGCAGAATACATGGCAGCTACTCATGCAAGTAAGGAAGAAGTTTGGTTGTAGAGATTGTGTTCAAGTATGGGGTTAGTATAGGGAGCTATAAGGATAGACTATGATAGCCAAAGTGAAATTTTCTTGGCAAAGAAGCCTGCTTACCATTCAAAGACAAAGCACATTGATGTTCAATATCACTTTGTGAGGGATATGATAGAAGACAAAAAGGTGTTGCTTGTAAAGGTGGACACTTTAAAGAATACTACAGATGCATTGAAAAAATTTGTGAGCTCTGAGAAGTTCTCTTGGTGTAGAGAAACAATGGGCGTTGCAGGGCTGGATAAATGAGTAAGCTCTCTTGTGGAAAGAAAACAACAAGTGGGAGAATGTTGGGTTGTGTTATATTCTTTTCACGACTAGCCCACATAGTTAATCTGGGGGTTAGAGGGGGGGTGAAGCCCCCCCTTCGTTGCTCTAATTGTGAAGCAGGGGGGTCACAGGGGGTTTGAGGGGGGCGGGTAACCCCCTTCTACAAGGTCCGGGGTAGCGCCCCAGGGAAAATTTTTTTGGACCCTATATTAGGTTGGGTGGACCTACCAATGGTTTTATGCATGGTTTTCACACATGGTTTTGGACACGATGGTTTTCGGTCCATGGTATTGGATGCTTCGACATGTATAAATATGTATTGTAACATTGAAAGGAATATAATGAAAATCAATCTAGTAGTCTCAGTTTTGGGATCTAAGTGAAAATCTCTGTGTATATGTGTTTTATGTGTTATGCTCTCGCATTGTTTATTTTCTGTGTTTCAGAATTCGTATGCTGGTAATTTCTGTAAGGGGTTAAAACCTACCAAATCATGCATCCTCTTATGAACCTAGATACAAGTTCTTACATCTTGGGCCAATACACATACCTCCACAAGTTGGACATTGTTTTTCCCTACATCAAACTTCCCCACAACTTTGGAGTTCTGAGCCTCTCTAATCACTTGTAATCACTTATCTTTATGAACACATAGCTTATCCATCCTATAGAGTAACCCATCTCAAATATGGTAGTCAATGGTATTGTCACCATTTTTCACATGACTCTAATTCTACAACTGTTGAAAAGCCTACTTGAATTCCTCATCCTATGAATATGCCTCTTTATATGCATCATGGGTGAATATCTCCTTTTGCATCAAAGTTCTTAGAGTTGCGATATTTGATGTGGGTGGCCTAAAAAGCATGTCAACCAACTTGTTTGTGTTACCAAGTCCTATACTTGATCACTAAATGAAATTGTGGTATAAACCCCATCCATTTATAATGTTTGACATGTTGTAGCTTACTATGGGCCTGCAAGTACTATAGGGGCTAGTGATCTATGTGGATTACTATATCCTTTCCCATCATATAGTGTTTCCACTTCTTCACAGCTTTCACTAGGGCATAGAGATACTTTTCGTAAGTAAGGTAGTTAATAAATTCCCAATGAAATGCTTCAAAATGGTAGCCTACATTCCTTCCCCCATACATCAATACTTATCCCATTAAATACCTACTTACATCTATCTCCACTTTGAAGGGTTGTTGCAAGCTTGATAATGTCAGAACTGGTTCTTGACTGATTTTCTTCATTAGCTCCTCAAAGTCCCTCTGCCAACCCTTTCTCCACTAGAAACTCTTGCCACTTTGTTTCATGACATGGAGTGGTGATGGTACTACTGAAAATGAGGTTCCTCAAGTACTGTGTTACCCCAATGAAACTCCTAAACTTAGAAACATTAATAGGAGCTTTCCACTTCATGATGGCCTCCATCTTGGCAGGATCTATTTTCACTCTTCTCCACCTATCACTTACCCAAGATACACCAAAGGTTTCTATGCAAACTCTCTTGATATTTTCTAGTAGTTAGTGCTTCTTTAATGTCTCCAGTACCTACTTCAAATGTGATATGTGCTTCTCCTAGGTAGCATTGTATACCAATATATCATCCAAATAAACAGTAACAAATGAATCTATTAAAGGGCTTAGTATATCATTCATTAACCTAATAAACATAGTTAGTGCATTAAATAGGCCAAATGACATGACTAACCACTAATAGAAACCTTGTTTGGTTTTGAAGGAAGTCTTTTAGGTATCTTCTTCTCTGACTTGAACTAAATGATATCTAGAATGAAGTCCATCTTGGTGAAGTATTTCACTTGTTGCAATTGATCTAGTAGGTCATATGTTCTATGTATGGGGTACCTATTTTTTAGCATAATTTTGTTTAAATCCATGTTATCTATATACATTTTCCAATTCTCATCCTTCGTTGGCACAATGATGATGGGGGACCTGATATACTCAGTCGAATACTCAGTTGATATACTCAATTGTTGTAACTTTTTCTTCACCTCATTTGCTTCTATAAGAAACTACCTATGCATCCCAATGTTTTCCAAGAGGGAGTCTAGCAATATCCAAATATCATGCACCACTTCCGCCTTGGGTGATATCCCTTTAGGCTCCTAGAACACATCCTTGTATTCTTGTAGCATCTTTTCCAATTGTTGTTTATCTTTCTTAGTACACTGCTCTAGGGATGGCTTTCTTTTAATAACTCTTATACATATTGATTTTCTCTTAATGAAAGAAAAACGCACTTCTTTCTTGAACTGATCAATTTCTTGTCTTAATTGGCACTTACTAGTGAAATTTTCGACTTTCCTTTGTGTGAATTAATGATGAATAATTTTCCATAGTTAACGAGGTTGTAATGATTAGATCTCTGCATTAATATTGCATCCTACATGTACGTATGGGGACTTCCAAACAATAACCCACATACATCAAGGGGAACTTGTTTTGTTACCTTTTATTTTGCATCCTTATTTACCCATCCCTATGGATATGGACTTGGATGGTCACAAACATCCAATCCCTATTTTTTGTCTAGTGTTGCTACAATGAGATTTTCCTATGATCCATATTCAAATAGAGCACCATTCTTGGTTTTTTTTAACCTGTATCTTTATATGGAAGAGCATGGCCTTTTCATTCTCTTATTATTGTTGAAAGATACTCAGGTTCACCTCCTTCTACATTGATGTAAAAATTATATTCTCACCCACATTCGAGCTGATTTCAAGACGGTTGCTTGAATTATTGGCCATGATATTCTTATTCTTATTATATTTCTTTTTGTTTTTTAGGTTAAGCTTTGGATGCAACTTCCATCACTTCTCCTTTGTATGACTGTCAATATTACAGTGGTTGCTAGTATCTTTCCACTGTTTTGTTATGGAGTCCATAATTTTCTCTTTTCCCACCTTCCACTTCTTCTTCCCCCTCTTAGAAGCATCTTGGTGCTCCTGCTTCGATCCACTTGATTTTCCTTTCTCTAGGCCTATGTTCTCCAAATATTGTGCCTGTACATAAGCCTCATCCACTGATTTGGGCTTGAACAATGTCACTTTATTTGACAGATGGATGTGTATACCCCCCATATACTTGAAGAGTACATCTAGATTCTTTAGGGAGATACCCAACATTACGACCATCTTTTTAAATTTTGTGGTGTACTCTTGTACACTTTGCTGCTACTTCATGCCTAAAGTAGTGCCACTGGATCCATTGATCCTCTACATACCTGATAAGGTAAAATTGTGACATTATTAGGGTTTTAAATTCCTCCACCTTAGTAACTAGAAGATCTCCCTTCAACCTCAAGGTCTCTATGTGGCTTTCCCACTCGGTCAGGGCATGGCCCTCTAATTTCAACTGTGTAAATGAAATATTTTGTTCATCCTCTATATGATGAAAACTAAAATAAACTTTTAATTTTTGCATCCAACTATTTAGATTGAGAGCATTAATATCACCTTGATACATCTTATTATGTACCTTCACTTCCATTTTGAATAGGGATTGTGAATGGTTCACAACGCTCGAACCGAATTGATCTTTTTCCGGTTCTTTCTTTGACACCTTCTTTGTTACTTTCCATTCTCCTAATATCCCATCTAATCATACCTCTACATTAGAACCTCCATCTTCTTTGAATATCCCAAGATTATTGGTTATGGATTCCATGAGTAGATTCACATTACAGTTTGTATTTGCAACTTGTGCTTCCAATCATAAAAACTTCTCTGTTGCGAAATCAGGAGGGTTATTCACAGATTCATGAGCCATGTTTTGAGTTTTATGACTTTTGGCTTAGTTGATCTAGATCCCCTAGAAATACCCATAATATACTTAAAGAAACATTCTATGATGCCTATATGATCCATAAATTATCGTGGATATTCCACTAGACAGTTCATCACAGCATATCTAATGAAATATACTAGATAATATGAAATTTACACTATGAGGGTTTATTTCTCCTTAGAATTTTGAATATGTTAATTATTGTTTATTGCATATGAATGCAATTATAATTATGAAAAATATAAAGAACAATAAAATAAAAATTACAAACCATAATTGACACAAAATATATCCTGGGAAACCCTTTTGGGAGAAAACTCGACTGGAAGTTGAGGTCGTTTTTCTCTCTCTCTAAATAAAAAATGAATATAGGTACAAAGAAGTAAGGCCCATGGCCCGTGGGCTTATTCAATGCATAAATCCTCTCTTTGTGGTCTCTCCCTATCCCTCTTAGCTACTCTGATCATCCATGGACCAAGGTGCACTTGAAAAGAATGAAATCCCTCTTTATCCTAATGGTCATGGTGTTAGGCAACGGATCCCCCCCATAGCGGGTTTTTGGGGCTTGAAGCCTGAATTTTGGTCAATGTAATGTAAAGACCCCACAAAGTGCGGGTGTGGAGTGTGAGAGTCTAGGGTTGTCCACCCTAAAATAATGTAATTTAATATAGAATGTGTCGGCATACCCATGGTCCGCGGACCATGGGATTGTATAAATAGAGCGAGGCTCTAAGTGTAAAAGGTGGTTTTTTAGCTTTGAGAAGTATTATGGGTTTTGAATGAGGAAGTAATCTCTGAGTCTATAAGTCCGAGTCTTGGTTTGTAGTAGTAGGAAGAGGCTCTGCAGCTGTGTGTGCAGAGGCCTGGTAGAGTCCGCAGCCGTATGCACGGACCCCTGCAGCTGAGTGCATAGGGTGGAGTTGGGATTGTATCAGAATAGAGGACTAATAAAAGATAAGTTGATTCTGAAATATCGTGCATCTTCTCATAGATCTGCGTGTTTCTTCTTCTGTTGTATTTATGCATCTCTTTACTATTTTATGATTGCGCGCACTTGTTATGAATGTTGAATGGATGATAAGAATATTGGGTACACATAATTAAGACAAGATCTATAATAATAGCATAGTAAGGATACAGGATCTAGATAGCACCTCTTCGTGCTCTTTACAGAGCTGCGTAGAAATAGTCGCACAAGGTGCGAATGTCGGACAGCTG
Source organism: Pinus tabuliformis (assembly GCA_031772625.1). NCBI lineage: Eukaryota > Viridiplantae > Streptophyta > Pinopsida > Pinales > Pinaceae > Pinus > Pinus tabuliformis. The sequence goes on from CM062819.1 coordinate 1,408,468,332, forward strand.
CGCGGAGCAGTGCAAGCACGCAAGTTAGGTTCGTGAACTTCCTAGACCTCATCAAGACATCCCTAGGGTGTGGAAACCTGGTTCTATCACCCTCCCATACTACCTCGGGTGAGACCTCAGTCCACGCATCGCGGACTGTTGCTGAAAGGGGCGGTAGTTTCGGGATTTGTTTGGCTAAATCACTTCTGAACCTGGGTCAGGCCCTAACAAGCCAACAAATGGTTTCATTGTCGGGACCGGGATTTGCCTAAGGGATGTCTAATGTCGTGCCATTGGAACCCTACGAAGGAAGAAATTGAAGAGTGGTGGGACAAGAATCTTCACGAGTTCATGACATAGGAAAACAGAACTCCGTAGATATCTGAGAAGAGGTGGCTGGATCTCTACGTATATACGGAAATTGATGAGATCTTCTTTGCATCCTTCTCGTTTGAACTGTATAACTGGATCATGAGGTTAGCCGACAGCCAGGGAAGGTACAAACTAGATCAACTGATAGTGTGGACTCCGAAGTTAGTACGCAGACTAGAGGCATCAAAAGATAAGATCGCACAAGTTGTGGACCATTGGGTCGACCGAATAATAGGAGGGTTTATCACTGAATTTGCGATAGACACGAATGTAAGCTACAGCGAATCAGAAAGACGTTTTCTCAAGGGATCGCGAGGTAAGTACATAGAATCTTTGAATGCCTGGATTAAGATGTTGTTATGTGAAAAATGGGTGATGCGAATACATTAATGTTTGGAATGACGTGGAGCGGAAAGGTCTACAGAGGTAGCGGGGAATTAGGAAACAGTCCCTTAATTTTACCTTCGTGAGAGAGCGAGGAAGAGCTCGCTTAGGTCTCTCTGAGGAGTGCGGTCAGTCTGATAAGGCAGTGCATTCCACAGTTACCATCTCCACTTACGCCACCACTTGCTTCACCTCCATCTTCATCCACACCACCTCCACCAAACCAGCAGTTCAATATGGCGAGTGTGATTAAGCTACCCGTGTTCAGAGGATCCAGATCAGTTCTGGTTCGTGGTAAGAGCATTATGGGAAGCACAAGGGGTTACAGACGACAACATTAAGAAGGCCACATTGGTGAGCGCGCTGTAGGATCGCGCGTTGACATGGTACATCAAGCATTTCAATGATCACCCAAATGCAGGAATAACGGAGATCCAGAATGTGCTGAAAAGAGAATTTAGTTGGTTGAAATCAGAAACACACTCAATCATCGGATTTAAAGAGATTGCGCTGCCAGGAAAGACCCTGTGGGATCTAGATCAACGACTGAAGAGTACGATCCGCAAGGCTAATATGACGCTAACGGATGCGCAACACCGTGCATGGTTTGTGGTTTCTTTGACACCCCACCTGAGGATGACGCTCTCACAGCGAAAGCTTTCAACCTAGGCCGAAGCATTGGAAATGGTGATGAGGTTGCACAAAACACCGATACAGGATCCTTGGCTAGGAGTTCAAAAAATCCACGCGTAGCTACAGAATCTCTGCCTGGAAATGCATAGCTTGAAGTAGGATAGGGCACCATGGCTAGGGGCGCATGAGGAAGTGTGGTGTAGAAAATGCAAAGGCCAGGGCGACGACAAGGATCATTGTCCAATATTTGCTAACTACTTGGCAGGAGGGGGGCCAATGCCGTTGAGAACAGAGGCGCAGGCAGGGCTGAGTGCAACACCCACGCTATGGTGCGTGATCTGTCAGATTGGAGGAAAACACACGACGGATAGCTGTCACTTGTTGTAGAAGTATACACAAACTCCACAGTAGTTGTTTTGTAATTTCTAAAGGTCGGTGGGCCACAACGAGCGTACTTGTCGCAGCTACGAGTTGATTATGGAGCGAGCCCCAGTCTATAGAATGCAGATAGAAACATGAGGCCTCGACCTAGCCGCGAGGATGGCGTGCGCTGGATTTCAGGGCCAAGGTCGAGGACGAGGAGAGATGGGCCCAGGGAGGGGTCACAGACAATTAATTTGTTACAATTGCGGAGGACCAGGGCACTACGCCTACGATTTTACTAACCCAACGAGAATATCTTGTTCATACTGTGCTAAGTTCGATCATGAAGCAGTAGATTTTTCTAAATTGATCGCACATATGCACGAGAAAGGAGTACTTCAGCCTACTCCGACTCAAAATATTCAAATGATGAGATCTGAACCATGTGAAGAAGACCCCAATGTGAATATGGTGCTCAGAAGCGGTGCCACCACTGGGGAAGATAAGGGGAAGCAACCCGAGGAAGATACGTGGGTTCACAAGGCTCCTACAAAGCAACTGAAGTTTGACTTGGAGCACGCAAAAGAGACGTTTATGGAAGCTAAGAAGAGCTTCGCAGAGGCCTCTACTTCAGGTAGTAAGGATCAACCATAGCCAAGAATGGATCCATCTATGCTTACTACCTTTTTAGAGACATGCATGAAGCTGTTGCACGATAATAGGGCAGTTAAAGGACTATAAGAGCTGATCACTCAGTGCACAGGGACGGGTGAACCGCGCGTAGTCCGAAAACTGGGAAAGAATACATTGCACATTGGAAGGGAGATGAGGTTGATGGCGTAGATTGGTGAAATACAAAATGGATCAGGTAATCTTGGACCTAGGGTCTGAAGCGAATGTGTTACCTAAGTAGACATGGGAATGCATGGGCAGGCCCGTGTTATAGTGGTCCCCTATTCAATTACGAATGGTGAACCAACAGAAGATTCTACCCATGGGGAGGTTGCAAGGGGTAACAGTTGATATTGAAGGCACGGACATGCAGACAAACTTTGAAGTGATAGAGATTGTTGATGAAAGTAATCCTTATTCCGTGTTGCTAGGAATAGACTGGGCCACTGATATGAATGGAGTCATCAACCTGAAGAAGTGGAAGATGATATTCGAGAAAAAGTCCCTATGTGTAGTAGTTCCACTAGATCCAGCCGAAGGAGCGCGCTACACTGAGTCTGTGCGTGACGATGAGCTAGATTGCATTTACCAGATAATGGCGCAAGACCAGGATCGGGTGAACCCGACTGTAGATGGGAGAATCTCGTGGGAACGTGACAATTCCTGTACTTTGGATTCAGATGAAGAAGTAGAATGCTGGCAGAACCGGTTGCACGAAGTGATAACGCTAAATTGAAACATGATGATTAGATCACTATGGAGCGTGACGACAGAAGCAAGGGAACTGCCAAAATATGATGGGGTAACAGCGGTGGATGAATTCTTAGAAAAATTTGAAAGTGCAGTACTAGAATAGCAGCGGTACGGTGCACTGGAATGGGCGTTGCACGCGACACCCACACGGTGGTGGAGTACACATCAGAAGACTATTGGAAACTGGCGCAGATGTAGAAGACGGATGCGCTTACAGTTTGAAAGCCTCCAACATCACACAAGAGCCAAGAAACCAGGAAGATGCAGTTTGCGCACCCACCTATGTTGATGGGTGCAGATGTGTACTGTGCAAGCACATCCCAGACTAAGGATCGACATTCGGAACTAGCTGCAGCAGCAGGAAATGCGTCGCGCACCGAAAAAGTTCCACATAGAAGCATTCAAGAGGATACGCGAGACTTTGAATAAGGTTCACCAGGCCAGACGGACTGATTGGGACCAGCGCATACCAGTGGTTCGATGGGCCTCTAGGGCCATGTACAAGACTCTGAGCGTGGAAATGATCCTAAAGATGATGGGCAGAGTCGAGGCCATAGGTTTGGGAGGAAGGAATCCTCACATAAGTGGAATGAGTCATAAGGACCAGGACGAAGGAATTTTGCCACCACGCGGGGCCAAACATATGCAGATTCAGGAAGCCATTTGGTAAGGGCACTTGAAAATTTGTGAACTCGAAGAAGATCGAGTACGACTGAGGAAGAAAAGTAGGATCTTGGACGAAGAAATCAACAAAATGGAAACAAAAATTACACAGGCAGGACACGCTGAGGAACTAAGCCCAACAGAACAAAAGGTAGGCAGCCACACTACCGCATTGGAAGGATTTGGGGTTTTGCTGCCATGGCTGTGGCCGCACCTCACTAGACGGAGGAATTGGGGGAGCGCACCATGTAAACAAGAATGCAAAGCATTGACTGACATTAGGGTAATTGCGAGGCACCCGCAGATTAGGATGGAAGGTGCAGGGAAGCCTCGCACAGGTGGAGTAACCACCTGACTATTTGTAGAAAGCACAGCCTCAGCACTCCAAGCAGTTGGAAGAGAGTGTGGGACTATAAAAGAGTCTGTATGGAAGCAGATCGATAGAAGGATTGCGCGCAGGGCTAGTCTGTCCCAACAGTCGCGCCCGCGCATGGGAAGCCACGATGTCGCGCAGGTAGACTAGGAAGTGACCGTTGGGGTCACTATTCATGACAAGATATCTCATTTAAGACAACAAGGAGCGGGCGGTAGGCAATTAAGACACAACGTCAGAACTCGATTTGAAACGATCTGCCGCCAATATGGCATTAATGAGCCAAAAGAGGGGGAAATAGTCGAATTTGAATTCTGGCAGGCCTATAAATCCTAGATGGTCCTCCACCGAACAACCCTTGGCATCTTGAGAATTCAGTTATTGAGTATGGACTTTATAGCCTTAGAGGCTTTGAAAGCAAGTTCAGCATTTGAAGCATTGTCGAAAGAGACGCAGGAGCTTCTGAGCAGAGCAATGTCGACCGCCAAGGAAGCCGCACCAAGCCCTATGTCACTAGTGGGGGATGTGCCGGAAATCCCATAATCACCTCGAACACCAAGGACTAAAAAGGACCCACAGGGAGCAGGACCGGTCCATATGTCTCCACGCAACCCGCGGTTTGGTAAGCTGTCAATGGAGGAGAAGGGAAAAATAGTTAATATTGAGAGCAGTGATGAGGAGAAGGATTTCTAGGCATTCATAAAAGATATTGAACCAGAGGTAGAAATGGAGGAAGACATCCCACCAGTACGCGCTACAACAAAGTTGCCCAAGTCTGTCCCTCCACAGAAAGGGAGGGTAAAGGTACCTAAAGATTAGGATGCCTGTTAAAAGTGCACTCAAAACCCCGTTCCTCCCCGATGGAATTTTGTTTGAAGGTTCAGCTATGGGCCACGTACCCATGATGAAGTTTGAAGACTGGGACCTCGCGGATAGCGAAAAGTTCCCTCATTTGGAAACTAGCCAACTGATGAAACAAAGCAAGGAGGGGGCAGTTACAGAGCTGCAGCCACGGAAATGGCTGTGCAGGGTGGAGGAGGCTGGGCTACTCCACCTCCTATGGATTCCACACTTTCATCGGGCCCCAATCACGATATTTTTCATCAGGAAACTGCTTTTCCTAGTGCACGACGGGTACTTATGGCTGGAGGAGCCAATTCCAATCATGACGGAGCTTATTCATAAGATTTCTCGGCTTCCCTGTATGGGAAGGGACCTCGCAAAAATAGTTGGCAGAAGTGGATACTTGGCGATTTCAGAGGCCATGAAAAATAAATATAAGTTGGAGAAAAGGCAGAGGGGTTACGTTATTACTAGTATTCAAAACAAAGGAGTTCGAGTCGCTACCCAGTTGTTGGCAGGAAAAGTGATGAGAAAATGCGGTGGCAACGAGGTACCAACAACGGTCATCACGCTGGCCGAACAATGTGCAGAAGGGGTACAGTTCAACTGGGCGCAGTTCCTTTGCGAGGAGTTCCTGAAGAACTGCAGGGAGGCCTAGGAGTAGGGTAAGACCTTCCACTATGCGTGGTTTCTCTTATCCATCTTGTTGGTGAGAGGGGAATTACCTGAAGATAGTGAGTTTCCTCCCCTTGACCAGGACTTGCCAGAGGCAGCAAAATATGCGTTGCTTTGGGCGATAAGGCATGCCACGCGCATCTGCAAGATCAAGATCTTCTGGTTACTCGTGGATGCGAGCATACGGTTGGGGATCAACAAGTGGTCGCACCTATCCCCCACAATATATGACAGTCTACGGAGCTTTGCAGACTTTAAAGCTGATATGCATAATGTGTATATCAGGGCGTGGAAGGATCCGAAGCAAAAATGGACCACACTCCCCTTCATCGCAATTGATGGCACTGTTTTCGTGGTGCTCGACTCATGGCCACCGGAATGATGTGCACCAGATCTGGTGGCGTGTAATGAGACGACGATTCAAAAAAATAAGGATGCCGCCAAACTGCTAACACAACAGAAGTGGAACGAGCAGCTAGCTGCAGAAATACGGGCTTCCCGTGAGGCAGCGAAGGCCGCCGTGGAAAAGGCAGCGGCAGCACCATCATTTGAGGAAACCACAACACAGGAAGGAAGAGGCCTGGACTTGACCACAGGACAAGGGACAGATGACACGGTGGCACGCGCGGACCCACACACATCATCAACACAGCTAAAGAGGCCACACAATATGGAACGAACAGGGCGCCGGAAAAAGACCAAGGGTTCCAAACTAGATGGGGTACCTATTACATTGACTGAGGGGGACCTATAAGACATCAGGGACATAGTTCGCGAGGTAACTAGGGAGGCGCTCCAGGAAGCAATGACAAAGCAGTAGAATGTGTTGGGGGCGCTTAGGGTGCAACTCCATGAACTTCAAGTGTAGCCCCCACAGTAGCGAACGGTAGCCTGTTATGGGGCTACGGGTACATCAACGATAGAGCAATTGTTGTAGGCCAAAATGGCTAATACCGTCGTGCTGCCGGAGGGAGCATTGACAGCAGACAACACGGAGGACCGAGCCGTAGTAGGCCAGCTTAAGGGACTTGGCCTAAACTTGGCTGCTCTTCCACGAGAGATATTATACCAGCTGCAGGATGGAGCAACGATAGAGCTCCACGCTAGAGAAGGACGCGCAGTACAGATGCTTAATGAACAACGGATCAACATCGAGAAATTGAGCCTCCAACGTGATGAAGCAGTAGCACAGACTCAACAGTTGGAGCAAATCGTGTAGGAAGCATGTCACCACGTCCCTGAGCTACAGATTGCAATAGACTTACTAGTAGGTGTGCGGATCCACAAATTGGCCAGTGGATTCTGTGAGGCAAGTAGGAAGTAATGAGGATCTAGCTGGACCTCAACCTGCAGATTGTGGAACTGCGGCTGAAGCTTCAACCCTCTACACCCCCGGAAGTCAGAGAGCAGCGCCACCACACCATTCAATTCGGGTTGGAAGCAATAGAGCGAGCCATACAGGATTGCAGGGGCTTGTTAGATTAGTCACTCTTCACCCTCACTTCACTACAGGAAGACCCAACGCTACAGTGTGTAGAGACAAAAGCATGGGAGTTGCAGTAGGCCTATGACAATGTCCGGGGGACTGCGCAGACAGTCGCCCTTACTTAGCGACTGGCCAAGATGAGGGAGGCCCAGGCTCTAAAGGAACAGGTGGACGCTGCGCGTCAGAAAGAAACAATGCTTAAAGCACGCATCCAGCCTTGGCTCGAGGAAACATTCACGGTCACTGCCAAGATCGAGGGAAAGCTGGCACAGATGCAGGGCATGTATGCACTCAAGTAAGGAATTTCACCTGACAACGAGGCATCGGAGATTCACGCACAACTGATATAACAGACAATGGAAGAGTGTGTTGCAAACGTAAGTGAAGCACAAAAGTTGCTGGATGGACTCTATGTTGGGTGTGGAGCCTGATTATCTTCTATATTCAAAGGTATCGCCACATTGGACCCCAGTTCGAAATGGGGCCGCCCATAAAATATTCGCTGCAGGGGGGGTCCGGGGGGGGGGGGGGGGGGGGCTGCGAACTTTTGGAGGCCCCCCCTGGCGGTGGGTTTCGGGGGTAGCGCCCCCGAAGCTAAAAACAACTGTAAAATTGCCTTGTAAAAGTATAGTAATTTCTAGTCAATCTGGGCCGTTCATTAGGCGGATGATTTGACAGTAGAACTTATGTTTAGTTTAGGGTTTTTTGCCCTAGAAGGCAACCCCTCTCTTTGTATGAGGGCATTGTACTTGAGGTTGTGTGATAGATGTGTATTTAGTGATCGGGAAATAGAGAGGTGAGACTGTGAGAGAAAACAGAGGATATTACAGCGGATCTGCTGTAGGTTATGTCTCTTCATTTTGCTGGATAATAGAAAGGAAGGACTGGCTGTTTGGGGTGGACGTAGCCCAAACTGGGTGAACCATGTATATCTGTGTCTCTCTTGTTTTATGCGTTTTCTGTGTTTATATTTCTGCAATATTTTATGTGTTCCATTGCTCCATAATATATAATTTTCTAACACTCTACATGAAGATCACTGCACCAGCCGAGTGACTCGGGACGAGTCATGATGATTGTGTTGGGGGCCTGTTGGGTAGCGGATCCCCACCATAGCGGGTTTTTGGGGCTTGAAGCCCAGATTTTGGTCAATGTAATGTAAAGAGCCCGCAAAATGCGGGTGTGAGGCGCGAGAGTCTAGGGTTGTCCGCCCTAAAATAATGTAATTTAATATAGAATGTGTCGGCCTATCCATGGTTCGCTGACCATGGGATTGTATAAATAGAGCAAGGCTCTAAGTGTAAAAGGCAGTTTTTTAACTTTGAGAAGTATTATGGGTTTTGAATGAGGAAGTAAGCTCCGAGTCTGTAAGTCCAAGTCTTGGTTTGTAGTAGTAGGAAGAGGCTCTGCAGCTGTGTGCACAAAGGCCTAGTAGAGTTTGCAACTGTATGTGCGGACCCCTATAGCTGAGTGCGTAGGGTGGAGTTGGGATTGTATCAGAACAGAGGACTAATAAAAGATAAGTTGATTATGAAATATCGTGCATTTGCTCATAGATCTGTGTGTTTCTGCTTCTGTTGTATTTATGCATCTCTTTACCGTTTTATGATTGCGTGCACTTGTTATGAATGTTGAATGGATGATAAGAATATTGGGCACACACAATTAAGACAAGATCTATAATAATAGCATAGTAAGGATATAGGATCTAGATAGCACCTCTTCACGCTCTTTACAGAGCTGCGCGGAAACAGTCGCACAAGGTGTGAAGGTCGGACGGCTGCATAGAGCAGCACAAGCGCGCAGGTTAGGTTCGCGAACTTCCTAGACCTCATCAAGACATCCCTAGGGTGCGGAAACCTGGTTCCAGTTCCCTCCCATACTACCTCGGGTGAGACCTCAGTCCATGCACCACGGACTGTTGCCGAAAGGGCCGGTAGTTTTGACATTTGTTTGGCTAAATCTCTTCTGAACCTAGGTCAGGCCCCAACAAGCCAACACATGGTTATAACATAACGTGATAGTCTACTAGTGGTTAGGTTTGACTTCTACAACTCCTAACTAGAGTTACAATATTGAATTTTCTAGCTACTTCTTCATCATGATCATGGTCACATGGATATCCCATTTTCCAAGAATAATGGGGGTTGACATGTCACCTTCTCAAATTATGGTGGCCAAAATAGGAAGGTCAACTTCTAAGTGGAAAATTTTTTGCGTATAGAATCTAATTGAGGAAATTCCTTCCTTGTTGGAAAGGTCTCTATGTGTAGAATAGGAAAAAAATGTACCACACTAAAGTGAAAAAGTTTAACCCCCAAAAAATGAATTTGATGCCACAAAATTCTCTTGGAAGGTTTAAGACCCCAATCTTCCAAATCAGGTCCCGTTTGTCAAAATGGTCATATGAGCTTATTTCTCCACTTTTTCCACTCTTAAAGCAATAATATGGATGAAGAAAACATAATGATCCAATTTCGATCAAACAAAAACAATTCAACCAACACTCATATACTAATAATGGGGATGTCACTCCACATTTTCCTGATGCGACCACATGCTCAATGCCTATACTGGAGGATATTTCCAAAAATAATTTGATGTGAAAATGGATTTATAGTCATTAACAAAAATATTTTAATTTTATGGCCTTGAAGAGTGTCCTCTCGAAATCCTACGACAAGGCTCCACAACCCTAGGCTAATGTTGGTTTGCTAGAACCAAAACATCTAATTAAGCTTATTAACAATTTATTTTAGGTTGTTGATTACTAAGGGGTTAGGAGTGTAACTAAGATGGTGTGAAAATAGACTCAATACCAATAAAAAACGCAACTAGATGAAAAATGCAATTTCATTTAAAATTTGATAAAAACTAGATAAGGAAGAGTAGGCAATGTATTTCTTTTCCCAAATGACAAAAAAAATTCATACTTGCTCTCAATAATGTTTTTGATACTTTCCAAATTCAAAAAACTAACTAATTCACCAAATAACTTATAACACAAAAATAAACAATCTTAAACAATGCCATATTAAGAGCACCAACAAGCACTCAAAATCTCGAAACTAAGGATTCAAAAACAAGAAAACATTAACTATGGCTTATCACACTTGGACAAACAACAAACTCACACTTAAAAGAATGTTTTGATTTTCAACTCAATGCAAGTAGCTAGCAAGCACAAACCCACAATGACCTACACATGAAAACAATCAAAAACCTAGATAAAAGAAACAAGACTCAAGAAGCCACACAATTCATATTTCTTTACAAATTAACCAATAAAGTAGGTCAAAAATACTTACAAAACAACCAAGATACATCAATCACTGCTAGAAGCAATTGATCTAAACACACAACTATGACACAATAAACCAAAGTCGCAATCAAAATAAGATATATCACAAATAAAAGGCCAACTAAACCATATATGAAGAAGATCTAATCAAATATAGTAAAAGGATGATAGATATAAATCCCTTTAAGTAGATCTTTCAACAAACCCTACCAAAAGTTTGATCAACAAGGAGCCATTTCTCCTAGGCAACTGATGAGCCCCAAATTTGGTAACATTTTGGGCTCATTTGGCCTAATTACCCTTGTTCAATCCTTCATTTTTCATAACTTATGCATTATTTTTTAGTATGTTTATGTCATTTGTACGAATAATGGTAGTCATTATTCCTAGGTGGCTAACATGTGCTCATTTTAGGATTTTTTGACACATGTTGGAGCCAAACCGAGCAGACATGGGCTAGGGGACAGCCAAGCTTGGGTTGAGGATTCGTAGGGGGGTTGTCTATGGCATTAAATAGCCTCCCTCGGGATCTTCACCCCCAACTCCGAGCTCCAAAGGCCACCAAAATTGGATCTAGAAGGCAGCCAAACAGATTTCTTGGAAGGAGCTATTCACTCACAGTTTGGGCAGCCAAGTCCCATAGATTTAGGAGGCTAGATAGGGCCTCGTGGTGTATAAATTTGAAGGCCTCAGCCTTCGAAAAGGACTTTTTGAAAAACTCTTGCATATTCTGTACTATAGTGCTACTAGCTCTGTTTTGTTCTTTTGTAGCCATTGTTGGCATAACTCTTGACTTATGATTATTTTTTTATAATGGGAAGCAGTCAGATTTGATATCAGCTCTGAGTTTTCTATAGGAGCCATAGCTCTCGAGGTTGGGCCCAACCTGAGAGCCTAGGGCCTCCTTCTTTGTATTGTTATCTTTCCTTTAAGCACTGTGATTTTCCTTTTATCCATTTGAAACGTGATTTTGTTGAGCAAGATTTAGTTGTGTTGGTTAAATAGGTCATTGTTGAGGAATAGAATTGCTTCAGATGTGTAGAATAGATTGATAGGATAATAATTGATAAAGCTCCAAAAAAAGGGTTGCCTGCACTCTCAGTTTCACCTCTCCCTTATTGGTTCAGGGGCTGGAATCGCAGAAACAGTGCTGCCCAACAAAAACACTACTTTGCTTGACCATGCAATCTTTGGTGTAATGTCTTCATTTGTAGAAGTTAGTCATGCGTTTAGACCTTTGTGGATGTTTCTTTGATTAAGTGTTGTACATGGTTCTCTTTGGAAATAAAGCTGTTGTTCATTTGCTTCGTTGATAGTTAGGATAGATTAGCTAAGATTTTGATTGTGTGCAGGATTTGGTTGATTTGGTTAAGTACACACCGTGCAGGGCATATCCATCTCTCTCTCATCCACCTAAGCTTCGTCCAGGCCAGCTGCTCCATCTCCTAGTTAGCCTCCTCGTCTCACAACTACTCTTCTTCCCACGTAACCCTACCTTCTTGCTCTTCCATTGCCTTAGCCTTCCTTAAGTCAAGTTAGCTTTCCACATCCTCTCATCACTTCATCCATCAGTCACTGGGTCATTTCAGACCCCTACCCTACCTCTCTATCCATTCATCCATCCTCTTTCAGTCACCCATCCTCCAAAATCCAATTTTAGAACATCCTGTAGACATTCCTGAACATCCTGTAGAAATCCCTGAAACATCCTGTAGAACCCCTGCAAACTTCCTATAGAAGCTCACAAGTGAGGTTGATGGATAGCCAAACTTTGTGAAACTCTCTAGAAGGGTGTTAGGGACTCCTTAGACCTTCTCTGAGCCTTCCCAACCTTTTCCAAGAATTCCCCTTCTTTGATCCACCCCTACACAGTAAAAAGCCAGTTAAAACACATGCATGATAATTCTAATAACTTATTTGAAAACACAAAAAGATGTTTCCTTCAGATAGAGATAGCCTAGGCATGTGCATTTTACCTTCATAGAAGTAATGGCATCTCTTCTAATAGTTTGCATTCTCTCCTCTGCATTAGTAGGACTAGCTGGTAGAATTAGGGTTTGCTAGGGTTTATGTTACTTTTTGGCTTTCAGTTTCTTTCTGCAAGTAGATCAGCTTCCTCTGAGTTAGCTTCCATCCATTAGTTAAAAAGCTTCTTCTAAGAGCTCATAGAAGTTGGCTTGAGCCCTAGCGGACTTGTGCCAGCTGCAGCAAGAGCTAGTACTTGTGCATACAGCACCGTCGCTTCCAAGTTTGTTACGAACTACCGGGTTGATAAAATTAAAGAAGGGAGTTCCAGGAGTTGCAGCATTATTGCTGCAATACTGGGGCCCGCCATCTTTTTAGCGCCGTTGCCGGGGAAGCGTCAGAGTATTTGTGATTGGTGCTTTACTTCTATTTTCCTACACTCGCCTTCTGCTAGATAGTTTATTTCATTTCCATCCTGCAATTTCATTTTTGCAAAAGTAAACTAGATATTTCCTGCTTTCATAGATTAGCATTTCAATTCTGCAATTTCAATTCTACAAGCGTAGATTAGCAATTTCAATTCTGCAAGTGTAGATTAGCAATTTCAATTCTGCAAGCGTAGACTAGCATTTCATTCCTGCAATTTCATTGGAGAAAAATAGATTAGCCATTTCCTTCTTTCATTTCAATTCCGCATTTTCATTTCAGCAAGATAGCTAGTTGCAGTTCAATCTATTTCAGTTTTGCAGGTACAAGCAGAAAAATCAAAAAGCAATCAAAAGCCTTTCCATTTCATGCCTCGTAGGAACAGAGATAAATCCGGCAAATTCTTACCCAACAACCCCACCACTTCATTGAGTCACCCTTCTCTCTTCTTTGGTGACAGTGATCTAGAAGAACCTATAGGCGAGCCTCCTGAGATATACGAAGATCCTATACCAGAAGAAGAGTTAGAAACCACTCCACCTGAAGCCATGGCTGAGAATGGAAGAGAAGATGAGAGAATAGAAGGTGCCTTTCCCATCCGAGAGACCAATGGAGACATGAAAATGAAAAACATAAGCCCCTCCGCTTTACTTCACTTCCATGGATTGACTACTGAAGACCCTGATACCTTCCTGTTTGAGTTTGCTGTCCTTTGTCGAACCTATGACTATACAGAAGATGAGGAAAAACTGAAACTCTTTCCCTCTACCCTCAAGGATGCAGCATTAAGCTGGTTCATGGGCTTACCTGGAAATAGTATCACCACTTGGGCTCAGATGCAGCAAGCTTTCAATACCAAATACCGGGACTACTGTAGGTCCAAGGAAGCCAAGGGAGAGATCTTTCGGATGACCATGGGAAATGATGAGTCTTTAGAGGATTATGAGGAAAGGTTCCAACTTAGCTATAAATGGGCCAGGTGCACACTTGACCCTGAATCTCTCAAGTTGGTCCTGCTCCGAGAAGTCCTTGAAGACCTTTTAGATACCCTTCACATGTTAGCTGGAGGAGATATTTACCAACTACCTTATGAGGATATAAAGACAGTGTTTAGAAACCACTCTAGGGCAGCCCGGAAAAGAGGTAGGGGAAACCCCCTTTCAGCTAGTGCTACTTTCTCCAAGCATGAGTTTGTTAATCAGCTGGAGGACCTCAAAAGTGAGGTGAGACAGACCATTGCCATGCAACTTGATGCATTCTGAATCCAGCAAAAGAAAGAGGAAGCTGAGAGGGCTTTGGCCATCTTCTGTCCTAGGTGTACAAGGAAGCACCCTAAGAACGAGTGTCCATTACACTCGATAGAGGTATGTTTCATTTGTGAGGAGGATCACCCCACAAACCAATGCCCAACCTTACCTGGGTTCAAGGCCATGTACCAAGGAACCGAGGCACCCACTAAACCTCTCTACTTCCTCAACCAAAGGAGGCCGCATGGACCTAGACCTTACCAGCAGTGGATGCAAGGGACATCCCAAGCTTATTATAGCCCCAACCAATCTGCTCCTATGCCTTCTTGGGGTCCCCCTGCTCATCCTTCCTGGTCTGTGCCTCCTCCATGGTCTTACCCACCACAATACCATACTCAGCCCACTACTCATTCGTTTCACTGCCATGTCCAACCATAGCCTCAGTGGAATGCACCTCAACCGGGGTGGAGGCCCCAGTACAACACTCCTCCTGCCATTTTTCCTCCACCACCAGTTCAATCACAACCATTACCTCCTGCTCCTCCAAGACAACCCCAAATGCCTGCTCAACCGAACCTGAACCCTAACAACCGACAGACCCAACAGGTATATACCGGGGAAACAACATGCCCTACCTATGCTGTGGAGATCCAGGAGATCAACCTACGATCCGGGAAGAATCTTCCGGATCGCCAACCTCCTCCCCTAGAGGATGAGGAAGATAAACAGGAAAGTGAACCCAAGGCCACTCCACCCTTTCCTGAAAGACTAACAGTCACCACACAACCCGACCCAAAGGAGAATGAGCTTCTGGGAGAACTCAAACAGTTCTGTGTGAGAATACCACTTCTCCAAGCCATCAAAGATGTACCGATATACAACAAATTGATTAAGGAAAAGTGTTTCAGGCACCCAGGTAGGAGAAAAAGAGATGCCTCAACCATCAATGTCATAGGACAACTGTCTGATCTTATGTTTGGGCAAGTAATCTGTCTAAAGTATTTGGAGCTTGGGAGTCCTGTAGTTGATGTCCACATCAATGGCACCATCATACCCCACACTTTGATTGATTTAGGGGCTGCCATTAATGTGATGACCAGGGATACCATGCTCAAACTCAACCTTCAAGGTTCCTTAAGGAAGACCTCGACAGTCCTGCAGTTGGCAGATCGCTCCACCGTGACTCCCGAAGGGATTGTGGAGGATGTCTTGGTCTCTGTTGACTCTTGGGAGTATCCTGCGGACTTCTTGGTTCTTCAACCAAAGGCAAAGCTTACTGGATACCCCGTTATTTTGGGAAGAACTTGGTTAGCCACTGCGGATGCTTACATAAGCTGCCGAGCAGGAAACATGACCATCAAAAATGGTCCTATGTCCAAGCAGCTAGTCCTATACCCTCCTGCCCAACCTCTATTAGAGCATGACTTACCACTTTGGTTGGAAGAAGGAGAATAGGATGAGGTGTACTCTGTGCCCTTGTGCACCTTAGAAACCACCAGGGGAGGTCCTCAAACCGAGGATGATTTTATTGAGACCTTGATTCAGAATCCGCTTCCCAGTGCATTGTCCTTAGAGCAGTTGGTGGAAGATACTCAAGCCAACACCTTAGTGGACCTTTGTGTGACCGATCCACTCTCTCCCAGAGTAAAAAATGTGGAGTTTGGCCCCGAGAGAACGTTAAAGATCAGCTCCTCCCTATCTCCTTCCCAGGAAAAGGAGCTGTATAGTCTGTTGGGCAGTCATCTAGATGCTTTCGCTTGGAACTATAAGGAGATGAAAGGAGTCCATCCTTCGGTCTGTACCCATCACATCTACATCAAAGAAGATTGTAAACCGGTCAGGCAACCTCAGAGGAGAATGAATCCAGCCCTTAAGGACATTGTCAAAGAAGAGTTGCAAAAACTGTTGGATGCAGGATTCATCTACCCCATCTTAGATAGCGAGTGGGTGTCCCCTCTGGTGTTGGTACCCAAGAAAAATGGAAAGTGGAGAATCTGTGTGGACTACCGAGAACTGAACAAATCCACCAAGAAAGACCACTTTCCTCTGCCTTTCATAGATCAAGTGTTGGATGGATTGGCGGGGAAGAAGTTTTCTCTTTCCTAGATGGGTTCCGTGGGTATAACCAGATCCAAATCAGCCCTTAAGACCAAGATAAGACCACCTTCACTTGTCCTTGGGGTACCTTTGCTTACCGAGTTCTTCCCTTTGGTCTATGCAACGCTCCTGCCACTTTCCAAAGAGCAGTATTAAGCATCTTTTCTGAGCTGGTCCATGATTTGGTGGAAATCTATATGGATGACTTCACCCCTTATGGGTCCAACTTCTAGGAAGCATTGTCCAATCTGGGAAAAGTTCTAACCAAGTGCATTGAGATGAACCTGTCCCTTAGTCCTGAAAAATGTGAATTCTTGATGACTAAAGGGACCGTGCTAGGACATACCATTTCTCGCCAAGGATTGCAGGTGGATCCTAATAAAATTGCTCTCATCAAAAAGGTTCCACCTCCTCAGAAGGTAAGAGATGTTCGGAGTTTCTTAGGCTTAGCAGGATATTATAGAAGATTTATTAAAGACTTCAGTAAGCTAGCCTCGCCACTGTTTGGCCTCTTAGCAAAGGATGTTGAGTTCAAATGGACGGACGACTGTCAAAGGGCTCTGAATGAATTAAAGGATAAGTTGGTGTCTGCCCCGATATTGAGAGGTCTAAACCGGGCCCTACCTTTCCACATCCACACTGATGCCTCGAACAAAGCCATAGGGTCAGCCTTAGGACAGGTTGAACAAAAACTCCCATATGCCATATACTTTGTCAGCAAAAACTTATCCAAGGCAGAACTGAATTATACTGTAACTGAGAAAGAGTTCTTGGCCGTGGTCCATGCCCTGAACAAGTTCCGCCACTACATCACTGGCTATCAAACATTTGTACATACTGATCATGCTGCAATTAGATATTTAATGAATAAACTAGATGTGAATGCTCGTATTATTAGATGGTTACTTCTGTTGCAACAGTTTGATTTGACTATCGTTGACAAACCAGGTAAAGAAAATGTTGTTGCTGACTTCTTGTCTAGACTGGATTTACCTGCAGGTGAAGATGGAACAGTGGACGACCAGATGCCAGATGAACATCTGTTTGCTATCTCAGTACTCTCTCCATGGTTTTCTGATATAGCAAACTACCTGGTCTCAGCACAGTTCCCTCTGCATCTATCTTCAAAAGAGAAAAGCAGAATTGGAAGGAAGAGTGCCTCATTCACTTGGATCGGGGGCAACCTGTTCAAACTTGGGCCCGATTAGATCTTAAGGCGTTGCATCAGGGAGGAGGAAGTCTTTGACATCCTCCTAACCTGTCATGATGGGCCTTGTGGAGGACATTTTGCAGCCAAGAGGACTGCCTTCAAAGTTCTACAGGCAGGCTACTATTGGCCCACGCTTCATCAAGATGTCAAGAGATATATCAGCCAATGTGACCGATGCCAAAGGATGGGGAAGCCGACCCCAAGGGACGAAATGCCTCTCCAACCTCAAGTGACTCTTGAACCATTTGAGAAGTGGGGTATGGATTTTGTGGGTCCTATCAATCCTCCTTCAAGACAAAGGTCTTACATCATTTTGTGCACAGACTATCTGACAAAGTGGGCGGAAACCAAGGCAATCAAAGCAGCGACAGAAGAGAAGGTGGCTGAGTTTTTAAGAGAAAATATCTTCTACAAATTTGGCTACCCAAGAGAGCTAGTCACCGATCAAGGAAGCTAGTTCACCTCCAACTTAATTGAAGACTTGCTTTCTCATCACAAGATCAAGCATAGAACTTCCACCCCCTATCATCCTCAAGCAAACGGGCAGGTGGAAGTCACCAATAGAGCATTAGAAGGGATTTTGACTAAGGTGGTGAGCAGCAGCAGAAAGGAATGGTCAGATCGCTTGGTTGAGGCCACTTGGGCTTACAACACCACTTGGAAGACCACAACCGGCTTCACACCTTATGAACTGGTCTATGGGAAGAGAGCTTTGCTGTCAATTGAGTTCAAGTACAACACATTGAGGATGGTAGCTCAGCTGGACCTAGATATCAGCCATGCCCAACAAGAAAGGTTATTGCAGCTGAATGGGCTAGAGGAACACCGAATGCAGGCCCTTCTCCACTCAGAAGTGGTTCAACTCCAGAGGAAGATATGGCATGACCGACACCTCAATGACAAGCAATTCCAACCGGGAGATTGGGCACTGCTGTATGATTCCAGACATAAGGATTTCAAGGTGAAGTTGAAGACAAGATGACTAGGACCATATGCAGTGGAGAAGTGTAATGATAATGGGTCTGTTCTTATTTGGACCATTGATGAGGAAGCCATCCCCATGCTCGTCAATGGCCATCGACTAAAGATCTATAGGAAACCTCTTTCGAGGAAAGAGTTCATCAAAACTGTGGAAAAATCAGTGCTGGTCATAGAGAAGGGTTCTGCCTCTGTTTTGGACATACCCTGAGCATCATAAAAAAAAAAAAAAAAAAAAAAAAAAAAAAAAAAAATCATGATAAAAAGATCCTTGGGTGAAAACCTTTCTGAGGCTCCCAAGGCAGATGGTAGGGGTGAAAACCTCATTGAGGCGCCCCTGCTGTCTCTCTGAAAAAATTGGAATAAAAAAGACCCTTGGGAGAAAACCTCTCTGAGGCGCCCAAGGTAGATAGTAGGGGTGAAAACCTCTCTGAGGCGCCCAAGGCAGATAGTAGGGGTGAAAACCTCCTTGAGGCGACCCTGTTGTCTCCTAAAAAAAAAAAAAAAAAAAAAAAACAAAGGAAAAGGAAAAAAGAAGGAGGCAGAAACATAAAAACAGGCTCAATCTTTGGAAATTAATGCAGGTTGCAGGTATTCCATGCAAAAAGGAGGCCTCTCAACTCAAGAACAAGGGTCCCTACCATGCTACCAGGCGACCTCACCAGCATTCCCTCCATAAACACTCATCTCTTCCAAGGTTTGGGCACAATCTGGTCATAGTTTAGCCTTCTACAGGAAGCTACAGGACTTTCTACAGGAAGTTCTGTATTTCTACAGGAAACTTCCTGTAGAATCTTTGGACGGGCCAGGACTGACTATGTAGAAGAATTTGAAGCTCGAAGCCCAATAAGGAGGCATGCAACCAATGTTTTTCTCCATCACCCACTGCTGTCGCCTCCTTCCACCACCATTGCTGCCATACGATTGAAATACCTGCACAGTCATACCAGAACGTTGGACTCTCAGAAGAAATAATTTTCAAATGGAAAATAAAGCATGCAGAGGCCCAATGCGCTACCTGTCAAGGCGATCCGAGGACCCTGCACCTGTGAACGTGACTCCACCATTTCAGCATGCATCCTAGGAGGAGAAATGGCTACAGGATGTCCTATAGGAATCCTGTAGCAGTTGATCTGGCTAGAGCACACACCATGAAGATACCTGCAACTCATGAAGCCGGCACATGCACCATCCACAGCCAGGAAACCGGTCTCGTAACCAGCAGCGGTCAACGAAAAGGAGGTCCCGTGCCTGTGCACGAAGCGGCAGCAAGCGGATCCGTCACCCCTCGTCCTGAAGCATGAAAAATCACGTCCACGGCCGCACAGGTAAGTGCCTCACCCTGTTTCGTCAAATTGTAGGTTTTAACCCTGTACAGAAATTACCTGCATACGAATTCTTAAACAAAGAAAATAAACAATGTGAGAGCATAACCCATAAAACACATATGCACAGAGATTTTTCCCTGGATCCCAAAACCGGGACTACCAGCTTGATTTTTCATTATGTTCCTTTCAATGTTACAATACATATTTATACATGCCGAAGCATCCAATACCATGGACCGAAAAACCATCGCGTCCAATACCATGTGCGAAAATCATGCACAAAACCATAGGTAGGTTCGCCCAACCTAATATAGGGTTAGTCGTGGAAAGAGTATAACACAACCCAACAATCTCCCACTTGTTGTTTTCTTTCCACAGGGGGCCACAGGAGAGCTTAGTCATTTTTCCAGCCTTGAAACACCCATTGTTTCTCTACACCAAGAGAACTTCTCAGAGCTCACATATTTTGTCAATGCATCTGCAGTATTCTTCAAAGTGTCCACCTTTACCAGCAACACCTTTTTCTCTTCTATCATATCCCTCACAAAGTGATATTGAACATCAATGTGCTTTGTCTTTGAATGATAAGCAGGGTTCTTTGCCAAGAAAATTGCACTTTGGCTGTCACAGTCTATTCTTATAGCTCCCTGTACTAACCCCATACTTGAACACAATCTTTGCAACCAAACTACTTCCTTGCTTGCATGAGTGGCTGCCATGTATTCTGCCTCTGTAGTTGATAGTGCCACTACAGATTGTTTCTTACTCATCCAACTGACTGCACCTCCAAATAGGTTAAACACATACCCACTTGTAGATCTTCTGTGATCCAGATCTCCAGCCCAGTCTGCATCAACAAAACCATGAATATCCAACACTCTGTCCAATCCTGGTCTTCCTTGGTAGCACAAACCATAATCACTAGTGCCACGCAAATACCTGAAAACCCGCTTCACTGCTGTCAGTGCTCCTTCCCAGGTTTTGACATAAACCTGCTCAATACTCCCACTGCATGTGCAATGTCTGGTCTAGTACAGACCATTGCATACATCAGGCTACCGACTGCACTTGCATATGGAACACGGGACATGTCCTCTTCCTCTTCTTGTGTCTTGGGACACTGTTCAGCAGATAACCTCAGACCTACAGGAATAGGAACCTTCACCGGTTTACTATCCTGCATATTAAACCTCTGCAGTATTGTCTCGACATACTTCCTCTGGTTTAACCAGAGCTTCCTCTTTGCCCGATCTCTTTTAATTTCCATGCCCAAAATATAGTTTGCAGCACCAAGATCTTTCGTGTCAAATTTGGAGGACAATTGGGTCTTCAAATCCTGGATAATTTCTTTGTCATTTCCAACCTGCAACATATCATCCACATACAAGACCAGATAAATAACACGGTCACCAATTAATTTAAAATACACACAATGATCTGCTTTGCTTCTGGTGAAGCCAAGTCCCCGTATAAATGTATCGAATTTCTGATACCACATCCTTGGTGACTGTTTTAACCCATACAGAGACTTCTTTAACTTGCATACCAGTTCTTTCTTACCCTTCACCGCAAAGCCTTCAGGTTGCCTCATGTAGATTTCCTCTTCCAAATCCCCGTGAAGAAATGTTGTCTTCACATCCATCTGTTCTACCTCAAAATCAAAAGCAGCAGCAACAGATAAAAGTAATCTAATAGAAGCTACCTTGGCAACAGGAGAAAAAATATCACCAAAATCAATTCCCGGCACCTGGGAATAACATTTTGCTACCAACCGAGCTTTGTATTTCTCCACCTTTCCTTCTGCATTAGTCTTCTTCTTGAACACCCATTTGCTGCCAATGGGTTTCCTTCTAGCCGACAACTCTACCAGATCCCAAGCCTCATTTTTGTGCAAAGATGCCATTTCATCAACCATGGCCTCTTTCCAGAGTTTTCCATCCTCTGAATCCACTGCTTCCTTCACAATTCTGGGATCATCATCAGTAACAGACAAAGCAAAATTTGAACTGAAAGCAGATGGATTATACCTTTCTGGCTGCCTTCTTTCTCGACCTGATCTTCTCACAGTCGGAGTTTGTGGCTCTTCATCTTCTGATTCCTCCTCTGCTGCAGAGTCTGATGCTTCCTCCTTTGGCTCAAACTCTATCTTCTCAGGTTCCTTTGGTTGGACTTCATGTTGAATAACATCTTTTACCTCTCTGAACACCACATCTCGGCTGTACACAACCTTCCGTGTGACTGGGTTCCAAAGCTTATAACCCTTTAAACCATCCTTATACCCAATAAAGATGCACTTTTCAGATTTACTATCCAACTTGGTTCGTTTCTCCTTTGGAACATGTACATATGCATCACATCCAAATACCCTCAGATGTGAAAGAGAGGGTTTCTTACCAGTCCATACTTCTTGTGGAGTCTTATCCTCCAACGCTGATGAAGGTGATCTGTTGATCAGGTAACATGCAGTATCCACCGCCTCTGCCCAGAATTCCTATCCTAACCCGGCACCACTGAGCATGCTTCTTGCCCTTTCCATCAACGTCTTGTTCATTCTTTCTGCGACTCCATTTTGCTGAGGTGTATATGGAGTAGTCTTCTGCCGTGCTATACCACACTTCTTACAAAATTCTTCAAATTCCTTGCTGCAAAATTCTCCACCATTATCTGTCCTCAGCACCTTTATCTTCTTCTCTGTCTGATTTTCCACCAGAGCCTTAAATTCTTTAAACCTGTCAAAGACTTCAGATTTCTTCTTAAGGAAATATATCCATGTATTCCTTGAGAAGTCATCTATGAATGATACATAGTACACAGACTTACCCAGTGATGGAACCTTCACAGGTCCAAACACATCACTGTGCACAAGCTCTAATATCTGTTTCGTCCTCTTACCACCAGAGGGGAACTCACTCGATTCTGATTCCCATACACACAATTTTCACAGAAATCAAAATCCAGAGAGCTATCATTCATACCTTCTACCATACCTTTACCATGAAGTATTCGAAGGCCCTTCTCTCCAATATGTCCAAGCCTTTGATGCCACAACATGGTCTTCTCTCCAGAGACCACTAGATTTTCTACTCCATTTTCAGGAACCATAGAACTATTGCACCCATCAACAACAGTGCTACCTTGCAGTTTGTACAGAGTTCCAGTCCGAACTCCCCGCATCAATATCAGTGCTCCTCGAACCATCTTACAGGTATCTTTCTCGAACACCGTCTTTACACCTGCATCATCCAAATTGCTTACAGAAATCAGATTTCTGGCCAATGCAGGAATATGTAGAACACCCGGAAGTGTTCTAACCCTTCCACCTTGCAACTTCAACTTTACTTTTCCCCGACCAATGATTCTAGCCTTCCTATCATCTCCTAAGAAGACATCACCACCATCGTATTTCTCATACTCGCAGAACCACTCTCTATGGGGAGTGAAGTGAAAGGATGCACCTGAGTCAATCAACCATGCCTCATGATCTACATGTGTACTTGAAGAAGCCAAGTACACATCCCCACCTTCATCTGAGGTGGTTTTCGCCTCTGCAGAAGGAGCATCATCAGATCCCTTTCCTTTATCAGGAGCTTTAGATTTACAATCCCTTCTGAAGTGCCCTTCCTTTCCGCATTTCCAGCACACCACCTTTGTAGGTTTTCCTGGAGATTTAGATCTCCCTCTAGATTTAGATATCCCACTCGATGACTTATTTTTGTTTCTGTTCTGGGACCGTCCTCGTACAGACAAGGCATCACCATTCTGGTTGTCCATATTCTTCCGTCTCATCTCCTCCATCAACAAGGCTGAGACTATTTCATCAAACTGCAAAGCAGTTGCATTGCTACCTATTGCAATAACCAGACTATCCCACGAATCTGGTAGAGAACACAATAGACTGATGCACTTATCTTCATCTAAAATTTTAATATCAACAGATAATAACTGACTTACCACAGTATTAAAAGAATTCAGATGCTCTGTCACCGAGTCTCCATCTTTCATCCTCAGGTTATACAGCTTTTTTCGCAGGAACAATTTATTCACCAGAGACTTAGATTGGTACAAAGTCCCTAACTTGACCCACAAAGCCTTCGTCGTAGCTTCCCCTGATACATTCAACAATACTGAATCTGAGACACACAATCGTATTGTGCTCTTTGCCTTCCGATCCAACTTCTTCCATTCTTCATCGGTCACTCCCGATGGTTTAGTACCCGGATCTACCGCGATCCACTGATCTTTATCCACCAACAGATCCTCCATCTTGAGTTTCCACAACTCAAAATTCTGACCATTGAACTTCTCAATCTCGATCTTTCCACTGCTCGCCATCTTCTTTCACCACCAGAATCGATCTCGCAGATCTCCCACTGAACAGGGTCTACCACAGGCCCGAGCGAAACCCCTCAGCAACAAAGGCGTCCCCTTGAAGCCAAAACAGCTCTGATACCAAATGTAGGTTTTAACCCTGTACAGAAATTACCTGCATACGAATTCTTAAACAAAGAAAATAAACAATGCGAGAGCATAACCCATAAAACACATATGCACAGAGATTTTTCCCTGGATCCCAAAACCGGGACTACCAGCTTGATTTTTCATTATGTTCCTTTCAATGTTACAATACATATTTATACATGCCGAAGCATCCAATACCATGGACCGAAAAACCATCGCGTCCAATACCATGTGGAAAATCATGCACAAAACCATAGGTAGGTTCGCCCAACCTAATATAGGGTCCAAAAAAAATTTTCCCGGGGCGCTGCCCCGAACCCCGTAGAGGGGGGCTACCCGCCCCCCTCAAACCCCCCCGCTGCGCAATCGGTGCAACGAAGGGGGGCTACCGCCCCCCTCTAACCCTCGTTTGACTACGTCAGTTAGTCGTGGAAAGAATATAACACAACCCAACACAAATTACATGAACGATGCTCTAAAATGTGTGTAAATATGAAAATGAATGGATTGAACAAGTCGGGTAGCCATTCAACTGCCCACCACAACCAGCCCGACGGCCTCGTCTGATCTGAAAAGCATTGGTTGTGTCGACGAGACAGGAAATGGACACGTGGGAAGCATCCAGTCGGAGAGAAGCGGCGATCTAACAGGAGTGGCAGTGGTAGATATACAGGGAATGATTCGCCGGTCAGGCAGACATGTAGCGGAATGATAGCAGGTGACGTCAGCCAACGGGCCGACGGGGACAACTCACCCCCGCGCCACGAATTCCGCAGAAATTCAAATCCGCCGGCTAGATCACGTATGGCGCACTACACTCTTTTATTCTCAACCGCTTTGCAGCTGAGTACGCATCCTAAATTTTCTAAAGGCTGTTACTTCGAGTTCTCTGCCTGTTCCAACATCCTGTTGCTGCACAGAAGGCCCAGAACCACTAAAGTGCTCCCCAGCACCCGTGCACGACTTCTACAGGAAGCTCAACGTTACGGAGGAAATTGAACTGTTCACGTCGAAGGTGGCAATTCTGGAACGAGGTAAGCCTGAACATAGTCCTCCCATGCAATTGGTTTGAAAGGTGGTGAAGTCGACGTGTTAAAGGGGTAGGAAACCATGAATTACAGTCTTTGCATGAATTTGCAAGCGTCTTCTTATTGATGCATGAGAATTGTCGTCGTAGTGTGTATGTGGGATTTTCTCCAGGGTTTCATTCATAATTGAGCCACTGTCAAGGCTCACTCATAGACAGTCGTGAATTTTATAAACTGTGGCATAGCTCTGCGCTTTGTCTAAGGAAATCCCAAAGACCCACTTTTGTATACGAGCAGGGAGGCTCAGGCCAACACAGCAAGTGTTTACCATGCTGGGAGGGTTCATTAGAAAAGAGCCTACAGATTCAAAGAAGTTACGGGAAACCCCTGAGGTGGTGGACCTGTTTTCTCGTGCACAATGGATGTCATTCTGTGACAAGATTCAAGGTCACGATGACGAGGTTGCAGAAGAATTCCTGTGATCCTTGCAGCCAAAGTCAAAGACGTTGGCCGTTGTCAACTTCAGAGGTTTGACCCTCAGACTCACCCCACAGTTCATTAGCAGAGTCACTGATCTACCGATGGGGGTACCTTGGGATAAGGAGGAGAGAAAACTGGGTCAGAAAGCTAAGAAGGAGTTCTTTTTGCCAGAGGAACAATTCTCAGAAGACAAGAATGGAGTTCGAAGAACCAGCCTACAGCCGTTCTGGAGTGAGGTCAGCCTCCAAATTATGAAGTATATCACGTGCGAGGGGCGATTCAACATCGTGTATGGATATCATTTCCGGCTGCTCACAGAACTTAGGCACCAAATGGACCTACCCTCAGAGAAAAAGTTGAGCATTCCTTACTTCCTCCTGCAGTCCATGACTGAGTGTGCCACCAAATTGAGAGAGGGAACACCAGACCAGATAGCCCATCATGGGCTCATTAAGCTCCTCGTGGAAGATGCACTCCACACGTACACTGTCCCTCTCTCCTGGGAAACCTTTCGAAATTTGACTAAGGATGATGACATCCGAGTGTTGGCTGAGGAGCTCACCTCCTCCAGCAGCGAGGAGAAGGAACCCATTCAAGCAGAGAAGAAAGGTAAAGGCCAAGAAACCATGGCCAAAACACCAAAGAAAGAACACAAGGGAAAACAAGAGAAAGACCAAGCTGCCAAAATAGAGGGTGACAAAACCACACTAACACCCAGGGAGAAACGACTACAGAGGAGGGTGGAAAGGACTAAAAAAGTCCATGTCAGTGAGGGTACCTCTAAGGCAGCCTCAACAAAATTGAAAGAAAAAGTACCCTCAGCCAAGCAGGCTAAAACGGTGCCGTCTGTTTCTATAGGAAAGTTAAAAACGGCTTCTACAGGAAGCCAGAAATTAGCCACTACAGGGCTTTCTACAGGAAGTCCTGAGAAAGGAAAACAGAAGGAGAAAACGACCGAAATTCTTGCTAGGGAGGCAGCAGTTGTGCTGGCCACCCTAAGTACCTCTCCCAAGCCAAAGGAGAAACGAAAGAGGGAGACTCCTCTGTATTTCAAAGCGAGGAGAAGTGTAAGAATTAAAACCGGCAGGCCCCAACCTCCATCCAAAGACCCAATTACCATTGAAGACACCCCTACCTCGCCAAAGGAGAAGTCCCCCTCCAAAGTATCAGTCACTTATGAGCGGGGGAGCCCGAAGACAACTACCTGGAGGGAGAGAATGGAAAGGTCAGCTTCAAAAACCCCTCTACAGGATGCTGAAGCAGTTCTATAGGAAACATTAGCCAGGCTCAAGGAGACCGAAAGAATGGAGGTGGAGGCAACCACATCACCACAAAGGGAAGAAGAGGTAGAACACATTATGGAGCCTAGCCCCCAGCCCAGCTTGAGCTCTTATTATAACTTTTTGGAGGCTGGGAAAATTATTCCACAAAAATTCACAGTGCCGCCTTTCCTTGCACTAGAGGAAGAAAGAGTGAGGACCCACACATGGATGAGGATAGCTAAATCTAAAGGAGTAGCAGATATAGGCCCCTTGGAGGAACAACTCAAGGAGGCAAGAAGGGAATTAGTTATGGCAAAACACGTGGGAAACTGCCAACGAGTATTTCTACAGGAAGAGAATGAGAAGCTCAAACTACAGCTACAGGAACAGAGGAAAGAAAGGGGCACAGCATCAGAGGACACTACAACAGAACCTCAAGGCAAAGAAGGAATGCAAGCTGATCTTGAGGAACTAATCCAGCAACTATAGGAAAGGGAATTGCAAGCAAATATAGAGATACAAGCTCTCAAACAGCAGTTGCAAGAAAAAGAGGCAGAACTGGCCTGCATGGCCAGTTGGGCTATGGACGCTCTACAATGTAGGCAGCCGGCCAAATCTTATGGCCTATACCTATGGGACCAGTGGCTGCAATTCAAAATTAATGCATTAGCATAGAGGGGTATCTCCCAGATCCAAAACCCCTAGCAGTTCATAGATTTATGCAACAGTAGCTCCACAGAGGACAAGACCAAGCTATCAGAGTTCTACCTCCATAATTTGGCCCTTCCTAACGTAACTTCATGGGACCCCAACACAGTCGTGGGAGATATGCAGCTGATGGCATTTACCTCATGGTTAAACCACGAAGAAAAGAGAGCGACAAAGGTCAAAGATGTTATGAACCGAGAATTACATGAACCACTGTTAATTAGAGCAGAGCCTGGGGACCCCACTACATTGATATCCGCCCACCAACACCTAGCAACCAACCCTCAGGCTTTATTAAAATACATGGATCAACATGCTCAGGCTATAGCACATTTTGAGGATATGGAGCGATTATTAGGGGACAATTGTGTTCATGCTTGCACCCGAAGGTGGAACACATTGTCCCACAGCCTCAAAATCAGGGAGTATCACACTCCAACTAGAATGAGGGAGGGCCTAGTACGGGTAACTCTCTACAAGAAGTCCATGCAGAACCTCCAAGCCAGCTGGATCGGCCTCAAGCTAAGCCCACCTTTACTTTTGGGATTGGTAGAAGGAAGCACAGAAAAAGAAGAGCATAAGCAGCGGGAAGAGGTGGAAAAGAAGGCCGGGTTCCACGACAGTGAGGAGGATACTACTTCAGAAGCCTGGGATGTGAGAGTGGCAATTAAAGCAATGAAAGACGAGGAGTTGGACTAGTTGCTCAGGGATGAGCAATCATTTTAGCAGGGGGGTGATGATGAGCCCCAAATTTGCTAACATTTTGGGCTCATTTGGCCTAATTACCCTTGTTCAATCCTTCATTTTTCATAACTTATGCATTATTTTTTAGTATGTTTATGTCATTTGTATGAATAAGGGTAGTCACTATTCCTAGGTGGCTAACACGTGCTCATTTCAGGATTTTTTGACACATGTTGGAGCAAAACCGAGCAGACATGGGCTAGAAGACAGCCAAGCTTGGGTTGAGGATTCGTAGGGGGGTTGTCTATGGCATTAAATAGCCTCCCTCAGGATCTTCACCCCCAACTCCAAGCTCCAAAGGCCACCAAAACCGGATCTAGAATGCAGCCAAACAGATTTCTTGGAAGGAGCTGTTCACTCACAGTTTGGGCAGCCAAGTCCCATAGATTTAGGAGGCCAGCTAGGGCCTCATGGTGTATAAATGTTAAGGCCTCAGCCTTCGAAAAGGACTTTTTGAAAAACTCTTGCATATTTTGTATTACAGTGTTGCTAGATTTGTTTTGTTCTTTAGTAGCCATTGTTGGCATAACTCTTCACTTATGATTATTTTTTTATAATGGGAAGCAGTCAGATTTGATATCAGCTCTGAGTTTTCTATAGGAGCCATAGCTCTCGGGGTTGGGCCCAACCTGAGAGCCTAGGGCCTCCTTCTTTGTATTGTTATCTTTCCTTTAAGCACTGTGATTTTCCTTTTATGCATTTGAAACGTGGTTTTGTTGAGCAAGATTTAGTTGTGTTGGTTAAATAGGTCATTGTTGAGGAATAGAATTTCTTCAGATGTGTAGAATAGATTGATAAGATAATAATTGATAAAGCTCCAGAAAAAGGGTTGTCTGCACTCTCAGTTTCACCTCTCCCTTATTGGATTAGGGGCTGGAATCGCAGAAACAGTGCTGCCCAACAAAAACACTACTTTGCTTGACCATGCAATCTTTGGTGTAATGTCTTCATTTGTAGAAGTTAGTCATGCGTTCAGACCTTTGTGGATGTTTCTTTGATTAAGTGTTGTACATGGTTCTCTTTGGAAATAAAGCTGATGTTCATTTGTTTCATTGATAGTTAGGATAGATTAGCTAAGATTTTGATTGTGTGCAGGATTTGGTTGATTCAGTTAAGTACACACCGTGCAGGGCATATCCATCTCTATATCATCCACCTAAGCTTCGTCCAGGCCAGCTGCTCCATCTCCTAGTTAGCCTCCTCGTCTCACAACTACTCTTCTGCCCACGTAACCCTACCTTCTTGCTCTTCCATTGCCTTAGCCTTCCTTAAGTCAAGTTAGCTTTCCACATCCTCTCATCACTTCATCCATCAGTCACTGGGTCATTTCAGACCCCTACCCTACCTCTCTATCCATTCATGCATCCTCTTTCACTCACCCATCCTCCAAAATCCAATTTTAGAACATCCTGTAGACATTCCTGAACATCCTGTAGAAATCCCTGAAACATCCTGTAGAACCCCTGCAGACCTCCTGTAGAAGCTCACAAGTGAGGTTGCTAGATAGCCAAACTTTGTGAAACTCTCTGGAAGGGTGTTAGGGACTCCTTAGTCCTTATCTGAGCCTTCCCAACCTTTTCCAAGCATTCCCCTTCCTTGATCCACCCCTGCATAGTAAAAAGCCAGTTAAAACACATGCATGATAATTCTGATAACTTATTTGAAAACACAAAAAGATGTTTCCTTCAGATAGAGATAGCCTAGGCATGTGCATTTTACCTTCATAGAAGTAATGGCATCTCTTCTAATAGTTTGCATTCTCTCCTCTGCATTAGTAGGACTAGCTGGTAGAATTAGGGTTTGCTAGGGTTTATGTTACTTTTTGGCTTTCAGTTTCTTTCTGCAAGTATATCAGCTTCCTTTGAGTTAGCTTCCATCCATCAGTTAAAAGGCTTCTTCTAAGAGCTCATAGAAGTTGGCTTGAGCCCTAGCGGACTTGTGCCAGCTGACCAAGTGACAGCTGCGGCAAGAGCTAGTACTTGTGCATACAACACCGTCACATCCAAGTTTGTTACGAACTACCGGGTTGATAAAATTAAAGAAGGGAGTTCCAGGAGTTGCAGCATTATTGCTGCAATACTGGGGCCCACCAGCAACACACAAACTAGGCACCAGTCGCTACAAGACCACTTCACAGGCAACGACTAGTAGTAGAAGTCACTCTATAAACCACTTACAGTGGGTGAATTCCGCCCAAGGTTGAAGTTAAAAAGGTAAATTGACTCATATCTGACTGAAATCGAGGTAATTAAGTCATAAACATGCCCAAATAAGGTTAAAATCAAAAGAGAAATGTTTAGCAATAGGTAAAAATTGAAAATCAATAACAAGGAAGGAGAAATCAAGACACTAGGGAAATATATCCAATGGAATTATTAATTTTGTTAGCTTAAATTTCACATACATGCTAAGGAGTTATTGCTCCACTGATCTCACCTAAATATTGGTTAGAAAATGTGTGATAGATTTAAATGAACTCTTAAAACCTAGTGCAATCACATGGCATTCATCCTATCAAAGAAGACAAGAGGAGTATACATGTCTCCCATGCAGGTTGATGAAGTTTGAAAGCCCTGTATAAGAAATGGAGTGATTGGTTCGATCTAAAGGTCTTGCTCCAACCTTCCCAATCCAAACATGATGATCATTTCCTCCACAAAGGGTAGGTGAAAATGCACCATAAATCACTAGATCACATTCATATATAAAAGAAAAGGACATGAAGGAGAGAATTCACAATTCCTTTCATTAATAAAAATGATAAAAAATAAATTATATCTTAATGCACCAATGAGCTCTTCTCCAATCCTTTGAACTACCCTTCCTTTACCTTACATGAAGACTAGGCTCATCTCACATGCAAGAGAAGTGCCAGCATAAATCCACCAACATCGCTAAGCCATTCTCTCTCTCACTTTCTCCCCTTGAGAGGGTATGATTGTATACGATTTCCCATAATCGGGAGGATGTTTCTAGACACCTAGGGCCATGATAAGTAAGGAAACTTCTCCAATAATTGACTCCCATCCAACTCAGGAACAAATGGGTCGAGCTAATCTCCTCGAGAGTGACCTATTCTAGAAATTTGACCTCCATCAATCCCATGCTAAAGTCATGTTGAATACCAAAGTGTCAAGTTGTTCCACTATAATGGAGCAATGGGTGATATGAGGACACGCATATGGGAGTGATGGGATAGTAAAACAACACAATTAAGGAGGAATAATGATGCATATAGACCAACAACTTAAGTAGGTTGAGTTATAGTTCCTCTATCTGACATGATAAGGTGGGAAAAAAGGGTTATAACACCTTTCCATCACATTTGCTTGCTAACGATACCACCAATTAAATCATAAAACTTTAAAGTGTCTGTTATAATCCTATTTTCCACTCCATTATAGTGAGAGAAACCAAATTTCAACTTACCTCGATTGTTGGCTAGAATGCATCCCCTTTTCACCTTTTCTTTTACTTACGTGAGATTTATCCCATGCTAAAAGGGTGAAATTACATAATTGAGGAATTTCTCATATTTACTTTTACCAAATATTATAATTATGAGATAATATTTATTTCATAATTGATATAATTGAGAAAAAGCTCATAATTGTGAAAAAGGTTTCTAGAGTTTTCCATTCCCGAGGAGATCAACTTGACCCACTTGTGTAAGAGTTGGCTAGGGGTCCATTATTGTAGAAGTTCATAACTTCTCAAGCCCCTAGGTGTCTAGATACATTCTCCCAAAGGATAGAATGAACCTATATAATCTCACCAAGAGGAAAGGGGGGGTTTCCAAAATATAGCACGAGAACTTTGTTATATTGAGACAGGAGACCATGCTACAAGCTTGAGAAGAGGATCTCCTTTGTTGGAAGCTATATATTTGTTGTACTTTCATTTTAGATTAATAGATACATGTTCCTTTTCTATATCCATGTTTTTAATATGTTTTATTCTTGCATATGTTGGTTTTAAGTTGACAAGACTTCTAAGGAAAGGCCATTGCTTGCTTATTTGGTGGTGTTGTGTGTAGGGTCTTATTTTATTGCAAGCAGAATGAGATATTCAAGTATAAGTTTGCTTGATCTGCATTAGACCCAATAAAATTCACTGTTCTGTGAGGATATTAGGTTTCAACTTCTAATCTCCATCTTATCATGTGCAAGTGTTGAATGTATTTTTTTGTATAGCAAAGGATTGGGGGTTGAATCTTTGATATTTTTCATGATCACACACAAATATGGGTAGATCATTCTCTGATCTATTGGGTTAAAAGTAATCATCTTTCTCTGGTGAAATTTTCGCAGAATAGTGTTTGAAACAGAGAAAAAACAACTCACAACCATGACTAAGCCATTCCACTTTTTTGGCATTGAGCACAAAATCAAAAGATCCCTAACTTCATGTTGATACAAAATGTATGCATTACAACCAAGTTCATACATAGCCATATTTCCTATGGGTATGTGCGGAGAAATCCCACACAAGTTTTCACTCCACACAAGCTTTCCTACACACACATATTCTATGCACTCTCAATACTTAGACAATTTTGGTTTGTGGAAGGATATTTTCCATATGTCCCTTGCAAAATCATATCTTTAAAAATATTCATCTTTCACACATTGAAATCTTCTACACGCCCATTCCTTATTCATACATTGGTTCCCACACATGAAATTTATCTGTATGTGACATGTCAAGAGGCCCCTTGATCGATTATACTTCCATCCTTTATGTAAATTCACCATTTGCTCATTTTGAGGTTAATTGAAAGATCATTGAAGGATGTTCGATCCTTGAGGTAAAGAAATAACTTGATATGGTACTATGTGAATAAAAACTTGATATGGTACTATATGAATCACTCTGCAAGTGCTTGATATCATACTACATGAATAATCCCCATCACCTCACTTATAGAGAAGATATAAGCATTAATTTCTCATTATTTCTTCACAAGGCCTAATGGAATTGGTATGAAACAAGGTAACATCAAATTAATTTCACCAAAGAATGAGGATTTAACAACTATGATCCACTAAAGCTTCATTTATCTTTCAAACATTTCTAAGTACAATGAACAAATGGAATCCAAAAGAAATAAGGAGGTAGTTTGTATATGTTGTAACCCTGGAGACAAAATGGAATCAATATGCAGGACATCTATCGAAACTTGATGAAAACTTTTTAAATGACTAGTTGGAGTTCGGCCAATTAAATGCAATGAATAACTCTAATTCATAGATTCATCATTTACAACCAAAATGGCCAAGCCTTGGGGATTGCAAACTTTTAAATTAACCATCATGGAAAAAAGTTAGAAATAACAAGGTTTCAATCACTTGAGCAAACATAATTCAAGTTTTTAACCCTAAGAAAGAAAGAGAAAGTGAAAGTGAAAATAGAGAAATTATGAATAATTTTCCTAAAAATAATGAAGCACCTATTAAGGGACTTAATTCAACCACATGTACCATTTACAACACAATGAAACATAGGTAAATATTTGATTATATTTAAGCAAACCTATTACTACATACATCATTTCCAGTGGAGGAAAAAATCATTTCCAGTGGAGGAAAAACACAACCTGAAATCATAAAGAAACAAAGAAGAAAAATACATACTGTAACTTTACACAAAGCTTGGAATCAAACTAGTTTTTTGTTCACTAGTTTCTGAGATATTTCTTCATTACATAACAATGTGAACAAAACTTCCAACCCCTTCTAAGTTCTCTTTTTCTCATTTTTATTTCCCCTCTGTAATTAACTATATATGTTAGTTATAAAAGTGACTCTTTTACAATTAATGAACTGTTTTTTAAAGGATTTATGCAAATAAATTAGTGTTGGAAACTATTACTAATACTACATTTAAATAATTTGAATATTTTATATAATAATAATATATAATATTAAATTGTATCCCCACCCTTTTCAGTAAAGTTATTACATTATATGCGCCATAATATGTTTCAGGATTTTGACCCATTTTATAAAAATACACATACAATAAAGTTTGAAACTTGAATGGTTGGACACATGTGGGCCTAACCTTTCATCACATGCATCATTGGAAAAACACTGATGGTTTTGAGCACCCCCCTCCTCTGGTTTTCAAACTTGGTGGGGGGTGTTCATTTAATCATGGTCGTTGATTGGTCTCACCAATGATTTTGCTAAACAAATGCTTTGAGTGCCCCCCCCCCCCCCCCCCCCCCCCAACTCCCTCGTCCCCCAGTTAAACTTCGACAAGTGTGGGGGCCACTCATTTCCTTGAATGGGCCCTATTGTACATGCATCATAAGTTCTACTACTCATCTTGTGTTTAATTTAACCTTTAATATTTGACTTTAAAAACACACTTTTGTATAGTTTAATGGGAGCGCCCTTTATTTGACCTGCAATATAATTAGCCCAAAACATAGAAAAACATTTTCTCCTTGATTTCTTTTCCTTTTTTTTTCTATTTTTTATCATTCTTCATCCATATTTATTTTTTATTTTTTCTTTTATCTTTTTGTCTCTTTTTTTTTTAATTCTACAAAATTTCTATATAACTCATATAAAAATTACCTTTTCATTTTTTGTTTGTTTGTTTGTTTTTTTTTGTTAAGTTTAATATAGAAAAATAATTAAAGCATGATGGTTTTACAACAGTAGGGATACAACTAATTTACTCACCCTCTAAGATAAGGGTTTTCACTGGTACACTGCATATAAATAGCATTTGAATCTAGCCCCAGAATAAAGAAAAAAAAACAGAAATTTGACCACAAGGCTAGAACAATTTGCATGTGTTCTTGAAGTGGTTTATCTTTGTGCCGAGAACTTCAACTAGAGGACCAAAACTATCAAGTGAGGCATCAAGAAGAGTCCAATTCTATTGACTCCCAAGTTATTCAAGAAAATATTTAAGTTACTTGGGCCTACCAAGTAGCTCGAATTATCTGAAGCTGACACTTTTCTTGATTCTAATTAGGGGAGTTTTGAGGTCTAAAATGGGACTCCTAAGGAAATCAAAAAATAATAGTGGAAATAATAAAATAAGATTAGAATACATCATCAAATTTTAGACTGGAAAAAGGAAAAAATATTTTTTCAACTCGTATTTTCAACTTATTTCCCTATGGTTTTACTCAAATTTCAAGTGGAAACACTTGTTGGATGCATAATTTGATTCCACATACAAGGAATACCCATGTTGCATACTTTTGATGGACTCTGCTATACGAAAAATGAGAAATACATTTTTCATATATTTCTCATTTTTCGTGTAGTAGGGTCCATCGAAAGTATGCAACATGGGTACTCCTTGGATGAGGAATTAAATTTTTCATCGAATGAGTACTCCCGCTCAAAATTTGAGTAAAACCTTAGGGAGATAAGTTGAAAAAGTAATTTTATTATTATTATTATTATTTAATCTTTTTATGTTTTTACTCCAAAAATGATGAATCACCCCCCATGGTTGACATCATCATCTTGAATCCTATTGGTTCTTATAAAGTTTATTTTGGTTGTACACTTTTCTTAGGAGGCCCATTTTAGACCTCAAAATTCCCCTAATGCAGGGTGGTGCGATGAATATCATCTAGGAATTCTTCCCACACTCAACACAAGTCCCACCAAGCATCTATTTTATTGATATCTCTATGTTTTCTGAGCCATACAAGGATTTCTTTTAGCTATTTTCATGACTAATGGGAAGAGAAACAACATCAAATATTCCCATGTTAGTTGTGTATGTGTTTTATTATTCCTTTAAGAGAAACATCATCTTCGACAAGGAAGAGGCCATCTCCAATGAGATTTATTTTCAATTAGAAAATTTGTGCAAGACTCAAGGTTTTTCATGAATATTATTTAGATATGGCTCTTGTTTCATTCCATGCTTTTCACGGGTTACCACATAAAAGTAATCTAAATCCGTATGTGGAGTTAATAACATTATAGTATCCCATACTATGGAAGCATAAGGCATAATTTCAATTATTAAAGAAGTCAATTATATGCTAACCGAGTGAAATCACCAAAGCATAGCACATACTTTCTTGTGGGGGAAGGGAATATATGAGGAAAGGGAAGACCACACTCTTGTTAGAATTCATGAATTTTAGGACAAACTCTTCTTACTTCCTAAGTTCATGCTTGATAGATAATTAATTACTAAAGTCTACAGACAATACCACCCATGGTTAATTTTTTTTCAAAGAAAAAATAAAAGGTGATTCATCTCCTTACCTTTTACCATTGGAGAGATTACCATAAGAAATTCTTCTCATCTAGTAGAATTCTACGAGTTGTTGAAATTTTTAAATTTAACTGAATCAAATCCCATCTAGGTTTTTGATCCTAAATGTTTATTCTTAAACCATCTGGCTATAGTTAGATACAAAAACTTATCTACAAGGATTTTTGAAGAAAGCGAAGAAATTCATTCTAGACCATCCAATTAAAAGGAAAACCAAACATGGAGGTAAAAGGTATACAAGTGATCAATTGAATTCAACATCGCAACCCTTCCTGAGTTCCTCTTATAGTCATAGGAGAAGAGACACTATCCATATTAGAGGAGAGAGTATTGAAATGCACTATGGAGGAGGAGATGGAGAGAAACCACCTCCCAGAGTGACTTTGGAAAATTCACATATTATTAGTTCCATCCAAGAGTAAGATTTCTAACAAAAAAGGGTATTAGAATGTAGAAGGACCTAATAACATGGAGTTTGACATTATTATAATGTATGATAGGGTTATCAACATGTACAGCTAAAACCCGGGGAATAATAGAGGAAATCACTGCTAAGAATCGATCACTTATGAAAACCAATCCTTAACCATACCAAATACTATTAGAAAATTAGAAAGGAAGAAAGAGTTTCTTATATAGATAATCACTTGTGATACTTTTATCTTTATGTTGTTCTTTACCTTTTAGTTCATCAAGCAATTACCAAAACAATAACACAAGGACAACAGATGTAAGCGAAAAACCAGGGGAAAACCCCTATCTGGGGGAAAACCCAGTCAACAATTCTTCCTTCAAAGTTTCTCAAGGTAATCCAAGACTCTAGACCAAGACAAAGATTCCCTTCACACCAAGTCAACCCTCAATCCTTCTTGTAGATGAAAACCCTTCACAAGCAACTTCGACTTGGCAGCATCAACAACGTCTTCGACCCAATAGTAGCTTTGACCTAGCAAAAGTAACAACAACAACTTTGACCAAACTTGGAGAACTTAGATCTCCCTCGATACACCGCAGAATGGAGTGAGACTTGTCCCCAAATTTTGATTTTGATCCCTTGTATCTTCCTCTAGAAACTCACACTCTATTCCAACTTATTTTCCATCTCTTAAACAATTGTTCACTTTTCCAGTTTCCAGCTTCAGGGATTGAACTATGTGAGAGAGAATGATATACACCAAATGAATTCAAACTCCTTGTATTTATAGCCCTTGTGTGAGGTCAAATTACTTGTCTTGAGGTCGACTTGGTGTGGAGGAGACTAAATTCATTTTTGACTCAAAAATAATTCTTTTTACATGATTTGAAAGCACAAGAAGGGTATCTTTAAATGTACAACAACTCTAATGACTTAGAATAAATCCTTGATGTCCTCAATGGGGACTTTTACCTAAAACATGATGACCCAAGTGTGAAACCCACAGTTTAATAAGTCAAAATAATCATAATTATAAGAATATTTTATTCATTCTTTTAATAAATATATCTCAAATACATTTATGAAGACCGAACCTAGTTACAAATTTCAACACTCCCTCTTAACTATGGAGGTATTCATTAGTACAAGTACAAGGAAGATCTCAGAACACATGAACCATGAAGAAGTTTAGGCACCACGTTGCCATGGACTAGATTCATGACCAGGGAAATATATCCAAGGTCCTCCAGCAGTTTAGGCACCAGAATTCAATGGAATAGATTCCTAACCGGGGAAATCTATCAAAGTGGGACTAAAATGGGCTTAAAATTTCATCCTCTCTAGGTACCATCAAGCTTACTTACTAACCATCAACCCATGGATCTAGGTGCATATGCGAGGTCAGAGCTCCATGACCAATTCCATCCTCCCTAATTTGGGAAATAGACATCAACAGAAAGTGTCAACTCGTCCTAGGCAATGTATCATACACAAAGCCTCAACTTACATATTATTCCAATTGTTAACAAATCCTTCCAAATATCTCCCAATCAAACTGATTGATAACTCTAAGCATGTAACAACATGTTATCAAAATTCCAAGAGATTTACCTGTACAAACACAACCCAAATCAGTAAAAAAAATTCAAATGTACTTAAATAAATACAAACCTCCGGGGTCATCCAGACAACTTGATGTCGCTTTTGAACTTTCTACAGTAGGATTTAAATATTTCCCAATGAATCTTTATAGAATATTCCTCAACCATGCAACTTCCTTTCCTAATTCTCATGCTTCAACACTTTTCATAAATCGATTAAGATTTTCTTATCTCAGGGGCCCTTCAAAATAAATTCTCCAAATTCTTCTATGACCTCCCTTTCAACCAGGGAGATTCCTTTCATCCATGCTCCCTCTCAATCTAGGGAGATTTCTTTCATTCAAGCTCCCTCTTAACCGAGAGAGATTTTATCTAGGCTCCCTCTTAACATAGGGAGTTCTACTTCCTTTCTATGACATCAGAGAATATTTCATGGCTTCCATCCTTCTTGTCAGATTTATTACCATCATCATTCACATCATGATTATCACATCAAATTTTCTTTATGAACATCTTCACCATCTTGAAGATCATGTACCTACACAACTTGGATAGAAAGTGCAACAAAATCTATAAAAACATGAATTTAATCATTATCAAAATCACAGAAGAATTTCAAGTTTATATATTCGATGCCCAAACTTAATTGCAAACAAGAGACACATATTCTACAACTAGGGTTGTTGTCATAAACCCTAGACTACTTCATAAAGACCTTGAGCATTTCATAACAATTTTCATTACATTTATGGTTTCAATGTTTCTTCCAGAGGTATGACATACCATACTACATCATATTGCAAACCCTAGAAACAATTCAAACAAATAGCGATTCATAATGTATCTAACAACTTTCATGATTCATATGTTAAACTTCCTACTAGGATTTCATACAAACCCTAGATTTCATATATGAGATTCAAAAATCAAGACTAATCATAGCTCAATCAACAATATGACTAGCTTCCACTAGGGTTTGATGCAAGCCCTAGATTTTCTCAAACAATCAAACATCAATCATAACTAAAACTTCAAAATTCAACAATCTTACACAAATAACAAATTATCACATATAAGAGATTTGAACTTATACTAAGGTTCAATTACAAAATCCTATAATTTGCATAACTATCATTATAGAGGATCAAACTTCGACTAGGGCTTAATTCCAAACCCTAGGGATTATGACCATCAACAATTAGGTCAAATCATATATCTAGGATTCCATTATCATGCATAGGCATCTCATAACATGTATTAGTCAAACCCAACTACGCAAATATTATTAAGAGTTATACATATAACAAACTTGATTAGACTAGCGTTTGATCATACAAACACACACATGCCAAGGACTTCATTTCTAAGACATTATAATGGTAGTTCTTATACACTCTACTAAACCTAAATGTTCTAGGGTTTCAATATAAGAACATAGAAAACCCTAAAATTACTAATACTTCAATGGTTCGTGATTCCAGACATTACCATTCAACCCTAAAAACTTAAGGTTTCCATAGCCATACCAAAACCATAAACAAGACATCATCAAAGCATCAACTAATTACTTTAGACTTCATTAAATCATCAAACATTTTCTTTCAACAATAACCCTAAGCATATTAGGGTTTCACATAATCATCGACATACCCTTAAGTTAGGGTTTTTCATAATGAACCTTTCTAGGATTCGACCAACATAATCAAAGATATAAGGAGGGTAGATTTATATAATGATGAATCACCCAATCAAGAATCTTTAAGATTCAGTAAAGATAGAAAAAAGATGTTAGTAATAGTTTATCAAGAATGATTATGGAGAGAGCAAAACTTGTAATTCAAAACATATCTCTTGTTTCTTAACAAAACTTGTAATTTCAATGCTTGTTTTGTTGGGCCCTCTTCCTTGAGTCTTAAACAAGTTTTCCTAAACAAGGAAATAAGGGGAGAAATTTGATTAGTACTCGATGAAAATAAAACTAGATAAGTAAGGAAACCTAAAAATGAAACTGGTAATGAGATACTTATCTTTGGAGGTTGATGAGGGATCCCTCCAAGCTTGAAGGATACCTATAACCTTAAGAACAAATAAAATGTTTTTCCAAAATGTTAAACCTACAAAAACTAGAAATAACAAAAGCTTAGATCAAAGGAACTAGTAGTGTAAATCCCTTAAATCCAATTCTTCGGGCTTAGTCTTCTTTGGAGATCCTTCTTCATCTACATTGGCTTGATCCCGTCTTCTTTCCTTGTTCTTTGGATTGTCGGGGCAGTCACTTCTATAGTGACCCATCTTGTGGCATTGGTAGCATTCTATTTTAGACATACCAACCTTATTTCTTGGTCCTCTAGACTTTTTGGAGTATCCTTTCTCGTGAGAGGAAGAGTATGCATTTGACACCATTTCTTATTCGTTGTTGGATACTAATGAAATTCTCATTTCTTCTTCGGTGCAAGCACTCCATAATTGTTCAAAGGTGGGAGCTTATTTCCAACTATTAAGACCTGAAGCAAAAGAGATCCAAGTAGGTGGTAATCCCAATAGTGCAGTGATAACTAGCTCCTTCTTTGGTACTATTTCAACTATGGCTTGAAGTTAATCTCTAATCCTTGATATCCTTAAAAAGAAGTAAGCCACAATATCATCGTTTATCATATTTGCAGTCCTTAATTCATTCTTCAAGCTTGCTACTTGACCAATATTTTTGATAGTGAATAATTTTTTCAATGCCTCATACATTTCTTGAACATGGTCTATATTGGAAATATATGGGACAAGATTTTCCTTAATTCTTTCTACCATCAGAGTCACAGCCCATATTTCCAATTCCCTATACTTCACTTTGTCTGTATCACTAGATTCTTTGGTAGGTTTCTTCACCTTCCCTCTGACCACATCTAAGACCTCGTTCTTTTCAAGAATGAGGTCAATCCTCTTCTTCTAAGATATGTAGTTTGATGCTCCTTCCAACTTGTTCTCACTCTTTAATATATTATACATTTTCCTTGAAGATAGTGAGCTTATTCTCTTATAAGAACTCATTATATGATCCCTAGATCAATTCTTTATATTCATTCTAGTAGATACTCAAGGCTTCATTTTTCCTCCTTCACCTTAGCTTTGAAACCATGTTAGAAAATTAGAAAGGAAGAAATATTTTCTTATATAGATAATTACTAGTGATACTTTTATCTTTATGTTATTCTTTACCTTTTAGTTCATCAAGAAATTACTAAAACAATAACGCAAGGACAACAGATGTAGGTGAATAGTTAGGGAAAAAACCCTATCTAGGGGAAAACCCAGTCAACAATTCTTCCTTCAATAGTTTCTCAAGATAATTCAAGACTATAGACCCGGACAGAGATTCCCTCCATACCAATTAAACCCTCAATCCTTGTTGCAGATGACAACCCTTCACAAGCAACTTCGACCTGGTAGCATCAACAATAGCTTCGACCCACTAGCAGCTTCGACCCAGTAGCAGTAGCAACAACAACTTCGACCAAACTTGGAAAACTTTGATCTCCCTTGATACACCTCGGAATGGAGTGAGACTTGTCCAAAAATTTCGATTTTGAGCCCTTCTATCTTCCTCTAGAAACTCACACCTTTTTCCGACTTCTTTTCGAGCCCTTAAACAATTTCGCACTTTCCAGCTTCCAACTTCAGAGATTGAACTATGTGAGAGAGAATGATATACGCCAAATGAATTCAAACTCCTTGTATTTATAGCCCTTCCGTGAGGTCGAATTACTTGTATTGAGGTAGACTTGATCTTCTTGAGGCCAACTTGGTGTGGAGGAGACTAAATTCATTTTTGACTCAAAAATAATTCTTTTTACATGATTCAAAAGCCCAAGAAGGGTCTCTTTAAATGTACAATGGCTCTAATGACTCAGAATAAATCTTAGAAGTCCTCAACGGGGACTTTGACGTAAAACATGATGACCCAAGCATGAAGCCCATGCTTTAATAAGTCATAATAATAATAATATAAATATTTTCTTCATTCTTTTGACAAGTATATCTCAAATACATTTATGAAGACAAAAATTAGTTACAAATTTCAACAAATACCTAGAATGACAATTCAACCAAGGGATTGTGATTTGAAAAGGTGAAGTTTTGAAAAGAAGATTACTAGGCATAAGAAGTCTGAGGTTGACGGTTTTAGAGTTTGACTCACAAGTCTACTAAAGCTACGTTAGACTATAGGTGAATCTCTTGAACACTACATAATAGAACAAAAACAAAGAATTTAAAGCTCAAGAAGATTTAAACAAGCTTGAAGAAGCTCTTAATCCTAGTCCATTATTTATGACCCCATTAGCTATTCAAGCACTAGATATTGGAACTATTACACCTAACACACTCCAAAAAATAGGGAGAAAAACACTCCTATTGAATGGTGTTAGATCATATGTCACAATTGACATTAATAAGTGACTAGAAATTATTGCAGGAGTGTGGGAAAGTGCATTAGATTTGAGGAAATTTTCCCAAAGGATTCGTTTGTTTATTGAATATTTGAAGAAGGATCTCGAATATGATCAACAATTTATTGATAATTAGTTTTCTCATTTTGTAAATATTGTCAATACCCTAAGTGACTTCCAGAGAACCTAGCAAGGCCTTCCAAACCTGAAAATAATAAAGAAAACCAAAGCTATATGGTTTTCTAGAATAAAATGTTACAAGATGCCATTACTGAATGTTTTAGTATTGATGATCATGGGAGTAACACCTTTTCAAATCTATTAAATTTGTCACGCACAAATTATCAAATATTTCATGATGGTTCCCAAGGATATATTGAAAGAAGAATTAGATTATTAAATCACTTAGTTTTGAGTTCAACATCTTAACAAACTTTCCAAAGGCTTAGATGAATAAGTGGTTGATTAATTTTTTCAATGACAATGACGACCAATTATTTGTAGTTGGAAAAATACAATTGGATTGACAAGAAATTGACGAAGAAATATTTGATTTAAGAGTAAAGCAATACATCATTGTTCCTCCAATGAAAGAGTATATTGAAGAATGGATACATCAATCGTTAAAACAAATCATTAATCCTCAGTAACTACCCAAGAAGTTAGGATAAAGATCTTTCCTACATCCATATAAATAAACATTTCTTCAACATCAAGAGGATTCTCATTCCACATGTGATCCTTCTACAATTTTGTGAGACCTTAGTTATCTTTCACACAATTCAATACTATATTCTCTGTCTTGGATTAATCTAACTTTCTCGAACTATTGCACATTTTATAAAGCCAATCCTTGACTATATTTCCTCTCTTTTTTTCCACGTACTTTTATCATTACCATTTGGTCCATGAGAGGCCAATCCCATTCTCTTGAAGAGGAACACATTTATTAGTACACTTAAGTAACAAGACTTTGTGATTTTTCTTTAGGCACTTGACTCTATTATGAAAATTTAATTCCATAAATTATTATTTGACTGCCATAGAGAGCTTATTTAAGGAAGGAATTTCATTTGTGATTCTAAAAAAATAATTCT
Source organism: Pinus tabuliformis (assembly GCA_031772625.1). Classification (NCBI taxonomy): domain Eukaryota; kingdom Viridiplantae; phylum Streptophyta; class Pinopsida; order Pinales; family Pinaceae; genus Pinus; species Pinus tabuliformis. The sequence continues at coordinate 1,408,512,574 of CM062819.1, forward strand.
CCAAAAATAGGAAAGAGTCTCATGATTGTTTTTATATGCTCATGTGACTTTAAATGTGTGATATCATTTTATAGTTATATGAATATGTGAACCAATACTTTTTGTTCATATATGTATGGCTTGGCTTCAAATATGTTTCCTCACATATGGTTATTGATGAAAATGTGGAATGAAATGATGAGAATTTAATTTAATTTGTTATATACATATTTTATTTTTTCTCTGCACCACACCTGGTCCACTCAAGTGCATGATTTGAATGTTTAATCTTTAATATTCAAGTTATACCACCCACCCACACACACACACACACTCACACACTCACACACATGATGATGTGATTAGTAGAGGAGAACCACCACTTTAAAAGCATAGAGGGATTTTGGAAACAAACCCTACAACATTGATGCTTCAAGAAAAGACATCAAAATTTTGGCAACCATACTGGGGAGATCGAATGATCAATATTTGTTCCGATTAGATGGCTTGTTCTGACTCAATCCAACCTCATCCTCTCATTGGAATGGAATATCAAAGATTATATTGCATCAATTTTATAGTTTGGTCTTGGAGACTACAAGAACTCAAGAATAGCTTGAAATATATCCGGGTAAGTTAAGTTCTGTGATAGTTACATCTACTCTAAAATCTAGAAAGGAGACTCCACTAAAAAAGAAAAAAAATTCGAGAAGTCAGAGAATTCAAAAAGGCCCTTAACTAGAGGCCTAAAAATGAAGCTTGCTAAAATTGGTTAGCACTTCCAAGAAAGAAGAATCCTATCATTTCTCTCCATCAAAAAAAGAAGAAATGGTAGACCATGAAGAAAGATGGGAAGAAAGAAGAGAGAGTGACAATCCAAGGAATCAAAGGCGAAGAAGGGAAGTCTTCTTGCTTTACAAGGTGAGAAACATCACTCTCCTATTATACCTTAGCGAGTTTTACCTATCTTTAATGGTGATGGTGTTATGGATTCAAATAAACATATTGATCAATTCTTGACCATGTGATATAAAAGGGATTGTATATGAAGATGTTATGGTTAGTGTATTTCTTCAAACTCTAACTAGTCTTGTTTATGAATAATATATTTCCTTTCTTGCTACTTCAATTACTTCTTTTGATGATATAGAAGAATCTTTCATAAGAAGGCATGCCCATCCTGTTGAATATTGTATCTATCTTACTCAATTCACCCATATCGATCTTGAAAAGAACAAGAATATTAGAGATTTCAATCTCCGGTTTTTAAAGACTTGTCCAAATCATCCACTCATATTTGGTTGTTATAAAAATGCAATGTCAGAAAATTTTAAGTATGTTATAAAGTCTACACATATTGATACATTACAAGAAGCCATGAGAAGATCCTTCTAAAAAAAAAAAGGAGAACAACATAAGATATGGAATAACATATGTTAGAAAGTGTTGGAAAAAATCCTTGGCCAAGATAGGCAAAAAAACATAAACAAATAACAAAATAAATATAGGTTCAAAAAAAAATGAAAACAACGAACTTAACTACACAAATGAGTACAAATGAAAAACCGCTAATAGAAATCTGCTACAAATAACAAGGTGTTATTGGAACCCTCTTTCTATTAATATGAGAAAAACTTACATAACAACCATGCCCAACGGGGGCTTCACTCAATAAACCTCTTACATATCATGTATGTTTGTGGCATGCTAAACAATACCCTTAATTGACTACATATTGGAAAATACCTCTAAAAATCACATTATTTATCCCCCTACCAATATGAACCCAATACACTTTCACAATTTCAAAGCCCCATATTTTCACTAGATATTGTAGGGATCCATTTTCTCATTAACATTTTTTATACCCCTTCATATTTTTTCATTAACTTTGAGCTCTAATTTTTATAATTGATAATATAAAAACCATTTACCCCCTATTATATGCTCAATATATTATGTCATTTTTTCTTCAATATATATCTCCCAATATGAACGCACGTGGTATGATATTTCTCCCCTAGTGAATCCCCCATGCCTGGCTCTCCCTACCATGGTGGCAGGGAGGCAACATTGCTTCCCCAAACTTGTCTTAAGCACTAAAATCCTCTTATGAAAAACTCCCAAGAGAGACAAACTTGAATGCCACCACCCCAAAAGGTTAATGTCAAACTCAATAATAAAAATAAGAGGACATGGAAAATTCTAAAATAAATATCTCCCACCTACTTTCCCTCCATTACAAATTCACATTTCATGTGTATGTAATTTCAAACTCATTTTCTTTACATATGAATTTAACTCACATTTACATTTAATTCTCTAATTAAACCCAAGCCCATCCACATGCTCCCTTGGGTCACACTCAAGTCCCAAGAGTCCCCTAGCACAAATTGTTGGCTCGTCCCCAAGCCAGGTGCAGTTAGACATCCACACTTGCTAGTGTTGCCACTACATGATCCCAATCCACCTATAAATGTTGAACTGTAGGTTGCTCCCTAATATCTACTCTACTCTACGCTCCCCCCCGCCCAATCACATTTCATCCTTCTCCTATGGGTGTCCCAACCTCTTTCTCGGAATACCCCATCTCTTCTCTTCCCATGTGGGTATGCCAACCTCTGCTCGCAAGACCCCACAACTTCTTGTTAATTTGTCATTAACTATTACAACCTACTTTCAGCTTTGTGTTGTTCTCCCTTCTTCCACTTCTCGTGTCTATTGTACTAGCTTAGATTATTTTCTTTCTATCCCTTTCTGGTGCTGCTGGATTTCTTTATTTTTGCTTGGATGAAATATTTGGCTGCAAAAATTTGTCTCTCTCTTTACACCTTCTACTACTCTAGGACCTCTGGAATGCGGTGTGCCAATTGGTTTATGTAGGAGTGGTTGGTATTAATGAAGGTTGCTCATATGCTTTTCCCTATATTTCATTTTTTCTCTCTTCTGTGCATGAAGAGCTAACTTGCATCACAAAAGAAAAACATAATAAAAATAAAATGACATTAACATTGCCTATTGTAACCAAATGTAAAATTTACGGCTTCTTCACTTTCTAGGTCAGGGCTCCCATGGAAGAATTCACTACAAAATTTCTAAACCAAAATAGTCATCCTTTCATGAGAAATACTTACACCCTGCTCCTCACCATGGATTTCATTCCTCTTCCACGCATTACCACAACATTCTTGCAGTGTGTGGTCTCACTCTTTGCACTACGCGCACTTACGACTTCCTTTTTAGACATGTACTCCTTCCCTAATTTAATATTTGGATATGTTCCATAAATTATAATCATATGTTATTTTATTGAATGACTAAGTTCTCCTAGTTCAAGCTGACCTCCCCAAACTATAGTTTCTAATGCAATGTTTGATCTTCAAGCACACGATCACTAATTGTATTGTCCTATTCTTCTTTAATTCTTTGTCCACGCTCTACCTCTTTCTACACTCTCTTTGCATGCTGATGTAAACCCTTACTTGTAGACTCCCTTCTTTAACTTTCCAACTTCTAGCTTCTATGCTTTTCTTCTCCTTTGTCAATACCTTGAGAATATTCACTTCCTCTATAGGAGCAGATTTTTCTAGCTTATCCACTTTTTCAACAATTTCTGGCTTGAGCTTTTGTGGAAAGGTATTTTTGGTACTTTGAGTAGTCATGTTCATGTTCCTATTCCTGTGGCCTTTCTAGGAGCTTATGTTCCCATGATATTTTTCACTATCTCGGGTGGAATTTCTGTTATAAAAATGCCAAAACCCTTGAAAGATGGTCGAAATACAATAATGTCTTCATGGAAATTGACATGGATTATACCAAACTCAGAAAATGGCAATAGTAGAAGACACATAAACCTGCACGTAAAATCCTCGACATGCTCACCCATGAACCTTAGTGGATCATATCAATCATGGTGGAAAGAAGGGTGAAATTAAAAATCAACTTGAAAGTTATCAATCCTTTTCTATATGAAAAGGAAGAGAATCAATGCCACTTCCAATAATCTTAGTGACCTCTATCTCCATAAGGAAAAAATTACAAGTCCCACAATCTTTCTGATAACCACTAGGAATATAGAAAATTCCTAGCCAAGAAGTTAATGGTTTTGTGTTTTTCTTGAAGTTATAGGTTGGCCAGGCCCATAAACTTCGTCTAACCACAAGTTCGTCCACCTAGGATTCTCTCTACCAATGTTGTCACCTAACTGTAGAGGGGAACCAAGCATTTCTTGGTTGCTGCACTTTGTTGGAAAATCTCTCTGGCTAGGAGAGCCAACAAAAGAGAAACAAATAACGAAAGAAAGACAATTGTATAAAAATATGCAAATAGAAAAATAAATTGCACAAATGGGTACAAATTAAAAGTTGTTAAAAAATCTGCTATAAACAACAAGGTGCTACTAGAATCTAGATTCAATTAATATGAACAGTGAGGCGCTCCTTATCATGGTGCATGGAGGCAACGTTACCTCCCCAAACTCTACTCAAGCACTAAAACCATCATATGAAAAACTTCCAAGAGAGACAAACTCGAATTCCACCCCCCCTCCCCCTCCCCCAAAACCTTAATGTCAATCTCAATAACAAAAATTAGAGGACAAAGAATATTCTAAAATAAATATCTCCCACCTACTTTCCCTCCATTACAAATTCACATTTCATGTTTATGTAATTCCATACTCATTTTCTTTACATATGCATTTAACTCTCATTTACTTTTAATTCTCTAATTAGACCCAAGTCCATCCACATGCACCCTAAGTCACACTCAGGTCCCAACATACAGCAATGTTGATTCAAAAATTATTCTTTGAAAAGTAGAAAAGACAAGTCTTTCGTACGAGAATGACCGCGACTAACCCTTGTACGATATGGTGTACTTCTAGTTTTGGCCTTTCAAATGCTTTTGACAAACCAATATTCTCCTTTCCCTTACGGTCAAGCGGCCTTACGACACCTTTGGTTGGAGTATTGAACCTAAAACCCTTTACTATATAGTTGCAGGCGGGGGGATTGAGCCCTGGACCATTATTAGGTGCCGGCTGCATCTAAGCAAAGAGCTCTTTATTAAGGGCCGGATCATAATAGCGTACATCTTTGTGTCCGCTGCCTTATATACCTGTACTACATTGATTAGTTCCACTTACGCTTGGTTCACCCTACGAAGTGAGTGATTCAGATATTAGAAAAAAAGAAACCAACACCATTGTAAGGTAATCAAGATACAATTGCTAGAAGACAGATCTTTTATGGAATTCCTCCCAATGCACAAATTGTATCTACATTAGAAGAATCATATTCTTGAAAGATCAATTGAGAAATTTCCTAGTTGAATAGAACAATCCAACAAATCCATAATGAAATAATAAGATTAAGAAGAGAGGATGAGTAAAAGTCTTGGCCTCATAAAATTGTTAAAGGTTTAGAGAACGACCTAATCGAGTTCAAAATGTTAACAATGTACCTCCAAGGGGAAAAATACCTCTAAGATCTCAAAATTCATGTGCTTTGGTCATGGAAGAAAAAGAAATGAAAGAAGAAGAAGACATAAATTTGCCTCAAATTCTCACAGAAGATTTGACCACCTCATAGTCCACAAAAATGGGATATGTCCAAGTATTTTTGCTAGAAGAAGAACTTATTGAGGAAAGTCAAGTTTTCATGGAACATGAAAATGTTGTACCAATAAGAGCTTAGTTGAATAAAGAAAAAGTGAAAGTTTAGTTTAATATACGAATATAAGCATTCAAGGAGAAACATTGGACCAAAAAGTGCACAAGGGAAATCTCAACCAACTCAAGTAAATAAGAATAATCCATTCAATCCAACTAAAAGTCTTATGATATAATGGATGACTTATGTAATCTTCAAATCACTTTTCCATTTTTGGAAGTGATAAAGATTCTCCAGAAAAGAGAAAACCTTCAACAAAGCTCTTGCAAATGAAGATGTATCCAGTGTAGATGGACCTATTATATCCACGAGGGCTTCACTAACAAAGCAATACCATATCACGTGTGTTCATATTTGGGCATAAAAAATGAGGAAAATTTGAAATAATATATTGAGCATTTAAATAGGGGGTAAAGGGTTTTTATATGTTGTATACCAATATGTCTATTATAGGGTATTGTTTATACAATACATTTTCCACGTTGGGGCAAAACATAAGTGGGATGGAGAAATATAGGTTTAGGAGTATTGTGGGAGCATCGAGAGTGGGAAAGAGAAAGAAAAAACAATGGTAATATTAGGTCCATAGTAGCCTAATATTCAAACCTATGGCCCTAGTGTTGACATGCAATTCATGGTAATGCTAAGTTCTTAAAGTAAAAGCAATAGTCTCCTTTATCTTTCATTTTCATCCTTTTACTTAAATTTTTAACATTACCATGAAATGAACCGGGATGTTTGAGTGGTTCCAAACTCATTAGGTTTCATATGGAGAAAGTAGAATTTTAGATCTCACTCAAAAACCAACAAACTTATTATTTCTTCAGGATTTTAGGATTGGGAAATTGTAATGTTTCCATTAGATTTTGTCATGTACTAGGGTATGGAACCTGTATTTAATCAAGAGATCCAAGCCCTCTATGTACCTTGATGTTAGTAAAATTACTTGTCAAACTCCTTTATCATGACCCTACTAAAAATGTACTTGTCACTCAAACAAAACCTTGACCTGACATGATGTGCTTTTTATATCTTATGTTATGCTTAGAGGGTGATATTAATGACAAAGATCCCAAGATAAAAATTATTTTGATGATATGTAGGTATTTAATGTAGCATGATTTTTTTGGATGTTAGAGGTCATCCATAGCCTATTTATTGATGTATTTTCGGTTCAGAGATGGATTTCACTCGATGTTATTTTGGTTATGTGCACCCTTACATGCTATATAAATGATAACTTGTAATTTGTAGACTTGTGGTTGACGAAGATTATAACTACTAGATGAATGATGTTATATGGTTTAATCCACGATTTTTTTATTTTTAATCACAAATTCATCATTCTACATGCTTTTATTGACAGATATGCATAAAAATATATATTATATAAAATTCACTCCCAAAATTTCTCCCAACCTGGGAGCTTTTGAAACTATCACTCCTTGCTCTTGCTTCCACTCCCAATTTCCACTTCTACTCTCACTTCTCGCTTCCACTCCCGCTCCCAAGCAACCTTGCTCCATAATAGACATGCATCACATACTAATACATCTATTATCTATGTCTAATGTGTACGTTAATATTTTTTCCTTGTTGCTTAGCTAGTGATCCTCCCAATGATGAGGCAGTAGAGAAGACAACAAATATGGCACCTTCACCCTTTCCTTACATTAGTGATGACCAGGTTGAATGAAAATGAAGGAGACAGTGATACCGACTATTGCTTGGTAGAGGGAACATGCATGCCATAGGATATAGTTAAATAGACTATTTTTTCGAATAGGTTGCATGCATGCCTGAGGGCATGCATGTCACACTTTTAGTTAATTGCAGTTTAGATGTTGTTTCAAATTTAGCAATTTTAGTTTTGGATAAAGTTTTTCTATTATTAGAGCTTTTCTTTTGTTATTAGAGTTCAAATCTATGTATTTTCCATTCACATTTTCCACAACATGTATTTGCAAATCAACCAACTTGTATCTACCTCTTTTTTATTGAAACTTTCAAGTTTTCAGCTACCTAGTATTTAGGTTATTCTTTCTAGGTGCAGAATTTTCTTACCATTGTTAATGAGAATAAAGGGATATAAATATAAAGGGGTATAAAAAATGTTAATGAAAAAATGGATACCTAAAATATCTAGTGAGAGTAGGGGCTTTTTAAATTGGGAAGGTGTATTGGGTTCGTATTGGTAGGGGGTTAAATAAAGTGGATTTTAGAGTTATTTTCCAATATGTAGTCAAGTTAAGGGTATTGTTTAGTATGCCACGAACACATGTGCAATGTTAGAGGTTCATTGAGTGAAGCACCCATGATTATATCACAACAAAAAAAGAATTGTATCCCTCTTGTCAAGCCTCAAGGTAAAGTGCCTCATTTTTACATCTCATTGGAAACTCCATATCTCATATTACATAATTGTTTGGTTGATAGTAGTGCAACAAATAACATCATGTCATTTCATATCATGAAAGCAATAGGTCTATATTCCACTAAATATTATGATATCAAGGAAAATATTTGTGCGTTTGATTCAAGAAGGGTACCAACTTATGGAGAAATTAAATATTTATGTACTTCTATAAGTTTGTCACCAAACATCACTACCATATTTACCATAGTAGTTTTCGACCTACCTATTGCAAATGGACTTGTCTTGGAAAGAGAGTGGAGTTTTACTTTAGGAGGATACATTATGAATGATGGAAGTTGCATAATGCTTTTGGGTAAAGATGGTTGTATAATAAAAATTCCAAGATAATTGAGGAGTCTAGTATGTTTTGAGAAGAAGGATGATTGATTGAGCAATTGGGTATATTGACAATGGACATGGAAATTATGCTATATTAAATGATATGAATATTGAAAATAATAGAAATGTAAATTTATCTCAAGTAAAATGGAAAATGTTCTTTGATGGTGCTTCATTGAACATGGGATCAAGAGTTGTTATAGTATTCCAAACCCCAAATGAAGAGTGGTTTCCATATAATTTTTGTTTGAAATTTTCATGTACAAATAAAGAAGTTAGATATGAGGCATTAGTTCAAGGTTTGATTTTTGCTCGGTAAAAAGGAATTAAAAATATTACAATTTTTGGAGGTTTGGAGATGAATTACAAACAAATAAGCATGAAGCATAGTATTAGGAAGATATATCAAAATCCCATCCAAATATACTTTGGGAGTTATTACAAGATTTTGATCCTTTTGAAACATTTTTTGTCCCATAGGAACAAAATTAAAAAGATAATTATTTAATAGTGGAAACTTCTCTATTTAATTATGAATTGATTGATAATTCGTATTGGTTGAAATTTTATTTTGCCCATCTGTACTAGACAAACAGGAAAATTGGAAAGTTTTTGAAAATGAAGAACATATTATTCAATTTATTGTTTGGAAATATGAAGACAATGGAGAGATATTAGAAAAACCTATTAGTGTCTTTTGAATCAATATTTAATCGTAATGATCATAGTTAGATGTTCCAATTATTAGAAGAATCATCCATCAAGAAAATCAAATAAGTTAGAAAGATAAATATTAGAATTCATGAAGCACCAAAATGTTTAAATGTTGGGACCACTTATGCTCAATAAGAAGTTGATCAATACATCACCTTGTTTAAGAAATACCAAAATGCATTCACATGGACATATCAAGTTTTGAAGGAGCATGATAAAAGGATCATCTAGCATATCATTCCTTTGAAAGAAGGGGCTAAAAGAGTTAGAAAAAAACCACAGATACTTAATTCGAAATTAAAATATATTTTTAAGTTGGAAGAAAAGAAGGGAAAATGATAGAATTATTTTTCCAATAAGGCATTTTGAATGGATTGCAAATATAGTCATTGTTAGAAAGAACAGTGGAAAAATAATGTTATAATGTTTATTCCATGATCTTAATAAAACATCCCTTAAAGATAATTATCCCCTTATGAATATGGAAAGGCTATTGTAACAAGGCACTGGAGTGAGGGTATTATCAATGTTAGATGGATTTTCTTGATATAATCAAATATTACTGGCATAAGAGGATAGACATAAGACAACATTCACTGCACCATGAGGAACTTATGGTTATGCTTGAATGCTATTTGGATTGAATGTCGGGGTAACATTTGAGATATCCATGGATTACACGTTTATAGAAACGATAGGCAAAATCATGGAAGATTATCAAGATTGTTGGAAATAATACTGGGGGGGGGAATGAATCAATATTATTAGATCAAGAATTTTTCTTTTTCATAATCATATTTATATACGCTACTTCAGAGAGGGGAACTAGCATGTACACGCAATTGTATTTAAGGCAACCAGCGTTTATCCAGTAAACTTATGATTCAGTTAATTCATTATATGTTGATCTTTAATCAATGCATCAATACTTCATCAATAATTAAACAGTAACCATGTGCAGTATAAACATAATGAACCATTATACATAAGCAACACACATGAACACCAAGATTTAAGGTGGAAACCCAATGTGGGTGAAAACCACCTGCTGCTGTAGTCTCTGTCTTCTTTTAATAATAAGAAAATCTGTTTATAATCTTGTACTGGTGCAGACTCATACCAGTACATAGGATTCTACCTGCAAAAGGTTACAACCTTCTCTCGTTCTCTAGCTTCTACTAGAAGGGAGTTACAACCCCCTAGCTCTTGTACTAGCCAATATGTTTACTAGTACGTAGGTGCTAGCCTATAGAAAACTCCACTCTTCCACTAGGGACCACGTTTCATGAATTTTCAGACTGGATGCTCCTGGCATATATTAAGACATATGAAGACCTTGACTCATCAATAACCCATCAGAAATTTAGAAACTCAAACTTCATCAACCAACATGCAGTTAATCTAAAACAATCAGAGCATTGCCATCAAAACCCTGTGTTGAACCCAGAAACCTGTATCAACATTCAAAACCAACTGAAACCTAAAAAATTCATGTGTCAGAATGTATACGCTACTTCAATGAAGAAAACCTGTGTGTATACGCTACTTCCTTCAGCCCAACCTACGTATACCTCTAAAGATTCTGAATCATAAAATCTCTGAATCACAAACTGTACCAACTAGCAGTGTACTGAACATCTACTATCAACTTATAGAACTTTACACAGGCAGGCAACAGAAAACACTTATTCTCACTTATACAATCAATCAAATATCAACCTCCTTATGCATTCAGATTTATATTCAGATATAAGAAGACTTTATTGACGAACAACAGTAAAATAACAGCAGCAATAAATAAGCCATATTGATTTGATAGATCAGTCATCTCTGAACATCAAGTGTTTCTTTTGTATATGCTACTTGAAAGAATAGAACCTGCGTGTATATGCTCTTTTTCCTAGACGAACCTACGTACAGATCTGCAAATATTGACTCAAAACTTTCCTACAATTCCAAACTTCAGACAAACCCAGATCATGATAGATAACGAATAAAACAGATGCAAAACATCAGATCTAGCCTCAACCAATATCAGATCATTCAAGAATAAGTCATTTAAGGTCTCATGATCTTGATCCAATATTGAACTCAAGGTGCACATAAATATTTCAGATCTAGCCCCAAACATAACCCTGCAACATAAAATATACTAAAGATAGAAGTATTCCTTAGAATCTTATTCACTTGCACATCTAACCTTATGATTCTCTCTTCTTTATATAGTTTTTGGCCTTTCTTAATACCATGGACCGAATCCACTTAGGACCAATACCTTGGATCAAATACCACAGACCGAATACCTCAGACTAAATACCTAGGGTCAATATCATGGTCCAAAGATACCTTGGACCAAATACCTCAGACCAAAACCATGGTTTTCAACATGTACGCGCTTTTCCTTCTGTGGGAGTGTGTGTGTATGTTATACACTATTTCTGTTCTGAGTACCTGCGTGTATACGCTGCTTGGACTAAGTGAACCTGGATGTATCTCTTAAACTGCTCTTACATCATCTTCTTCCTTCAACTTCTTTATTCTGATCAATAGACCTTAGTTCCATCTTCCTGATCCTATGTACCACTGCCCTATTGCCCCTGAATATTCCTGTTAGCCTCTTATCAAAACTGAGATGACCTGTAGAGTTTCCATCAAGGACCATACTTGTATCATAATGCCAACAAAGATGACCCGATTGTGTCTTTTAGAATGAAAACATATGTGACTAGGTTCATTTACAAAATATATTTGAATGATGTATATATTATGGAGTATCCCTTAATCCTAAGAAGTGTTTATTTGTGATATCAGAGGGAAGATTGTTTGGCCATATAGTGAGCCAAAAAGGGATTTATATTGACTGGGAGGGAGTCAAAGAAATACGTGAACTAAAGAATCCTACTACAAGAAAAGCATTCGAGTAATTTTTTGGGATTTTTTTTTTTGTAAGGTGCTATGTTCTAGATTATGAATCTACTGTTAAATCTCTCAACAAATTGCTGAAGAAGGACGTTAAGTTTGAATGCACAAAAAAAAATTAGAAGGACTTCAATGATATCAATTTAATAGTGATAGCCTTTTCTCTTGTTTTGATCAGTCTCGACTTCAGAAAGGATTTTATCCTATACACTTTTGCATCATACAAAAACATTGTTGCATTCTTGACCCTATAGAAGGAAATAAAAGAAGAGTAACCTATTTATTTTATGAGTAAGTCATTACAAGAAAATGAATAAAAGTATTATTCAATTGAAAAATAAGCTTACACCCTGGATAAAGCTATCGCATACATCAAAAGTTACATTTGGACGTCACATGTAATAACTTATGTACCACATCATGCTGTTAAAATGATGCCGACACAACAATTGTGAGAAGGGAAATGGGCTAGCTAGTTGGCCAAAATACAAGAATTTGATATTGAAGTCAATCCCCTGAAAGATGTAACGGGAGAAGGCCTATGTAAATTAATTATAGGGATTGAAGAAATTAATATTGACTCTTGTAATGAATAAAGTCAAGATGATTTTCTACGATTTCCTGATTGGTAGAAGGATATTATGTTTTATATAAAATCAAGACAATTTCTAAATGGGATGACGGAGAAAGAAAGAAGAACTCTCAATTTCTAAATTGTTTTGAACCACAGTTGTTGGTTCAAAATGTCAATTACAAACAATTATGAATGTGTTGGATCCGAAAACTTGTTTGCTGCAAAAAGATAATGGTAGCATAAATTTAAAATATGAAAACTCTCAAAATGAAATGCAATTATTATGTATTAGTATCCATAGTTTTATTTAGAAGAAAGATTGATGGAGAATTACTAAGATGCCTTTCTCAAGTGAAAACCTTTGAAATTATTAGAGAAATGCATGGAGATGTATGTGGAGGGTATTTTTCATCCCATTGAGACATCTCATAAAATTCCTAGAGCTATATTTTTATTGGCGTACACTTTTTAGAGACACTCATGATTACATAAGTAAGTGTCTCTCATGACAAAAGTTCTCAGCAAAACAAAAGAAAATTGTCATGTTTCTGAAAACTAATTATGTATGCATTCCTTTCACTCAATGGGTTTTGGATGTTAGGGTTCCATTTAATCCTAGGTCAAGTGTTAATCATGTGTATATTCTAACAACAATTGATTACTTTACCAAGTGGATAGAAGCAGTAGCCTTAAAGTGAGCTAAGGTAGAGTCCCTGATACAATTCCTAGAAGAAAACATCCTTGTGATATTTGGTGTCCCATAGAAGTTTATCACAGATAATGGATCTATATTTATCGGGTCCAAATTCACAGAATTTTGTGGAAAGTATGTAATAGTTATAGGAAAATATTCCAATTATTATCCTTAAGGTAATGGTTTGGATAAATCAACAAACAAAACTATGAATAATACTCTAAATAAAAAATTAGCAAGGAATTAGAAGAATTAGCAAAAAAAAAATATTAAACACTTTATGGGATTACAAAGTTACTCCAAAAGTAAGCATCTAACAAACACCATTTCTTTTAGTTTATGGAAAGGATGCAAGGCTTCATATACATACATAAATCAATGCATTGACCATAGGATAATCGATGCATGATGAATACAAAACCACATCTATCTAGCATTTAGAAATATTCAAAGCCAAAAAGAGGTTGAACTAGAAATTTAAATAAAAGGGAAAAAGGGAAAACCTATTCAATAAGCCAAGTGGTTTTATTCTGGAATAACCTAAGGTGAAGCCCTCGATGCATAAGAATTTCGATGGCTTATGGATTGGACCCTACATCATTGAAAAATTTTAATGGTTTCAATTCATACATTTTAAAGGGAATGTATGGGAAACAACTGATATTCTCTATTAATTGGAAACATCTCAAGCATTTTTTTGTATAGAGGTCTTTAAACGTCTTCCTGCATATAGAATTGTATAATCATATACATATTTAACATATATATAGTTTCATCCACTTGTATATTTTTACACCATAGACCAATGGAAGAGGCTATTGGTCATGTTCTAAGTTCTTAGTAAATAGCAGTGGGTCACTATTTGCAATTAGGAGCCAAATGTTGATCCAAATTTTATGCATTACAACCAAGATCCATACTTAGTCATTTTTCCTATGGGCATGTGTAGAGAAACCCCACACAAATTTTCACTCCACTGATCTGGATGTTTTACTTCATGGGTGCATACAAAATTGCATTTAAAAAAGCATGTAACCAAGTAAAATAAACACATGAAAAGAAGCAGAGATCAAAGAAACATAAGATCAAAGCCACAAGATGATTTGATTATGGACCTCACCCAGTGTGGGCTACATCTTTGGGCCCTGCTAAATGTGGGGAGGCCTCTTTCATTAAATGGCAGTAGAAATCAAATTACAATCATATTACATAAATGACCCTTATACCTCCATTTTACAACATGGACTAAAAATGCATAGCTCAACTGCAGAAAAGGACATCACCATTGGATTCGTGCTGCTAAATTGTGTCAAACGACTATAAACTTGGCCCCTTTCTAACAAAGTCAAAATCTAGACCCATGGGAATCTCGAAGATTCCCCAAAGGTTCCATCCAGGAGATGGGGGAAAAATTCGTTGCTCGGATGGAAATTTTGAGCACACCACTGTGCTCCTTGCAAATTATGAGAACAATGACTATAAAGTTGGCATCATTCTGCCTCTGTAGAAAATCAGCCTCCAAGAGAATATTTTAGATTCCTCAAGATTCTACAAAGATTTTTCATTGTTAAGTGCCTGAAATTTTGTTTCTCAGATGAAGAAATGGACCACACCATCACGTTCCATATGAAATTCTAGTTCGTTTGAGTATAAACTTGGCATGAATATGACACTGTGAAAAATCACCCTCTAGTGAATCTTTTAGATTCCTCATTGATTATGCATGGAATATTCTATGGAATATTCCAAGTAATATTATCTTGAAATATTATATGTCTTGAAATTTGTGCCCTACTGTAACACCCTCCTCCCACATCTACCCAAGCAACCAGCCAGCCAGGGTAAACATGCGACGAGAGGTCACTATGATATGATTTGGCCTCCTAATTTACATTAAGGAAGTGGAACTGATAGAAACACACCATACAGATATTCAACATCAGCATTAGGACCCTCAAGAACCAATCCAACCTTGCTTCCAACTAGCCTCTAGGTCCCACTGGGGTTTTGGACCACTTGACCTCTGGACACTCTCACAGGCTTGCAAGTCAATGTCCAGGGACTATTTTGCACAGTGTTGTCCCAAAGTCCCTAGGATTTGAGCCACTATTTTAGGCCCAAAGCCTAGGTCACTGCCCAGAATTGAATGATATCTTCATAATAGTAGAATAACAAGGAAATGACAGTAAAAATTCAATTACTTGAATAAGACCTTGACTGGACCCCTACTAGCCATGACAGGAATTTCATCAAACATATCACGAATATGTAATCTAAAGGTGTGAATAGCATATCTGAGCATAGGGGTCTCATACTTAGCTGAGAATCACTAAGAAGCATTGATGCCCCAACACATCAACTACCATTTCATCCATTAGGTCATAGATACATTGTTCATTCATTTACTAGTAAAAAGATGATGAGAGCCATACATAGCTATTGTCATAAAACATATATATAACCAACATAATAGAAACAAAAATACCAATGAAATCACAACCATGTAAACCACATATAACTAGTATAATGTGCATAGCATTACAAGGAGAAATAACCTCATATTGATGATGTAAAATCCAAACCTGAGATGGGACTTCCAAGTTCCACCCGACTGTAGAATGGTTGAGCCAAATCTCTCTTCATTCATTCACCCTCGTGCCATACTTCAAGCATGAATGTGGGATCTCATAGAACACATCAATCCAAAACCATTCAGGGCTTCCAGAGACCATCCACCTCAACCCATCAAACAGTGATTCCACCTCACAATCGGACATCACAAAACCATCATCAGATTGGTCTCTATCCAAGCCTTCTAGGGCTCCAGAGTGTTTTTGCAACCAAGGCCTCTAGGACTAGTATCTCAACCCACAACTATTGTCAAACTTCTAGAGCGTTTGTCCAACCAAGGCTTCCAGGACTAGTAACTCAACTCAAGCTATTATAGGGCTTCTAAAGTGTTTTTCCAACGAGGGCTTCCTCGAATTAATAAATCAAACCAAGTTAAGGAAACATGAGAACCAACCAAAACAAAACAAGGAAATAAACCCATAATCTCCATGCCTATCCAGGAAATGGCAAGGCTATGCAATCCATTGTTAATCCAGGAAATCCTCCATGTCAGTGATAGATCATGACCAATAATCCACATGCATATGCCATGCATGCCAAAACAAGTGAGGAAAAGATATATGCAACTATGTACCTGAAAGTAAATCCATTGTAGTTTCTGATCTTGATGTCCTCTTATGCTTTCCTCCTCTTCCTTTACCTTCTTGCTCCAAAAATCCAAGTATGCCACACCCTCCAAGAGTGCTCCAAGAAAACTATAAGTTTCCAAGAGTATGATAGAGAGAGAATAATGAGAGAGCTCCAAAACTAAACTGATAAAATGTTACCAACTGATCCTCAGAAGCCTTTTTATGAATGAGGCCTCTATTCTCTTCATTTTCCATTATTTTCTTTCCTTTTTCTCCTCACATGCAACCTATGACCATTCACCTCCCTTTTCTCCTAATTTCCATTATTTTCATAAATAAATGTGCCGAAAATGCCATTTTTCCTTTCCAAATCCTTAGCCATTGCCTTTGCCAATTTTCTTAGTCATTAATCCATCACAAGTGATCCCCATCACTAGGATTTTTCCCAACATTCAACTTGCAATAAGTGTCCTATAAACCATCTTTATTATTTTTACTTTATTAACTTTTATTACATGGAATTTTCACCAGGGCTATTACAAAACCCTCCCCTTGGGGGGAACACCATCCTCAGTGTTCAAAAACACCTATAACCACAAGACTGCTATAAGAAAAACATACTTCCGATGGAACTTTATAACTTAGCTCGATGTAGTATTTACAATAATCAACTCGGTGAGAAGCAAACCAACATGAAAACATAACAAACATAACATCATAATGACATGACACCCGTATCTCTTATTGGAGCTTTATAACATAGCTGATGT
This sequence comes from Pinus tabuliformis, assembly GCA_031772625.1. NCBI lineage: Eukaryota > Viridiplantae > Streptophyta > Pinopsida > Pinales > Pinaceae > Pinus > Pinus tabuliformis. The sequence goes on from CM062819.1 coordinate 1,408,529,851, forward strand.
CGATATTTACATCCATCTACATATGTACATATACCAAACGTCACCAAAACATGTACCAAAACATATACCAAGACATATACCAAAACATCATACCAAAACTACTTTACCTCAACCCACAAAAAAGGAAGGATACATAGCCCACATCTGATCATTCATCTCCCATGTAGCTTCATCGAGCCCAAAGTGCTTCCATTTCACTTTAACCTGCTCAATTGCTCGGTTCCAGAGCATGAGCACCCTTTTCTACAATATACACTTAGGCTCCGGCTGAAATTCTCCATCTGGTTCCACCTGCAATGCAAACCAGTCAATTACATGATAAACATCTTTAACATGCTTCTTAAGAAATGACACATGGAAAACATCATGTAATTCACTATCAGAGGCAATGCAAGTCGATATGTTGCTGGCCCAATCCTCTCAATAATACTAAAGGGTCCAAAAACCTGGGGTGCCATCTTGGCACATGATCCAATCCATAAGTAGCTCTTCTTTGGTTTGATGCACAAGTAAACATGTTCCCCAACATGGAATTCCTTGAACAACCTGTTCCGATTTGCATAGCTCTTCTTCCTATCATATGCTACCTTTAGATTTTTCTTGATTACCTACATTTCCTATTCCATGTCTGCCAATATGTTCGGTCCAATCAACACCCTGTTAATTGGATCACTCCAACTGTTAGGAGTATTGCAATTCTACCCATACAATGCCTCAAACAGACTCATCTTCAAAGATTCCTGATACCCATTGTTGTAAGCGAACTCTACCAGTGGAAGGTACTCTTCCCACTTTTGTTGTTGGTGCATCACATACATCCTCAACATGTCCTCTAATATCATGTTAACCCTCTCTGTCTGTCCATCTATATGCAGATGATAAGCTGTACTGAAGGAAAACTTTGTGCCCAAACCTGCAAACAACTCCTTCCAAAACGTGGAAGTGAACTTTTCATCCCTGTCTGACATGATCTTCTTTGGAAAACCATGCAATTTGACCACATCTTTGATGAATACCTGTACTACATTGCTAGATGAGAATGCATACTTCAGTGGAATGAAATGTGCAACCTTTTTCAACTTGTACATAATAACCATAATGGAATCATGTTGTCTTAGTGTCCTCAGAAAACGTGTGATGAAGTCCATGGAAATGACTACCCATTTCCACTCTGGAATCACAATCGGTTGTAGCAGTCTATGTGGATGCTTACACTCTACCTTCAAACTCTAACAATCAAAACACGTAGCCACAAACTCTGCTACATCCCTCTTCAGGTTCGACCAATAATAAAATTTCTTCACTGTTGTTAGTGTCTTCTCATAACCTGGGTGACCTAAATATGGTTTCGCATGAAACTCCCTCAAGATCACCTTCTTGAGCTCACTACTATTTGGCACATATATCCTATCTCTGAACCTAACCAATCCATCTGCTAGAAGGCAATAGTCCACATCCTGTGCACTTGCACCTGTACCTATACTTGTACCATTACATGTACCTGTACTATCACATGTACCTATACCTGTACTATCACGTATACTACCACCTATACTTGTACCAGTACTTTATTTCAACTTGTGCTTAATCTCCATATATTTGACATCCTGCTGACTTGCCTACAATATCCTATCTTGTAAGTTTGTCCCATAGGAGCTCATCGTTGCTAAGTGATTTACCTATATTCGCTTTCTAAGAGAATTTTCTACTTTGTTCTCTTTGACTTTGATGTACCTGCTCTCAAAATCGAACTCACTGATCATAGCCAACCACCGAGCCTGCATACCATTCAGATTCGGTTGGTCAAATAGATACTGCAAACAACTGTGATCACTCATCAATGTAAATCCCTACCCAGAAGATAGTGTCTCCACATCTTCAACGCATGTATAATTGCTTCCAACTCAAGATCATGTGTGGGGCAGTTCTTCTCATGCTCATTCAATTTTCGCAACTCAAGTATACCACCTGTCGATCCTACATAAGACTCCACCAAGTCCCTTCTTGCAAGCATCTATGCATACCAAAAACTCTTTGTCTAAATCTGGAATCTTTAACATTGGTGCATGTGTCAACAACTACTTGAGGTGCTCAAAGCAAGCCTCACACTCCTTTGTCCAGTCAAACTTATTACCTTTCCTTTGAAATGATGTGATAGGATAAGAAATCTATCAGAGAAGTTCTTGATGAACCTCCTGTAATATCCTACCAATCCCATGAAAGATCTCACCTCATCCACATTCCTGGGACCTGCCCACTCCATGATGGCCCTTATCTTTTTTGGATCTATTGCAATGCTCTCCTTGGAGACAACATGTCTCAAGTAGTGTACCTCAGTCTGAAAGAAACTACACTTGTTGAGCTTAACATACAATCGATGCTCTCTCAACAACCTCAACATTGCTGCTAAATTCTCGACATGCTCTCAATCCTCATTTTTAGAATATAGCAATATGTCATCAATGAACACAATAACAAACTTATCCAAATACTGACGCAACACACTATTCATCAATCACATAAATGTAACTGGAACATTAGTTAAGCCAAATGGAAATACAACAAACTCATAGTGCCCATACCTGGTCCAAAAAGTTGTCTTGTAAATGTCCTCCTCTTCGATGCATACCTGATGATATCTGGATCTCAAATCAATCTTTGAGAACGTTTCCGCTCCCTTCAATTGATCGAACAAGTCGTCAATCCTTAACAACATATACCTGTTATTGATGGTCACTTTGTTCAACTGCCTGTAGTCAATGCATAATCTGAGAGTGCCATCTTTCTTCTTCACAAATAATATTGGTGAGCCGCAAGGTGATACACTTTGCCTAATGTATCCCTTGTCCAACATTTCCTTCAACTGCAGCTTCAACTCTAGCAAATCAGGTGTGCTCATCTTGTAAGGTGATTTTGATGTTGAAGTTGCCCCTGGCACCAACTCGATAGATAACTCCCTATGAGGTGGAAACTCTGTAATGTCCTAAGGAAATACATCCTTGAATTGTTGTAAAACTGGGTACCTGCTTTTTAAGGAAACCAGCTCACAAAAAGATAGAAAAGATAGATCAACGCCTTAGAAATAAGCCTCTTCGAGGGGGCAACCTCCTTTACATTACAAAAATGAAAAATTCTTGGATAATACAAATGATAAGACCTCCTTTCTATATATAGGAGTCTAAGGGGTCATAATATAATCAGAGCCGACATAACAATAATAATGTAAGGGCACAATAATAAAAATATGGGGACTACATGGGCACAACAATATAATAAGGGGATTGTACTAATAACAATAAGGGGTTACACTAGTAATACAGGGACCTAACATGCCCCTCTCCTTCAAAAAGTGTTGTCCTCAATGCTTGAGTATTTCTTGATGCTTCTGTATAAATTCTTATCCTCCCATGTGGAATATTCAGCGGGTAAGTTCTTCCACTTGATGAGATACTATGAAATTGATCGATTTCGTAGCTGTCGGGTTCTTGTTTTTGTGACTGCTCCATGTTCCAATATGATTTTTCCTTCCTCGTCAAGTTCTGGAAATATTATTTGAATTGGGATCTTCTGCAACTTTAGAATGAGTGGCCACACTTCTTCGTCCTTCTTCCATTCATCCCTTGATTCATTTATCCAATTTGGTTGGATAATAGAAATAACGCAAAACAATGCTTCCACATCCTCATCCTTTCTTGAGAGTAGATTTGCAACAATGTTTTTCTTCCCATTTTTGTAGATGATTTCAAAGTCATAACCCAACATATTTGTGACCCATTTTTTCTGTTCTTCTAATGATAATCTTTGTTCTAAAAGTATTTTAAGACTATCATGATCCATTTTTACTTTGAAGTGTCTTCCCATTAGGTAAGGTCGCCATTTCTTAAGTGCGTGTAGTATTTCCAACATTTCCTTCTCATAAATAGCTTGCTTGAGATGTATCCGTAAAAATACCCAATCGCCTACATCAAAACTTCTTTCATTGCGATGTTGATCTACCTGTTGTTTCATTTGAGTGTGTACAAAAGTGGTGTTATCCTTTAAAATTTGGAGAACTTGTTGTTGATGCTCGATGTGATCTTTCACTGCTTGAATCTTTTTCTTCTTGATATGTCCTTCTATCTTGAGAGTTTGAGGAGTGGTAATTTCTTCCAATGCATTACAAGATATGGTCGGATTCAATTCTTGATGCTCGATGTGATCTTTCACTTCTTGAACATTTTTCTTCTTGATATGCCCTTCTATCTTGATAGTTTGAGGAGTGGTAATTCCAGCCAATGCATTACAAGATATGGTTGGATTCATTTCTTCTTTCTTGATGTGATATTTCATTTCTTGAACCTTTTTCTTCTTGATATGTCCTTCTATCTTAAGTGTTTGAGGAGTGGTAATTCTTTCCAATTATTTGCAAGATATGGTCGGATTCATTTCTTCTTTCTTTGGGGTTGGTTCCTGGTGCATGTCCTCTTCTTCTGATGTTTCTTGATCCTTTCCTTCCTCCTCTTCACAATCAATGAAAAATAATTTCTTCTCAGTGCACTTATGACCTTTAATGTATTTGTTATCACAATTGTAACAAAGTCCTTTTTCTCTTTTTTCTTCCAATTGTTGTGGTGTCAACCTTGTAGGTTGTGGAAGGCTAGGACAAACAACACTTCCATCTTTATAGCTGTGAGGGGTAGACTTCCTTGTTGCCATAATTTTTCTTTCCACTTTTCTTGCCACCCTGAATGCCTTCTCCAATGAATCAGGTTCCCAAATATGAACCTCATGTTGAATGTTATCCTTTAAAGTACTTATGGAGACATCAATCTTCTACTTCTTTGGAATATCATTTTCCCTTATATTCAATTTTTGAAAGTCCTTAATGTGCTCTGCCATTGAATACTTTTGTTTGAGATTTATCAATTGGATAAAGAATGTGTTTCTCTTTGTATCCTCATAATGTGCTATCATTTCCTTCGTGAAAATTGACCACGTAACAAGTGGTTTGCAAGAAAAAATCCCTTTATACCATAAAAATTGATCCGGTTCTAAATATGAAGATGTAATAAGTACCTTTTGTAATAGTTACACCTCATGTAGATCAAAATATTTCTCCATCTGTAGTATCCAATTTACCGGATACTTGCCATCAAACTTCCTCATCTTGCTTTTTCTTGATTTTAGGAGCTCGATATTGAAATGATTGTAACTCTGTAATTTTGGATATTCCAGTTCTGAAATCGCGACCTACAGTCGCCCTCTACATCCTCTTTCCAATTCCCCCAGTCTGATCGAAATTGGATTCTCCAAGAAAGAGTTATGCACAATCTCCCAAGATGGCCTGATTATATACCTGGCATCCTCAACTTCCTTACCCATGTCACTAGAAATGTGCACTGCAAATAACACACACCCTTTTCTGCGACTAAGTTTTTCTTGCATAGTTGTTACCATCCTAATTTATGTGGCTTTCTTCTTTCCTTGTAAGGCTCTTGGTTCTCCATTGTCATCCAAGCACTCAATAGCTTTGTCATAAAAATCCACCTTGGTTCTATGAAGGTACAACTAATCCATGCCCAACAACGTACTCTATGATCCCAACAGTAATACATTCAAATGCATTATGGTAGGCACACCATTCAACTCAAACGCACAAGATCTTACCCAATGGTGAACTCACTTCTTTGTACCTGTAACCAACTACACTAACCAAGATTCTTCATGCAATTCCTTACTCAAGCCACACTTATCCAACAAGTCAGGACTAACATAGCTATAATTAGATCTAGGGTCAATAAAAATAGAAATAACTTGATCACAAAGCTTACTGTCTATCTCAATGATAAATGTCTGATGGTCTGCACGTTTGTTATCTAATGCTGCATAAATACGAGGAATACTCTGACTAGCATTCCCAATAGTTTGTGCATCTTATGTACTATATATCTGAGGCATACCACCTTGATTATGTGGACAATCTCTCCTACGATGATCTTTGCCAAAAGTCCAATAGTCTATAGGCTTCCAGCTTGCATCCTTATTCTTCTCCTCAGATCGAAGCCCCATCCTTTGTCTAATGCATTGAAAATATTAGATGGAACTACATTCTCTTTATTACCTGTACCCTGAGGTCTTGCTCACTTTTTGTCCCATTTTCCTTTTTTCTTTGCATTACCTTTCCAGTCTGGCTTAGTCTCATATCTGCGCTTCGATTTCTCGTAGCAATGCCTTAGCTTTCGGATGGTTTCCTCCAATGATTTAGGCTCATCGAACTCAATCCTATCTTTGAACGCAATTCGTAATCCACTAATGAACCTCTGAACCTTGGCCTTCTCCTCCGTGAGGTAAGACACATACCTTAGTAACTCCAAGAACCTGCTAGTGTACTCATCATCTGTCATCGATCCCATCTTTAGCTTATATAATTCTTTTTCCATGTCATCAAAATATCTCTCCAACAGATAATTCTTCTTGAATATCCACTCAAACTCACTCCAAGTCAAGTATTCCTTATGAATACATTTGATATTCTTCACATCTTCCCACCAAATGTCTACTTTACCTTTGAGACTGAATGTAGCTACTTTGACTTTCATGTTCTCTGAATAGTCATGCAATCTGAAGAAATTCCTCATACCAAGAATCCATGCCTTTGCATCTCGTGGTTTCTTCATCTCTCCGTCAAAAGTAGGTGTCTTTGCTTTATTAAACTCATCTAGAAAGTATCCCCTATCACTCCTCATGTAAGGATGATAACGATGACGATCATAGTGCCTATCTTAATCATAACTAGAATAGTACTTGTGTTTATCCCTCCTCCTATCCGGAGTGTCCAAAAATTTTCCATCTCTAACCATGTCATCTCTATTTGACCTGTGACCACCATGCGACCTACTACCATATGCCCCATTAGTTTTTTCCTTCTAGTCATAGCTAATCTGACATGGTCCCTGTCACTACAAATCTGACAAACTCTGAAGTATCATTGCATTTACCTCTACTTGTTTCTCCTATGCCTGCATGATTTTGTCATTATCTGCCTTACAACTCCTTATTTCTCCCTTTAAGCTTGTTAATGTATCTTCCAAATCGGAAGTGTTCCAAACACCATACTGCTCATTTGATTCATAGGGAGCGTCTTTGTAGTCTACCATCTTGCTAGCTATTGTCACTCACTACATTATGACTTTTCAATTGATCAAAGTTTCCCGAGAGAAGTGAAGTTTGAAGCCATCTTCCAGGCCACAAAAAAGCTCAAATCCTGATCAAACCCTCTTCGTTGCATAGTGCTCAGAACAAGATTTCCAACGTATATGGAAGGCTGAAAATGGACTCCTGGATTAGAGGTTAGAGAAGATTGAAGGTACCCTTTCAAAGCAAGAAAAAAAAAGAAAAATGGCTAAGGGTCAGGCTCATTGCAAGTCGTATATCAAGGCTTACCGAAGCATCTACAAAGTGGGAGACACCTAAATTTGTGATCGGCCAATCACCGATATAACAAACTACATATCGGCAGGTCCGATCTATCAGTGTATCAGGCATATCCGAGGCTCGTGGCACATATCGCATCAACGGGTCATGACTTAGAGCGTTGATATCGCATATCCTCGATCGCGGGCACACAAGCACTTGGCCATTGAAATCACTGATCACCAATATCACAAATCGCAAGACGACAGGCCATCACAAATCGCAAGACGACGGGCCATCAAAAATTGCAAATCGAGGCTCTTCTTGGGTAGTGGCAGGGATAGACAGTAAAATATGCGATTCACCGATATTTTGAATCACAGATCAGCGGATCTAAGGCATGGCGCATCAGAGAATTGGTGATCGGTGGGGCCCACACATATCGCAATCGGGAGTCGACATCTACAATGGATCACCCTTAAGGGAATCATGTGAGGAATATGCCAATGGAACTGAAATAGCTGAGATTCAGACTTGTAGTGTTAAATCGTCGGGGAAGGCCGAAAGAATTTAACAAATAAAATCAGTTGCAAAACCAGAGGCAAGCGAGTCTTTTCTCTCTCCTCCAAGGGGGCCATGCGGCAGAACACTATTGGTCTAGATGAATCCACATGGCAGCTGATGTCAGAATGGCGTGGCAGTATGGAGGACATGTGGCACACAGATTCAACATTTTTAGGGGTCCTAAGGAGGAATTTATGGGTGACACATGTCACCACTCACAGGGTGACATGTGGCAATGATGACATATCCCATTGCAAATTGGTGATCAGCGATCGCACAAAGCAAAGTTTCCTCCTCCACTGAAGTCTCTCCAGGATGTGATATTTTATACAATTGGTTTAACCGGTTGTTGGGTCCATCCCTTTTTCAAAGGCCACATATCTATTAGATGCCCCCCATCTCTAGACATACCAGATTGGCTCCGCCTTGATCAATGGCTCCTAGGCCTTTTCGCTCTCCCTCGCCATGTTTCCCTTTATCAACAAGGGGGGTCTGAAAAGCGGTTTCCTCGCTAGGCCTCGCTGACACGTTTTCCTCCCATATCATTTTGCACCCCCCTTCACTTATCACTTACCACTCTTGACCCCCTTCGAAAAAACACTCATCCTCACATTCTCTCCCGTATTGCAATTGCAGTACCTTAGGTGGGCCCAACCCTGCAGATCGGCAATCGTAAGGGTCCAGAGGAAATATCAATGGAAAACATCAGAAATCGCTGAAGCATGGGATTTCATGCATTAAAGGAAAAAGGCCCGCGAATAGGATTTTAAAGGCCCTAGTGCCTTCGGGCTAAGCACCCAGTTCAAGACCCCGGTCATATGAAGAATATTACAGAAAGGGGTCGAAGCAAAGGGGCCTAAAGGGGATTGAGACTGGCATGTTTCACAATGTTTTAGTGATAGGGGTCAGCATCGGAAAGTCCCCCATATTACACTATAAGAACATCATCAGGCATATCAGGGCATCGATAGTGTAGTACATGACTTTAAAGGCGTGATGGGTCGGTAGCTATGGCTTTAAAGAAAACAGGTGGTGCATTCAAACCCGGCATGGGCTGATCCAGAAAGGACCATTGTGACACGGAACCAGGGTCGGCGTTGACAAAAATTAAAAAGGACTTAGTAGCTCGGGTGGATTTAATTATCCGACATTGTCTCCCATACAGAGGGGAAATGAGGTACTGCCGAGGGGTCCTCTACTTCAGCACCAAAGAATGAAACCGATAGCATCCATTCCCAGCTTTAAAGAATGAATGGTTCAAAAAGTAAAGGCAGAAGCGATGGGAGTCGATTAAGAAACACAGGAGGCCATACAAAGAGCGAACTGTAACCCGAAGAAGAGGCTATCACAGGGATGGGCACAAAGATATTTCATTTACATTTCCATCTGATTGTTTACTTTTTTTTTGGCCTGTAAAGTGCCTCCCTTCAATGAGGCAATTAATTATGTAATGTTTTTGGGCCATAGAGCCATTCCTGGCTGAGATAGCTAGTCAACCTGACAACTGAGACTCAACCAAATATATTTCGATGTAATTAATGTTCAACGCTCTTCCTCTCCAAATAAATAGGAGGAAGCAACACTTCACAAAGGTTCAAAAATTCTAAAGAAAACTCTACATGTAATTTTCAGGCTGTATGGCTTTGTAATACATATCTTTCAGAATATCAAGGAAATGGTGGAAATTCCCCCTTCAAGTATTACAATATGTTATTCCTCTATTAAAACCCATTATGTTTATGTTTCTTCTCTGAATTCATCCAATCATATCTGCTAGAAATATTTCAAACTCCCTTACAGATTCATTTGTATCGATATGTTAATGCATATGCCTATAACTTCCTCACGGATTCATTTGTATCGACATTGTTAATGCATGTGCCTGTATGGATTATTGAAAATATATCTTTAAATTTGCGCTACATGAATCATAGCATTCAGTCCCTCTTTTATCCATTATATCTACCTGTAACTCAAATAAGTATAGAAATTCTTAATGCCTCAAGCTCTATGTGTTAAGTGTAGAATTCTTGAAGCTTTATGCTCTATGTGATGAGTTTCTCTTTCTCCTTATCTTCTCTCATTTTCTCTACAAAAACTTATTAAAATGTAAGTCCTTGAACTACTCGGCCTCCACTATTTTATGCATATATTTTTGCGATTTGTACATGTGAAGAAGTACCAGAAATTCATGTCTTACTCCTTTAGATGAATGAACCAACCCATTCCATTTTATATATACATATAGAATATATGTGAGGTCTCCATTTTACTGGGAATCATTTGAGATACACAAAATCTAGATGTGCCGAGGCACTGGTCTTTTAAGCAATCCAAGGTTGTCTCTAGGAGATACAACACTAGCCATTTGATATTTATTCCTGCAAGGTATATCATGTCAGTTAAGCTAAATCACAATAAACCAACATACCTTAGTATAGCTCAGGGAGGATACCTCACCTGTACGATCAATAAATCATCCAGATACATGTATAACATAATCATGGCATCATATAGAAACATAACACATAAGAGTATAACCATGCAACCATCATTCTAGCTGGAGTCTAGTCATTAATGCATGACCTTATCAACAAATCATAGCACGACCTCATGCATGACAACAACTACTGCCTCACTGTACACTTGACCACATGCATAAACACATGTAATCAAGCATGAACAAACAATATGTGTAACCATACCTACAAGAATGATACATGTAACCAAGCACACAAGAATGTAACCAAACATATGAGAATGTAACAAAGCATGAAAAATGATACATGTAAGAAACATATAACAAAAGGTAACCAATCATACACTCATGATGATGCACTCTAAAATGACAACATCAACTCCCACATGAAAACATCACTACAACCATGATCAACATCATGTAAATGCAACAAGCACATGGAATGCAAGCGTAAGAGACAAACATGCAATCGACATGCATGCATGACCAACACACATCCCATCCAGTCTGAGGGGTGTACCATGCTCTGATACCACTCTGTAACACCCATCGTCCCACATCTACCCAAGAAAACGACCAGCAGGGGTAAACATGTGACGAGAGGCCACTATGATATGATCTGATCTCCTAAGTTACGTTAAGGAAGTGGAACCGATGGAAACAAACCATACAAACATTCAACATCAGCATTAGGACCCTTAGGAACCAATCCAACCTTGCTGCCAACCAGCCCCTGGGTCCTACAGAGATTTTGGACCACTTGACCTCTGGACACTCTCATTCTATGGGTGTGCTAGCATCCAAGAACCTCTGGATGCTCTCACAGACCTACAAGCCAGCGTCCAGGGACTATTTTTCACGGTGTTGTGCCAGTGTCCTCGGGATTTGAGCCACTTTTTCAGGCCTAGAACCCAGGTCACTGCCCAGAATTGAATGAAATCTTTAGAACAATAAAATAACAAGGAAATGACAATAAAAATGCAATTACTTAAATAAGACCTTGACTGGACCCCTACTAGCCATGACAAGCATTTCGTCAAACATATCATGAATATGTAATATAAAGGTGTGAATAAAATATCTGAGCATAGGGGTCTCATACTTAGCTGAGAATCGGTAAGGAGCATTGATGCCTCAACACATAAACTTCCATTTCATCCATTAGGTCATAGATACATTGTTCATTAATTTACCAGTAAAAACATGATGAGATCCATACATATATACTATCATAAAACATATATATAACCAACATAATAACAATTGAACTACCAATGAAATCACAGCCATATAAACTACATATAACCATTATAATACTCATAGCATTACAAGAAGAAATAACCTCATATTGATGATGAAAAATCCAAACCCAGGATGAGACTTCCACGTTCCACCCAACCATAGAATGGTTGAGCCAAATCTCTCTTTAGCCATTCACCCCTGTGCAATATTCCAAGCATGAATGTGGGATCTCATAGAACACGTCAATCCAAAACCCTTAAGGGCTTCTATAGGTCATCCACCTCAACCCATCAAATGGTGATTCCACCTCATGGTCGAACATCACAAAACCATCATCATATTGGTCTCTATCCAAGCCTTCCATGGCTCTAGAGCGTTTGTTGCAACCAAGGATTCTAGGACTAGTAACTCAACCCACAACTGTTGTCGGGATTTCAGAGCGTTTTTCCAACCAAGGCTTCCAGGACTAGTAACTCAACCCACCAAGGGATTCCAGAGTGTTTGTATAACCAAGGCTTTCGGGACTAGTAACTCAACCCAAGATGTTATAGGGATTCCAAAGCGTTTGGCCAACCAGGGAATCCAGGAACTAATAACTCAAACCAAGCTAAGGAAACATGAGAACCAACAAAAAAAAAAACAAAGAAATAAACCCACAATCTCCATGGCTATCCAGGAAATGGCAAGGCTATGCAATCCATTGTCAATATAGGAAATCCTCCATGTCAGTGACAGATCATGACAAATAATCCACATGCATATGCCATGCATGCATGCCAAAACTAGTGAGGAAAACATACATGCAACTCAGTACCTGCAAGAAAATCCGTTGTAGCTGCCGATCTCGATGTCCTCTTACACTTTCCTTCTCTTCCTTTTCCTTCTTGCTCCAAAAATCCAAGTATGCCACACCCTCTAAGAGTGTTGCAAGAAAACTCTAAGTGTCGAAGAGTATGAGAGAGAGAATAATGAGAGAGCTCAAAAACTGAACTCACAAAAGGTTACCAACTGATCATCATAAGCCTTTTTATGAACGAGGCCTCTATTTTCTTCATTTTCCATTATTTTCCTTCATTTTCCTCCTCACATGCAACCTGTGACCTTTCACCTCCCTTTTCTCCTAATTTCCATTATTTTCATAAATAAATGTGCCAAAAATTCCATTTTTCCTTTCCAAAGCCTTAGCCATTTCCTTTTCCAATTTCCTTAGCCATTAATCAATCACAAGTGATCCCCATCACTAGGATTTTTCCCAACATTCAACTTGGAATAAGTGTCCCATAAACCATGGTTATTATTTTTCCTTTATTAACTTTTATTACATGGAATTTTCACCAGGGTTGTTACACCTACCTGGGCATGGTTCCGCACACTCATAAAGTCGCAGGGTAAAGTCAGTGGGACTCCCCCCATTATAGCAATTTTTGTGGCGTGTTTGTTGAAATTTGGTGGGTTGTTGGTTATTTTGAGGCCGACCAGCTGGCCGGGCGGGTTCAAACCCCGCTAGGCCCCCAAATTTGGTTTGGTCGTTGCCATATGGAGGGTTTGGATGGTGGGTCCACCATTTTGATGGCCTGCCCCCATATATAATTTTGGTTTATATGATGGACAGGTAGGGTGGCAGGGGTGGTGGCATACCACCCATATATATATTTTTTATTTATATAGAAATAGTTAAAATTTGGGTAGCAGTTTTGAAGGGTTACTAGACAAATTAAGGAGGTGACAAATTGGCCCATTCGGGCCAACAGAATCTGTACGCCAGTAAATGCCAAATTGTTGCCTCGTTAATGGTTGCCACTGGGCCTAGTTTGACCAAAACGTTAACCACAATATCTTGAGCATATGAACTTGGGTTTGAGTGTGATTTACGTCATTGGAATCAGGACGACGAACACTATGATCTCATCCTAGTTTGGGTGAAATATGAGAAATTTTATTTTTGAGCCTTTTTTGAGCCACTTCTGAATTCTGAGCATTTCTGGAGCCACCTAGATCATTCCTCTCCAATGAGGAGTGTTTGGTCCTCCAAAATCATGAACATAATATGCAACTGTTGTGTTACATTGTCTACACAACAAGTGTCCTGACAGGCCACACTTCCTTCTCCTTCACCCTTGTTCTTCAGAGCCATAAGTGATGAGCCAACACCTACATCCTATGCAACATGTAGTACATTCTTTGCAAAATACACGTTCAATTACATGAGAAATCATGACCCAAGCATACCCATACTTGACAAGAGTTTATAACACACACTCTTTGGTCAAGTGTACATCATAATAGAAATCAATACCCCAACTATCAATAAAATGCCAAAACATCATCGTTGCTTTAATAAGTGATGGAAAACACATCATCACTTTTACAATTATATCGTAACACATTATTTACAAAATGCAGCCATGACAAGCTACTATATCTAGTGAAACCATCTCTCACTCATAAAAGTGAATGGATCATCATCTCTCTGTGGCAGATCCGCTTGTTGAACAACTTTTCCAGCTGGTTCTTGTATGGACGCTTTGTCCTTAAGTTGCTACTATGGATGGAGCTCCAAAATGTGGCTCTTTGATGTCCACCTTTGCTATAATGATTGCAAAAATTATTCTTCCTCTAGATCTGCTTAACCTTCTTCTTTCCCTGATGTAGAGAAGGCCTTTCACACCTCATCCTCTTTCTTGCTGCCATTCTCTCCCAGCACTCGACAACCACGTGGTAAAGCCACAAAAACTACATAGTTTTCTATGCCATGTTTTTTTTCATCATTAACATGCTTTTAATTAAAATGAACTTTAGAATACTGAGGTTGTTTATACCTCCCTTGGTTGTCTCTAGTGTAATACTGGCGATGAGAGCTTGCCTTAGCTCTTCCTTTGCAATGTGCACTGTCATGGGAGGATTGTGATGTGTTCCAATCATCCTCTTTCTCTGATGGATTCAACAATGTCTTGGAATCTTCTGCTACCTTTGAGCACTCTCCTTCAGTGTATCCCATCTTGGTAAGGAGTCTCAGATTGGTTCCTGAAATGGGTACCTCAAGGCTTCCAACATAAATAACGTCATGTGAAAATGAAACTAAAGAACGATCAACATTGTTTACCTCAGCTGTCGATTTTGAAGTAGGTGATGATGGCTTCACTAAGCCTTCATTGCACTTCAACTCTTCCAAGGCCTCTTCTGTGGCTCATAACTGAAGCTTCAATCTCCATTTCTCCTCTTTTTCTTCTCGTAAAAGTCTCCTCAATTCAACATTCTTTTCTTGAAGGCTTTGATTGATCTCCTCATCTGAATGATGAAAAGACGATGAAGAAGATGAATAATCACTAGAAGATGGAGATGGAGCATCGTCCTCTGCTCTTTCTTTCTCTTGTTCCTCTCTTTCCATTTTCTCCTCATAATCTGCATACATTAAATCTACCATGTTGGCCATCCTGAAGAAGGCCTCATAGAGATCTCTGTCATCCTCCATTTTTTTTCTAGTTGCACATTCAATCATTCACACTCGCAACTCGCATTAGCAAGAAGACCTCTATGATACCAAACTTGATGTGGATGTTTTACTTCATGGGTGCATACAAAATTGCATTTAAAAGAGCATGTAACCAAGTAACATAAACACATGAAAAGAAGTGGAAATCAAAATAAACATGAGATCAAAGGCACAAGATGATTTGATTACGAAGTTCACCCAGTGTGGGCTACATGTCTGGGCCCTGCTCAATGTGGGGAGGCCTCTTTCATTAAATGGTAGCAGA
Source organism: Pinus tabuliformis (assembly GCA_031772625.1). Classification (NCBI taxonomy): domain Eukaryota; kingdom Viridiplantae; phylum Streptophyta; class Pinopsida; order Pinales; family Pinaceae; genus Pinus; species Pinus tabuliformis. Next base: position 1,408,545,286 of record CM062819.1, read on the forward strand.
AATCAAATTACAATCAAATTATATAAATTACCCTTATACCTCCATTTTCTAACATGGAATGAAAATGAAAAGCTCATCTATAGAAACGGAAATCACCATTGGATTTGTGGTGCGAAATCGTGTCAAACAACTATAAACTTGGCCCCTTTCTGACAACGTCAAAATATGGACCCACGAGAATCTCAAAGATTCCCCCAAATATTCCTTCTTGGAGGTGGGCAAAAAATACACTTGTTATGTAACTAGCTCACAGAATAGAAGAAAATATAGATCAACGACTTCAAAATTAGCCTCTTCGAGGGGGCAACCTCCTTTACATTACACAAATGAACAATTCTTGGATGATACAAATGACAAAACCTCCTTTCTATCTATAGGAGTCTAAGGGGTCGCAATATAATCAAAGCTGACATAACAATAATAATATAAGGGCACAACAATAAAAATAGTGAGCTTCTATGGGGCACAATAATAACAATATGGGGAAAATAGGGCCACAATAATAACAATAAGGGCTACAATGACAATAGTAATGGGGGAATCACTAGTATTATAGGGACCTAACATGCCCCTCTCCTTCAAAAAAGTGTTGTCCTCAAATCTTGAGTAGTTATGGATGCTTATGTATAAAATTCTCATCCTCCCATGTGGAATATTCAGCGGGTAAGTTCTTCCACGTGATGAAATACTCCGAAATTGATCGATTTCATAGCTGTCGAGTTCTTGTTTTTGTGACTACTTCAAGTTCCAATATGATTTTTCCTCATTTGTCAAGTTCTAGCAATGTTGTTTGAACATGGAGCTTGTCACCTATAACCTTCTTTAAGCATGAAACATGGAAAATTGGGTGCAATCGGGAAGCTGCAGGAAGCTCCAATTTGTATGCCATAGTACCAAACTTTTGCAACACCTTGTACAAACCATAATACTTTGGTGATAATTTATTATCCTTCTTAGCTTGCTTGAGGTACATTTGTTTATATGGTTGTAGCTGTAGGAATACCCAGTCACCTACATCAAAAATTCTTTCACTTCGATGTTGATTTTCTTGTAGTTTCATTCTATTTAGTGCCAAAGTGAGGTTATTCTTTAAGAGTTGGAGAACTTGTTGTTGATTCTCGATGTGATCTTCCACTACTTGAACCTTAGAATTTTCTCTTAAATATGATGTGATGGATGGTAGATGATATCCATAAAGTGCCATAAATGGGGTCATTTTTGTTGCAGTATAGAAGGAAGTGTTATACCACCATTTAGCCAGAGGCAACCATTTAACCCATTGTGTCTATTTATCAGATACAAAGCAACGAAGATATCTTTCCAAACATTTGTTTACTATCTCAGTTTGCCCATTGGATTGAGGATGATAAGATGAGCTATGATCTAATTGAGTACCAAGACAAGAAAACAATTATGTCCAAAAATTTCCAGTGGAAATGGGATCTCTGTCACTTACAATAATATTTGGGTTTCCATCTAGATTTTCAATTGTTTCCATAAATGCAGTAGAAACTATACTGGCTTTAAATGAATGAGATAATGCACAAAAGTGTGCATACTTGGTAAGTCTGTCAACTACCACCATGATGACACTCTTTCCTTTGAACTTGGGTAAAATTGTGATAAAATCCGTTGAAACCTCCTCCCAACATTGGCTTGGAATGGATAAAGGTTTTAATAGACCCGGGGTCTTAATTGTTTCAACTTTATTTTGTTGGAAAACCAAACATTTCGCCACAAACTTTTGAATATTCGATTTAAGGCTATCCCAAAAAAATTCCTTCTTAACCCTATGGTAAGCTTTTAAAAATCCTGAGTGCCCTCCTAAGGGAGAGATGTGCAATTCCATAAGAATCTTTTGTTTGAGATGGGAATTCTTACATAGGTATAAGCGATCTTTGTACCATAACGAATCATTTTTCCAGCTAAATGTATCATATGTATTGAGATCTTGTTGTAACTTTTGAATGAGTTCCCACACTTCTTTATCATTCTTCCATTCATCCCATGCTTCGTTTATCCAATCTGGTTGGATAATCGAAATGGTGCAAAGAAATTCTTCCACATCCTCATCCTTTCTTGAGAGTGCATCTTCCACAACATTTTGCTTCCCTTTTTTGTAGATGATTATAAAGTCATAACCCAAAATCTTTGTGACCCATTGTTGTTGCCCTTCTGAAGATAATATTTGTTCTAAAAAGTATTTAATACTATCATGATCCATTTTTACCTTGAAGTGTCTTCCCATTAGGTAAGTTCGCCATTTATTAAGTGCATGTAGTATTGCCAACATTTCCTTCTCATAAATAGCTTTGTGTAAATACTTTCCTTTGATTGGATGAATTTCAAAAGAAAAGGGTCTTTCTTCTTGCATTAAAACAACAATAATTCCATTTCCTAAGGCATCACATTCCACAATAAAGGTTTTTGTGAAGTCTGGCGTAGCTAAGATCGGTGTTGGGCACATTCCCTCTTTAAGATGTTCAATGGCCTTCGTTGCTTCTAGAGTCAATGAAAATGCATCTTTCTTCAATAATGTTGTTATAGGTGTTATTATTCTCCCATAATTCTTAAAAAACTTGCGATAATACCTTGTCAACCCGAGAAATCCTTGCAGATGCTTTATGGATGTGGGTATTTTCCATTCCTTAATGGATTTAATTTTGCTAGGGTCTACCTTAACACCTTCATGAGATATAATATGACCCAAATATTGCACCTCTTGTACTCCAAAGAAACATTTGGAGCTTTTGTCATATAATTGTTTCTCCTCCAATAGTTTGAGCACCTTGTCAACATGTTGAACATGATACTTCCAAGACTTGTTGTAGATTAGTATATCATCAAAAAATACTAACACAAATTTTCTAAGGAAGGGTTTGAAAATGGAATTCATCAAACCTTGAAATGTAGAAGGTGCATTGGTAAGGCCAAAAGGCATGAGCAAAAATTCATAATGACCCTCATGAGTTCTAAATGTTGTTTTTGGAATGTCTACAGTCTTCAGTCTGATTTGATAATATCCTGAACAAAGATCCAACTTGGTGAAGTAAATTGATCCATGCAATTCATCCAATAATTCATCAATGACAGGAATTGGAAATTTATATTTAATAGTGAGCTTATTGAGCTCCTTATAATCCGGACACATGCACCATGATCCATCATTCTTTTGCACCAATACTACTGGAGCAAAGAAAGAACTTTGACTAGGTTGAATTATACCAGTCTCTAGCATTTCTACAACCATACGTTCAATTTCACTCTTTTGGGCATAGGGATATCTGTAAGGCCTGATGTTTGGAGGAACACTTCCTGGAATCAAATGACTAGCATGATCATGATCATGATCATGAATAGGTGAGAGGCCTTTGAGAGTCTCAAATAACTTGGAATGATTGTCCAAAACTTTTTGGAGATCTGGAGAAATAGATGATTTCGATGTGGGAACCTCTAGCGAACATAATTGTGCAATTATGCCTCGTTGTTGTTTCTTTAGAAGATTTGTCATTGCATTAGAGCTGATTATCTATCCCGGTTTCCCTGCGATACCCCTTAATTCAAATTCCTTTCCTTCCTAATTTTTTTTCATGAAAAGTTCTTGAAAATTAAAAGCTATTGTACCCAAGGATTGTAGCCATTAGACTCCTAGTACAACATCAGCACCACCCATTGGAATGGAAAGCATTGGGCTATTCAATACATATTCTCCCATGGATAGCTTGATATTATGGCACTTTCCAGAGAAATTTATGGTTCCTCCACTTGCAACCATCACTTGACACTCTGGTGCTGGATATAAGAAGCAATTCAATTCCTTGGCTATCTTACAATGAATAAAATTATGGGTACTGCCCGAATCAATCAACACTATTACCTTTTTCTTCTTGATATGTCCTTCTATCTTGATAGTTTGAGGAGTGGTAATTCCAACCAATGCATTACAAGATATAACCAGCTTCATTTCTTCTTTCTCTAGCATTTGTTCCTGGTGTATATCCTCTTCCTTTGACGTTTCTTGTTCCTTTTCTTCCTCGTCTTCACAATCTATGTAAAATAATTTCTTCTCAACACACTTATGACCTTTAGTGTATTTGCTATCACAACTGTAACAAAGCCCTTTTGCTCTTTTTTCTTCCAATTGTTGTGGTGTCAACCTTGTAGGTTGTGGAAGTCTAGGGGTAACAACACTTCCATTTTTATAGTTGTGAATGGTAGGCTTCCTTGTTTCCATAATTTTGCTTTCCATTTTTCTTGCCAACCTAAATTCCTTCTCCAATGAATCAGGTTCCCAAAGGCGAACCTCATGTTGGATGTTATCATTTAAAGTCCCTATGAACACATTAATCCTATGCTCCTCTGGAATATCTTTTACCCTTATATTCAATTTTTGGAAGTCCTCAATGTGCTCCATCATTGAACCCTTTTGTTTGAGATTTATCAATTGGCTAAAAAAGGTGTTGCTTTTTTTATACTCATAATGTGCTATCATTTATTCTATAAAAATTGACCAAGTGACAATTTGTTTACGAGAGCAAAGCCATAGATACCATACAAACTGATTTGCTTCCAAATATAAAGTTGCAATGTATATCTTTTGTGTGTTTTTCACATTATGGAGATCGAAATATTGCTCCATCTATAGTATCCATGTTACGAGATCATTGCCATCAAACTTCCTCATATCGATATTTGGAATATGGTGGGTCTTAAATCCAACGTTAGAGTCTATGAAATCATGATTAACATTTATTTTGTTCTCATCATGAGTTTCCTTTACTACCCTTTCGCAATTAGTAAGAATTTTTTGTAGCAACTTTTTCAAATCTGTCTTCAAATCTTCCATGTTGCCTTTAAGTTTTTCTTCTATACCATCCATCTTAGCTTCCATGTCATTTATCTTAGCTTCCACGCTTTTCTTTAAATCATCCATATTAGCTTCCACATCTTTCTCTAAACCATCCATCTTAGCTTCCACGCCATCCATCTTAGCTTCCCCGCCTTTCTTTAAACCATCCATCTCAGCGTCTGTTACTTTTTGTGAGAGTGAATTTTGTTGCACTTGGTCTCATAATTTTGATATATCATGTTGCATTCCTTCCTCTTCTTCATGAGTCATGTTAGAGCTTTCAGGTTGCTTACTAGGTGCTTCCATTTTCTTTGTTCGAGGCATCAATTAATGATAATTATGCTTCACTATGCCCTTTGAATTCCTTCAAACTAATTTTTCAGACCAAACTTATGCAAAATTTCAAAACAATTACACACCTTTTTTCGATTTGTAGGAGCTCGATATTGAATCGGTTGTATCTCTGCAATTTTGGATCTCCAAACTCTAAAATTAGATCCCGCGGTATCCCTCTGAGTCCTCTTTCCTACCCCACAAGTCTGATCAAGATTGGATTCTCGAAGGAAGAGTTATGCCAAATCTCCCACGATGACCTGATTATAGACTAGTTCAGTAGAGAGAAATTGTACATAGCGCCACGTGTCATTGTTTTGACGTTAGGACCTAAAACAGATAAACAGAAAACTACATGTTGTTCTCTTTTTGTAACTTTTTACTAAATTTCAATCTTATGTTCAAAGAGAAAGTTATGACGATTTTCTCCAGGTCACCTATTTGAGATATAATTCAGGAGCCTGCAAAAACCCTAACTTCCTTGGATCCGTTCTCCAACAATTTAGCGAGAAAAAATCTAAAATTCAGACCCGAGGGTCATCGATATTTTAGATCAAATGGGTTTTAATTTCAGATCTGAAACGTCGTAGAAAAACATTATAGCGAAAATTCCACGATGACCTGTTTAGAGCAACGAGACCCTAGAATCCAAAGCTTTGATACCAAATGTTATGTAACCGGCTCACAAAATAGAAGAAAAGATAGATCAACGACTTCAAAATCAACCTCTTCGAGGGGGAAACCTCCTTTGCATTACAGAAATGAACAATTCTTGGATGATACAAATGACATAACCTCCTTTCTAAATATAGGAGTCTAAGGGGTCACAATATAATCAAAGTCAACATAACAATAATAATATAAGGACACAACAATAACAATAGTGGGCTTCTATTGGGCACAATAATAGGAATAAGGGCTACAATGACAATATTAATGGGGGAATCACTAGTATTATAGGGACCTAACACCGCTGCTCAGATGAAAATTCTGAGCACACCACTACGCTCTTTGTGAAATTCTAAGAACCATGACTATAAACTTGGCATCATTCTACCTTTATAAAAAATCAGCCTCCAAGGGAATGTTTTAGATTCTTTAAGATTCTGCAAAGATTCTTCATTGTTGACTGCCTGAAATTCTACTGCTCAGATGAGGAAATGGACCACACCATTACGTGCCTTGCGAAATTCTGGTTCATTTAAGTATAAAATTAGCATGAATCTGACAGTGTGAAAAATCACCCTGTAGGGAATCTTTTACATTCCTCACTGATTTTGCATGGAATATTCTAGGGAATATTCCCCTAGAATATTTTCTGTCTCGAAATTTGTTCTTGACCTAGGCATGGTTCCTCCTCAGCGCCTAGTTGCGCACACTCGTACTCGACCTCCAATCTCCTCCCGGTCGAATGGAAAAAGTTCCTTTTAATTAATTTTTTTTATAGGCAGAGTTGTCAAAGGAGCCTTTTGGGTTGTTGGCAGAGTGCTAACTTGGGGGGGTGGAGGTCTTGAGGTCAACCCCATGAGCCTCTCCCGGTTATAACCAGTTTTGTGGCGCGTTTGTTGAAAGTTGGCGAGTTGTTGGTTATTTTGGGGCTGCCCGGGTGGTGGGCTGGCCAACTCGCTGGGGGCGTTCAAATCACGTCGGCCACTCAAATTTGTTTATTCATTGCAATATGGAGGGTTTGGGTGGCAGGTTCGCCATTTTTGTTGCCCGCCCCCATATATAATTTCGGTTTATACGATGAATGAGTGGAGTGGCATGGGTGGTGGCCCGCCACCCATATTTTATTTTTCTTTTGCTTTTATATAGAAATAGTTAAAAATTTTAGTGGTTGTTTTTAAGGGTTACTGGACAAATTAAAGAGGCATCAAATTCACTCATTTCGGTGGCCAGAATCTGTACACCAGTAAATGCCAAATTGTTGCCTCATCAATTGCTGCCACTAGGCCTAGTTTGACCAAAACTTTGACCATGAATATCTTGAGCATACAAACTCGAATTTGAGTATTGTTCATGTCATTGGAATTAGAACGACAAGCACTACGATCTAGTCCTAGTTTGGGTGAAATCCGAGAACTTTGATTCTTGAGTCTTTCTGAGCCACTTCTGAATTCTGAGTGTTTCTGGAACCACCTAGATCATCCACACAATTTTTACTCTGCAAACATCTTCTCTACACTCTCAATATTTAACCAATTTATGGTGTGTAGAAGTATTTTGTCCATTTTTAATATAGTATGTCCAAGGCCAACCACATGTTCAATTATTACCTTAAGGTGTCCCCATGGCTCGAGGTTATGCCTCATAGAAATTGAACCGTGCCCAATGGTGAAAAAATCCTCACTTTCCACCATTGAATCCAACCCCTTTGGGAGAATCATTTTGAAGTTATTAGTAAGATGTTAGGTGATTTTTTTGGGCTTGTCGTGGACAACCCTATATTCTACCCAAATTCTAATTCCACCTCATCAAGGGAGTCGTTAATGGACCCCATATGCCCAAAACATTATAGCAGATGCTAGTCTTTTTCCTTTTAGTCAATCATTAACTCGAAATTGACATTGTATTTTATGTTTTAGGGTAAAGCTATGGTTTTATAATATCACTATATTCATTTGCATCCGTAAAAGATCAAGTCATTTGACATTTATGCATGTATTTTACTTAAAAATTCATCTTAGCATCATAAATTAGATTGTTAGTTTTATTTAATGCCTAATTAGGGATAGACATCTAAAGTTTCTTGGTTGTTATATGCATTAAAAATTTCAAAAATTTTAGTTATGTAAACATTGATTTTATCCATCATTCAACCTCTAACTTTACTTGCTTATTACTTCTCTCAAGGGTTGAATTTATTGCTATTGTTTTTTTTGTTTGCTAGGTTGTGTGAGTCCTGAGATAATTGCACACTTAAACATCTAAATTTTTTTGGTTTTTATATGCATTAAAAATTTCAAATTTTTTAGTTGTGTAAACCCTAATTTTATCCATCATTTAACCTCTAACTTTACTTGCTTATTCCTTCTCTCAAGGGTTGAATTTATTGCTATTTTTTTTATTTGCTAGGTTGTGTGAGTACTGAGATAACTACAAAGTTAACCTTTGGCTTGAGAATCCGTGACCCGGGGACACATAAGCCATCAAAATCGCCAGGGGATCACACCCAACCTAGGCCACACCAACCTTTAACATGGCTAGATTTTTGCCCACAGAATTTTGAACCGATGACCTTCACATCCTAGAGTTCCTTAATAGTACACTTCGTCACCGTTTATTCTACACCCCCTAGGCGAAATTTATTGCTATTGTTATAACTTGTACAACTATTGTAATTTATTATATTTTATGTAAGTTTTGTAATGGCCATTAGTATTGTCTTGTTTTGTAGTGTTTGCGATCACCTTGCATTAAATGCTGACATTGTAATCCTTTTAAACAACCTTAGATTCACATTACTCAAATCTAAAAATTACTTTGATAACCACCTTGCCCTTGCCTTGTTTATTATATTCCATTAGAAATGAATTAAGTACCTATATAGGTGCCCTTAGACTTGATTGCATCTTGCCTTAGGAACCTTAGAGGTTACTAGGGAAACCTCACTTGTATTGGGTTCATCCTTCACTAAAATAAGATAAGTTGTTGCCTAGGTGACAGTGGCAACATTTTTGATGTTCCACTAGTCTTAACACCTTGTGAAGGCTTTACACTAAAATGCTAGATTTTGTGATAACAAATTATACTAAGAACACATAAGGTATGTTTTTTATTTGGAATAATAGAGTTGTAGAGTGAATTGTGCCACTCTTGGGCACTGGTCTTGGTACCTCATGCAAACAAACAATAGAACTAATTTTAAATAGAAAACAATAAGCATAAGCTTATGTAGTTTGTGAATGGTATATACATTACAATTTGATTATGTGATTAAAATCCATGTCAACAAAACGAATAAACCATATACCTACCATTTACAATCACTTACATACAATATTTTCTTGAGGACATTTGTTTTCATAGAAAAAACAATCAAATGTTTTTACTCAAAGTAAGTCTTATAACAAAATGCAACGTGTTCATAACACAAGACTTATGCCCAATTATTAAATGTTTTTACTACTTTGATAACAAACTGGAAGATGTTCATAACCCAAGACTTATACCCAATTAAAATCTTTATATTCCAACACAAAATTTTCAACAAAACCCTCTCTAAAATAAACAAAATAAAAATTAAAAATATAATTAACTTTAACAAATCCCTCGTATTTGAAATAAGGTAATAAAATAACCCAAAATATTACAACTAGATATAAGAGATTTTTTATCACAATACTCAAAAATAATATAATTAATCTTACCTAATTCAACATTAATAATAACATTTTCCTATACCAAGTTTTCATTGCATCATAAAAGAACCAACTTTTCCAAAATATCCAACCAGTATAATAAATAAAAAAACAAAATGATATAAAAAAAATTATTTCTCACATTTTATTGAATTTTAATAATAACTTTGATTATAAAACACTTTTTATGTATATGCCTAAGCCATTACTCATGAACTATGAACTTTTCCTCCTAAACCAAGAGGTTCAAACATCATGCTCAAGCATCACAACCAACATTGAAACAACATTATCGATGCATTTTAAGACAAAATAGAACGTTATCATAACCTTCTTAAAGAGCACTGTTCCTTTGGAAATTGCGGTGGGGAACCTCGCTTACAAGCCTAGATGAAGAGGTCGGCCACTCATAGAGACATTTTAGTTATTAGTGCTCACTAGTTTAATAGCTGTTGCTCTGAAACTCGTTATTGCTTTTTTATATTACTTTACGCTTTTGACTTTATCGAGTCACGACATTCATAAATTTTAATGTATGTGGTTCATAATCCTTGAAATTGTAAATTGTGCCCTGGAGCAGCCAGTGCATGTCTCAACGAAGCTCACACGTCAATGTAAATTGAGGCTCAAGTCAATCTATTCGTTAAACGATGTAACATGATTTTCCGATCGCATAAACTGGTCAAAGTCGGCGTAATATGATGCTTTTAATTTGTGTCGGCACAAACAAAATATCTTCTGTGATTGTGATTGAGCGAGAAACCGAGCTCATTCAATTTTTTGACATTCTTATTTCCAGCATGAGCCTTGGAATGGGCAAAATTGTTGAAATTTTATTTGGTATTGTGAATTATTTTATATGATAAGAATAATATTAAAAATATTATTATATTTAAATTTAATGACAATGTGTGATGTGATAAAGAATTAAGAAATGAAAAGAAATTATGACTTTATAAATAAGTGATTAACTTTAATCTGAAATAACAATAGTATTTTTTTGTTCTACTTAATGTTGAGAAGAAAATCAACATTGTTGAATTAAAAACAAACTCTTACAAGTTCCTGAGTGAAATAGGGCATGACAATTTCTATAACACCCATAAAATTTCTCATCATTTTGACATTAAAAAAATTAAATATTAAAAACACTCTTTATAAGTTGCCATTTTACTCCATATAGTATTGAATATTTTCTCTCATTGACCTTAGAAAAAGAGAAAAACCAAAATAGGTTAAAGCATTCAAATAGAATCTAAAGTTTCAATGTTCTTTAAGGTGTTTGCGGTGAAAGAGGGAATTGGACAATTTCTAAAACCATGTGAAATGAGAGAATTTATCAGTTTTGTGCTTATGCCTGCATTAAATCTCAATTCAAAATACTTTTAACAGTAACAATCTTTTTTAACTCGTTAATTCATCAAAAATGAACCTTCTAATATTGTAGCAAACTTACCTACATTACTTGAATTTGATGATAACAATGTTATACACAAACTCTCATCTATTCAACAATTTTATGAAGATATAAATTGATTCAAAATTGACGAAACATATAAAGGCATTGTTCCACCATGTAACAAACTTACCTCCATTGTTTGAATTTGGTAATTTGGTGATAGAGAAAATTAAAATCCTCATCCATTCAAAACACAAATCTGAGTTTTAATTATATGAACTAATTCATAATTGGACATAAGCTCTAAGAGTGTTCTTCCACCATGAATAATCTTTGGATTATGGAAAAACTTTGCATTTTCATGAATTTTTTTATCAAATTCTTATTAAAATTGGGGTTATGATGGATGGGGAACCTACTTCTTCAACCAAGGAGCAAAAGGTGTCCCACCATGGAATTTGAAACAAGATAAAGGAGATAACACCCCATTATGCTAACCATTCAGTTGTTCCATGAGGAGACAACTAACATTCATTTTCTACCATAGTGAAAAATGAAATCCAAAGGGGAAGGCTTTCTTCCCCATAAAAAGTGAGGACTCTACCCTTCTTTTGGCGTGAATTCAATATAGCTTGAATATTTTACAAACATGTCAAATGCATTGATTTAAGCAAAAAAATGTTGTAAGGTTTTAGAAGTATGATTATTATCACTAAAAATTGTGGTAATTACTAGAAAGTGTCATCAAACCTCTAAGATAAAGGTTATTATTATGACAATTAATTTGTGTGTATTTGAAAAAAACTACCATGATAAAGGTTATTTATGACAATTAATCAGAAATAGTCGAAAAAACTAGATATAAAGTAGATCTTTCTCCATCTGTACAAAATCAAATTTAATTTTTGCAATTTTTGTGTCATTTTGGGACTATCCCTTCAACAACCACCGAAATCTTTAGAAAACAACAAATTAGTAATAAAAGATGCCAGAAATCATAGAAATCTTATTAGAAATAAAGTTTTGAGTTAGAATAAAGCCAAATTAAAGCTTTAGGGTATTTAATGATAAATATTTTAACAACTCCAAGGCTCTTATCATATTCTTCTCAAGCATGGAAAAGTCACAATCGACTTGAACACTATTTACACCATGAACCCAATTTCAAAGAAACTCAGAAAAAAAACTATAAAAGCCCTGGGTAACAATTTGGAGAACCCAATTTCAAAGAAACTCAGAAAAAAACTATAAAAGCCCTGGGTAACAATTTGGAAGAGAGAAGCTAAGTAGTGCCATGTTGTTCAAATATTGTTAGGAGTGTCTCAACTGTAGCTTTATTGCATGCATTGATACTACCTCTTCATAAACTTCCCACCATTAGAAAAGCTTGTGGATTTCTGGGAAAAAGGAAGACCAGCAAAGAGATTAACGAAAACCTTCCTTAAAAAGACTGTAGAAGGCTCCACTGACTCAACACAATTCCCCTTTTGTGTCTCATTTATAGGATATCAAAACCTTTAGATCAATAAAAAAAAATTACTTTCAATTTACTTAATTACTTTAAATTTTTCGTATGTTTGTTTACTTACCTATTGATTTATTTACACTTGAATTCCGCAGTTTATATCTGTGTTTTATTCTGACAATCAAGTATTTCTATAGTATTCTGTAGATGCGGACACTCTACAACGCTTGGTATTTGTTCGACATTTTAATTAATCCAATGATACAAATGATATTATGATACAAAGTATTAACAATATCAAAAAGATGCGTCCAACCTTTGTCCAAGGCAAAGTTGTTTTACACAAAATATAAAAGCTAAAGCCGGAAACCAGGGCTTTATAATCTGAAAATGCTTGGTCAATAAAGCGTACATGTTGCATGTCAAGTATTCGGTTAACAAAGCCGAGTCAAGAAAGATGAATTATTAAAGTTCCAAACAGAACTGTGCAAGCCCTTCTATTTATTTTTGAAGCTTCAAACACAAGCCACACAGCAATCATTTATTTGTATACAAGGACAAAGATACTTAAGAATGCACAGCTAGCAGGATGGCAAAAACTATTTGAAGAGGAAAACTACGATGTTGTGGAATCACGAGTGACAAGCAGGGAATCGAACTGTTTTCTTTGTTCCAACTCCCGTGCAGTTTTCATGTCTAGAAATACACATTACGCCTGAAGTCAGAAGTAGGCCCTCTTTTTAACTCAGGAGAAACAATGGACACAAGCCCACCCAATGGAGGTTTCATCATTGATCTGTAAACAATTTCATCATAAGGCAGCCTGTAATGGTACAAGTATGGTCGGAAGCAATCCAGAATTTTCTCTTTTCTATCACTTTCGATCCGTTGGCTGTCTTTCTTGAATCCATGGAAGAAAGCTGTCATTGGAGAAGACAGTATCGATGCTTTACTGCTATGAGTAGGTGTCCAGTCACTTCTACTCGGGGTGTTAACATTTGGCGTGTGTCTGAAGCTATTTTTTCTTGGGGTGCCCTCGAACCTGAAGCTTTGAAAATCCCCAATTTTGTTGTCACATATATTATATTTGGATAGAGCTGGAGATCCAAAAGAAAAGGACCGTGCATTGAAGGGTGAAATCAGTGCTGGCCCTATGGAATGTGCTAAAAATCTGTCTCCTTCCCTTCCGTTAAGAGAAAATTTGACGTTTTCTGAGGCCACTTTAGACGAAAAACGGAAAGAGCTTCCCAAATTTGGACTGAAATCATAACGTAAGGATGATGCCCTTGTTAATCCACTTAAGAGTGGAGAATTATTTCTCAAGTGTGGAGAATCATAGTCTCGAGAAGAGACAATGTACAACTTGGTTGCAAAATCAGTAAAAGGCCGGATGCCCTGCAATTATCAGACAACATATAGTCAGTTTGCCTCCTTGCATATGCTTTACCTGACCAACGCTTATTATGCATGAAGCAGACCTAAGTACATAACAATTAATGATCCATTGTGCCGAGTTACTACCCCCTGCCAAATTATGTTTGCAATCAATGCATTCAACAACCTTCGGAGATGAAAAGCAGTATTGGAGACTCTACAAAAGGAACATACCACTAGTCCGAAGACTATACATTTGGGTATTACAGAGGATATCTGACTGCTGCTAAAATGAATTGCAGTAATGGAAATATACTGATTTTTGTTACCTTCCAAAGGTAGTTGAACATTGAAGGAGGATCAACCACAAAAACTTTAGCTAGCCTTCCTGGATAGTAGTCTGCCGAGGTTTTTAATGTTGCCATGATAAAATTGAGGCATGTGGAGGCTGATCTGAAATGAACTGCAATTGAAAGTTTTTCAAATATAAATAACTCCACTATAGACATTGTCATTGAAAGAAAGTCCGTCCATGTAGAACTTCACAAACTTAACAAGTTATCTTGGCAGCAAACTTCTATGTCAACCTTGAAAAATGAAAAATTAAAGTTGGTCATTATGCCGAGGTATTAGCGAAAACCGAGTTAAAAAGGGAAAGTCGAGGACAATTTTTAGAGCCAGGAACCATTCCTCTTGTTTTCATGCATAATCAATTTCACACAAGGTTCCAAACTATTATGAGCAAGATGCACACAGTTTGAAAGTTCACACAAGATGCACGGTATTATTTTCAGTTAAGCCTCTGATCTGTAGATTTGAGGAAAGCATTAAATATCAAAAATTCTAGGCCAGTACATTATTTTATTTTTCAAAAGTGATAAATGTTTCAATGAGTGTGTCACAGATGAAGTCTTACCAGCATCAAACATGAGTACACATTGCTCCACACCGGGTAGCATGGATGCAATAGCAACCTCCAATGTGAAAACCAGCAACCGGACATAGCTGAGAAGATTTGGAGAAGCATATGAGCATTTATATTTAAAAAGAGTTTTAAAAGTCCACTTCATCAGATCTCAGTGGAGTCTATGCATGTGTCCTTAACTACTTTTCTACTACCTCTCGGGAACAGCTAATTGCAAAAATTTTCAATTCAAAATTGTCCGTCTTTAACAAAATATCTAAAAATTTCAATTCATTAGAGAATATTGCCGTTTTGTGACGTTGTACAAGAGGCACTAAAACAGAAAGTAGAAACAGAGTATCACAGCTAAATAGCATTTTCAAAGCTAAAAGTTGTTAACAAAAATAAAAATAAAACTATATTTTCCCCAAGCTTTGCAGAGGAATCTGTTAAGGTTTCTTCTAGGAACAATTGACTAAGATCAATCGAACCCTTTTTAAGTTTTTTTCAAACATTTCTTAAGAAACTTCATAGAGTACGGTGTATTTTAATCTACTACTTATAAAACAATTCCATGTTTTGGTTGTGTAAAGCACCATTAAATATGTTCGTAAAACTCTCAATTGCCAACATATTCTTCTTGGGAAATAGGTTTTAGCGCATTTTGCAGTGAAGGGCAGTTGTAATATTGTGCAAATGCAAGGAATTTATATTAACTGCAAAGTTTCATCCAGGTGTCTTCTTGATCAAGGGAAATACATCTAGTTCAGCGGCATAAAGATCTCACAAGAGTTAAAAGTTTGAGGTTTGTAGATCCGATGCAACCGGTGACAACAATATTCTAAATTTCCAGAGGAGGCTTGCTGTTTCATCCTGTAAGAGAATTTTTTATCTCTAACTAAAGTTCTTGACAACAGTGAACCTACACTCTGAAATTTCTGTAACGTTTATCTGTGTGGAAAAGTGCGTATTAAGCTAAGTTGAATTATCTTGCCTCCGGTTTAATTACTTCTTCGCACTGCTTCCCATTACTTATTTTGAATAAAATTCCAAGGCCTTACTTATTTCCTTCACATTGTAAGGAAACAGGGACGTGGTCAAAAGTCAAGTTATTCGGATCAGTAAGTTCCACTCCATTAGAGTCTAGTCCTGATGCTACTCTTCTTCTCCCTACTACCATGCGGGATCCTGCTTTTCTTCTCTGCTGACTCACTAGAATCTACCGTCCATGAATTCTTATCATACAAACGCCAGGTAAGCAAACGTTATCTTCAGGGGTAAGGGAAATTCTAGCTCTTTTTCAGATTTTGTCTGGTTTCCTTGAAGATCTATGCCATTATAAAGTGGCCCCTAATAGTAGGTACATCAATCTCTCAGATTAACCCCAATAATTTCAAAAGTTGTACTGAACTAATGCGCACTAGCTAACGAACGAATCTTACAGTTTATGAGATTGAAACTTTTGGTAGTCCTGCTTCATCCTCACTATCTGCACGAGCAAAACAGCATAGATAAAAGTATGTTAATTAAAGCCTTGGCAATAATCCATCAGGTAAGTTATCCAGCCCATCGACTATATTTACCGATAAAAGATTCTATTTACAATTTTAGATTTTTTACCAAAGCTAGAGCCAATGGAAAGGTAAAACAGTGATTTTGGCTTCTACTTACCACGACTGGCCGAGCTTCGTCATCTCGGCCGGCAACAAAAGCAATACCTTTGGCAAGCTCGGCAGAGAACTCGTCCGCTATCAAATGCCCTACATGTTACAAAGGAAAAAGCCAATTGTTAATCCGTTTGTAATTCATTAAGCAATTGCAATCAAATCGATATTGAACCTCTTTGATGAGGTGAGTAATATCTATTATCCAGAGAGACCTAAAGAAGGCTTGATTTGTGTCCTGGCACTGTAGTTTCTACTTAGCTTCAACAAATTTATCGATCAACAGTCTTTGAATAGGAAAGGAAGAAGAACAAATATCGGTTCCGTGGACTTTCCACTTCTGTCAAAACATTGATATTGAAAGCTATCGCAATTTAGCCAAGCCAGAAGAATACGCTTGTCAGCCTTTGGATGAGACAAGAGTTGTGTGAAATAAAGCACTATACGACAGTCCTTTTGGGACCCTGGATCAAGCTCTACAGGAAGCGCATTAAGATGACTATGTGACCTTCTGATTCGGCACTTTTGCTGTAGATTTAGATTTTTGCTACAAGGCACTTTTGAAAACGGATACATAAATTCTATTTTGAAATTTCTAGCATAATGACAAAATATTTACCAATCGGAAGCGCGTCCCTCCAGGCCAAGCACGTCCTGAGCTGCTTTGCTGCTTTCTTTACATCGTTGCCACGCGCCTTGAGAAATCTTTCCACGCAAGCATCATCGCAGAAACTTTTCTGCATTTTTATTCCACCCAGTCTTTGAGTATACATGCAGTAAATCTTTTCGCAAGCAAGCAATTAGATTTATACTACATCCTTTTGATCAACAGTATAAGCTTTCACATTATTGAAGTAGAACTTTTCTATTTCCAAGCAAAATCTAACAATATTTAGCACATCTTTGAAGAACTCCTTTTGCATTTCTAACGATATTTAGCACATCTTTGAAGAATTTCTTTTGCATTTCTAGCATATTTGCAGTAACGGTTCTTGATTCATGAAAGCTTGATCGTTATTTCGCTGCATTTAATAACAAACTTCACGAATAGCTTCATAGTATTGTACAAGACATGAATTTTATGACACTTAACAGGATGACAAAAGAAAGATTAATAACATAGCAAGGCATGAATTTTACGACATTTGCAACTTCACAAAAGAAAGATCAGCAGCATAGCAAGGCATGAATTTTGCGACATTTGCAGCTTCACAAAAGAAAGATCAGCAGCATAGCAAGGCATGAATTTTGCGATATTTACAGGTTCGCAAAAGATGCTCAAGAAAATAGCATTTTCGTAAAAATCTTTAGCCGTTATTTTTGGACATTGTTTTGCTAAGCGATTTTCATGAAATCTTTGAAAACACTCATATTATTTAGTACTCATTCTGCTAAAAAAAATTGGAGAGAATGTTCAGTGGAAACGCAACCTGCTTGGCCGAGAGCGGCCCGTCTTTTTGCACTAGTCGCAAGACGGCCTTCACTCTGTCTTTACCGCTTCCCTGTGAATCCCGTTTTCTCCCCATCTGCAGCCGCTTTCTCTGCTTTTCATGGACGAAGGAGCGAAGGCAATGTCAAGCATATTAAATGTGTGTTCAGCACTGCGATCGAAGCCTGTGACCCACCATAAGACCGAAAGTTACAGCTGAATCTAAGGTGGGCACTGCGACTCTTTGCGCCGAATGATCATCCCTTCCGACTAATTTGAAGTCATCGCTCTTTATTTCCGGCACCGGACGGAAGATAATGTGTGATACGTGAAATGTCTGGCATTGCTTGTCGTGTAGCTAGATGCGAATAAGTAGAGTATGAAGAAAAGTCCAGAGAATGTTTTAAATTTCAGTAGTGTTTGTAGGGCCAACATTCCCAAACTCATATAAAACCAAGTGTTCTCTTTTTCTCACGGAAATCCCCTTCCCAATACCAAACCCATCAACTACAGTGTACACAGAATTCAAAATATTAATTTTCGTCTGAGTTACTGTTTTCACGTTCTTGGCACGAATTTTCCTTCTTGAAATAATATAATCTTAATGAGTAGTTCGCTTGGAGTTTGGCCCACGGCATCTTAGCTGTCCACAACTTCCAGAGGATCTCTGAGGTCACCTGTTTCGTTTGACGTTGGTAACCCTGTGTTTTCAAAATTATCACGGGAATTCAAATGCGGTCTCAAGACTGAGAAGGGTTATGATTGTCCATTAATAATGATTTTTTAACGGTAGTTTTCTTTTGAACGACCTCCATGTGGCATGATTAGATTGTTTGACTAGACCAAACATTCATGCGATATTTAGTGCTTTTCCAACGTAAAGTTTAAGAATCTTTCTTCTAATTATTGCGTTATGATGAGTAGAGTAGAGGACTTGTACACGGTGTATCTAGTTTTGAATTGTTATGATTGTCTTATCTTTATAAATTTTCCATCTTTGACTTAGGTTGTCCTTTGACATTTTTACTGTATTTCTTGGGATGGATGTATTCTTCATTTAATGTAAGTAGGACTTGTGATTTTTTTTTTTAAGGGTTGGGGTGGGATGGCATTATATAGGGACACATTCTCTATTTTTTCATTTAAATGGGGAGCATTCTCTTTTATCTTGTTTATAAGGAATGGTTCAATATTGGTGGTTTATATTTGGAAATGGGAAACTATGGTTAGTAAGAGACTATGAATGTTAAGGATTGGTTTAATATTGGTTGTTTATATTTGGAAATGGGAAATTACGGTTATTAAGAGAATATGGATGTTAAGGATTTGATGCTTAGAATTTAGAAAAAAAGAAATAGGATGGTTTTGAGGTTTAAATATTAGTTACAAATTATTTGGTTCTTGTTTCCCATTGATTGGCTTGGCCAAGCACTTTTTCGTCTAGGTTTTATTTCCATAAGGAAACCAACAACCTTGGACCCTTTTTGCTTGCTCTAGAAAGGAAGAAGATCCTTGAGGCACTATAGAGGATAGAAAGTGAAGATCTTCCTTGTGTTATGAAAGAGAAAAGAGTGCCACATTGGATGAGGGCTTATACTACTCAATATCGAGCATATTGGCTATGTTATGAGAGAAATGCGTTGCGTGATTTAGTGTTTTTCTAACATTGAGTTTATTTCAAGAATCTTTATTTTAGTTAGTATGCCATGATGAGTTGAGTAGTAGGGTTTGCACAATGCATGTGATTTTGGCATTGAATTTTGTGACCATGACTACCTTATGATGGTTTTAGCTATTTTGTCACAAATTTATCTTGAGGTTAATTTTGCTAATTTGTTATGTATTGTATTGTAAATATTCCTAGTATAGAGCTCAATGTTAAGGCTCAATTAATAAATGTTTATGAATACTTTCATGTACAAATGCTTATGAATACTTTCATGTACTAGGACCATTGTGCGATTTTTATTTTTTCCATTGTGTTCTTATGTTGTGAAAATGCATAAAATATATTATCCACCAAAAAGATTGCATGAGGAACAAACAAGGGGACCATGATACAACAAGAAGGGAAATGAAGAGGGGATGCATTGGTGAGTTGATTTGGTGTTTGGCCTTTGATGTACAATCTCCCATGCAAATGCTTCCTTACAAATCTTTCTCATCAATGTTTGACTTGTGTTTTCCTTTTACATGTTCCCTATGCTTCTTGGGAAGGGTGTATTATCTAGGTAAGGTACATATGTCTTGTGCAATGGGGAGAAGGCACTGAGCATCCTTACATCTTCCACTCCTCCATTTGAATGGGGAGCATTCCCCCTGCCCTTTCATGAAGAACTTGTGGAACCCATGGTTGTTTATGCCTAGAAATGACAAAGAAATCTTGTGAAATTATGGCTAGTAAAAGACTATGGAGTTTGGGGACTTTCTGTTGAGAATGAAAAGAAAATAAGATGGTTTTGAGGGTAAAACCTTGGGTAGTATATCCACAACTATTGAAGCAAACACTACAAATTGATGACTCGATTATTGTTGCTCATTGACTAGTTTAGCTAACTTCTTTCTCATCGGTGTGGTTATTCCTAGAAAGAGACAGACAACCTTGGATTCTTTCTACCTACATTGGAAATGATGAAGATCACTGAGGAATTGTGGAGCATAGAAAGGAACGTTCTTCATTGTCTCGTGAAAGAGAAGATAGTTCCATGGTGGAATAACAAGCATTGGATGAGGGCCTATACTACTCAATAGTGAGCACAATGATTATGTTATGAGAGAAATGAGTTGTGTTGAGTGAGATTATAACCTTGTAAGAACTTTGATCACCTTGGTGGTATCATGGTAGGGCATTGGGTGGAATCTATAGTTGATTCTTACCGTTTAGTGTTAAATCACTTCTCAAAAAATAATTTGGTGGACTATCACCCATTCATAGATAATTATTCATGGTTCTATAATTAGTGAATTCTTTCTAGTTGCAATATGTCCATGAATGAATTTGAACTATGTAGTGCTATCTTTTCTACATATTTATGTTGCATATTATTTTTGTTATGTTGTTGTTATAGTTTGCATTAAGTATAACAACTGATTAGGAGAAAGCATTTCATATGGAGTGCCCATATGGCCAAGGGAGACATCTAGATACATGAACTTTTAAGTCTGTTGTTATTTGTTTGAATCACTATCATGAATTCTTCCATAAACTTTCATATGCAAATTAAGTTCATTAATCTATATATCCTTCAATCTTCTACCTTGGGCATTTTAATTAGTTACTAGCATATTTTTATGTTACATATGAGTTCTATTATATTATTGTTAAAGTTTTCATTAACCATAACAATTGGCTTTTGGTGGAACAAATTTTCTATAAAGTGCATAGATGGCCAAGCGAGGCATCTTGGTATGTGAAATTTTAAAGCATTTATTGTTTGTTTGAATGTTTATAGTGAATTGTTCCATACACTTTCATATGTAAGTTGAATTCATCAATATATGTGTCCTTTAATCTTCTATCTTGAGAAATTCAATTAATTACTGTGCTTCAACTTGAGAAAATCTACAACATTTTTTCCAATATACTCAAATGTATTAGAATCAATATATAATGCCTTCATCTACCTCAAAAACATCTCCATGAATTGAACAAATAACACAACAAGACACTAATGCAATTACTCTCATGCTTCCATGAACAATGCACATAAAGGGAAAGCATTTATGACAACTTTATTGAACTTATGAACACTCGGAGTACCATTCCTAGAGTAAAAACGTTAGAGTTGATGCACCATTTTGTGAGAGAACTTTTGTGATAATGAAGGCGAGCATTAAAATTTTGATGTTCAAAAATGATATTAATGTAATGGATCTAAAAGAATGACTTCTACATATTATACATAACTCTTTCATAATGAAAAAAATGTAATTTATCACCTTCAAATTCACCCCAAATATAATTTGTTGGTGGAAATATTTTGCATGAAAAAGGAAATGATAAAATGAACCTATGGCTATGTGCAACGTCTTAAAAAAAAAACAAAAGATAAATTTCTACCACACAAAACACCAAAATGTCGAATTCCATCACATGGTGATCAAATTAGACATTAGTGATCTTGAGTAATTGAAAATTTTAAAGTGTAAAGATGTCTAATTTCTACTGATAAAGATAGAATTCCTTGCCACCAATATGTTGGTGGATGCTTATTAATTTGTAACTAAAAAACTAAAAGAAAACTTCATGGATTACATTCCCAAAGAAAAAGGGTAATAATAGAAGTTGATCGATTAAATTCCATAAAATGAAAATAAATTACTTAATCCAAAGTTTATTTTAGAAAGGGGAAGAGTAAGGAAAATTATAATTAGGAAAATGTGTTGTTTATTGATGTTATAAATTCGCTTGGAAATTTATTTTTTGTTGGAATCTAACAATTTATTTTTTCAAAAAATATGATCATAGGAGTGTTTGAAATAGATTCGGCACCATTAAACCCTTCGGGGCACCCAAAATCTTAAAGTTTAATAACTATAACCCAAATTTCCCAAAATTTCTGCCAGATTTTAACAAAAATCATATCAAAATTTCTACTATTTTCTAGACAAATTTGTAACGCAGATAAACCGCTCTTTAAGAAAAAAGATCAAAGTGCTTTGAAGGTTACAAGAAGCCAACTTTAAAAAAATGTTGTGATCATCATAATTCTCATTCACATTCTAACGAAGTGAGTTGGTCTCGAATGAACATAATGATTATTAATAAAGGAATAACCATCAAATTGAGCCAAAGCCCTTTTCTGGTCTCATAGTGAAATTTTAAGATGAATTAACATTATCATAGTTGGCTAATAATAATCATTACCAAAAGAAGTGTAATGGATACTTATATCACACTTTTATGTTTATTTAGTTACATATTCTTTAATAAATAAATAACTAACTAAATTTTGAATTTAATGGTATATATTTTTAAATAGTTTTTGTTAAAATTATTTTATGATTTAATTATTTTGTAATTTATTTAGTGATTGGTTTTAGAGTACGACTCAAAAATGTTTTTATTTTTCTCAAATATATGGAAATATGTTAATGTCCCAAGACCCAAAGACATATGGTAAGAGTGATACATGCTATTTCATCACCATTATACAAGGAGTGAATGAGCTAATTCTAGGTGGAGTGGTTTTCCTTGTATAATGGTGATGAATTAGCCTGTATTTACAGATAACAACCAATAATGGTTGTCTTACTATTAGTTTGACAACTGAGTTATGATAGGTTATTGTATTTTTTTTAAAATAACTTATATAGTGGAAAAAGAACATTTCCTCACCTTACCTTCAGTATATAGGTTATTGTGCTATTTTTTTGCCCTGACCTTAGAGATTTGTTTCATTCTCAAGCTCATGAGCATTGGTCATAATGTTGACAATATTTGTTATGTTATTTAAGCTTATGATGATAAAAAAAAATTGGTGACCATACTCATACGAGAAGCACAACTAGAAACTCCATCCTTATTCGAATTAAACAATTTATGTTTATATTTTGATATCTAATTGTTATTTTAGACTCCATGAAAGTACTCAATTATATATATATATATATATATATATATATATAAAGTTTCATGAGAAAAGTTGTAAGTCAAATATTTGTAGCAAATATAATCAGTGGGATAAGAAAAATGTTGAAAATGATCTTATTTCAATCTAAGTTTTAGAGTTTAGTAATTTTGCATATGTTTTTAAGGCCAAAATAAGCTTTCCAAGTATGAATATTTCACTTTTCCACATCATGATTCTAGTTTAAATGACAAATGAAGTTAATGCTTGAGTATTTATAAGATTGGGAATATTAAGGGGTGTTATTAACACATAAAATTGGAAAATAAATTAATTATCATAATTTTTGGGTTTATCAATATTAATGGTAAATTAATACCTTTTTGTAAAAATACTAAATAACTTTTATTTGTTTGTGAATATTGTCAATAATTGTAAGAAGATCAACATCATTAACATATAAGAGAATGATAATAATGAGTTTATTATGTGAATACCAATGCAACCTTCCTCTTCTAAATGTTTCTCAATTTTATTAATATAAATACCAAAAAGGTGGAAGAAATGGGGATATATTTGGTTAGCACCAATATTACAATTGTTGTCCACTAGCCACTCATTATTACATTTCATAATAGTAGTCACCTTTTCATATATTTAAATCATAGCATTATGAATCCCATGAGAGATCTTTGTTTTTCACTTAGGTGTTCAACCTCCCCTTATGGTTTGGTCTACAATCTTCTCACCTACTAACAATGACACATCCATAGGAACTTGGGGTGTCATACCTTTTAATGAAATTGAGTCCTCATGATGGTATAGGGAATGATCAACTTACTAAAGTAGACCCCAAGCTAGCACACATATTTAGAATGGGAATTATTTAGAATTGAACTTGTGACCTCCTAATGCTTTGAAGCATATTGAGGATAGTTATTTGATAAAGTTACTTACAATTCTAAGAGTAATACATATTTCTTCCAGGGTTGGCAGGATGGGGAGGGATTCTATTTAATCTCGAAGCAATAATAGTGGATAAGTATGCATGGGTATTTGGTATCAAGACCAACAACCAAGCATAAGTTTATAGCTTGTATATGGGACTCCTTCTAGTCAAGAAGAGGGGAGTTAAATGCATCACAATCCTGGGTGACTCTTATACGATTATTAGACACCTAAGAAGCTCTTCCCATGCTAAAGACAACCATCTAAACCATACCTTTCTCTGTGCTCAAAGTATTCTTCCTTCTTTTGAAAGCTTTCAATTTTGGCACATCCTCCAAAACCTTAATACAAAATTTGATCTGATGGAAAAAAAAAAGCTTGTTGTTTATCTGAGGGAAAATTTGAAATTTGTGGGGATCCTAGTCTTAGCCCTATAACCTTACCCTTCCCTATGGATAGCCCCCCTATTGACCCCCCTTATCGACTCCCTTATCCTTGGATCAAAATTAGTGTTTTAGGTGCCCTCGTCATCCCTTTTCACTCCTCAAAAATCGGCAACATGATTTCTCACTGTCCTCCTCTGCTCACTGGTATGTTGAAACCTCTCCCCACTCCCTAACATGCAGCACACAATATCCCCTCCACGTGATTCCATATGAATCCATTATGCGGTTAAGTGTGAGAGTCTTCACGTCAGCTTCAAGATTCATGGTTCATTGTAGGTTAACGAAGTTGGTTTCCATACGAGACCTCTCTCCCTACGTGTAATATTTACTCCTCATGGCTCTGACTAGACAACCCAACTGCTTGAGCCTCCATCTGCGAATTATGGCCGCTCTCTCTCCACCCAAGGAAATGATGATCCTATATTGGGATCCTGGAGGCTTCAAAATGATTTTGTTGGGACATGGTTATATATTGTAGAAGAGTTCTTTATCCCCTCACATTTTGATGATGAATTTCATCTCGGGTTTTGTTGGGTTATTTTTCCCTAGTGTAAATATCTTGGATACCTCTTTGGGGTATCGGACTTAAGTCCTATTCTAAGTTTGGGTCTGCATCCTCCCTTTTCGCCAGTACTTAAGCTTGCTTAGGTAGGCTCAAGGTTGGTTCTCACAGGAAAAGATATATTGGTGCACCACACTATAAAGGCATTTTGGGAGGATGGCTTCAAGTTCATGGGGAAGCTGATGCCCTTGCACTGGATGGGTGTAAGAGAAGGAGGCATCACGCCAAGCTTTGGGTCGTCAACAACATCTTCCACCCTCCTCTACTTCAGATGTGTGTGTAATGTGCAAAGGAGCTGGAAGAAATCAAGGTGGACCTCTCAGATATAAAGGACTTGTTGTATTGTCAAAGGGTGGTGGCCTACGAAAACTTAGAGACTATTGATGCCTAAGGTAGACAAGTCATGAATCTTGAGGATGAGGTTGGTGCACGACACTCCATGATCGAAGATGTTCAAATCCATATGGAAAAGTCGGGATTTCCTCTAGAAGAATAAAGTAACCCTTATGAAGTCCAAAATTGGGCATTGACCTCAACCACCTGACTAATCCTCATGCTTAACTTCATCTTTCTATGTCTAGTTTTTACTGTGTAATCGTGTTGTCTCAATATTGTCGAATATATACTAGTAGGATAAATAAGAGTATTGCATCAATCATATCTTTTTGTACTAATCATGAACAATTGGGCTCTGTTACTGAGGCTAAAAATGGAAAAATAGAATGTTGTGATTGAGCGCATAATTAATATAAAAAGTACTCACTATTATTAAAAAAGTATATACATATTTCTTCCATTATTTTCCATAACTTGGTTTTAGGTATAATGAAAAAGACTTTTCTAGAATAAAAAAATATTTTTTTTCCTTCCTTTTTATCTCTACATTCTTTGGGGATAATTACTAGCATAGATTCATGTTAACCTTGGATCTATCAAGCACCGAAAGGGATCAAATCTCTTGAGGTGCAAACCTCTTTTAGAGTGAAAAACATAGAAGAAATGTTTACACCTCGAGAGATTCGATCCCCCTTGACACTTGATAAACTCTCTCTCTACCGAGTTGAGATATATTTGTCATTCTCAAATATTCATATTTAAAAAAATGTATTTATAAGGAAAAAAAATAAATATTGATTAGAAATAGAATACTTCAATGTCTACCTTCAGAAATATATATATATATATATATATATATATATATATATATATATATAGAGAGAGAGAGAGAGAGAGAGAGAGAGAGAGAGACGTTTGCAAAACATTTCAATGATGTGTTGCTTAGTATGAAGGAGATGTGTAATTCCTTTACACTGAACATGGAGTTCACACACATAACCAACATAAAAATATATCATCAAATCTATTATATGGGATAGGGATAAGTATTTTGATATGAAGTTTAATTATATTTGTTTTTGTATTTGGAAATCCAAATAATTTGATTATTTATCACATCATTATTATTATTATCATTTTTTAAGTTATGTAATTTAATATTTGAAGGAAAAATAAATGAATGAATAAATAACACTAGTAAGAAAAAGTTATATTATAAGTTTGTTTAAAATTGATAATATTATTAACATGGAGTTGATATGTTGCATTTAAAAATATTAAGAACACAAATAATTTCTATATAGGTTATTAATCAAATATTTCAACATGTACATTATGTAAAGTATTTTAATTCCTATAAACGTACTTGCATATTTTAATTTATAGGTGCTATCTAATTCAATGTATGAGGAATAGTAACTATATATATATATATATATATATATATATATATATATATATAGAAAGCAAGAGGAAAACTATTTCATGGAAATATGCTTTCTACCTTCTAATATAAAAATGATAAGTGAAATATTTTATTTAAGGTGCATGTTGAAATATTTTATTTATAACCCACATTGAAATTCTTTTTGTTATTAATATTTTTCAAATATCAACTCCATATTAATAATAATATAATAAGATTATTGATTTAAAGTGAACTTATTATTTAACTTTTTTATTAGTATTATGTATTCATTCATTTATTTTTCTTTCAACTATTAAATTACATAACTTAAAAAATGTTAACATTAATAATGTGATAGTTAATTAATTGGTTTAATTTCCAAATTAAGAAAACAAATACAATTAAACTTCATATCAAAGTTGGTTATCCTTATGCCATAGAAAATATTCAAAGTTGAAATGGATAATTTATTTCATATCAAAGTTGGTTATCCTTATGCCATAGAAAATATTCAAAGTTGAAATGGATAATTTATTGCATGGTAACTCCATGTTGATTGCATAAGGAATTGTGTTTATATATATATATATATAAAAAGTAGACATCGAAGTATTATAATGTTTCTAGCCAATATTGACATTTTTCATTATAAATACATTTTTTAACTACAAGTCTTTGAGAACGATTCATATTTTTCAACTTCATAGATCTTTGAGATAGGACTAAAAAAATCAATGTGGATAAGTAAGACTTTACAACAACACCGGTTTGGATTCATCTATGTTCCCCTTTGTAAGAGTTTTAGGATAAAAATATCCTAGGAGGGATAGGTAATTCTCTAGGTTCCTTTAAAAATTATTTGAAGTCACTAAGTAGGGACATTATACCTCTTATGTTTGCATTTGTGTTTACACGAACGTCTCTCATTCATCCATCTACTTAAGCTATAGGGACATAGATTAGAGCCAAATTATTGACTATGAAATTTAAGCATTTTCTCTCTCTACTTTAATGTCTACCTTCAAATATATATATATATATAGAGAGAGAGAGAGAGAGAGATGCTTAGCATGAAGGAGATATGTAATTCCTTTTACACTCAACATGGAGTTGACAAACACATAACCAACATAAATCCACTTTGATTTCAAATGTATTATATATGATAGGGATAAGTACTTTAATATGAAGTTTGATTAAATTTGGTTTTTTAATTTGAAAATCAAAATAATTTGATTAATTATCACATCACTATTATTAGCATTTTTTAAAGTTATGTAATTTAATATTTGAAAGAAAAATAAATAAATGAATATAACACTAGTAATTTTTTTATTTTTTTTTAATAATAAGTTTGGTTTAAATTGATAATCTTGTTATATTATTATTAATATGGAGTTGATATGTCACATTTAAAAATATTATGAACAAAAAGAATTTCAACGTGGGTTATCAATAAAATATTTCAACATGCACATTAAGTAAAATATTTCATCCATGAATAAGCCACATATTTTAATTTATAGGTGCTTTCTAATTCAATGTATGAGGAACAATAACAAATAAATTATATATATATAGTGAGAGAGAGAGAGAGTGAGAGAGAGAGAGAGAGAGATTTTCTATTCATGGATATATGCTTTCTACCTTCCAATATGAGAGGAATAGGTGAAATATTTTACTTAACATGCATGTTAAAATATTTTATTTATAATCCACATTGAAATTTTTTGTTATTAATATTTTTCAAATGCCACATAACAACTACATATTAATAATAATATAATTTTATTATTTAACCGTTTTATTAGTATTATGTATTCATTCATTTATTTTTCTTTCAACTATTAAATTACATAACTTTTAAAAAATTGCTAATATTGATAATGTGATAATTAATCAATTTATTTGATTTCCAAATTAGAAAAAAAAATATAATTAAATTTCATATCAAAGTATGTGATCAACTTATTTGTGTAAGACTAGTGATAATTAACAGTATATCCAACAATCATATAAGTGCGCATGATAAACAAAACAATATAAATGTAAAGAAGGCAATATACAAGCAGATACACAGAAATTGGAATCAACTTCTCTTTATTATTCTTCGTTCAAGGTTACAGACTCGACACCGCCTTGCGCACTCAGCTGCAAGGGTTCACGCACTTAGCTGTAGACTCTACTAGGCCTGTACGCACTCAGCTGCAGAGCCTCTTCCTACTACTACGACCCAATACACTTAGACTCTTACTCTATGCTCTGTCTTTTCTACTCAAATTCTTCGCTGCTTTTACAACTTAGAGCCTCGCTCTACTTATACAATCCCATGGTCCGCGGACCATGGTGTTGGCATTATGATTCAAGTGTTGTCCTTGATGGCAACTCACTCAGAGGTTGGTACAGATGCTCAGAAGTTGGTACAGGTGATGGCAACTTAATCAAAAGACAGATTCTAGTACAGCTTGCCAAGGAAGTTCATACACGCAGGTTTGTTAAGCCCAAGTCGCGTGTACACGCAGGTTGACTTCAGAAAAAGCGCGTGTATGTGGAAAAGTACCTTTGGTCCATGGCGGTTAGTCCTTGGAAGTTGTGCCTATGGTTTCGGACCATTGTGTCTCGACGGGCGTGTCGATCCCTAGTTTTGAAGTTGATGGTATTGTGTTTCTATGGTTTTGGCTCTTGGTATTGAACAAGGCCTAAGGCTATATAAGGAGAAGATCACTAGGCAAAGTGGTGTGGATGGTGTGTCTGACGCAGTGAGAAGATCTGGTAGTACTGGTTATCTGTTCGGGACGCTTGGCAAGAGTCGGATCTGACAGCGAGGGCAGAAGTAATCATTTCTAGATCTGCACGCGGGTTGCCTTTGGAGAAAGCGCGTATACACGCGGTTTTGGTACAGTGAAGTAGCGTATACATGATAAGGGTTGATATTTCAGGTTGTTGCTGATTCTGGTGGTTGTTGCAGAGTTCTAGATTCTGGTTTGGGTTCTGTGTTCTTGATGACAGGGTTTCAGTGATTCGGTATTGGGTTGTTTAATGAATTATGATGCAAGTATAAGTTGATGATTGTATTGCGGTAATGTTTGCTTTGTACTCTTGGATCCAGTCTGAAAATTGATGAAACGTGGTCCCTGAAGGTTGTAGGGTCAGCACCTACGTACTAGTAAATGGATCAGCTAGTACAAGAGCTGAGGGGGTTGTAGCTCCCTTCCAGAAGTAGTTGGAAAACGAAAGAGAGGGTTGTAGCCCTCTGCAGGTTGTAGCCTGCATACTGGTAAAGGACTGCACCAGTATATTGTAAAAGAAGTTTCTCATTAAAGAAGAAAGAGACGAATTGCAGCAGGTGGTTTTCACCCACATTGGGTTTCCACCTTATATCATGGTATTCATGTGTGTGGCTCTTGTGTGATGTTCTGTTCTGTTATACTGCACCTGTTTACTGTTAAATTGCTTAATAATGTTCTGATGCATTTACTGAAGATAAGATTAACTGAATCATAAGATATCTGCATATACGCTAGTTGCTTTAGACACAGTCGCGTGTACACGCGGATTCACTTAACTGAAGTCGCGTATATGTTTCTGAGTATGAAATTGAAAAGGTTTTATTGATCTGATAATACTGATTCACCCCCCCTCTCAGTATTATTTCCAACAATTGGTATCAGAGCAGGTCCTTCAGAGGAAGCTTGATCGCTTGAAGGAAAAGATCCATCAAAATGGCTAATCCAGAAAGAGAGGCACACATCAGGCCACCGGTCTTTGACGGGAACAATTTTACTCACTGGAAGATAAGAACCACTGCATATCTACAATCTCTTGGAGCAGAAGTTTGGGGACTCGTAGAAGGAGGATACAAATTCCCATCAGCAACTCCTACAGATCCAGCAGAGAAAAAGCAATATGAGCTCAATGCCAAAGTAGTTAATGTCCTATTGAGTACTTTGACTCAATCAGAATTTATGAAGATCATGCATCTCAAATCAGCTAAGGAAATATGGGACAAAATCGTTACAAGCTACGAAGGAGATGATCAGGTAAAAATAGCGAAGCTTCAAACTCTCAGAATCCGGTATGAAACTCTTAAGATGCGAAGTAATGAAAGCGTAGCTAATTATTTCCTGCGTATGGATGAGATTGTGAATTGTATGAGGGATCTGGGTGAAGAATTTGAGGAAGTTGTCTTAGTTCAAAAGGTTTTGAGATCTCTGTCTACTAAATTTGATTCTAAAGTATCTGCCATAGAAGAAAAGGAGAATGTGCGGAAAATTACCATGTCACAGCTTCACGGGATCTTAACTGCTTTTGAAATGCGACAAGAGGTACCACCAGAGGCCGCATTCGAAGTGTTAGAGGAAGAAAATGAGGTAAATTTTGTCAAGAATCTTGAACGGGGAACTGGACGGTTCAAAGATAAGCTACCTTTCAAATGTTTTCTATGTGGTAGAGTTGGTCACTATGCTGCTAGATGTCCTCATAACAAAGAAAGGATATATGAAGAAGATGGTAGAAGCTATTATTCCCATATTAAAAGTTCATTAAATGATAGTGAAGATATTAGAAGTCTCATGGCGCACAAGAAGAAGAATGTTTCATCCAATAATAGCGAGGATATTAAAAGTCTCATGGCACATGAAGAGAAGAATGCAGAAACTGAAGAAGCTGCCAAATTAAAAGAACTATTGGAAACAGAAACCAGGGTAAGGGAGAGATTGCAGGATATAGCAAAAGATCAGAGCACAACTATTCAGAGACTTGAATCAAAGATCCTCTCTCTAAAAGAAGATCTTGAAGATCAAGAACATGAAGTGATCAAACTAAAGCGACAAGTGGAAGAAGGGAGAAAAGTTGAAGAAGACCTAAGGAAGCAGTATCTGAAAAAGGAAGAACAACATCAAGTTGAGGTAAATATCTTGAAAGGTAAACTAGAAGAAAAGGATAAGCTCTTACGATTTCAAGATAGTTCTAAAGTCTTGGATGATATTCTTAATAGTCAAAGATCTCCTGCTATCAAGACTGGTCTCGGTTTTCATGAATATGTTGAAGGTGAATCTAGTTCACAAGGTGAAGCAAGAAACTCTAATGAGAAATCTGAAATACTCAAGGAACAACCAAGGAAAGAAATTTCTCAAGGAAGATCCTTTACTCCTAACTATGGACGTGATAGACGATTATTTCCTCCACTGAATAATGTTGAATGTTATGTATGTCATAATCTTGGACATGTTGCAGCCAGATGCAGAAGTAGAATGGTTCAAGAAAGATCATCGCATCCCAGGTATTTCAGAGGGTATTGCTTTGCTTGCAATGCATATGGACACAAAGCAATTGATTGTGATAGAAGGAACATGAAAAATATAAGGTGTTATACATGCAACAACTATGGGCATAAAGCAAGGGAATGCAGGAGCAGATTTCAAAATTCAAGACAAGGGGACCATACATCATCACAGTTGCAGGAATTGAAGAAGACAGAGACAGAAAGGTGTGGGATAACTCAGTCAACTGACATAACAGACACAGGGGAATCTGAAAGTGATGAAATTCAGTATTCCATCCTGCATACGCTGATATAATGAAGACAAGTCGCGTATATACGCGAGTTACAGGCTGAAAAGTCGCGTATATGGAGAAAGGGCAGTAGAACAGACCCAGGTTCAGTCATGGTTGGCTCAGGCTCAGGGGGAGCAGAACAGACTCAGGAAATGGTTCAGACATGGTTGGCTCACACTCAGGGGGAGAATATTCTTCAAATAATGCATTGTTGGCATTATGGTTAGAAGTTGTTGATAAAGTCTTGGTCTAGATATTTCATCACTATGTCATGTATCTCTTTTATGATGTCAAGGTCATGTAACGGCCTATGTTGGTTTCCCCACTATGCCTGGGATGAATGATGAAATGTTCATGTATTATCATGTATCTTCACATGGTTAGGTGGATGAGTCAATATTGGTATATCCCCACTAGGTTGGGTGATGAATGTATGTTGAGTCTTTTGGTGATAGGAAGGTCTTCTATGATGTATAAGTCTTTGTTCTTCTTGAAGAACATCTTTTGCAGATCTTGCCTACAGTCAAGGGGAGAATGAACAGCACAATTCAGCAAGAGCAGGATGGATAGATTGGTACACTTTGGCATACACAAAGGGGGAGCACATTTGGAGATTTCAGCAGGTACTTAGGGGGAGTATGGACAGTAGAAGGTATACCAAAGAAGAGAATATCTTGGTCCACCCTTTGCCCTTGATGTCAAAGGGGGAGAGTGACTTGGTGTGGTGGTTGCCATCAAGTCCAAAGGGGGAGATTGTTGGCATTATGATTCAAGTGTTGTCCTTGATGGCAACTCACTCAGAGGTTGGTACAGATGCTCAGAAGTTGGTACAGGTGATGGCAACTTAATCAGAAGACAGATTCTAGTACAGCTTGCCAAGGAAGTTCATACACGCAGGTTTGTTAAGCCCAAGTCGCGTGTACACGCAGGTTGACTTCAGAAAAAGCGCGTGTATGTGGAAAAGTACCTTTGGTCCATGGCGGTTAGTCCTTGGAAGTTGTGCCTATGGTTTCGGACCATTGTGTCTCGACGGGCGTGTCGATCCCTAGTTTTGAAGTTGATGGTATTGTGTTTCTATGGTTTTGGCTCTTGGTATTGAACAAGGCCTAAGGCTATATAAGGAGAAGATCACTAGGCAAAGTGGTGTGGATGGTGTGTCTGACGCAGTGAGAAGATCTGGTAGTACTGGTTATCTGTTCGGGACGCTTGGCAAGAGTCGGATCTGACAGCGAGGGCAGAAGTAATCATTTCTAGATCTGCACGCGGGTTGCCTTTGGAGAAAGCGCGTATACACGCGGTTTTGGTACAGTGAAGTAGCGTATACATGATAAGGGTTGATATTTCAGGTTGTTGCTGATTCTGGTGGTTGTTGCAGAGTTCTAGATTCTGGTTTGGGTTCTGTGTTCTTGATGACAGGGTTTCAGTGATTCGGTATTGGGTTGTTTAATGAATTATGATGCAAGTATAAGTTGATGATTGTATTGCGGTAATGTTTGCTTTGTACTCTTGGATCCAGTCTGAAAATTGATGAAACGTGGTCCCTGAAGGTTGTAGGGTCAGCACCTACGTACTAGTAAATGGATCAGCTAGTACAAGAGCTGAGGGGGTTGTAGCTCCCTTCCAGAAGTAGTTGGAAAACGAAAGAGAGGGTTGTAGCCCTCTGCAGGTTGTAGCCTGCATACTGGTAAAGGACTGCACCAGTATATTGTAAAAGAAGTTTCTCATTAAAGAAGAAAGAGACGAATTGCAGCAGGTGGTTTTCACCCACATTGGGTTTCCACCTTATATCATGGTATTCATGTGTGTGGCTCTTGTGTGATGTTCTGTTCTGTTATACTGCACCTGTTTACTGTTAAATTGCTTAATAATGTTCTGATGCATTTACTGAAGATAAGATTAACTGAATCATAAGATATCTGCATATACGCTAGTTGCTTTAGACACAGTCGCGTGTACACGCGGATTCACTTAACTGAAGTCGCGTATATGTTTCTGAGTATGAAATTGAAAAGGTTTTATTGATCTGATAATACTGATTCACCCCCCCTCTCAGTATTATTTCCAACACATGGGTAGGCCGACATGACATTACATTACTTTACAATACTTAGGGTGGACAACCCTATGACTCAACCTATACTTCATGCTCTGCGCCCGCAATTCACAGATTTTTACAATACTTTTGACCAAAACCTGGGCTTTGAGCCCCAAAACATGTTGTGGGGGGGATTCCATGCCCAACAGGCCCCCAACACAATCATCGTGACTCGTCTTGAGTCACTCTGTTGGTGCGGCGATCTTGGCGCGGAGTCCCTCCAACTGGTCTCGTACTGCTTGGAGGTCCGTAGCGCACTGTTCTGCGGTTTGCAGGACCTGCTGCATGTGTTCTTCTGATGCTTCTTTGTGAGGATCAAATCCTTGCATTAGCTCGTAGAGCCCTTGCATATGTGTGAGCTTGCCTTAGATATCTGCCGTAATGGTGAAGGCCTCATCAATCCATGGCTGAACGCGCGCTTTGAGAAGTGCCTCTTTCTATCTTGCGGCATCCGCCTTCTCTTTCAGTGCCCTTGCTTACTGCATCTTTGCCAGCCGTTGAGTGAGGACAACTATCTGCGCAGTTCCCCTTACACTATCGTATTTCTCCTGAAGCTCGTGCGCCTCTGTTTCCAGGCACTGTATGTTGGGGTCCTCCTACAAGGATGTGAGGACACCAAAGGCTTGGTCCAACATACTGGTATAGTCCTGCACTGCCCATCCAATTTCTTCAAATCCTGTTTGAATAGCACTAACGCACTGCTCTCTAACTTCTAGAGGAGTGGAAGGTTGCGCCTTCAGCCACTGCTCGGCAATCTGGAGATTCAGCTCCAGCTGCACTTGTGTTGGTTCCTCGCTTACGTTTCAGACTCCACTTGCTAGATAGTGGATCCACATTTCTGTTGGTAGGTCTACAGCGATGGACAACTATGGGACTCATCAACATGCTTCATCAACTGTCTGCACTATCTGCTGGTTTTGTGACACCAGTTCGTCACGCTGCAGGATGAGCTGTTCGATGTTGATCTTTTTCTCACTCATCATCTGAATCATGCGGCCCTCCCTGACGTGGAGCTCTGCTATTATGCCATCCTGCAGTTCGTACAGTATGCCTCGTGGAAGGGCAGCAAAATTAAGGCCAAGTCCCTTGATCCTACCAACCGCGGCTCTGTCGGTCTCATTCTCTACTGTTAACGCCCCTTCCGGTAGCACTATCGTGTTGGCCATCCTTATGCGTAGCAGCTTCTCCATTGCTGATGTGCCTACTGCACTGTAGGTGGCTATGGTTCCTTCTTATTGGGGCCACACTTGTAGTTCCTGCAGCTGCACCCTTGGGGCCCCCAACACAGTCTGCTGCTCCGACATGGCTTCTTGGAGCACTTCCTTGGTGACCTCATGAACCATGTCGCTAATGTCATAGAGATCGCCTTCTGTTAACGTGATCAGGTCGATGGCCAATTTGGAGGCCTTGACCTTTTTCTGTGGACCCGATCTCTCTATGACGCACAGCCTTTTGAGTTGGATGGAAGTTGTGGCCAGGTCCGTGCCTTCTTCTGCATGTTCTGTGTCCTTTACCTCCTGTCCTGTAGACAATTCTTGGCCCTCCTCTTCCTGCATTGTTGTGGCCCCTGTTGTCTGTGCTGCTGCTGCTACTTCGACGGCCTTTGCCTACTCTGCGGCTACCTTTGCTGCCTCGCAGACTGCCCTTACCTCTGTTGCCACTTTTTCATTGTGCCTCTTCTCGGCCAACTTCGTGACGTGCAACTTGGCCTCATCCTTTCTTTTCTGTGCTGTTGTCCTATCCAGCTTCGCCAGATCTGGGGCGCGCCACTCAGGAGGCCATGATTCTAACACTGTAAAAATTGCATCATCAGTGGTGATGAAGGGGAGTTTGGTCCATCGCTACGCTGGATCCTTTCGCGCCTTAATGTAAATATTGTGCATGTCCACCTTGAAGTCTACAAAGCTCTGCAAACTGTTGTGCACTGTGGGGGATAGGCGTGGCCGCCTATTAATCCACATCCGGACGCTCACCTCCATGAGCACCTAGAAGATCTTTGTCTCACAAATCCGCTTCACGTCCTTGGTATCCCAGAGTGACGCGTACTTTGTGGCCTCTGGTAAGTCTTGTTCAATGCTCAAGAACTGACTATCCTCTAGCAGTTCTCCCACTACCAGCAGAATGGACAAGAACAACCACGTGTAGTGGAAGGTATTACCTTGCCCCTGAGCTTCCTTGTAGTTGGTCAATAATTCCTTGCAGAGGAACTCGACCCAGTTGAATTGGACCCCCTCTGCGCATTGTTCAGCCAATGCAACTACTAGCGCTGGTACTTCATTGCCGCAGCATTTTCTCATTACCTTTCCAGCTAAGAGTTGGGTGGCTACGCGCACCCCTTTATCTTTGATGCAGCTGATTGTGTAACCCCTCTTTTTCTTCTTGAGCTTATATTTTTTCTTCATGGCCTCCACGAGAGACAAATCTCCACTTTTTCCTGCTATTGCCACGGGGTCCTTTCCCTTACACGGAAGCCGAGAAATTCTATGGATGAGATTCATCGTGATGGGAATATGCTCCTCCACCCATAAGTATCCATCGTGCACCATGCAAAGCAGCTGCTTGATGATGAAAATAGTGATGGGTGTGCGGTGAAAGTGTGGAATCCACAACAAATGAAGCAATTCGACCTTCTCTACACTGTGCAGCCATTTTCGCGGCTCTAACATTGTGACCGGCCCCTTCATGCTCTGCTTCATGAGACTTTCTATCTCTAAGTGTGGTAACTTCTCATTGTCTGTGAGGTCCCAATCTTCAAACTTCATTGTGGGCACACACCCCAGGTGTGAGCCCTCAAACACAATTCCATTAGGGAGGAGTGAGGTCTGGAGTGCGCTCTTGGTGGCATCCAGATCCTTTGGTATCTTGGTTTTCCCTTTTCATGGAGGGACGTACTAGGGAAGTTTCGTTGCAGAGTGCACCGATTGGATATCCTCTGCTTCCTCTATTTCATCGATGAGAGCCTGTAGGTCCTCCTCCTCGTCATCTATCTCAATGGTGACAGCCTTGCCCTTTTCTTCCATTGAGAGCTTACCAAACCGCGGATTCCATGGGGACATGAGGATTGGTCCTGCTGCCTGCTTATCTTTTTTCAGCCTCGGCATCCGAGGTGATTTCGGGATTTCCGGTGTGACCCCAGTATATTTGGGAACATCGTGTACCGTGGGGTTCTGCGCAGCCTCGTTGGCGGTTCCTTCTGCAAAGCCCAATGCTCTCGTGGTAGCCACCATCTTGTTTGAACTGTTTGTGGTCATTCGTGAACTTCGGCGCTTAAATATCACTCGACGCTCAACATTTTGTGCTCTAATCAATTGCTCAAATATCAAGTGAACAAGTGTTATCTCGTGGCTAGCCCCTAGAGTTTTATAGCGCCTTTTGAATTCAAATTTGACCATTCCCCCAATTCTGGGCCATCAATGCTTTCTTGGCAGTAGATTGTCCCAAATCTTGCCCTTAATTCGCGTCTTAAATGCCCATCGCCCGCTCCCTTTTGCCTTAAATCAGACATCTCGTCATGAACAATGACACCAATGGTCACTTCCCAGCCTACCCGCATGACAGCACAGCCCCCTGTGCGCGGGCACGAACCTTGTGACATGCTGATTTTGCACGCACCTCCCTTATTGTGCAACTCCCAAACAGACTCTTTTATAGTCCCGCTTTCTCTTTCAACTGCCCGGAGTGTTGAGACTGTGCTCCCTACGGCTAGTCAGGTGGTCGCACCACTTGTGCGAGACTTCAACTCGCCTTCCGGTATAGTCCACGGAAACTCATCAATTGCCCTCGTGACAGTCGGCGCTGCGCATTCTACCGTATGTAGTTCACTCTCGTGGTTACTGTGTTTGGTGAGGTGCGGTCGTAGCCATGGTAGCAGAGTCATAAATTCTCGGCAACAATCTTCTAATACAGTGGTATGATCATCCGCACCTTGTCTTGTCATCCTTGGTTTATCAATGAGACATGCTCGCTTGATCTCGTTTTACAGCCTCTTGATCTCGGCGTCCATCAAAATGCTTTTCTTCCTCAGTCGTACCCAGTCTTTTTCGAGTCGTGAAGTCTAAGGTTCCCTCGCTGAATGGCTTCCTGAATCTTTATGTGTTCGACCTCATGTAGCTGTGTGATTTCTTCGTCCTGGTCTTCTCACAATGTCACAATTGCGGGAGCTCTTACGGGTGGACTCCTCTTTGCATTTTCTTCAGAAATTACGGTCTCTACTCTGTTCCACACCTTTGGAATCATTTTTACTTTCAGGGTTTTGCACATGGTCCTATAGGCCCATTGAACCGCTGGTACGCACAGGTCCCAATCAGTGCATCTGGCCTGGTGAAACCTGTTCAGTACTTCGCACACCCTATTGAATGCCTCTCCATGGATAATTGTTGGTAGCATGCATCGTATTTCCTGTTGCTGCGGTTTGTTCTGATTCTCTATTCTGGGAGTGGTGTGCACTTGTGTGGGCTATACAACATATGTCTGTACCCATTGGGAAAGGTGGGCGCACAAGTTGTCCCGCCCCTACTAACTAGCTCTCGTTCTGAGCTAGGGTTTTCCAAAGCGTAGGCGCATCATCTTTCTACATTCACACTAGTCCTCAAAATTTCCTTGATGCGTACCCCACCATCGTGTGGGCGTTGCGTGCAGTGTCCACTTCAGAGCATCGAATAGCTGTTATTTTGGTACTGTGCTTTTAAATTCGCTCAGGAATTCATCCACCATTGTCAACCCATCATATGTAGGTAGATCCCTTACCTATGTTGTCATGCAGCATAGTGATCTAACCATCATGTTGCAATTAAGCATTGTTACTTCGTGCAGCCGATTCTTCCATCGCTCTATTTCTTCGTCTGAATCCGAAGTGCAGGAGCTTTCGTGCTCCCACGAAATCCTTCCATCTGCAGTTGGATTCACCCAATCCTCCTCTCATGTGGTTATCTTGTAAATACAACCGAGATCATCCTCACTATCGTCGTTGCGCACCAGTTCAGTGTAGCACACTCCTTGGGCTGGATCTAGCGGTACTACTACGCGTAGTGACTTTTTCTCAAAGATCATGATCCAAAAATGGATCATGGATAACCCTATAAATCTTCAAGTCTTCAAAATCTCCTAAAAGGTCAAAACCATCGCAAAAGGAGAAGTTTTGGAAGAGGCAGATAACATTATCGGGCCTTAAAAACATGAGAAAACAACGAAAATCGAGCCCGTTGGGGGTCAAAGGGACAGTGAACAAGAGTCGTCGGATGTGGCCGATCAACGGTCCAGATCTGATCGGTGAATCGGAATTGGCGGTGGCTATCGGAGGCAATCAGAGGTAGATATGCGATGGGACTGGGCCGATATGATACCGCGATCACCGATATCAACAGATCGCAATCGACGTTGACATAGACCATACCACATGGCAAGACCTCGAGCTTATGCGATTGCGACAAGTCGCATTGCAATATCACATCGACGCATTAGAGAGGAGTGGGGATATATATATATATATATATATATCTATATGCGATGAGGACCGAACCCAAAAGAGTCTACGAATAAAAGTACATAATGTTTCAAATATGCCATAAGGCCATTTAGCGGGATTTTCAGCGTTTTCATGCATTTTTAAAATACGAAGGGAAACCTTGGAATAGGGTCGAAGCGACTTGCGATAGTGATTTCAGGCAGACTTGATAGGGATATAGTGCGAATTTATGAAGATTTGAAGTCGAGGGAATAATGTTCTCTGCGAGTTTTTCTCGTGTTAGTGCATTTACCTGTGTAAGCTGAGAATGCCAAAATTTGGGGATTTCAAAGGCCTGATGGCCCCTTCTGTTATAGAATAGGTGGCCACCATCCTTGAGGGCGTTTAGCAATGATTGCTAACATTTAGGGAGGGGATTTGAGCGGACCAAAATAGGAAGACAGAGAGCCCAAAAGGGAAAATGAACCAACAATGCTGATTTGGCTTAAAAAGCCACAGAACGACAGAGACAGGGGCAATGTTGGTTGCAGAGGTTGTTGTTGGGGTTTTGTTGCTGAAAGTGAAGCCAAAGTAGGAAGCTGAGGCGAAGGAGGCAGCGCAAAAGAAAAAAGAGCAGCCAAGGGAGTCACTTGGAAGTCAAGTGAAAAGCCAAGAGGGTTGTAAACTCATAGAGGGCAGAAAGAGGCCAGAGCTGAAGAGCCAAAGCCAAAGCCGAAGAGCTAGAGTCAGAGCCAAAGAGCTAGAACCAAGAGCCAAGAGCCAGAGCCAAGAGCCAGAGCTTCAAGAGCTAGGGAATAACATGGTTTCTGAACCCATTGTTTCTGTGTAAAACAACAGGAGTTGAGCCAAGAGCTTGTAAAAAGGACTTATACCATAATCCCAGAGAGCCTAGTTGACTAGAGCTCATGGAGATGTAGCCAAAGAATTGTGGGTGAAATCCTAATTAAATTGTTGTTTCTGTGTGATTGTTTATTGCTGCTTTATTTTCTGTTACATGTATTTATACATCAGTTTTAGCACATTAATTTATAGCACATGAACAGTGAAAAACAAATACCAACATACACCTATAATTTCAAGCATTTCTTAATTCCGCATTGGTTAATCAATAAGACTTAGGAATATTTAAGCTTTGAAAGTGGGAGAGGTTCTTGTAAGTTGGACAAGAAGCCTAAGTGCCCCATTTTCAGATCAGATCATTTTGTGCTTCTTCTGATTTATGACTCTGTTCATATCGGTGGCCAGTCTATTCCTAGTAGCGTGGCATAGGGATTACTGTCATCGACAATCTCTATCACTTCAAAATCCACCTGCGCGCTCACACCTTGAATATCTACTATTACCCCTTGCAATCTTCCCATGGGTAAGATATTCTGTTGGTTCGCCATTCGTAACTGAATAGGACACCACTGTAGCGCGGGTCTGTCCATGCGTTCCCATGTTTGTTTTGGTAGTACATTTGCGTTCAATTTGAGATCCAGGATTACCTGATCCATTTCAGATTCGCTGATTTGCGCAGTCAACCTCATTTCCCTTCCTGTGCGTAATACATGCTTTCCAAGTTTCCGAACCACGCGTGGTTCTCCTGACCCCGCGCACCTAGTGATAAGTTCCTGTAGTCCTTTTACTACCTTGTTGTCATGTAGTAGTTTCATGCATGTCTCCAGAAAGGTAGTGATCATTGAAGGATCCATCCCTAGTTCTAATTGATCCTTACTACTTGAAGTGGAGGCCTCCGTGAAGCTCTTCTTAGCTTCCATGAATGTCTCCTTCGCGTGTTCTAAATCAAATTCGGGTTCCTTTGTAGGAGCCTTGCGAACCCACGCACTTTCTTTTGACTGCTTACCTTTATCATTGCCAATGCTCATACCACTTGTTTCTGGGAAAACTAGTGTCTTTTCAATCTGCTAGCCCCACTAGGATTGGCAGCTATCCTAGAAACAAATAATCAAAGCAATTTGCAATTTCCTTTATGTATGATAGATAAGAGAGAAGCAAAGGGACCAACCTGGATCTTTCGCTTGACTCCTTGCTTGATTTCTCTCCCCCTTGATAGAGCTTGCGCCTCTTCTCCTACTTATCTTGCTTAGTGAATACCTGTAGAGACAAAGTAACAAAGCACCATCAAAGCATCTTGATCTATTATATCATAAGCATTGCAGAATCAAAAATACAATGAACATACAATAGCATTCACAAATAACCACATTCACAAATACACAATTGTATGGAGGAAAACTCAAAGAACTTTATTAATAATAGAAGGGATAATTACAACCTAGTTGTCTGATCCAGCATCATCCTCCTAGCATCAAAGCCCTCTTCACCTCATGAAAAGCAAGATCACCCAACAATACAATGCTCTTTCTCAGATACAAACTATCAGCACTTCCTTACAAATTACCAAATTCTAGCCTCCAGATCTCTCAGATGAGGGATCCATTTATACATGTTTGCAAGGGTGTGAGTCATCTCTAGGTTTTTGATTAGTGTCATTCCACTTGTTGTTTTTGGTTCCACTTGGAGATTTCTTGGATCTCTTACTCATCCCTGGGCGAATTCAGAGAAACAAGTGTCATAGGAGAAGTTTCTAGTAGATTCCATGAGCATCCACTTAGCAAACTGTCTCAGACATTTTTCCATTCTCACTCATCGCACCCCACAGAAGGCCTCATCAGTATGCATCACACCCTAACAGTGGTGCAGTCAGTATGGTCCTGTTTTGGCTAGTTCTGGATGGTTTTTCACGTGGAACTTTTAGGGAATGATGTAATTAGTTGACCATGATCTTTTAGGGTATGAAACAACACTTTTAGGGATTAAAGAGCCTTAGTTTATCGACATATAAGATTGGGGTTGAAGTGCCCAAATATGTCTATAACACCGCTCCTGAGCATCATGTTTACATTCGGGTCTTCTTTGCGCGACTCAGACCTCATCATTTGTAGATTCTAAGTCGAAGGGGGCTAAAGCACCCCTTTTTCGTGGAGTCTTGCTATCAATTTAGGGCAATCTTCTGCCTCATGATCAAATTGAGTACAGTACAAACATGATGTCCTTATCGGGTTTGTACAATCGCGGGCATAGTGCCTTGGCCCTTCGCAATTATAAAAAATTAACTGTCCGGGACCCCTTCCTGGTCCCATTCCACCTCAACCTCGACCGTGCCCCTGAAATTCTGCGTGCACCATTCTTGCATTCGGGTCGAGGGCTCACATTTCAATTTGCACCCTGTAGGCTGGAGTTCGATCCATCATTAGTTCGTAGCTTCTATAGATGCGCTCATCATGGCCTACCGACCTGCAGAAGTTACAAAACAATTGTTGGGACGTCTGTGTATACTTCTGCAATAGATGAAAATTATTCGTAGTGTGTTTTTCTCCTATATGACAGATGACACACCATAATGCAGGCGCCGCGCTCAGTCCTGCCTATGCCTCAGGTCTTAATGGCATCGACCCTCCTCTTGCTAAGTAATTCGCGAACATTGGACAATGGTCCTTGTTATGCCCCTGGCCTTTGCATTTTATGCACCATACCTCCTCGCGCGCCTTTAGCCGAGGAGTCATGTCCTGTTTCAAGCTTTGCATTTCCAGACACAGATTTTGCAGTTGCACGTGGATTTTTTGGATTTCCAGACCAGGGTCTTGTATATGGGTCTCATGCAATCTCATCGCCATCTCCATGTAGGTTTTAACCCCGTACAGAAATTACCTGCATACGAATTCTAAAACACAGAAAATAAACAATGCGATAACATAACACATAAAACACATATACACAGAGATTTCCCCTGGATCCCAAAACCGGGACTACCAGCTTGATTTTTCATTATGTTCCTTTCAATGTTATAATACATATTTATACATGCCGAAGCATCCAATACCATGGACTGAAAAACCATCGCGTCCAATACCATGGATCGAAAACCATCGCGTCCAAAAAAAAACATATACGAAAATCATGCACAAAACCATAGGTGGGTCCGCCCAACCTAACATAGGGTCCAAAACCAAAATTTTCTAGGGCACTGCCCCAGACCCAATAAAGTGGGGTTACGGGTACACCTCAAACCCCTAGTGACCCCCCCTCGCTACATAATCGATAAAATGAAGGGGGTGCTCCGCCCCCCCTCTAACCCCCCGGTTAATTACGTGGGCTAGTCGTGGAAAGAATATAACACAACCCAACATTCTCCCACTTGTTGTTTTCTTTCCACAGGGGGCCACAAGAGAGCTTAGTCATTTTTCCAGCCCTGAAATGCCCATTGTTTCTCTACACCAAGAGAACTTCTCAAAGATCACATATTTTGTCAATGCATCTACAATATTCTTCAAAGTGTCCACCTTTACCAGCAACACCTTTTTGTCTTCTATCATATCCCTCACAAA
Source organism: Pinus tabuliformis (assembly GCA_031772625.1). Lineage (NCBI taxonomy): Eukaryota > Viridiplantae > Streptophyta > Pinopsida > Pinales > Pinaceae > Pinus > Pinus tabuliformis. The sequence continues at coordinate 1,408,589,840 of CM062819.1, forward strand.
GTGATACTAAACATCAATGTTCTTTGTCTTTGAATGATATGCAGGGTTCTTTGCCAAGAAAATTACACTTTGGCTGTCACAGTCTATCCTTATAGCTTCCTGTACTAACCCCATACTTGAACACAATCTCTGCAACCAAACTACTTCCTTGCTTGCATGAGTGGCTGCCATGTATTCTGCCTCTGTAGTTGATAGTGCCACTACAGATTGTTTCTTACTCATCCAACTGACTGCACCTCCAAATAGGTTAAACACATACCCACTTGTAGATCTTCTCTGATCTAGATCTCCAGCCCAGTCTGCATCAACAAAGCCATGAATATCCAACACTCTATCCAATCCTGGTCTTCCTTGGTAGCACAAACCATAATCACTAGTGCCACGAAAATACATGAAAATTCGCTTCACTGTTGTCCAGTGCTCCTTCCTTGGTTTTGACATAAACCTGCTCAATACTCCTACTGCATGTGCAATGTCTGGTCTCGTACAGACCATTGAATACATCAGGCTACCGACTGCACTTGCATATGGAACACGGGACATGTCCTCTTCCTCTTCTTGTGACTTGGGACACTGTTCAGCAGATAACCTTACACCTACATGAATAGGAACCTTCACCAGTTTACTATCCTGCATATTAAACCTCTACAATATTGTCTCAACATACTTCCTCTGCTTTAACCAAAGCTTCCTCTTAGTATGATCTCTTTTAATTTCCATGCCCAAAATATAGTTTGCAACACCAAGATCTTTCATGTCGAATTTGGAGGACAATTCGGTCTTCAAATCCTAGATAATTTCTTTGTCATTTCCAACCAGCAACATATCATCCACATACAAGAGCAGATAAATAACATGGTCACCAATTAATTTAAAATACACACAGTGATCTACTTTGCTTATGGTGAAGCCAAGTCCCCATATAAATGTATCAAATTTCTGATATCACATCCTTGGTGACTGTTTTAACCCATACAAAGACTTCTTTAACTTACACACCAGTTCTTTCTTACCCTTCACCGCAAAGCCTTCAGGTTGCTTCATGTAGATCTCCTCTTCCAGATCCCCATGAAGAAATGTTATTTTCACATCCATCTGTTCTACCTCAAAATCAAAAGCAGCAGCAACAGATAAAAGTAATCTAATAGAAGCTACCTTGGCAACAGGAGAAAAAATATCACCAAAATCAATTCCCAACACCTGGGAATAACCTTTTGCTACCAACTGAGCTTTGTATTTCTCCACTTTTCCTTCTGCATTTGTCTTCTTTTTGAACACCCATTTGCTTCCAAAGGGTTTCCTTCTAGCCGACAACTCGACCAGATCCCAAGCCTCATTTTTGTGCAAAGATGCCATTTCATCAACCATGGCCTCTTTCCAGAGTTTTCCATCCTCTGAGTCCATTGCTTCCTTCACAGTTCTGGGATCATCATCAGTAACAGACAAAGCAAAATTTGACCAGAAAGCAGATGGAATATACCTTTCTAGCTGCCTTCTTTCTCGAACTGATCTTCTCACAGCTAGACTTTGTGGCTCTTCATCTTTTGATTCCTCCTCTGCTGTAGAGTTTGATTCTTCCTCCTTTAGCTCAAACTCTATCTTCTCAGGTTTCTTTGGTTGGACTTCATGTTTAATAACATCTTTTACCTCTCTGAACACCACATCTCGGCTGTACACAACCTTCTGTGTGACTGGGTTCCAAAGTTTATAACCCTTTAAACCATCCTTATACCCAATAAAGATTCACTTTTCAGATTTACTATCCAACTTGGTTCGTTTCTCCTTTGGAACATGTACATATGCATCACATCCAAATACCCTCAGATGTGAAAGAGAGGGTTTCTTACCAGTCCATACCTCTTGTGGAGTCTTATCCTCCAACATTGATGAAGGTGACCTATTGACTAGGTAACATGCAGTATCCACCACCTCTGCCCAGAATTCCTGTCCTAACCCGGCACCACTGAGCATGCTTCTTGCCCTTTCCATCAACGTCTTGTTCATTCTTTCTACAGCTCCATTTTGCTGAGGTGTATATGGAGTAGTCTTCTGTCTTGCTATACCATACTTCTTGCAGAATTATTCAAATTCCTTACTGCAAAACTCTCCACCATTATCTGTCCTCAGCACCTTTATCTTCTTCTCTGTCTGGTTTTCCACTAGAGCCTTAAATTCTTTAAACTTGTCAAAGACTTCAGATTTCTTCTTAAGGAAATATATCCATGTATTCCTTGAGAAGTCATCTATAAATGATACATAGTACATAGACTTACCCAGTGATGGAACCTTCACAAGTCCAAACACATCACTGTGCACAAGCTCTAATATATGTTTCGCCCTCTTACCACCAGAGGGGAAACTCACCCGATTCTGCTTCCCATATACACAATTTTCACAGAAATCAAAATCCAGAGAGTTATTACTCATACCTTCTACTATACCTTTACCATGAATTAATCAAAGGCCCTTCTCTCCAATATGTCCAAGCCTTTGATGCCACAGCATGGTCTTCTCTCCAGAGACCACTAGATTTTCTGCTCCACTTTCAAGAACCATAGAACTATTGCACCCATCAATAACAGTGCTACTTTGTAGCTTGTACAGAGTTCCAATCTGAACTCCCCGCATCAATACCAGTTCTCCCCAAACCATTTTGCAGCTATCCTTCTTGAACACTGTTTTTACACCTGCATCGTCCAGCTTGCTTACAAAAATCAGATTTCTGGCTAATGCAGGAATATGTAGAACACTTGGAAGCGTTCTAACCCTTCCACCTTGCAACTTCAACTTTACTTTTCTGCGACCAATTATTCTAGCCTTCCTGTCATCCCCCAAGAAGACATCACCACCATTACATTTCTCATACTCACAGAACCACTCTCTATGGGGAGTGAAGTGAAAGGATACACCTGAGTCAATCAACCATGCCTCATGATCTACATGTGTACTTGAAGAAGCCAAGTACGCATCCCCACCTTCATCTGAGGTGGTTTTCGCCTCTGCAGAAGGAGCCTCATCAGATCCGTTTCCTTTGTTAGGAGCTTTATATTTATAGTCCCTTTTGAAGTGGCCTTCCTTTTCGCATTTCCAGCACACCACCTTTACAAGTTTTCCTAGAGATTTAGATCTCCCTCTAGATTTAGATCTCCCACTCGATGACTTATTTTTGTTTCTGTTCTAGGACCGTCCTCGTACAGACAAGGCATCACCATTTTGGCTCTCCATATTTTTTCCGTCTCATCTCCTCCGTCAGCAAGGCTGAGACTATTTCATCAAACTGCAAGGCAGTTGCATTGCTACCTATTGCAATAACCAGACTATCCCACGAATCTGGTAGAGAACACAACAAACTGATGCACTTATCTTCATCTGAAATTTTAATATCAACAGATGCTAATTGATTTACCACAGTATTAAAAGCGTTCAGATGCTCTGTCACGAAGTCTCCATCTTTCATCCTCAGGTTATACAGTTTTTTCCGCAGGAACAGTTTATTCACCAGAGACTTAGATTGGTGCAAAGTCCCTAACTTGTCCCACAAAGCCTTCGTCGCAACTTCCCCTGATACATTCAACAATATTGAATCTGAGACACACAATCGTATTGTGCTTTTTGCCTTCCGATCCAACTTCTTCCATTCTTCATCAGACACTTTCGTTGGTTTAGTACCCGGATCTACCATGATCCATTGATCTTTATCCACCAATAGATCCTCCATCTTGAATTTCCACAACTCAAAACTCTGACCATTAAATTTCTCGATCTCTATCTTTCCACTGCTTGCCATCTTCTTTCACCACCAGAATCGATCTCGCAGATCTCCCACTAAACAGGGTCTACCACAGGCCTAAGCGAAACCCCTCAGCAACAAAGGCGTCCCCTTGAAGCCAAATCTACTCTGATACCAAATGTAGGTTTTAACCCCATACAGAAAATACCTGCATACGAATTCTAAAATACAAAAAATAAACAATGCGAGAGCATAACACATAAAACACATATACACAAAGATTTTCCCCTGGATCCCAAAACCAGGACTACCAGCTTGATTTTTCATTATGTTCCTTTCAATGTTATGATACATATTTATACATGCCGATGCATCCAATACCATGGACCGAAAAACCATCGCGTCCAATACCATGGACCGAAAACCATCGCGTCCAAAAAAAAACATGTGCGAAAATCATGCACAAAACCATAGGTGGGTCCACCCAACCTAACATAGGGTCCAAAACCAAAATTTTCCGGGGCGCTGCCCCAGACCCCATAAAGTGGGGTTACAAGTACACCTCAAACCCCCAGTGACCCCCCTCGCTACACAATTGGTGCAACGAAGGGGTGCTCTGCCCCCCCTCTAACCCCCCGGTTAACTACATGGGCTAGTCGTGGAAAGAATATAACACAACCCAACACTCTAAAGCTTTGGCTTGGGTGGAAAGTTTTTGCTGTGACAACGCCGTCCTTAAATGCGGTGTTAGTGATGCTACAAACCATGCATAGTGTTGTCCATCCGTCAATGTCATGTTGGCTTTGCGAATCATACCCTTCAGTATTTGGTCCAAATCCCAGGGGGTCTTGCCCGGGAGCATCACGATCTCCTTAAACTCAATGATTGATTGTATTTCTAACTTTGGCCTGCTAAATTCTCTATTTAGCGCGGTCTAGATTTTTGCAATTCCTGCGTTTGGGTGGTCATTCGAATGCTTGATGTACCATGTTAATGCGCGATCTTGCAACGCGCTCACCAGCGTAGCCTTCTTGATATTGTCATCCACAATGCCCTGTGCTTCCCATACTACTCTTACCATGAACCAGAATTGGTTCGGATCTTCATTCCCCACTCCTATGAATACCAGTAGTTTGATTGCACTCGCCATATTGAATTGTGGTGGTGGCGGAGGTGGGGTGGGTGGAGATGGAGATGGGGAGGGTGAGACGGGTGGCAGTGTGGGTGGAGGTGGTAAACGTGTTATGCGTTGCCTTATCAGACTGACCATGCTTTTCGGAGAAACTTTCACGATCTCCTTCTTGCTTTCCCACGAGGGGGAAATTAAGGGACTAGTTTCCAATTCCTCACTACTTCCGCTTCTGTAGATCTTCCCACTTCGCGTAGTCCCAAACATTAATTTATTCGCATAACCCACTTTTCACACAATAGCATCTTAATCCAAGTCTTCAAAGATTTAATATACTTACCTCGTGGTCCCTTGAGGAAACGTCGCTTCACCTCACTGTCACTGATGGTCATGTCTACTGCGAACTCAGTGATAAATCCTCCTATAATTCGGCCGAGAAAATGGTCCATAGCTCGCGCGATCTTATCTACTAACGCTTCTAGTCTGGGCACTAATTTCAGAGTCCACACAATTGGTTTGTCGAGCCTACACCTTCCCTGACTGTTTTCTAGCTTCGCAATCCACTCATACAGCTCAGAAGGAAAGAATGCAAAGAAAATTTCATGGATTTTTGTATACAAGTAGCGCTCCAACCACTGTTCCTTAGATACTCGCGGATTTCTGTTTTCCTGCACTGCGAACTCGTGAATCTTCTTGTCCAACCACTCTTCAATTTCTTTCTTTGTGGGATTCCAGTGGCACGACATCTGACATCCCTTATGCAGATCCTAGTCTTAGCAACGAAACCATTTGTTGGCTTGTATGGGTCTGACCCAGGTTCAGAGGTGATTTAGGCAAGAAAATCCTTGTACTATTGGTCCTTTCGGCAACAGTCTGTGGAGCGCGAACTGAGGTCTCACCCGAAGTAGAATGGGAGGGTTCCGCACCCTGGGGATGTCTAATGAGCTTCTGGCGATCCGCGGTTTGACCCTACGCATAGGTTGTTATGCACACCTATTAGTCCCTCGTAACCTGTGATTCTGCCTTTGCACAACCTTACTCGAGGCGCGATCCGTATTATACCCAAGTTCCTTACTATTTAACCTGTTATTACCCAATTACTTAACTTATTTGTGTAAAACTAGTGATAATTAACAGTATATCCAACAATCATATAAGTGCACGTGATAAACAAAATAGTATAAATGTAAAGAAGGAAATATACAAGCAGATACACAGAAATTGGAATCAACTTCTCTTTATTATTCTTCGTTCAATATTACAGACTCGACACTGCCCTGCGGACTCTACTAGGCCTTTGCACACTCAGCTGTAGAGCCTCTTCCTTCTACTATGACCCAATACACTTAGACTCTTACTCTATGCTCTATCTTTTCTACTCAACTTCTTCGCTACTTTTACAACTTAGAGCCTCGCTCTACTTATACAATCCCATGGTCCGTGGACCATGGGTAGGCCGACATGACATTACATTACTTTACAATACTTAGGGTGGACAACCCTATGACTCAACCTATACTTCGCGCTCCGCACCCAAAATTCACGAAGTTTTACAATACTTTTGACCAAAACTTGGGCTTTGAGCCCCAAAATATGCTGTGGGGGGATTCCATGCCCAACATATATGTATAAATATATATATATATAGTAGACATTGAAGTATTCTATTTCTAGACAATATTGTCTTCTTTTCCTTATAAATACATTTTATAAAGACAAGTCTTTGAGAATGGCCCATATTTTGTAACTCAATAAGACTATATCTTTGAGACTAGAATAAAAAACTCACTATGCACGAGTAAGAATTTATTACAACACCAATTTGGATTCATCTATATTCCCTTTTCAAATACTTTTGGGATGCAAATATCTTAGGAGGGATAGGTAATTCTTTAGGTTCCTTTAAAAATATTTGAAGTCACTATGTAGCCTGGACATTACACCTCTTATGCATGCATTTGTGTTTACAAGAATGTATCTCATTCATCCATCTACTTAAGCTATGGCATAGTGATGAGCCCCAGTATTGCAATAGGAGTGTTGCAACTCCCAAGGCTACCAACTTTTCGATTTAGGATTCATGCAAACTTAAGAGGTGACAGTGTTGTATGCATAACAAGCTAAGTTCTACTTAAGCTTCTTTGAGGTAGTGGATCAAACCAAGCCATACAAATACCATTTTACAAACTGAATCTAGGTTTTAAAGGAAAGGAAATTCTAACCTACTTGCAGGAAATGTAAATGTTGCATACAAGAGAATGCTAATCTCCTTGTAGGAAATGTATAATAGGAAATGTTAATATACTTTCAAGAAATGTAGTTGTTTGGAATGAAAACGCTAACTTATTGCAAAAAATGAATGACATAAATAACTTTAGTCTAGCCACATCAAGTAAATAATATGCATTCAAAGGAGATTCTATGCTAATGACAAAAATCAATAAATTAGCTAAGAAATGACAATGTAAGCTATCCTTGTGCTATTAAATCCATGAACTCAATCACTAAACCTAATTGCAGAAATAAATTACAGGGATGGAAAGAAAGGTCCTAAGTGGTCCTTGATCTTCCTCAAGCTCAGTTTCAAGGTCTAGGGGATTATGTGAAGGGATAAGAGGAAAAAATTAGGCTTAAGGGGAAATTCTGGTCAAGTTTTGAGGGGTTCTACACGTTTATATAAGATGCTATAGGATTTCCCTGTTTTTCTACATAATTGAGTTCGAGAACATTCCAGGGGATTAGAGGGTGATCTGAAGGTGAGGAAGGATGGTGGAAGGTGGGAGAAGGATGTGGGAGTCCTTTACAATCTTAGTACTCCTCATGAGCCCATCTTGCACAAGCAAGGAATGCAAATAGTGACCTCTAACAATTTTGTCCTGAACTTTTTGTATGTAGGCCACTTGAAAAAGTTGATGAGGATGATAGGAGGGTACTGGTGGTAGAGTTAAAAGTGAAAATGACAGTGCTCTGCCCTGCAAACAAATAGTATGATTTGCACACCACAAATATTACTCAACTTGCAAAACCTCTAAAGCACACTAACAATGCTAAGTGCACAAATTCAAACTAGAAAGGAAAGGATGAGTTGAATTTTATTCAAGATATAACTATTGCATCAAAGAAAGCCTATATTTTAGTTTTTTCCAATACAAATATGTTGTAGTGGTTACAACCACCCTCCAAAATTTTTCCTTATCATCGTTTTGGAGCCTCCCTGCCAACCATCCTTAGTAGCATGTTTGCACTGTCAAGTACATAGGCTTCAACTGAGTTTCACTAGCTTACCAGCTTGTGCATGTGAGCTTGTTTATCTCTAAACCCATAGGTTGACATTCTGGAATTAGGAAAATCTCTAGCTGAGACGTTCCCTATGAAAATTGCACAATTCTGGAGGGGAACCAACCTTCCCTCCCAAAATTGCACAATCCTACTGGGCTCCATAATTGTGCAATCCAGCCAGGGAGCCCTCTCGTAGGAAATTGTGCAATCTAGCCCGACACTGGGCTTCAGCCCAGAAATTGCACAATTCTGGGAGGTAGTGACCTGTTGACCCCAGAAATTGTGCAATGCTTGAGGGACAACTAGCCCTGCTGAGCCCAGAAATTGGGTAAATCCCTTTCCCAGGATTGCAAACTACTGCATGTGCCTGCAGGTTGACTGGTTCCCTCCAGGACCGAGCAACCCTGATTTGCATGGATGGGCTGCTTTTATCAAAATAGAAAAAAGCAACATGCAACATCCCTAGATTTTAGGGATCTATTTTTAGTGCTGGAGATTACATGCAAAAGATCGTTTTAGAAACTTCCCTCTAAGTGTCTCTTTTTCCTAGATTTGTGGCATGCACGTCATAAGCCTCAAATTATTTATTCGACATTGCAAAGCTCATTCCTCACATCAATCTTGAAGCTCTGACATCCCACATCACATCAAGGAGTCTTCGACATGTTTAGCTCAACTTTTTCCGGGTAAGTCTACTTTTCCTGTCATTTGCTGCTTTTCTATCGTTTTTTGTATTTCGCTTTGTATGAATGTTGTTCACTTGGTTTTCTACTGTCGTTTTAATGTATGTTATCTTATAGAAGCATCGTTTCAGTTTTTGTTTTCATCTCACTACTGTCACATGCATGACATTGTTTTGCACTGACGATTGTCGTTGCGGCGACTCGCTTCACAACACATGCATGCGTTCCTATTTTTTGAATCTTGCATTGACTATTTGCATGCTCTATCATTCACTCTTGCTTATACTCAGTCTCGCCATGCATCCAGACCTTTTCATGTTTTCAGTCGCCCGTCGGCGGGTCTGGGCTGCCTTGGCTCGAACCTTGCCTTGCCCAGACAATAATGCACATTTTTGGAAGTGAAGGCCTTGCCTTCCCTCTAGAAAATGCACAAATCTAGCTAGTAGTGACCTCCAAGATTGCATTGCACAATTTTGGGAGGCAATGCCCTACTCACCCAGAAAATTACGCAATGCAGTCCCTGGGCTTGCATACCCTTGCTGACTGAAACTGTGCATTTCATGGTTTCAGTTCTCAGCAGGCCAATATGGACTGTGCATTGTGCAGTTCCATCAGTCGGTCAACCTACTGATAGCTTGAATTGTGCCTTGCGTAGTTTTGGTAGTCAGTCTCCCAGCCTCCCAGTGAAAATTGCACAATCTTTACTGCCAGTCACCTAGGTGTGTTGCATGTTAGTCCTCAAATTTGTTTTGGTTTTCAACTAACAGATTGCTTTCCATGAGTGTTTCTATGTCTCCAAGTATAGTAGGTGTTCATCCGTCTCTCAGCAGTACAGGTACAATGGCCTCCAAGAGAGTAGGGTCAAAGGACACCATTGGAAGTGCAACTGGAGATGCAGTTGAACAAGTGTTTATGAGCTTGCCCATTTATGAAGACACCAAGTTGTTCATAGAAAGAGACATCAAGATGAAATGGAAAGACATCAATGACACATTCTCAGGTACATTTGCGAAAGATCTGGAGGATCGCAGGTTCTATGTCAACATCCACAAGTCTGCCTTGTACCGGATTGCATGTAGGTATCCCGCGTTTCCATGTATGGACATGATACATTGGATTGTCTCGCACACTAATCCTGAGACGATGACATTGAGTAGTTTTAGTGGGATCGAGCTTGATACTTTCAGGGCGAAGGAATTTCAACAGATGTATCACTTGTCACAGCCAATGATTACAATGGAGAAACCCTTCAGCAAACCCAACAGCAGCGCAAACTCCAGAGATATATTGAAGAGCTAAGTGAAAGAGCCAGCCAAGTTCAAGACAACACCAAGACTAGTCTACAAGACAAATATAATATGGAAGGAATATCAGTACTTGGTCATCATTGCATGCCACTTATATGAACAAGAAAGCATAGAGATCTTCCCGCAGAGCTGGGTGATTATGTTGGACCAACTGGCCAGCGAAGAAAGGCCATGCAACTGGTCCGACATGTTGGCTCTCTGGTTGAAGGAACAGGTGGCAAAAGCCCAGAATCCGCAAAAGGGTCAGAAAGCAAAGATATACATGTCCGCATACATACTGGATGCAATATGTGCCCATTGGAAGTTCCTAGGCTTGATTTGGGCATGGAAACCTTTGGAAACCTCTATGCACACTTATTGCAGATTGTTATCTGAATGCATCTTCTATGGAGTTATCACACAGTTGTCAGACCACTTTGTCACCCTGGTGTACAAAATGATATTTGAGCAGGATCCACCTTGCAGGTCACAGGAAATAATGGAGGAATTGATCAAAAAAGTAGATTGGTATGCCTCACCCCTTGGCACCTTCATACGGATGTACAACACGGAGAAGCCTCCGCATGTTTTATCAAAGTTTGCCATGGACAAGCTTATCATGCAAGAAGTGTTGTACCACCTCTCGATAGGGTTGTCAACTAGTCTGCATAGGAAGAAGAAGGTACCTTGACCTGCTCTTCCTTTTTGTATCAGGTTGTACGAGATACAAAATCTCAAGCATGCTGAGGTCAAAATGGAGGAGTTCAAGAGATTCACCTTCGACACCAAAAATTTCAATCTGTATGACCTACATTGCTTGGTAAAGGACCATTGTGAAAGAGTTAAATTTCCTTGGATCCATGGGGCATGTCATTGGCCTTAGGAAGACCCATGGAGATATTGTCACATATTCTCTAGGCTCAATGAACCAGTCGTCATAGCTATTGAATGGTTATCAAAGCAGAGGGAAGCAGCATCTCAGAGAGCACCATCATCAGCAACAACAGATGGTAACTGACCTACGCATGATAAAGGAAAGAGAAAGGTTGTTCACAGCACAGAGGCAGAACAAAGCTGCAAGTTCAAAGTAGATCCACTTGTGATGAAAGACACTTTGGAGATTGAGGCTAAGAGGCAATAGTGCGGCAGGAGGAATGTGAAAAGGAAAAGAGAGAAACAGAGGATGGAGGAAACAAAAAAGGAGTTGCAAGATTTGAAGCAACAACTTTGGGAGGAACAAGATCTATGTAGAAGAGATAAGGAAGCATAGTAGGGACATACATAGAAGGAGCCGCACACATGCACAAATTGATGAGACTATGCCCATACAGATTATAGACTCATCCGAGTAGCTGGCACAGAGCAAATAGGGTGAGCAGTCGCAGGAGCAGGACTTAGCTCAAGAGATTGAACAAATGCTAGAGCATATGGATACGGATGTGGTGCAGCCAGAGTTCGAATAGGATATTGAACTCATGCCTCATAACAGAGAGGTCACTCGACCAACTTCGCCAGATCCAGAAGCAGAGCAAGTACCAAGCGATCAAGGAGACATAAAGATCCTTGAAGATAATCCGAAAGTGGAGATGCACAACATATATTTCGATGAGTCGCAACACAAAGTTGTGTAGTTGCACAGAGTGCCTACTCTGGATGTCCACACATATCCTACACAGTTTGAATAATGAGTGATCACATTCAATGTGCATAAGCATCCAACAACATTGGTCGATGCTACCAAAGCATATGTCAAAGCCACCAACCTGAGTGTTCGATTCTTGATAGCAGAGAACAAGTGAATGGATACGAAATTACAAGCGGCCAAGCAGGGAGGAGAAGAGATTACATCATCCGCTTGAGAAGAGTTGAGGAGAGCGATACTGGATGAAGTATCATCTCTTGAAGCAGTCATGCAGATGTTTTATTCTATATTCGTCACCATGCACAAATTAGTTGTCCATCTCAACGGTTGGCAGCAACGTTGTGCTAAGAGAGCACACATCTTGTCAAATTTGCACACTATTGTTGATCACATGCAAACATGGACAATGAGGTAAAAAGGAGCCCCATTTCACTTTCCAAATATGATGAAGCCCAAGGCGGTAGAGTTGAAGGCATGCATCCGGAGTCAGATTCAGAACTATGAGGAACTCCCATAGCTCATCACCAGTTTGCAGGCTTCACATGCACGGGTGTTTAGAAGCATGGATGTCATTGTGTGCATGCACGTGATCCCATCTATTGGCACACTCACTGAGGTGAAGTCAAAGAACCAAGTCCAAATGGAGCTGGACATGTACTTTGATGAGTTGATGCGTGTAGCCACCAGTGTAGACTTGGAGATCAGCGCAGACACTATGCATCAATATGTTGTTGGTGTGACTACACTCAAGACTATGATGCATGTGTAAACATAGGAGTTGGTGTCAAATCAGTGTACCTAGATGCAACAGAGGTGAGAGTTCACTTTCAGTAGGATGTCACCATTGAGCACGCAAACACCATCACAGACTACCAAGATTGGCATCAGTTCGCCACCGTCAATCATCACGAGGATGTCGAAGAGTTGGTCTTCCCACAGTTGTCTAAGTCTTAGTAGTGTCTTTCATGGCTTGCTCAAGCCTATTTTGTCTCACATGGGTACATGTGCAGATTGTAATGTAACATCTTGTAAAAGTGAAAGACCAAGTGTCGATGGTCGAATGTAACAGTCATGTAGTAGTTGAAGAGTCATGAGGGTAGGTGAAGAGTCACAAAGGGGAATGTCAAGGGTCACCCCACCCTTTGCTATTTATAGAACCTCATAACTCATTGTACAGGCTTTTGGGAGCCAAGCTTCCTATAGGTGTATCTTAGAGAAATCTTGGAGTGTATTGTAACGAGCCTTGGCTTCTCCACAGTGCAGAGCTAGTATATCTCTTTGGAGGAGCATGCGAAAGTGACTTTAACATTTCATTGTTGGGACTAGTAGTTGGACATGGTTGTATGTATGATTAGAACTTTCACTTTCTTAATATAACAGAGCCAACACGTTTCATGCATATGTTATTATTGTATTTCAGTTATCTTGGTTACTCTAATGATATATGTAGTTGTTTCCTTACGCATGTATGTATGGACTCTTTCTATATATGTATGTATGAATCTTGTTGAGATGTGTTGTTGGTTTAACCATCACTTTGGATCATTGGTTCACCTGCCTTCCAGCTTGTGATGTATCTTTTCTCGTGTGTTCCCTTCCAAGCCACATGTTTCCACAGGTTTCCAAGGGGCGCACTTATTCCACCATTTGTGTGTTATAACCCTTCATGCACCTTCCTTGGCTTGTTGCACTGGTCACACCCTTGCTACCAACAAGAACATCCTTCTTGCCTCTGCGCGCAACCGTGATCAAGGCGATACCGTATGACCCAGTGCTGGGACTCCTACACCAAATGGTTTGAGGTCTATTTGGGACTTCTTATTGAGGAGATCCTCTGACATGTTGGCGGGTCCAACACCATTAACAAAATATTACAACCACACTTTTCATGAGAGATGATTGACGAATATTCAAAGGATACTTTTTATATTAACAAATATTGAAAGAAAGGAAATATAGTTAAACTAAGTACAAAAAAGAAAGAGGCATAATAAAAATGTACAAAGGAGAGAGACTAGAGTGCTTGGGTTGGGCCCTAACCCAAGGGCACTTAGCCCTCTAGAACACGCTCAGAATAAAGGAAATAAAATGCTTCTCATTGAGCTCAAAAAGTGCTCAAGTACATGATATGGAAATGAAAATGACAATTACAAGCTCCTAGCTCTAGCAGTCACTATGCTCCTCTAAAAAGTTTAATCCTACTGAGCTCTTGGGTTCCTTTATTTGTACATAATGAGTGAGGGGGAGGACTCCTTGGAAGGATGGTTTCTTCCATCCAAAATCCCTACAAAAGTGGATCTAGTCCTCTGAGATCCTCACAGTCATTGAGTGCAATAACCGCCTATTAGCCAACATAGTTGGTTGGTGAGTTAATGCAGGGAACAAGCCTCTTACATTTCCTCTAGTTGGTCTCCAATGTACTTCTACACAATAAATATTCTTTTTCCTACAAATTAATCATGTTAGTCCACAAGATATGATAAAAATTCCTTAATCTCCCTAATAAACACATTATATTCCAAAAATGTGATATCAAATGCAAAGAGAGAGGTTAATGTATGTTGAAGGATGCCTAGATGGGCCTTGATTTAAACCTATTAATGATACCCATCATCACCCCCCTACCAAAAGTGTTTCTCAACCTATGAGAAACTCAACCAGTTAATTATATCTCATTCATGGCCTTAGTGGCCTCCCTAGTATCCAAGGTATCTCAGATGGAATGCCCCTTTGAGGGTGGAACCCTACATTTTTCTACATCTCTACCTATTCTTGTTTCTCTTATGCCTGCTCTTTTCTTTCTTGTAGCCCCAATAACAAAGGAGGGTTGAATGTAATCCCAATCCAATTGATCACCGGCCTCTGAACTATTATTTTTTACAAGGGTGTCCTTTCCAAGGCATTCCTCGATCTTTCTGGAGAGTGATACTCTTTGATTTTTAGGTTATGTGGTAAAGAGTGTCATCTCCTCTGAAAAGCATGTAAACTCTCCATTCCTAGTATCCTGAAAATGTCTTCAAAGTGCAAGATGTCTTCTTGTTTTTATATGTATATTGGTGCAAGTCTAGTGTCTTCATAAATGATTCTATGGTTACTAGTGACGAGAAGATGGGCTCTCAATTTGTCTTTGATCTATAGAGCTTCATTGATTTCCCTAGTCATGACCATTTTTATTTATTCAGCCCTTGCTTCCTCATGAATAAGCTAAGAAGCAAATTCCATTAGTTGTACATATCCCATTTTGGAATTGGGATCCCAAAGTTCATAACAATCAATATCATGTTATGCATATAGAATTCAACCATTCTAACTTTGTCCTCAATACTAGATTTATGACATATTTCAATAAACTTTTTGTATTTCTGAAAAGGAAGTGAGCCATATTATGCTAGGGTCTTGATATGAAATTGAATCCATTTTTCCTTGAGGAACATTACATAGGTTTTTGAGGGGTGTTTGCATTGAATAACTACCAAGGAAAATTTTAAGCATGGAAATTTTTCTTGAAGTTTAAAAACATTGGCGAATCTCACTAATCCCTAATATGCAAAATATAAAATGTTTATGGATATATTTGTAAAATTATTCAAATTTATAATGATTTTATATATAGTCTCTATATAATGTTGGCGATTTTTAAGGTAAAATAGTTTTATATTTTAAAATTTGGGCGAATCGTCTTTTATAAAATTGGAAATTGGCGAATCTTTTTTGTGGAAAAATCATGGAAAATTAGTCCACTCGGCGAACATTAGTCCCTAAAATTTTCCATGATAACTACCATAGCCAAGCTTGCCATAGTGGCAAGTTGCTCATCTTTCTCCTGTAATTGGTCTTTTAGTCTCTTGTTTTCTGTTTACAGTTGTTCCCTCATGTTTGTCTCTTTGTGTCTTAAATCAACCATCTCCTCACCCATCTTCTTCATATTTTATTCCATTAGGCCCACATATTTAACTCCTTTAGACCTTGCAATATACATCCATTGGTGGCTTATACCTCTTTCTTTGCCTAGCTCGAGGAGCAACGAGACTGCAAATTTGGTGGGTATTATTTGTCTTGCTTCAAATAATTTGTAATAGGACCCAAGATCTGTTTGGGGATCAAGTTATTTCATCTCTTATGGCACTTCACATCCTTCCTGTGTTCATGCAACACTTTCTTGTAGAATTTACCTGCTTTCCTATAGAACATCTCTTCCTTCCTATAACGCTTCTCTGCCTTTCTATAGCACGGAAGATTCATCCCACACTTGTCTAGTCTTGGTTCCCTTGGTGTTTTTCCTCATATGTGAGGCCTGGGGTTGTTTTCCTATGAACTTTAGGGAGGTCATTTCTTCAGTTTGTTTCTTATCCTTCTCCAATTCTCCCTCCCGGTAGCTAGCTAACCCCTCAATAGTGATGGGAGTTGTTGAGGAAGGTTGAGATTTTACTTTCTTGAGTATGTTGCTTCTCCTCTTCTTGAAATATAGAGGGATTTTCTTTGGATACCTCCCTTTGGGCTTGATAGGTGTACTTAAGGCTGCCAAGTTTGTAGTTGTTTCTTACTCAATATTCCCTTATGAAATGCTTTCTTGTTTCTCTAGTCTCCTTCTCTTCTGAAGTCTAGAAGATTCCCCAATGACATTTGGGGTTCCTTCTTCCCCTTTTTCTCCTTTTATATCATTCTCTAGTTTTTCTTCTTCCTCTTCTTCTCTAGCCATTTCTTATTTCTCCACTTTATCCTCTTCATTCTCCTCATCAACACCTTCTTTTGTAAAATCATGCTTCGTTGTCTCCCCATGTTCTAATAAGTCTTGGGATTGAGTTTCAAGGAAAGCTTCCCTGTTTATATCCACAAAATTTGTCCATGATATAGGGTTTTTGATATTCTCCAGAGCATCTATGACAATGAGCCTTATGATCCCATGATTAGCTATGTACTAATTTTTTCCATTTTTTACCCTTTAGCACATCTCTATTATAGACTGAAGAAGAAGGTGGGGAATGCTTAATCTGGTTGGGATAGGAAAATACATGTGGAACCTTAACTGATAAATAAGCCTAAACTGATAGGGATAAATAACATTGAGTCTCCCCTCGTAGGATATGTACTTCAAATGTGATAGACTACCTCATCTAATGTGTAGGGTAGACTCTCAAAGCACACACAGGGAAAGCGAGAATGCGGAAATGCGGAAATAAACAAGATCTGTGATTAATACTTTAATCACAGAGAGGGAAGAGACTCCTTTATTGCGCAATCTAGCATCATGAATCTGTTTTTGAATATATTTGAATATGAATGCCAACAAGAGTATTAGTTCATAATAAATACCAGGTCTGCTTAATCGCTCCAATATCTGACAATTCTTCTGAACAATATCCTCGTGTCGAAACACAAAGTTTGGCCCAACAGTCTACTTCTACGTCTTTGCGACTTCTTCAATCTTAACAAGGCTCATACAAGTTCGAGAATAGAATCCAAAACATTCTACAAAGGAGACATAGATTTACAGAAATTGAGGAATCTTTATTGATGAACTTCAAAACTTAAGTATTACAAAGTTGCTTCTCAAGCAATACCAAGTTACCTCTCCAGCAGAAAGGATCTCTAAATTTCTCAAAACCCGAATGCCTCTCTTCCCTAGTCTTCATCTATTTATAGATCCTCCCAGTTCTGGGTTTGGTGATACCTCCATATCGGATATGAGAGAATCTCACTTTACATCAAAATCAAATCCTTACTTCAGATATGAGAGAATCCTGCTTTTGGGTAACCTGGAGGACATCCACACAGTATCTTACTTTACATCAGAATCAAATCCTTGCATCAGATATGAGAGAATCCTACTTTCGGTTAACCCAGAGGACATCCGCATAGTAATTCAATCATAAAATATTTTATATTTATTCTTATCCCTTTATTTAATTATATATGTCGGATTGATTACACTGTAAGAGATTCTTTTTCACGGAACCTTACGAAAAACCTGTCTGCCACCAAAGTAGGACAACAAGACATTACAAAATGACAAAATGTTCTAGTTGTTCATGAGAATAATGATGTTCTCTGAACCTAGTCAAGGAGTCATTATTAAAATAATGTGAGTAAATTTCTTCCTCACATTCCCAAATTGGTACTTCAGTATATTTTGGTACTTCATCCTGAAAAGGTAGTGGGCCAAAAGGATTTAAATCTGGATCTGTCATGGCATGAAATGACTCATAGTCATGTGAAGAGCCATTCATATTTCCCCCAAATATTCTGAAGAAAATATTTCGTGTAATAAACCAATGAAAGGATCCATTGGCGCGGAGTGCTACAAGCATGTGATAATTGGTGATATTGGTGATATCCAAAATCCTTTTGTATAAAATTCCTGATTGATGTGCCTGTGGTTCTATAAATCCAGGAAGTTGTAATAACTGGAGAGAGAATGGGTAAAAACATAGAGGAATGATACCATAAATGTTCCACCATTCTTTAAACCATTCAGGTGTGGGGTCTTGTTCTTCGATTTGTGTAACTTGCATCCCATGATATCTAAAAGAAAATTGCACTTTATAGAAAAACGAGTTAGTTTTATTTTCAAAACACATACCTGTATACCAAGCTTTCTCTTGGCTTTTATGATCTTCATAGTTCTAAAGGTTGGGTGGCAATAGGAAGCGATCAATGTAGATTTCACAACAGATTAGATTTTCATCTGCATCTCTGTGTAATGTGAAATCAAGATTTCTCAAATCTTGAAGAAAGCTTAAAGCTTCAAAAGCTTCATCATTTCTTTGCATTTGATCATCCCATGAGAAATAATGCTGTCTAGTTCCATGCCGATATTTGATTTCTTTCATTTGAAACCAATCTGCTTGATAATCGAGTAGAGGTTTCTGCAGATTCAAAGTGTGAGAACCATCAGCACATTCAATGTGAATCTCATTTTCTAATCTTCTTATGACATTACATCTGAGATTATTTACATCATTTCTCTATAAAAATTCCCACTTGATAAGATCTGCGAAGGAATTCTTAACTCCCGAAATGAACTCTACATCAAAACGATACTGGGCCAATGTCATTATCCATCTAACCATTGCTGCATCTTCAAAGTCATATTTATGAATAGAAAACTTAAGGGCTTGGCAATCTGTGTTGACTATAAAATGTTTATAGATCACAAAATCTTTGATTTGGAAATGCCAAGGCAGATAGCTCTAAGTTCTTTCTTTAGGCTGGACCAATTTTTTTGTGTAGTTGACCAGATTCCAGAGGCATACTGGCAAATTTCATATTCCATTTTCTTTTTATTAGGATCATGTTGGCAGAAAATTGCACCCCATCTGATATCACTAGCATCTGTAATGATGGTTTTAGGCCATTCTTCATTGATTGTGCTTAAAGGAGAAATATTCCTAATTTTTCCTTTAATTCTTCTGACTACCTCTGTTAAATCCTCTGTCCATGGAATTGGATCTTTTTGCAATCTTTTATTCAATAAGACTCTGTCTTGGGCACAATGTCTGACAAATTTGGAGATGTAATTCAAACTACCCAAGAATCTTTGTAGTTGAGTTTTATCAGTGATTCTGTCTGGAAATTTATCTATGAAATCAAGACTATGTTGCATAATGTAATATGATCCATATTGAATCACATATCCCAAGAAATCTATCATAGTCTGAAATAACTTCATTTTTGAATCTGATAAAACTATACCTTTTTCTTTGACTCTCTTGTAGAATATATTAAGATGCTTTATATGAGAGGGAATATCAGTAGAATGAATTAGAAAATCATCAATATATTTCTTCAAGAAATCATCCATACCTTCAAAAGTTTCATCCATAATCCTCCGGAAGGCAGATGGAGCATTTACTAGTCCAAAGGGCATAATATTCCATTCAAAATGTCCTTCTGGTACTGAAAAAGTTGTTTCCCACTTATCTTCTTCTTTTATCCCTACTTGCCAGAAACCAGACTTTAAATCAAACTTGGAAAAGATTTTTGACTGTGATATCTCAAACAAAAGCAATGAGGGCTTTGGCAAGGGATAAGCATCCTAATCAAGAATATTATTCAGAGGCTTGTAGTTTACTACCAATCTTGGTTTTCCTTTGATAATCTCTGAATTTTTGTTGACATAAAATCCAAAACAAGCAATAGGGCTATGAGATTTTCTGATCAAACCTTTTTGCAGTAGGATTTTATTTCTTCTTTACAATACTTGAGTTGTTCAAAATTCATCGGTATTGCTTTTGATCTTCTGAGTTTTCCATGAAATTCCTTTTTCAAAGGAAATTCTACTTCATGTTTATGAATATGTCAAAAGGCATTTGGATCTTCAGAACAACAAGATTTTAGTTTCTGAGAGATCTCACTTATTTCCTTTTCAAATTTGCCTTTCAGAAGATTTTCATCAATCTTGAGCATTTCTTTATTGTTCTCCATCTTTGCTAAGGTATTCAGTAACCTGCCAATTCTGCTCAATCTATTAGGAGAATTGGAATGAATAAAAGGATAGAAATAATCTATACCTTTGAAGAGAAGAAAATATCCCCATTTCTGTGATTTTTCATCATAAGTGCTTCCATGTCTTCTGAAATTGCTCAGGAAAGGAGTTCCTAAGTACATAGCACAATCAAGCCCTGTGACTAATGGAGCATGAACTTGAATTCCTTTAGATTGAGAAACAAAGACATCTATTATAGCTTCTTCCGTTGTCTTGATTTCTCCACTTGCAGTAACAACTCCTGGACACTTTGTCTTTTGTCTTTGAGGATAGGGAATTACAGTGCCGCTTACTATTTTCAAACTTGAACCTGTATCAATTAAAACCTTCCACCATTCTATGGAAGAACCAATTCTGATTTTCATTTTTACACAGTACATTACATCTGCGTTCATTGCATTCATTCCTAATCCAGATCTAGGATCTTCAAATTCTTCATCTGGAATTTCAAAGTCTTCAGATTTGAAAATCCCTTTCATTGGATCATGATATGGATCAGGTTGTCTTTCTGGTTCTTTCTATTCTGTCTGTGAAGATTCTCCTTTTGTGGGTTGTGCATGTAAAGAATGTATATTATGCCCCTGATGTGCTTCAATGCATAGCCTTCTATTCTCTCTGACTTCTTTTCTGAGATCTTTGATAGCTTGACTAATTGCAAGAAGTGTTTGAGGAAGATCATCTTCAATTGTTTGTTGTCTGAATTGTCTTGTTAGACCATCAACTGAAAATAAGGCTGCAGAAGGAATATAGCTATTTTGATGATTTATTTGTGACTTTTGTTATTCTTGATATTGCTGTGACTTGGACTGTTGAAGATGGGTCATCAGCAATCCTTTATACATTTATTTGAGTTTTGGATCATCAACATTAACCATTTGTGTAAAATAATTTCTAGAAAGTTCATCATGATCTAAGCTTTCATTTGATAGTGGTCTGAATATCCTGACTACATTACATTTGCAAATGTCAGGATCGTTGCATTCATAGAGTTCTTGAAAACATTCATTACAGTGTGGATCTTTGCAATATTCAACTTTAGAATCTTCTTCTTCATAAATAGCATGTATTTGGTCATTTAGATCATAATAATTTTCTGAATCTATTAATTCTTCACAGCTAGAAGGGAGATCAATAATATTTACCTTGCGAGATTTATTCTTATCGCTAAATTGTTTCTTCTTCCCAGATTGTTGTTTGTCTTTTTTCAGTTTCGGACAATTTGGAGCAATATGTCCTTTTTCATTGCAATGGAAGCAAAATATTTTTTTGAATCTGTTAATTCTTCACAGCTAGAAGGGAGATCAATAATATTTACCTTGCCAGATTTATTCTTATAGCTAAATTCTTTCTTCTTCCCAGATTGTTGTTTGTCTTTTTTCAGTTTTGGACAATTTGGAGCAATATGTCCTTTTTCATTGCAATGGAAGAAAAATATTTGCTTCTGTTTTGGCCTTTGATGAAACTGGCATGTTTTTTTGTATTCTCTGGGAGGCCTTTTATGAATGATTTTTTTGTTTTCTGTGGATCTAAAAGTTTTCTTAGAGTAAGCTTTCTTTTTAGAGTGACGACGATCATACCCCCCTAAACTTATAGAGCCATATAAATGCCATTGTTTACATAGTTGTTGATAGCCATGTGGTTTATTGGAGCTAGTGGCAGCTCGAGAAACTTTCATCTGAGAGAAGAGTTCAATAATGATGGCCTTAATAGCTTGTCTTATAACACCAAATTTATAGGCACCAATCTTTCCAGGAAGCTTATTCAAAATGGTAGTAACCCAATTTTTTTTTTCTAAATAAGACTATACTATTATTCACATTAAAAGTGTAAAATTACAACATAGTGAGCATAATGAGCCAGCTGGCCTGAAAAGAAGGCCGCTTGAAACAACAAGTGTCCAGAACACAGATGTTGGACAAGACTTTGTTTTGCAGTCCTGCACAGGGGATCCAGAGGAACACAAACAACAAAAACACATAGCAGAAACAAAAGATTGACCTCGACACAATAGCAGATACTAAGATCAACACATTTGACAAAAAATCCCTCTCTACTGGGCCGCAAAACCTGTTAAGAAGCTGCAAAGCTTGATTAAACATCCAGAATCTCCTCCACGATCCTGCACCATCCCCCGTCAACCAGGTCCTGAGCTTGGGTCGCCTCATTTTCGTGCTTGACCGGAGGAACATGCGCCATTGTAGTGTCATTGAAAATGCTGGTTGGTGGTTCCATCTCTCGCGGTGAGCCTGCAATTGGCATCGGAGCACTGGATTCGCCCTCTTCTTGGGCTTCCTCTAGAAAGAGGACTGAAACATGGGCAGTGATCCGAGGGCGATTAAGAGAACAGTTGAAAGTGAAGATTGCTGAGCCGAAGGAGGGTGAAGACGAGGAGCCTGGGGAGCTGGGTTCGAGAAATTGGCTGGGCCTCAGAATGCTCCCTCTTCTGCTGCGAGAGCGTGGGTACTGACTCGAGGTGGCATCACCGGAGGAAGGGCGAGAAGGAGCGCCCCGCGCGGTGCCTCTGCGGCTGAGCATTCTTTGGCGGAGCCGAGGCATGACAGCACCGTAATTGTTTGCAGAACAAACCAATGGAGAGGTATAACGTAGACCAAACACACAGGCCAGCGGACGGGTGCCCAAAGTCGTAGCAGGGGACAGTGAAGTAGAGCCAGAGCCCAACCAACACGGAGACTTCGCAATAGCAGCACCCGCATCCATCCAACACAACACAAGAAATAACAGGGTGTAACCATGGTGGAAACTGGTTAATAAGCATTTTCCCCTGCCTCGAGACCCTCCCGCCATAACTATGGCATTCATGGGAGCCAAGAGCCGATAACAGCCAGCGCGTGCGAAGAGGGACGACGAATTAATGTTAACATCAAACATTCCCTTACACCCTGTTAAACCCACCTGCATATGATCCTCCCTCCACATGGCTTTCGGTCCGCTGTACAAGGCTGGCAGGTGGCGTCTTGGCTTCGCCCACTCCAGTCCCATCGTAGTGAAGGCTACGTTAAACACCCGCATCCAGGGATTAGTTACCCAATTTGGTAAAGAAGCAATGAAGATTTCTTTCCATTTGGGTTCTACAATCATGTCAGAAGAAAGAGTATGCAGACGATGGAGATATTCCATAAAATATTCATCAAAATGCTGCATATTAGTAAGCTTCATGGATGTAAGTGTGACTGCAGCAAGTTCATTATTGATCTGAGGATAACCACAAAAATTGATAAGAATGTCATGCATTAGGCAACCAATCATGTTATTCACAGGTAATGAAGTTTGTGGATCCATATATGTAGTATTATCTTGGTTCATTACCACAGATGTTTCCCAAGAAGGAATGAGGACAGGATCATAATGAATTTTTTCTTTAAGCCAAGAATCAAGGAGTCCTTCGAATCCACTGATGATTTTCCTGGTTGCATTTATTGGAGAAATGTCATCTGCTAAATATGTACAGTAGCAAACCAACATGGAACTCAATGTAGACAACATTTCTACTTCAGAACAATTGTCAATATTCCATGAATATGTGGAAGAAGCAGACCAATCTTTATGATATTTTGGTTTCATGAAATCTCTTTTATCAAGAGCAGGTGACCAAGAATAATTCCAAGAACCTCTATCAGTAACTTTATGTACAGTTGTATCTTTGGGTTCTTCTTCATCAAAAAATGAAATCAGATCAAGAATGTCTTTTGTTATCTGAAAAGTTTCTTTATCAGGAGGAGAAAAATTATTCACAAGAAACTCTAAATCTTCTAGAGCAGAGGGCACTGCTTCAAATTTGTTGAGTATTGTATTAGAAATGGAAGGCTTATCAAGATCATCTCCTGATTTCAAACACTCAGAAACTGTCATTTTATGTCCAGAGATTGAAGAGTTTAGATTGGAAAACATGCCAGGATTAGCCATACGAGCATAGACAAAGGTAGTTTCTGGTTTAGGAAAAATGATATTACCAAGATTCTTCATTTTTTATTGAAGAGTAGTAGGAACAACATGGAAAGGCAATTGATCTTGAGGATCTGAGAAATAAGTAGTAGCTTTAAAAGTAGGATCAGGAGTGTTTTTCTTTTTCAAACTTTCAACAAAAGTAGAGACAACCCAAACTTGTTTCTTTACTACTTCAAGTGACGTTTTTAAGCTTGTCATCATATCCTAATTCTTATCTGCTACTGAATGTACTTTGCCAATCCACTTGGAATTATCATTAATCCATTTTTCTAAAACATCAATAGTTTTAGCAATATGCAAATCATTTGATCAAAGAGTTTTTATTCCATCTAGTAATTGATCTCTGGTAAAATCTACCTTTTGAAGAATTTTATCAATTATTTCTTGGAGCATTTTATTTTCTCTGGCTGCATATTGATGATTTCTTTCTAGATGTTTAATCAAACTATCTAGAGAAAGATTTGTCCAGTTTGTTGCTGTAACCGATTCACTGTCTGAAAGATGAGACTGGTCATACTGAAGTGGAACTAACTTAAAAATCTTATCATCTTGTCTGATAACAAGCTTTTTACAAGGAGGAATTGTTGTCTCAGTGCTAAGAATAGTGCCATCTATTAATTCCCATTTGTGTTGTGGCACTTCTGTCTGTAAGGTTGACCCTTTCATCATATTCACTCTAAGGGATTGACAGATGTGTTCTAACAAAAGCTGCCCTTTCATCTTAACAGACTGTAAATGTTTCGGAACATTGATTTTTGCAACATATTTTTATATTTATCATCTATGTGAGGGATGATAAGAGGTCTAGGAATTTCAACTGGATTTTCCTTAATCTTTGTTTTTATATCTTCACAAGATAGATTCTTGAACTTTTTGACCAAAGCCATTTATACTTCTTTTATACTTGGATAATAAAATTCATAAAAAGAAATCCATTTGTTATTCTGTTCCATCCAAGCTTTCTAATTTTTATTGTTGACTTTGTTGATTGTTGACCTATCTTTCTTTGAATAGGTTTCCATTTCTTCACAGTATCTATACTCTTGCTGATGAGTATACAGATCCCAGTTAAATATTTTCTTATACCATTCATTTGAGGGATCATAAGGACTTATTCCTTTGTATATCTTAAGAAATTGAATGATTTCTTCATCAAAAGGAAGCTGTATTTTACTAGGAATCTTATTCCTAAGATCCAATCTGTAGCTGGGGATCTCTTTTGGATATCCTAAGCCTTTTGTAGTAGATTTTCCTACTGATTGAAGCAAAATTTCTTCATGAGCTGAAAAAGGAGTACACTTTGTATATTCCTGTGTTTGATTTCCAGAACTTGGAACAAAACAAATCATGTTTATTCTTCTTCTGTCTTTATCCTGTTCTTCTTTTTCATGGGGTTTTGGAAGACTAGGAGTTTGCTGACAAAATCTAGGAGAACAATGAGGATGATTACATATAGATGGTTGTGGAAATTGTGGAATTTGGAATGCTAATTGCATATTAATTGTTCTAGGAGGAACAATATTTGAATGCAGAGACTGAAGAGTTTGTGCAATCATATTTGATAACATATGCATGAAGTTTGGATCAGAAGTAAGATCATATGAAGGACTTGGTGATCCTTCAGGAATAGATGCAATAGAGGACATTTGTGGTTTTACTGTGACTTCAGTTTTTACAGGGTTTTGTATAACAAGAGGAGGAGGAGGTCCACCATGCTCAGACTGTGCATACTCTGATTGGGGAAAGAAATGAGTTCGAACAAGGCCATTATCTTCTCGAATAGAAGTTTGAGCAGTGATAGGCTGTGGACAGGGAGAAGTACGAATAGAAGCCCAATTTGTGACCCATTTTGTTGGCAATTTAAGATCTCAACAAGATATCATTTTAGGAGCAACAAGATTTAAGCCATAGTCATGAGTGATTAGAGTAGTGAACTCAGAGGTTTCAGAAACTTGTTGGACAATAGAAGGAGTGGTCTTCTTATAAAATTTGACGACACATCGCCAATGAATAGCAACATTATTGCTATTATCTTCAAAATCATCATATCCATGTGTTTGGATGCCAAGCATTAGAGCATTGATGGCATTAAGATCATCTAAGGAAATAGAAAAATCAGGAACACAGGACCAAGAAATTGGACCATAGGCTAATGTTCCTTGACATCCTCCAATTAAAGCTTTATGAAAAGTTTTCCATCGGTGATCAAAAACACAAGAGAAGACAACAACGTCTTGACCTTTTCTATGTAGTGGCTGAATTCCAATTTGGATATGACCAAAATGAGCAAAATTGAGACCAACTTTTAGTGTAGTTGTAAACTCAGATTGCTTCAAAATGTTCATTGTTTGAAGTAGACGATTATTACTGGAGGTTTGTAGAATTTCTTCTTTAACCTTATATCTCCAGTATTGTATAGTGTCTAATAATCCTAGATTTGTATAGACATCTTTGGGGTCTATTTTTGGTAAAGACCAAGAACCAAACTTACTCTGTTCATTTAATAATGTAATAGATTTATCATGGACGATAGTGTGAAAACCAGATTGTATTTTTTCATTACATTCTCTTTCTTCTTCTTCTCTAAGAATTTCATCAAAACTTTTATCACTAAACTCATGAAGAGAACTTCGTGCTGGAGAAAAATTATCCATAACCAATACTTTCTAACAACAGGAAGAAAGCGAAAATACTTTCAACCTCGCTCTGATCCCAGTTAAAAATAGACCCCAAAGATATCAATGCTTTTGTCTCAGATATCATAGTCAAAAGTCTTTTCCAAGTTTGATTTAAAGTCTGGTTTCTCGCAAGTAGGGATACAATAAGAAGATAAGTGGAAAACAACTTTTTCAGTACCAGAAGGACATTTTGAAGCAATCTGAGTTTACAGCTGCACATAGAATGGTGGAAGGTTCTAATTGATACAGGTTCAAGATTGAACATAGTAAGAGGCACTATAATTCCCTATCCTCAAAGACAAAAGACAAAGTGTCCAGGAGTTGTTACTGCAAGTGGAGAAATCAAGACAACGAAGACATTTATTACTTCTTCCGTTGTCTTGATTTCTGCACTTGCGGTAACAACTCCTGGACACTTTGTCTTTTGTCTTTGAGGATAGGGAATTACAGTGCTGCTTACTATGTTCAATATTGAACCTGTATCAATTAGAACCTTCCACCATTCTATGGAAGAACCAATTCTGATTTTCATTTTTACACAGTACATTACATCTGCGTTCATTGCATTCATTCCTAATCCAAATCTAGGATCTTAAAATTCTTCATCTGAAATTTCAAAGTCTTCAGATTTGAAAATCCCTTTCATTGGATCATGATATGGATTAGGTTTTCTTTCTAGTTCTTTCTTTTCTGTCTATGAAGATTCTCCTTTTGTGGGTTGTGCATGTAAAGAATGTATATTGTGCCCTTGATGTGCTTCAATGCATAGCTTTCTATTCTCTCTGACTTCTTTTCTGAGATCTTTGATAGCTTGACTAATTGCAGGAAGTGTTTGAGGAAGATCATGTTCAATTGTTTGTTTTCTGAATTGTCTTGTTAGACCATCAACTGAAAATAAGGCTGCAGAAGGAATATAGCTATATTGATGATTTATCTGTGACTTTTGCTATTCTTGATATTGCTGTGACTTGGACTGTTGAAGATGGGTCATCAGCAATCCTTTATACATTGCTTTGATTTTTGGATCATCAGCATTAACCATTTGTATAAAATAATTTCTAGAAAGCTCATCATGATCTAAGCTTTCATTTGATAGTGGTCTGAACATCTTGATTGCATTACATTTTCAAATGTCAGGATCACTGCATTCACAGAGTTCTTGAAAACATTCATTACATTGTGGATCTTTGTAATATTCAACTTCAGAATCTTCTTCTTCATAAACAGCATGTATCTGGTCATTTAGATCATAATAATTTTCTGAATCTATTAATTCTTCACATCTAGAAGGGAGGTCAATAATATTTACCTTGCGAGATTTATTCTTATAGATAAATTGTTTCTTCTTCCCAGATTGTTGTTTGTATTTTTTCATTTTTGGACAATTTGGAGCAATATGTCCTTTTTCAGTGCAATTGAAGCAAAATATTTGCTTCTGTTTTGACCTTTGATGAAACTGGCGTGTTTTTTTATATTCTTTGGGAGGCCTTCTATGAATGATTTTTTTGTTTTCTTCGGATCTAAAAGTTTTCTTAGAGTAAGCTTTCTTTTTAGAGTGACGACGATCATATCCCCCTAAACTTTTAGAGCCATGTAAATGCCATTGTTTATATAGTTGTTGATAGCCATGTGGTTTAGTGGAGCTGGTGGAAGCTTGAGCAACTTTCATTTGAGAGCAGAGTTCAACAATGACAGCCTTAATAGCTTGTCTTATAACACCAAATTTATAGGCACCAATATTTCCAGGAAGCTTATTCAAAATGGCAGTAGTTACCCAATTTGGTAAAGAAGCAATGACGATTTCTTTCCATTTGGGATCTACAATTATGTCAGAAGAAAGAGTATGCAGACGATGGAGATATTCCATAAAATATTCATCAAAATGTTGCATATTAGTAAGCTTCATGGATGTAAGTGTGATTGCAGCAAGTTCATTATTGATCTGAGGATAACCACAAAAATTGACAAGAATGCCATGCATTAGGCAACCAATCATGTTATTCACAGGTAATGAAGTCTGTGGATCCATATATGTAGTATTATTTGGGTTCATTACCACAAATTTTTCCCAAAAAGGAATGAGGACAGGATCATAATGAATTTCTGCTTTAAGCCAAGAATCAAGGAATCCTTTGAATCCACTGATGATTTTCTTGGTTGCATTTATTGGAGAAATGTCATCTACTAAATATGTGAGGTAGAAAACCAACATGGAACTCAATGTAGATAGTATTTCTGCTTCAGTACAATTGTCAATATTCCATGAATATGTGGAAGAAGTAGACCAATATTTATGATATTATGATTTCATGACATCTCTTTTATCAGGAGCAGGTGACCAAGAAGAATTCCAAGGACTTCTATCAGTAACTTTATGTATAGTTGTATCTTCGGGTTCTTCTTCATCAGAAAATGAAATCAGCTCAGGAATGTCTTTTGCTATCTGAAAAGTTTCTTTATCAGGAGGAGAAAAATTATTCACAAGAAACTCTAAATCTTCTAGATTAGGAGGAGCAGAGCGCGCTGTTTCGAATTTGTTGAGTACTGTATCAGAACTGGAACGCTTATCAGGATCATCTCCTGATTTCAACCACTCAAAAATTGCCATTTTATGTCCAGGGCTTGAAGAGTTTAGACTGGAAAACATGCTAGGATTAGCCATAGGAGCATAGACAAAGGTAGTTTCTGGTTTAGGAAAAATGATATCACCAAGATTCTTCATTTTTTATTGAAGAGTAGTAGGAACAACATGGAAAGGTAATTGATCTTGAGGATCTGAGAAATAAGTAGTAGCTTTAAAAGTAGGATCATGAATGTTTTTCTTTTTCAGACTTTCAACAGAAGTCGAGACAACCCAAACTTGTTTCTTTACTACTTCAAGTGACGTTTTTAAGCTTGTCATCATATCCTAATTCTTATCTGCTACTGAATGTACTTTGCCAATCCATTTGGAATTAACATTAATCCCTTTTTCTAAAACATCAATAGTTTTAGCAATATGCAAATCATTTGATCCAAGAGTTTTTATTCCATCTAGTAATTGATCTCTGGTAAAATCTACCTTTTGAAGAATTTTATCAATTATTTCTTGGAGCATTTTATTTTCTCTGGCTGCATATTGATTATTTCTTTCTAGATGTTTAATCAAACTATCTAGAGAAAGATTTTTCCAGTTTGTTGCTGCAACCGATTCCCTATTTGAAAGATGAGACTAGTCAGACTGAAGTGGAAGTAACTTAAAAATCTTATCATCTTGTCTGATAACAAGATTTTTCCAAGGAGGAATTGCTGTCTCAGTGCTAAGAATAGTGCCATCTATTAATTCCCATTTTTGTTGTGGCACTTCTATCTGTAAGGTTGACTGTTGCATCATATTCACTCTAAGGGTTTGATAGATGTGTTCTAACAAAATCTGCCCTTTCATCTTAACAGACTGTAAATGTTTCAGAACATTTGATTTTTGCAACATTTTTTTATATTTATCATCTATGTGAGGGATTATAAGAGGTCCAGGAATTTCAACTAGATTTTCCTTAATCTTTGTTTTTATATCTTCACAAGATAGATTCTTGAAATTTTTGACCAAAGCCATTTCTACTTCATTTGTACTTGGATAATAAAATTCATAAAATGAAATCCATTGGTTGTTTTGTTCCATCCAAGCATTCCAATTTTTATCGTTGACTTTGTTGATTGTTGACCTATCTTTCTTTGAATAGGTTTTCATTTCTTCACAATATCTATACTCTTACTGATGAGTATACAGATCCCAGTTAAACATTTTCTTATACCATTCATTTGAGGGATCATAAGGACTTATTCCTTTGTATATCTTAAGAAATTGAATGATTTCTTCATCAGAAGGAAGCTGTATTTTACTAGGAATCTTATTCCTAGGATCCAATCTGTAGCTGGGGATTTCTTTTGGATATCCTAAGCCTTTTGTAGCAGATTTTCCTACTAATTGAAGCAAAATTTCTTTATGAGATGAAAAAGGAGTACACTTTGAAAGAGGAGGAGGAGGTCCACCATGCTCAGACTATGCATACTCTAGTTGGTATTAGAGCAAGGTTGAAAGTATTTTCGTTTTCTTCCTGTTGTTAGAAAGTATTGGTTATGGATAATTTTTCTCCAGCACGAAGTTCTCTTCATGAGTTTAGTGATAAAAGTTTTGATGAAATTCTTAGAGAAGAAGAAGAAAGAGAATGTAATGAAAAAACACAATCTGGTTTTCACACTGTCATCCATGATAAATCTATTACATTATTAAATGAACAGGGTAAGTCTGGTTCTTGGTATTTACCAAAAATAGACCCCAAAGATGTCTATACAAATCTGGGATTATTAGACATTATACAATACTGGAGATATAAGGTTAAAGAAGAAATTCTACAAACCTCCAGTAATAATCGCCTGCTTCAAACAATGAACATTTTGAAGCAATCTGAGTTTACAACTGCACTAAAAGATGGTCTCAATTTTGCTCATTTTGGTCATAACCAAATTGGAATTCAACCACTACATAGAAAAGGTCAATACGTTGCTATCTTCTCTTGTGTTTTTGATCACCGATGGAAAACTTTTCATAAAGCTTTAATTGGAGGATGTTAAGGAACATTAGCCTATGTTCCAATTTCTTGGTCCCATGTTCTTGATTTTTCTATTTCCTTAGATGATCCTAATGCCATCAATTCTCTAATGCTCGGCATCCCAACACATGGATATGATGATTTTGAAGATAATAGCAATAATGTTGCTATTCATTAGCGATGTGTCGTCAAATTTTATAAGAAGACCACTCCTTCTGTTGTCCAACAAGTTTCTGAAACCTCTGAGTTCACTACTCTAATCACTCATGACTATGGCTTAAATCTTGTTGCTCCTCAAATGATATCTCATCGAGATCTTAAACCGCCAACAGAATGGGTCACAAATTAGGCTTCTATTCGTACTTCTCCCTCTCCATAGCCTATCACTGCTCAAAATTCTATTCGAGAAGATAATGGCCTTATTTGAATCCGTTTCTTTCCCCAATCAGAGTATGCACAGTCTAAGCATGGTGTACCTCCTCCTCCTCTTGTTATACAAAACCCTGTAAAAACTGAAGTTGCAGTAAAACCACAAATGTCCTCTATCGCATATATTGCTGAAGGATCACCAAGTCCTTCATATGATCTTACTTTTGATCCAAACTTCATGCATATGTTATCAAATATGATTGCACAAACTCTTCAGTCTCCACATTCAAATATTGTTCCTCCTAGAACAATTAATATGCAATCAACATTCCAAATTCCACAATTTCCACAACCATCTGTATGTAATCATCCTCATTGTTCTCCTAGTTTTTTTCAGCAAACTCCTAGTCTTCCAAAACCCCATGAAAAAGAAGAACAGGATAAAGACAAAAAAAGAATAAACATGATTCATTTTGTTCCCAGTTCTGGAAATCAAACAGAGGGATATATCCTAACCCCATTTTTGTCTTCAATCTGCTGCTCGTCAAGAAGGAAAAGTTCTTTTCGGTTGTGATACGCTCTATTCTCTCCTCCTTGCTCCATCTTACTCCTAGGGGAAATGTGGTCACCTTGCTAATTATTTTTTCATTTATATGGATAATGAGCCCCCTCACAATGGTGGTAGCACTATCATCCCCTTGAGGTGAGAGGCCTACTATAAACTCATGAGTAATTTCATCATAAAACCTTTCGAATTTCTCAAAGAACCCCAACCATTGATGGTTTGCAATGATATATTTGACATGAGGGTGTTGGTGGATCCTTGATGAGACTGTGTGCTCTCTTCTATTAGAACCAACCCCCATGATTTCCATTGTAGTTGTTTCAAAATTTCACAAGGGAATTCTTCTATCAGTTATTGGTTTTTAGAGCAGTTTAGGGTTTTAAAGCATAAATAAAAGGAGTAGTTTTCTTTGTTGGTTAGGGGAGGGAAAAATTACATGTACAACTCAAAGAATCTCACAACCTTATTATTATGCTTAGTTCACAAGAAAAATTTACACTTCAACTTCCTTTCATTTTCAAAAGTTTTTATAGGATGTTCTTGTGTAAACATATGAACAATTTCATAGGGTTTTTGTTCACAGGAGGTGACGTAAATTTTTTACTTACCATTCCCTTGGAGGTTTCCTCATGAATCTTGGGGTTTTTTGAGAAACATTTTTCATGTTCGAGGTATTTTTCACCTCTAGGGAAAATCCTATAACACTTGAGGTCAATCTTGTAGCATGAAATATGTATCCTATAACACATAATATGTATCATGTAACAGTTATATCCTGAACTTGTAGCTTCTTCTGTAGTAGTCTATGGAAGGCTGGTGTAGGTAGCTTAGCTTCCAATGATGGTAGTGTGCCTCCTTTCCTCTTTTAGTATGTAACTTTTATTTCAAATGAGGCACAGACCTACTTTTATGCCATTGATGTTTGGGTGGTGGGTTTGGCACACTTTATTAGCTGGTGCCCACCTACCACCTTCTCAACTCCACTAGAGGGCCATTGGAAAACTCCTTGTAATCATCACCTTTTTGTTTTTGTCATTTTATACACAGGTGATGATAAATAAAGATAACTCCAACTAACTGTTTGAAGGTGGATGCGATTGTTGAACCATGCCTAACCTACAAAAGCTCGTTGCTCATGCATTGAAAACTTTTTCTTGACTATGATGTGCTGAAGGGGAGAGGTCAGGAATTTTCATACCTATGCCTACCTGGTGGTTCTCACTGATATGTTGATTACTTGATGCTTCCATTTCATTTATAAATATGAGTGAGATTTTTTTGCATGTCTTCTGAGATTCCATCCTTTTGTTTCCTTTGCTCCATGCATTTGAGATGCTATACTTTTTTTGAAATGTTCCTTGTTGATTGAAGTTTGATAATGCAGGTTCTTCAGGATGTAGGTACCATCATGGATTAGATGTTGTTGCTTATTGGGTGAACAAAGATCACGTAGCATCTTGCAGAGGGTATTGTAGCTGCTCAAGATTAGAGTTGTAGTCCTCTAATGCATCCATCATGATTGTATTTTGGATCTGGTGCTCTAGCTATGGTCTTGTAGGGTCTGTGCAGACTACTTACAAGACTATGTGTCTTCTTGTAGCAGTCACACAGACCTTTCTAGGATTAACATTTCCTCTAGGTGTTGCTTCAAAAAATATTGATAATTCATGCATAAGTTGTTGATAATGGTTAGAGGCATTTTATATGGTGGAAGAGGTGGAATAAGGGGTGGAAAGGAGTGTTTTTTATGGATAGAAGTGGGAATGAGGGCAGAGAGGTTAGATGGTGTGGAAAATGAATGATGAGGCTATTTTTGGCCCCCTCCCTTATTCCTAAGTGGAAATCACATGAATTGTTCCTTCTTTTTGCACCGATCACAATCCTGTAGCAATTATGAGACAATCTTATAGCAATACAAGACAATCTCATAGCACTTCAAGAATAAGGAAAACTTAGGCAAAGATTTCCATCTAAAAGTGGTAAAAATTAGAGAGAACAAATGGAGAGATGGATTGCATTTAGAGAGCTAATTTGGAGGGTATGAAGGTGATTTTTCTAAAGCATTATAGTCCAAAAAGGTTCCCTCAAATGCAAAGAGAGAGGTAAATGTATGCTAATGGATTGCCATATGGGCCTTGATTTATACCCATTAATGAGTCCCATCTATATATTAGATCCAAATGATTGACTATGAGCACATCTCTTTTCATTGCCACAATTTCCATGAGCAAGGCCATCTCTTTAGATATTTCCTTCTAGATATTCGACTAGATCCAGTAAGGACCCCTATAGAGAAATATGTAGAGGGATTTCAAAGGGTAACAAGAAAGCTGAAACCTACTAATTATCTAAGGATTTTGAAGGATAAAAGGAAAATTTAGAGTATAAGAACCAAATCCATACACATCAATTGCTAGCTAATGGCCATAGCATTGACCCTAAGGAACAACTTAAAAGGGGGAAATGTTGGTGGTGATAGTACAAGAATTCTTGCAGACAGGGAAGAGGAAATTATGACACTTGATGGAGACAATATTGGAGAATAAAAATATGGAGAAGACATGGAACTTGGGTGCTTTATCAATACTACATCGTAGAGTCTTGCGATTAGAAATACCCCAATTCCATCATAGATTCACAATATTTACATTTATTGAAAAAAACACTCATCAAAAGTAAAGAATCATAGAGCAATGATAATAAAGGTAAGAATCTAGTTTCCTCATCTTTAGGAGTTAAAATCAACACTCTCAAATACATTTCCAAAATTTCAAAAGAGGAGAGAAAGTTGGGAATGAGAAGGAATAAATAAATCATGCAAGAGTTAGGAGAAACTCTAGTGAATTTGCGGATAATTGGTCTCATGATTGATTAGTTCCCATCTACTCCACTAGATATTAATGAAAATTATTTTTGAGGAGTATAAGGATATTAAATGGGAATATAAAATATATAATATTAAGGAATAAAATCATTAGGGAAAAACTTTCTCATCTAAAGATCCAAGTAACTAAATTTTCTAGTGAACTAATTTCAAAGATAGCCTCCACTAGTTGGAGAGGCTTTCAATCAATAACCATAGATTCTCAAGGAGCAACATGAGGACTAGAAATAATTTTAAATCATATGGAAATAATCGTCTCATAATTTTTATCCATGGAGAAAACACTCTCAACAAAATTCCAGCTAATACACTCTGCAGAATCATGATTCATTACAAATGTTTATGGCCGTGAAGTAATGGTGAACAAGATCACTTACTTTAATATTTGTAAGGAATCTAAACTATTATTAAGGATTGACACTAAATTGTATGGAGTGAATTTAATATCCTCACATCTCTAGCTGAGAAAATAGAGGAATAAGAAGATTATAAATGGAATCTAAGTGATTCAAGGACACAATCTAGATTATGAATATGGTGGACTTGGACACTATTAATGGGATACATACCTAGAAAAAATGGCATGGAAGAAATCACCAAGTGGCCTCTAGCTTTGATCAATTCCTCATTTTTGAATCTCTCTCACTACGTGGACTTCAAAAGGAAGCTTCATTTCTTCCAAGCTCTAGATTTGACCACTAGTCAATCTACCTTGAGCTAGATATGAAAGGTAGTCCAAAAAATAGGCCTTTTAAATTTGAATTATTTTTCTTAGAACAACCCTCATTCCATGAAAACATTGAAAAATGGTAGTAGCAAGCAGAGGTACATCAAGGCAACCTAATGTTTATATTTCAATGTGCCTCAAGCATCTTAAAGTGTGGCTCAAGAAATAAAATAAAGAAGAATTTAGGGCCATTTTCAAACTCAAGACAGAGTTAGAGGATAAAATGGAATAGATACAACAACATTTGATCATGGAAAAGTGAAACAAGAACCTAATTATAGAAAAAACAATGCTTCAAATATAACTGGATGCCCAAAATAAATAAGAATAATTATTTTGGAGGAAAAAATCTATAGTGCAATGGTTAAAGGAGGTGGAAATAAACTCAAAGTTCTTTAACAAATCAATGATACAACATTTCCACGATAATAAAATTTCATTAAAAAGGAAAACCAAGGAAATAAATTAATAGATCATATATAAATGTACAAAGAGCGAGAGAGAGAGAGAGAGAGAGAGAGAGAGAGAGAGAGAAACTCTACTCTATTATTAGACCCTACTAATTGAGCCTCTACTCTATTATTATTAGACTCTACTAATTGTGTGTGTGTGTGTGTGAGAGAGAGAGAGAGAGAGAGAGAGAGAGAGAGACTCTACTCTATTATTATTAGACTCTACTAATTGAGCCTTGGCTAGAGAGAGAGAGAGAGAGAGAGAAAGAGAGAGTCTAGTAATTGAGCCTCTACTCTATTATTATTAGACTTTACTAATTGAGCCTTAGCTATATTGAAAGGAAGCAATATGGAAAATTACACAACATATTCCTTAGATTGTCATCCCGCAACATAATTATTCTATATTAAGGGGAGTAACTTTGGATGAAGTTGAGTAGGTGGTCATGGACATGGTTAAGACAAAGTTAGAGGACAAAATGGAATAGATACAACAATGGATGGTCATGGACAAGTGAATCGAGCACCTAATTATATAAAAAAAAATTGCTTCAAATATAATTGGATGCCTAGAATAAATAAGAAGAATTATTATGGAGGAAAACATCTACAATGCAATGGTTAACGGAGGGGGTAATAAACTAAAAGTTATTTAATAAATCAATGATACAACATTTCCACGATAATCAAATTTCATTAATAAAGGACAACCAAGGAAAGAAATATATATATATATATATATATATATATATATATATATAGAGAGAGAGAGAGAGAGAGAGAGAGAGAGAGAGAGAGCGAGAGAGTGAGATATATATATATATATATATATATATATATAGATAGATAGATAGATATATATAGATATATATAGATATATATAGATATATAAATAGCAAGAGAGAGAGAGAGAGAGAGAGCAAGAGAGAGCGAGAGAGAGAGCGAGAGAGAGTGTGAGAGAGAGAGAGAGAGCAAGAGAGAGAGAGAGAGAGAGAGAGAGAGAGAGAGAGAGAGAGAGAGAGAGAGAGAGAGAGAGAGAGCGAGCGAGAGAGAGAGAGAGAGAGAGAGAGAGAGATAGTGAGCGAGAGAGAGAGAGAGAGAGAGAGAGAGAGAGAGAGAGAGAGAGAGAGAGAGCAAGAGAGAGAGAGAGAGAGAGAGAGAGAGAGAGAGAGAGAGCGAGAGAGAGATGTTATCACTCAAGCTGTTCCCAAAAGTTGTAAGAAAGGGAATACGGCCGAGGTAACCATAGACCAATATTTTAGATACAGATTCTAGCCAATCTGCACCCAAAGAGGGCTCTCTTGTTATAATTTAGCTTTGTTTTGAGGTATATTAGGCTAGTTATGAAGTGCAAGGGTTTTGTTTAAAGTTTGGTTGGAAGGATGGGGACTCAATAGAACAGTGAGGTAAAGTTGAAGCATTTTAGTCCATTGGGCATGATGGAGTCAAAGAAAGATGGCTTCCTGGGTTAAGTTTCTTATCAGAGGATTTATCACAGAGCAAGGTACTCAAATATGGAACAATTTATAGGCTGAAATCTGATGGAATGGAGTCAATGGGTGAAGGGCAATTAAGAATCCTTCATCATGTTGACAGAGGGAAAATGGATGATTACTGCCAAGGAGCAATTAAGAATTCCTCAGCTAATATTCAAGATGAAAGAACCAGGGGAAACAAGAGCAATTAAGAATTCACTGTTTATGCTAATTCTGAAGAAAACATTAATAATAACAGAGATTGAACGCAGAGTGCAAACAAGCAAATTCTGAGTTATTCTTTTTCTCTATTATTTAGATCATGAAACATAGATGATATAATAAACACAGAAACTATAAAACACAAGTTAGAAGAGACTTATTGATCCATGAAATGATTCAAGAATTTTGCAACATGGTCCTTAACATCAAATCTTGATCCAGAGAGCAAGACAAAATGGTTCCAACAGCCTTTTTTATTCCAAAATTGCTCAGTATTACAGTCACAGCTATGAACATCCACCATCAACCAACCCCAAATACTTATTCTAAGGGGGTATTTATACAAAAATGTCAAGATATTATGCAAAATATCTGATAGAAATAAATATCTGCTGACAATTAATGTTTCTTTTACATAGATAGAGACAGACAGTCTCGAAAATAGGGAGACAATAAATAGATGCAATGAATTCGTGCTATGTTGGTTGATTTGTCTTTATGAGAAGTATTGGAGGTAGGTGCTGCAAGTCGGTTCCCAGCTGTTTCCTACGGATCCTCTGCGTTGATCTTTCTGCTTTGGCCAGACTTCCTTTAATGCTGATGTGATGCATTTTGACCCGCAAGACTGTGGTTCATTTCTATTCTGCGCATTATAATAAATGGTGCACCATTTTGCATTTGACCAAAGATAAGTTTACAGGATCTCTAACATGCTTTTCCACCACTCTGGTCCTGGTATTTGATGTCTCTATAGCTTCCTTAAAGTCTCATCAGTCTCTGTGTACCTGAAAAAATTAGGTGGGATGGTGAACAGATGTTTCACCTCATGCTCTATGTAAAAAAGATTTTCTAGGCTGTCTTAAAGGGACTGGACAGATGGAAGTGCTTTTTCTATTGAAGTACTTGAAGATGCACTAGCTTGATTGACAGAAAATGTATTTAATTTGTGTACATAGTCCCTATGCTTCATCAAACGATCATTATCTCCCACAGGACTTGGCAAACGCTTTTGATTCAGGACCATAAATTTGTTTGTGAAAGAGTCAATTTCTACCTGCATGTCCTGGCATCTCCTGTCCAAGTTTTGCATTAGAGTTCTCATGGTTAGAACTCTCTTGATGTCCAAAATGGTACCTGTTCTGTCTCTAATATCCAGTGCTTCCAGTTCTTCACTGGTCTTGGTATTCAAAAAATGGATTAGCCTGTTAGCTTGCTTAGGCATTTGCCCCAATACGGCTCTTGTTTTCTGAACTTCTACTTGGGCTACTTTTATCAAATCAATCTGTTCATAAATGATCTGAATAGACCTCCATATACCACTAAATGATTGAATGATGTTGGTCCACAAAATTCCTCTGATTTCTGCCAGAGGCTTATGCAGAGAGAGATCCTTTTCTAAGGCTCTTACCTTGTTTTCCAATGCTTTGACTTCTCTTGTTTTCTCTACCACATTCATCTTAGATTTATCATAGCTCTGCTCAATCTTTTCCAGTTTTTCTTTGACTTGCTTCAATTCAGATACTTGGAGTTTCAACTCGTCCATGGCTTTTATTAACTGCTCTGTGGTCATGGCTGTACTACTGCCTAGTGCTATTGTTGTTGATGTTGCTCCTGCTATTGATGCTGGGACAGTGGGAGGCACTGCTGTTATAACTGTGGGAGGGTCAGTTGTAACTGTTGGAGCTACTTCAAGTGGCTGGGAGGTCGACACTCCCTACTTTTCTTGTAGTGCTTTCTCCAATGCCTGCTCCGTCTCACTCAATCTTTCATTCAACCTCATGAGCAGGTCCATCATGTCCTCCTCGGACTTCTGTTGTACAACATCTGTTGTTTGTGGATGCATAGAAGGAGGCATTTTGAGCTGTTTTCTAAGGGCAGCAATGTCCTCTTCCTTCTTCCTCATTAATGCTTTTATGCCTTTGACATCTTTGGGATCATGTCCCAACTCAATGATAATATCTTCCAAGGATTTAATCCTGTTGTCCTTTGCTAGGGAAGAAGCTTTCTCTAAATCTAGCTGAGCAGAGGTGTTCTCCAATGAGTTTTGCAATTTGTGAGCCAACATTGCTTTGTCAGCTAGTGTAGAATACACCATCTCTCCTGTCTATTTGTGCAACTTAATCTAGTCTATTGGATGAATGTCTTTGGCCAAGACCTCCAGATTTGTCCTAATATAATCAGCTGTTGACTATGGTTGCTGCACT
This sequence comes from Pinus tabuliformis, assembly GCA_031772625.1. Taxonomy (NCBI): domain Eukaryota; kingdom Viridiplantae; phylum Streptophyta; class Pinopsida; order Pinales; family Pinaceae; genus Pinus; species Pinus tabuliformis. Next base: position 1,408,630,205 of record CM062819.1, read on the forward strand.
TTGGGCTTGAAATAGCTCATGATCATTTTCTCTTCTTTAATGTCATATGCTGACATTAATCTTTGTTGTTTTGTGGGGGCCATATTAAGATATTGGTCATAAATTTGCAGCCTCAATGGATCATTTCTAGCCTTTATCTCTGTGAATGTTCTTTTGACATCAGAGGTCTGCTTGCTTGGTGGCCTTCCACACTATGCTGCCTCTCCAACTCTTGCCTGTGTGAGCTAGTTGATGTGTCTATCACTGGGGAGGTGTGTGGGCTGGTTGCCCTCTCACCTCTTAGGCTTTCTATTGTCTTTTCAATCATTTCCTCTTCAGATAGAGGATTGAGTCTTTGCCTTTTAGCACCTGGCTGTTCAACAGGTCCACTGATGGGTGTGGTCTCTTCTCTATCTCTCTTCTTTCCTTTTTCCTCATTTAGAGGAGTCTGTAATGCTGGAATCTCTGGTGCTTTGGTCTGTACTAGAGGAATTTGCTCATGCTGTTTAGTCATTTCTTGCTGCTCTGTGCTTGCCACTTCCTTGCCCTTTGAAGAACTTGAAACTGGTGTGCTGGCCTCTTGTATAGGTTGCTGTGAAGTCCCAGCAGAAGATGTACCCACTCCGGCTTGCTGAGGCAGCTTGAAAGATACTTGTCCAAAAGAGTCCAGGTCAAGGGTCTTTTCTAAATCTTTCATAGCTTCTTCCACTTTTTCTTCCCGAGTAAGTTCTTCTACTAATGTACCCTCTATCCACTCATCCTGATTAGCATATTTCTCTACTTCCGAGATCCTATGATGTGTGTAATCTGACAGCCGGTTTTTTACTTTTCTTTCACTTATAAAGCCATTTGGGTCATATGGTACCCACCAGAAGCTTTTCTTCAATTTAAGGTCTTCCCCTAATATTTTATCAGCATCTTCCCATGCTTCCCTTTTGTTAATGATAAAGGGGCCTAATTGGTTTCTTATTCTCAGCTGAGCTTTTTTCTTCACATTGCAGAAGTGAGTTAAATCTGCATTAATAAGTTGTCTGAAATATTCCAGAGAAAATAGTCTCATAGGCACATATTTGGGCAGCTTATAAGGGCACAACTCACAGCCATATATCCTGATTTCAGTGTGATCCTAGTAGAAATACCAGTCACCTATCCTGTAGTTCTTGGAGAGCTGTAAAATCTTCCTTATGTCACCAGAGAGCCTAGGAGGAGGAGCTCCTATCAATAGAGTGGAGGTTGGATGTATAAACAGGTCAATGAATTCACAGTAGGTATAAGAGGATTCAACAATGCTGTGGAAGATAGAGGCCCAAAAGATCATAGACCTTCTTTTTCCTTTGGAGTTCAATTTCCTGATGGGAAATATAAAACTGTTTGGGTGATAATACAATAGCAGATGGTATATGAAAGTTGTGTATTTAAACACTCCTCCTCTTTCCAAATTCATAAATTGAGTATGAATTTTGTCAGCAACGAAAGAGGCATAGTCATACTTAATAGTAGGGGGCTGTCCAGGAGTAAAGGTGGATAACAGAACCAGGACCATCTCATCCACATATTCACTGGACCTAAATCCCAAGATTACTGATATCATGTCTAGACTAATTCTTCCAGTCTCATTGAAGGAGACATATAAATAAGGAGGTGGGCCTTGGGGCTGGCAATCTGATCTCATGAATAGCTTAGCAATCCGGGCTATTTCTGCAATGGACAATTGAGAGCCTTGCTCTAACAAATATCCCATGGACAGAGGAGCAATAGGCTGAGTTGGAAGGAAGTGCAACATTTCATTGATAGACTCAACAGTTATGTAGAAAAGAACAGTTTGTGATGGGGTCAAAACTGCTTTACTGACAGGGTCATAATTGGCACAGTAGTGGCGAATAATATCTGGAAATATATTGACTGAGGGAAGGTAATACCTGGGGAGATTAGATTCCCATATTCCATAGATATCAGAGTTGTTCAAATGACTGTTTCTGATTAGGCAGAAAGCGTAAAGATGATTTTGGCAACTAATTGGGTCTTTTATTTGGAAATCTTTGTCGGCCAAGGGTAAATGATGCTGGTCTGTATGAGGTGCATTGAGAGGTGCGACATTGAGGGCCATAGGGGCTTCCATTGCTCAATTTTCTGTGTTTTTAAACCGGAGGTTGAATTTCTGTGGAAAAAGGGCAACAGAGCAGTTTTGGATGGGCTGGTATGGCAATTATGGACTGTTTTGGCTTGAATTTGGCTCTTACAGGTACAATTTTGCAGAGGAAAACCAAAAACACAGGTTCGAGAGGTGGGATGGGGTAAATACCTGTGTTTTGGAAGCGCACGAGTGCAATTGGCAGGTTGATTGACGAGTTGAGCAGCAGGAGACTGGTCTTTGCTTGGTCGGGTGGCGGACTGGAGCTTCTGTAGCTGCTGGACGTAATTTTGCATGCAACAGTCTTGTGAAAACAATGAATAGAAATGAGCGAAAATGACAACTTTACGGGTTTTTTAACAAAAAATCGGCTTCGCGGGGCTTTTTGGCACTTTTGGGTTGGATGACGTCATTGGGACGTGATGTTTTGTCGCGATGCGGGGTACGGAATGATGAGGTGGAGGTGACGTGGTGATGACGTCAGCGGGAGGGTGGTAAACTACAGATGATGGGGAGTGCGCGATATGATATGGAGCCGTTCGATGGGAGGGCTCCGATCGAACGGTCGACGCTCTTTGGAGGCAACAAAGGGTTACGGTGCGGGGCCCATACAACATGTTTAGTGTTTTATATTGTATCGGGGTCATTTTGATTGGCTGTCGGGGTTTTTAATAGTTAATTAACCAGATGTTAATTAACCTTGAATATTTGTGCATGGGGAGGGTTTTTATATGGTTCCAGATGAACCTATAATCCCTTTGTAAACCGAAATATGGCTGTAATCGACCGGGGGCGGGATATTAAATTTTTTTGGGGTTTTTCATATGTTTACATAATACGGGGGGGAACAAACTATATGGGGTTTATATAATAAAGTTAATATGTTAGAATGAGAGATATGTTTTGAACAAAAAGCACTAAGTTATAGAGTCAAAAAACTTAGGCTTAGGGAAATGAAAAGGGTTTTACACCAGAAATGTGGCTTCTGTGCCTAAAGCAAGAATGTTATTTTCCTCAAACCTTTTTCATGAAATGGAGTGACTTAGGAGTATTGAGCAGATCTCAATATCCTTGGGGGGAAGGTTAGTAAGTGTTTTTGGGAGAAGTGTGAGGGGAAGTTAGACATGCATCACTTGATTTGCAGCCAAAAAATTGCCATTGTACTTATGATAATAATAAGATGAACCTCTTGAGAAACAAAAATTAATCATAAGCATGCTTCTGCAACACCAAAACTACCTACCCAGCCTATTATACCTAACATTTTTCTTCTTCTTCCATGGGTGCACTTGGACTAGCAAACCCTTACAAATTTCTTTTTCTTTTCATGGGAATCCTATCTAAGTCTGCCCTTATTTCTTCCAAGGGCTCAAATTTAACAGTTGAGCTCCTTTGCTTCTCTACCTAACTATTTATCTGCCAAGATTGAACTATTTGGACAGATTTTATTCTCTATTTCTAAAACAAGAAATTCAAACATGAACTGGCCAAGATTAAGCTGTTTGGCCATCCATCAACTATGGCAAGAGTGAAACTAACTGCACACAATGAGATTCTTTGCAAAAATAGAATAGTAGTGGCATTTTGGACTAGCACACTTTCCTGGTCTTTTTTTTTTTTGGGGGGGGGGGGGGGGGGGGGTTCATTTCTTTTCTTTTTTCTCTTGACCATTTCATTCTTTCTACCCTTTGATATTTCTTTTAGGGCATACCCTCTTTACATTTTTTAATATTTTGATTTTTCCAAAATATGGAACCTTTGCAGTAGGGAAAGGATGAACATATTTGGGATTTCACCAGTCAATCATGAAATATGACACCTATTGGTATAGGAGCATAACACTGGCTCCACTTGGGGATGGCTTTTCCTGGTGAAAAGTCAAGAACAACATGTGAGATGGCCTTATATACAATTCTTGCTGCATTCTGAAATCTTCCTTTGTTGTAAACAAACTGTACATAGGACCTTGTAAAATATACACATCTCTTTATGAGCTGATCCAAACATTTGCACTTTTGTTTTGGATACTTTGTTTGAATGTTTTTTCTCATATTTTCAGCGCCCAAGTCTTCTTTTTCAACTTCTGTTTGAACTAAAAAAGGTAACACAAAAAGGTGGTAAAGTTCCTTGACTATTCTTTAAAATTTTCTATATATTCCTTCCCATTCTTATTGCTGTAATAAACTACAGAAACTAAACATTCTTATGTACAAGTTAGAGTCCTAATATATCAACAAATAGGATCAAAATAATGCTTCAGCATTCGACCATTAACTGGTCCATCTTCTGCTTCTGTACCATCTAGGCTTTCCAAAAAGTAGGTATTGTTTCCTTGTGAGGCCTGAATAATAAAAGGTCCCTTCCATAGGAAGTCAAACTTCCCATGTTTTCCTTTATCTTCTCTTATGGAATCCCATTTTAGAACTTTGTCTCCTATGAAAAAATCCTCTGCCTTAGTCTTTTTATCAAATATCTTCTTAAGTTTTTCTTGTAGCACTTGAGATCTTTGATATACCTCTTCTCTAGTCTGCTGCAACTGTATAGTTTGATTTATTCTTCTCTAGATGTCATTGGGCTGTACTTGGACTTCTTCCAATAATTTCATTACAGGTATTCCCAAGGATGAAGGAAATACAACCTCCAAGCCATATACAAGCTCATATGGACTAGTTCCAATGGATCTCTTGGCAGTTAACCTGTCTGCCCATAATGCATTTATGAGCTTCTTATGCCAATTTTGCTTGTTTTCTTCCAATACTTTCTTAATGATATTCATTAGGCTTTTATTGGATGACTCAGCTAGACCATTACCTTGAGGGTAATAGGCTGTGGAGTGGCCTAAGGTAATGTGGTATTTGTGACAGAAATTGATCATTCTCTTGGATTTAAAAGCAGCAGTATTGTCTGTTATAATTTTTTCAGGATAGCCAAATATTGAAGGATGTTGGTTTCTAAGAATTTCATGATCACTGAATCATTGGCTTGTCTACAAGGGATGGCCTCTATCCACTTAGTGAAATAATCTGTGGCAGTCAAAATCCATTTGTGCTGGCCAGAAGAGGGAGTGTGAATTTCCCCAATGAAATCTAAACCCCATTGCTGAAATGGTCTTTCAGTAGAAATTGGTCTAAGGGGTAGAGGTAGAAGTTTCCTCTTGCCTTCAAAGATTTGACATTTATGGCAAGTAGTAACAAACTTTTTGACATCATCAAACAAAGTGGGCCAGTAAAATCCAACCCTTAGGATTTTATCAGCAGTTGATTTTCAATACAAATGTCCACCACAGTCCCCTGCATGAAATTATTTGAGCACTTTGTTAGTTTCATCCTTTATTAGACAATTTAATAGGACACCTTCATGATTTTTCCATAAGAGAGCACCATCTAAAATACAAAACTTCAAAGCCTTCATTCTAATAAACCTTTTCTTTATTCTGGATATACCTGGAGGAGCCTACAGGTTTAATAATACATAACATATGTCAGCATACCAAGGTGATTCTAGGAAGACCTGGCTGATTTGTGGAGTCGCCATCTCCTGTTCATTATCCAGTTCATTAATATCTAGGGCTTGGCAATTGGTTTCAGTTAAGAGTTTAGCCAATCCCTATCCTTTTATAAGCTTTGTAGGTTTTATTTCAATGTCATATTCTAATATAGTAGCAATCCATTTACCTCTTTTGCCTTCAATCCCCTCTTGGGTTAGGATATCTTTGACAACAGTGCTTGGCACATAAGCTATTATATGAGAGTACAGTACATAGACTCTGAAATCTTTGATGGCTTTCACAAGTGCATAAGCCTGCTTTTCCATGATTGGGTATTTTAGAAGTGCATCCCTCAATGCTTTGCTAAATAAGGCTATGGGTTTTTCACATCCTTGATCATCTTTCTGTAGCAAAATGGCAACAATAGTGCATTCTGATGCAAATGAAAATATCATGAAGTCTCTGTCAAATTTTGGGCTTGTAAGGACTGGTGTTTTGGTTAAAGCTATCTTGATTTCTTCAAATGCTTGTTTGGCTTCTAATGTCCATTTGACCTTGGAATCCTTTTTCAGCATATTATTCAACAATCTTATTAGTTCAGCCAAGTTGGGTATGAATCTTCTTAAAAAATTAATTTTCCCTAGGAAAGCTTGGAGTTCTTTGACATTTCTGGGATGTGGAATTTGCAAAATGGCTTGTATTCGGTCAGGGTCAATTTTGATGCCATCTCTTGAGATTATGTGACCCAGCAGTTTGCCCTCTTCTAGGCCAAATAATGACTTCTTTGGATTTAGTGATATACCATATTTTCTGCAGGTTAAAAACACTTGTCTTAGATGATCTAGGTGTTGCTGATTTGATTTGGAAAACACAGTGAGATCATCTAGGTATATGACTAGGAAATCATGAATTTCTTTAGCAAAAGCTATGTCCATTGCACGTTGGAAGGTTGCCCCTGCATTCTTGAGTCCAAATGGCATTTTCACATACTTGAAAGTTCCCCATGGAGTTGTAAAAGCAGTTTTTTCTTGATCATCAGGGTGAACTAAAATCTGGTTGAAGCCTGAAAACCCATCTAGCAGTGAAATTCTAGAGGCACCTACTACCCTTTGTAAAATGTGGTCCATCTTAGGTAAGGGGTAGTGGTCTTTTAAAGAGACTTTGTTTAGATTCCTCAAATCAACACACAGTCTGATCTCTCCTATTTTCTTCCTAGTGGGCACTAAATTGGAGACCCATTCTGAAAACCTAATGGGTGCAATTATCCCAGCTTCATACATTCTTTTGACTTCCTTTTCAATTAGAGGGAGGAGTACAGGGTTGACCCTTCTGAGTTTTTGCTTGAAAGGTTTTTGATTTTCTTTGAGGGGTATTGTATGTTGAATCACAGAAGTATCATAGGATTTGAGATCTTCATAGCTCCATGCAAAAACATCCTGAAATTCTTTGAACAGTTCAACATATTTAAGCTTTTGGTCAGGAGGCAAAGTTTTGGACAATTTTATCATTTTAGGATTTTGTTCAGTCCCTATGTTATAGTCTTCAATTTCTGCATTTAAAGGCTGCATTTTGGGTTTCCTTGGGATATCATTAGAATCAAAAATGTCTTCCAAAGGAGTTAATCCTGTGGGCAAAAAATTGTCCTTTAAATCAATAACTTCAGATTCTCCTCCAATAGTTTCATCCAAGTCTATTTCTTTCAATGCTTGCAATTCTTTGTTGGTAAATTTTGTTGGATGTAGTATTTGAGTTGCTGTTTCAGCTGAAATGTGTGTTTCAGCTTTGTCTATTTGATCAACTTCACAAACGGTGCCTGTGTCTATATTGGTGCTGGAAAATTCTTCATTTAAGGTCAGGAAATTCTTAATTTGAGTGTCATTGTCAAACACTTGCCAGTTTTTCACATTGTCTGGTACGGTTGGCCTGTGTTTAATTTCAGCTGTAAAATGATGATTAGGTTCAAATGGGAGTTTACAAGTGCTGGCAAATGTTGCCAAGCTGTGAGCATGTAGATTGTGTTTTCTTGGAATTTTGGCAAGCTGTGTTTCTAGAAAGGTATTGAGTATTTCAAATTGTTGCCCCTCTATAAGACCTTAATCTGAGATCATTTGTGAGGAAGTTTCCTTTCATTTGTTGGATAACTAAATCAGATTCTCCCAAAATTGATACCTTGATTTCCCCTAGACTTTTGATCAATTTAAGTCCTAGCAAGAGGGCTTCATATTCAGCCATGTTATTGGTGCATCTAAAATTCAACCTGTATGCATGCCCTTCAACATGGTCATTTTCCATATTATGTATCCAAATTCCTGCTCCTGCTCCTAGTTTATTGACAGACCCATCAAATTCTAAATACCATAGGATTTCATGATTACAAGTAGTATCAGGGGTCTCAGAAATTTGCTTACTAGGGAGATTTGGATTTTCAGTTTCATATGGTTTCCCTTGTGTGTCTATTATAACAATTTTTTGAGAAATTTCTTGGGTTTGAGCAATAGGTTTTTCGTTTATGATCTCTTCTTGTTCAAGTGCTAAAACCATGTCATCAGTTGGAGGGTAAATCTCAGCATTGTATAGGATGAAGGAGTCCATATCAGAATGCATGGAATAGATGGGAAAATTCTGGGGTTTCTCCTGGCTGCTGACCATGTATTTCATCAAGGTCTCTCGGTACAATCTCTTTGGCTGGCCAAATACTAAAATGGTGGCATAGGACATGTCCAATTGTAAAGATCCCTGGAGCTTTGCACCCCAAGATCTGGACAGCAACATGCCATACTTTGGTGGAATATCAGCTACCACTACATCCATTAAAATTGTCTTGGCAGGGTATTGAACTAATGATACACATAATTCTTTGATCAATCCTAGACATCTGACCTAGTTTGAATCAAAAGAGAACAAGTCTTTGTATGGCTTGGTGATATCTAGGTCCAACTTTTCCATTACAGATTTGGGCATTAAATTATGGGAAGCTCCAGAATCAAACATTGCATTGTGCAGTATTTTGTCATGAATATTTAGACTAACATAGAAAGGAGGAACCCCTCCATCTACTGATTTACCGTTTACTTCAGGACCAAAAATTAATTCTGGTTGGTCATCAAGGACATTTACTGCATCTCTGTTTTCTGAAATTTGAAGTGATCTGCTGATTTGTTCTCTATAGACATCGTGCTTAGCCAATTCTGACAATGGAATTGCTATCTTTAATTTGCCTATTTCGGTCTCAAGGTTAAAAGGTTTTTCTATTTGAGTTTTCTCATTTCGGACAGCGAAACTCTCTTTTTCTGCTGTTTTTCAATGCTTTTTCCTTTATGAGGAGCAGTGTTATGGGCTGAAGTTACTTCTATGTCAATTCTAGGAGGTTCTTTCATAATTTCTTTGGAAGGAACATAAGCTGAAGACGGTTTATTAGGTTGTTGATTATCTGAAACATCTTCAACTGTTGGATTGTTTGGGTTAGGAATTGCTTTGGGAGGAGTTTGTATAGGAGGGTTCTTGATTTTAGGTCTGCCAGATTGTTTAGTTTCTTTCTTCTTATTGTCATTAGGGACATCTATTCTCCCGCTTCTCAAATTATATTGCTTGTGGACTTCATAGATGGTAGTGTCATATCCTTCCCTAAAATCAAATGACTCCCCTGATTAGATTTGGAACTGATTAAGAGTGTGAGCCTCTTGGTCTTCTTGGGTCAAGAAAATTTGTTGTTCACTATTAAGCCCCATTAAGTTAATTTGAGTGTCTTCTATTGGTTCACTAGAAGTTGAAGCTTTAGCATAGTTTTCTTGGAATGGAGGTCTAATGTTTTGGTCAGGGGCAGCCTTTCTAGTATTGGGATTCTGATTTTTTCTTAAATTTGGGTTCCTTGCAGTGTTGTTTG